>JAPXFY010000026.1:47312361-47332361 GCA_030674185.1 Monoplex corrugatus
AGAAAGAATGCCTTAAATCGGCACTTTTTAAGGAAAGTGCGTAACAACAGTTGTCAGAAATGTCTGGAAATATTTCCACATGAGTGTTCAATATTGTGACACTTTACCCTTGTCTTTAGTATCGGGTCAAATGTGATTGTGTATGATGCTTCCTGGAGATCACATTGGTGTTGAGAAATACGAACATCTTGATGGATTTTCTGTTGACGTTTCTTGTGTGAAAAGGAAGATTGTTAGAAGCTTTTTTTGTTTGTTTGTGTGTCTGTGCTGCGTGTGTTGTGGCTGTGTTGTGTATGGTGTGTAGTATGGGGCGCGTGCTGGTGCGTGCGTGTGTGTGTGTGTGTTGTGCTTTTCGACGTGTGTTTCCCCCCCCGCCCAGCTTGTTGTGTTTTCTCTGCTTGTTTGACTGTGTACTCGTGCGTTTGTGTGCTGGTACGTGCGTGTGTGTTGTGTAGTTATCTCTTTACGTTCTTTCTCTCTCTACTCGCTCTCCGTCTCTCCTCTCGTCCCCCCATCTTTTTTTTGTTTTTTTTTCTCTCTCTCTCTCTTGCTCCTTGTTCTCTCTAGCTATCCCCATTTCTCTGTCCCTTTTTATTCTCCCCCTCCTTTACCGCCCTCCTTCTCTTCTCTGCTCTGCTCTCTCTCTCTCTCTCCTATCCTCTCTCTCCTCCTCTTCTCTTTTCCTTTCTCTCCTCTCATCTCTCTTTTCTCTTGTTTGTTCTCTCTCTCTCTCTCTCTCTCTTCTCTCTCTCTCTCTCTGTCTCTCTGTTCTCTCTCTGTCTGTTCTCTTCTCTGTTTTCCCTCCTCTCTGTTTTCTTTATCTCTCTCCTCTCTTTATCCTCTCTCTCTCTCTTCTCTTGTTTTCTTCTCTCTCTCTCTCTCTCTCTCTCTCTCCTCTCTCTTTCTCTTTTCCTTTTCTCTCTCTCTCTCTCTCTTTCCTCTCTTTTTCTCTCTCTCCTCTCTCTCTCTGTTCTCTCTCTTTCTCTCTCTTTCCTCTCTTTTCTCTCTCTCTCTCTCTCTTCTCTCTCTCTTTTTCTCTCTCTCTCTTCCTCTCTTTTTCTCTCTCTCTCCATCTCTCTGTCTCTCTCTCTACTCCCATTCCCCTCTCCTTTTCTTCTCTCTCCTTCCTTCCTCTCCCTTTCTCTCTCTCTTTCTCTCTCTCTCTCTCTCTCTCTTTCCTCTCTCTCTCTCTCCATCTCTCTGTTCTCTGCCCTTTTCTCCCTTCCTCTCTCTTCTCTTTTTTTTCTCTCTCTCTCTTCTCTCTTTTCCTCTCTTCTCTCTCTCTCTCTCTCTCTCTCTCTCTCTCTGTTCTCTGCCCAGTCTCTTTCTCTCTCTCTGTCCTCTATTTCTCTTTTCTGTCTCTCTCTCTCTCTTCTCTCCTCTCTTCTCTTCTCTCTCTCTCTCTCTCTCTGTTCTCTTCCTCTCTTTCTCTTTGTCTCTCTCTTTTCTTTCTCTCTCTCTCTCATCTCTCTCTTTCTCTCTTTTCTCTTCTCTCTCTCTCTCTCTCTCTCTCTCTCTCTTTTCTCCCTCTTCTTTTCTTTCTATGGTCTTCTTTTTCTGTGTTTTTGCGTTTTCTTTCCTTTTTCCATCTTCCTCCAATTTTTACCTTTTTTCTTTTGTTTGTTTATTTTATTCATTCCCATCGTTTTTTTTCTTTTTCCCCACGCTTCATTGTTTTATTTACAGAAGAAAAGTTCTTTCAAACTTCAAAATTTGTGCCAGATAATCAATTTTACTGGACAAGAAATGTTTGGGGGGCAGAGGGATTGGGTAATACTTGCATAGATGTTGAAACAGCTGCCTGGTGGGTGCTCCCCGGTGTGTTTAAAATCATATTATTTTGTGGTGGGGTCTGGGAGAGAGAGACGAGGTGAGGTTTTGTTTGTCTTACTTGTGGGCCAGGACAGTCTTATATGCTGGATCGGTTGTTTTTTTTTAATTGTTTTTGGTTGTTTGTGTATCTGTGTTTGTGTTTAAAAGGTGCTGTTTGTTTAGTGTTTTTGTTTGTTTGTTTATTTAGTTGGTGTGGGTGACTGGGTGTTTGTTTAGTTTTTTGTTTGTTTGTTTTTGTGTGGCTGGCGATTGGTTCGTTTGCTGATTGGTTGGTTTATTTGGATGGTCGTTCGGTTGTTTTCTTTTTTTGCCCCCTTGCCGTGCAATTTCTTTTTTCTTTTTTCTTTTTTGTTTCGTTTTTGTTTTTGTTTCTGAGACAGGGATACACGGGCGCGCGCACGACACACACACACACACACACACACACACACACACACACACACACACACACACACACACACACACACACATATATATATATATATATGTAATCAGTTAGAGCAACGTTGAAAAAGGTGAAACCCTGAAATGCCCCAGGACCAGACAGTAAACTACAGAAACGGTCGAGGCTCTATGCGAATTTGTATTGAAAAAATAGCTGTACTCCTAAAAGAAATTTATGACACCGGAAAAATCCCTCAAGTTATGTGAAAATCAATTTTTATTGCACTTCCAAAGAAGACAGGGGCTATATAGATTGCGAACTTAATCGCACAATCAGTTTGAGGTGATATGTGACAAAGATTCTATTAAGAATAATCATGATGAGGACAAGGAAAAGAATCAAAAGAGAAATAGCAAAAGAACACTCGATTTGTTGAAGGGAAAGGAACTGTTAATGTCAAATACATCGTGAGAACTCTCATAGAAATATCAGTTTGAGTTCAATAAGGATTTATGTTCATGTTTTATTGATTGTGCAAAGGCTTTTGATCGGGTAAGACACGAAAAATTGATCAACCAACCAGGAAGGCTGAATATTGAGGGAAAGGATCTAAGAATAATCAGAAATATGTATTGGAACAAACAGCAGCGATGAAAGGAGAAAAAGATGTAAGTTCTTTCCAAAAGATCAGAACAGGGGTTAGGCAGGGATGTGTTCTATCCCCACCTTTATTTTCTTTTTACAGCGAAACCATCATGAGAAACTTAGAAGAATGCCCTGGGATAAAGGTTGGAGGAAGGCGTTAAACAATTTCCGTTATGCAGATGACGCCGTTCTTACTGCAGAAAATGGGGAAAACATACAAAATCTTGTGAATATAATAGCAATAGAAAGCAGAAATAAAGGGCTGGAGTCATGGTAAACAATAAAAACCAGAAATCTTCTCATGCAAAATAACAGCAAATGGCACAACATTGAGACAAGTCGATACGGTTAACCCTTTAACTCCCGCACCCTGTCTATCAGCATCTGCATTGTCAACCATGATAGCAAAGCAAAAACTTAACCCTTTGACTTCCTCACCCTATCCACCAGCTTCCTGCAGGAAGCTGGTGGACAGGGTGCGGGAGTCAAAAGGTTAAGTTTTTGCAGTTGTTGGATAGGCTGCGGGATCAAAGGGTTAAATATCTGATAAGACATCTCACCAGACGGCAGATACACATCAGAAATAGCCAGCAGAATTGGCCAAACTAAAACAGCATTCAAGAAAATGGAAAGCGTTCTTACCAACAATTGCCCATCAATTAACATCAGGAAGAGGGTTCTCTATTGTTACATAGAAACAATATTGTTGTGCGGATGTGAAACGTGGACAGTCAACACGCAAAGTCAGAACAAGATTGGTGCAGCTGAAATGTGGTTTCTAAGAATAAATGTGGTTCCCATGAATAGCAAAGAAAACAAACGAGACAGTCTTGAAAGAGGCAAACACAAAAAGAACGTTAATGGAGAAGATTAGGAAAAGCAACATTTACAGGACATCTTATGAGGGAAGAGAAATTTGAACACCTGATCACAACAGGAAAGCTGGAGCGAAAAAGAGCACCAGGGAGAAGGTATTGGACAGACTTGCGGAATGGATGAAGACAGAGAGAGTGGGAGATGTACTTGCAGCGACAAAAGACAGATTTGTATGGAGGACAATGATCGCCAACGCCTTGCGGCAGGGTACATGATGGTGATATGATACACATGTAAGCATAGTAAGACAAACTTGATCAGTCACCAAACAAAATCTCACGATCACCATCTTGTATCAGAGAGACAAATCTATATGACATTTTGTTTTACAAAAGTTTCTGGTAGGTACTTCAAACTTCAAAACACTTTATTACTCAAGTATATGTATGAAAAGAGAATGACTGCCAAGAACAGACCCGACTACTAAGCAAAGCTAATGTAGACAGTCATAGCCCCAAGAGAGGGAAAAGAGGGATTGTCTCCCTTTACAGTGGTAGTCCACACTGGCATTAAGTCCCACTGGACCTGTCCTACAGTTAGTCCTTGCTGCTCTACACTCACAGATCGTACAACAGTATCAGAATGGTTCAGACGTTCGCCTGCCACTAACTAAACTCGAGGTTCCCGGGTTCGTTCTCTGTTGAGGCCTCGACTTTTCTCCTCACTGCGCACTTTAAAGATCCTACGGCAATTGAAAATCGTGAAGAGCAAGGCATTGCCCGGCTGTGCTGGAATAAAACATTTGAGGGATAGGTTGATTTCCCAGATCCCTCCCTTTGAAGACCAAAAAATGTGATTAAAAAAAACAACAGATCAGCATATGTATTTCATAGAATACCGGTGGGATGTGTGTGGCGTTTTGACGGGAACATTAATATGTGACAAAAAAGAAAAGGAAAAAACAAATGAGCATATGTATTTCATAAAATACCGATGGGATGTGTGTAGCATTTTGACAGGAACATTAACATGTAATTTAAAAAAAACATCAGCATATGTATTTCATAAAATACCGATGGGATGTGTGTAGCATTTTGACGGGAACATTAATATGTGATTAATAAAAAACAGATCAGCATATGTATTTCATAAAATACCGGTCGTTCGATCGTTTGTTCTGTTGGTAACTTGGTTGGATAGTGGATTGAATGTTTAAATAGTGAGTGGGTTGATTGGTTGGTCCATCAGATGGTTAGTTAGTTTTTATTTGGTTTGGGTTTGGGTTTTTGTCGCTGTTTTCGTTTTCGTTTTGGTTTGTTCTTGTTTTCTTTTTGTTGGTTGTTTATTTTTTCGTTCTTTCGTTTGTTCGTTCGTTTGTTGTTTGCTTGTTTTTATTGAGGATGAACGATGTTTTCATCGCAGAAAAAGTGCAGAGCATTTTTGACGACAGACAGACGTTTTATACTTCCGAACCACAGGAACTAGATCTATAATTCCTTCCCCTTTCTCTACTCCCTTCTCCCTCCATCCCAAACCGTACACCCCCTGGTCAGCCAGAGGTGTTTGAAATTATGTGATTTAGGCTGGTCTGGGAGAGTTATGAGGTTTTAGTTTTCTTGCCCATAGGGTCTTCATCTTTACAGCCTGGACACTGTGTGTGTGTGTGTGTGTTGTGTGTGTGTGTGTGTGGTGTGTGTGTGTGAGAGAGAGAGAGAGAGAGAGAGGTTTTTTGTTTGTTTGTTTGGGGGGGGGGGGTTTCTGTATGTGTGTATGAGTTTATGTGGTGTATGTGTGTGGTGTATGTGTTGTGTGTGTGAGTGAGTGGTGAGTTTGTGTATTTATGTGAAAATTTGTGTGATATGTTTTTGTTGGTGTGTATGTGTTGTGTGTGTTTTCTTTCTTACTTTCTTTCTTCTTTCTTTCTTTTTTTTTTTCTTTCCTTCTTTCTTTCTTTTGTTTGTTTATTTGGCGAGTGAGTGGATGGGCGTTTTGTTCTTATGTAATGATTTACCCGCTCAAACATCAGTAACCCCCATCACGGTAAGAAAGCCGACGGAAACTGCCACAAACGAGAGTGAAGCTAGTACTGTTTGATGATGCTTTTTGTAAACAGAAAATTGTGTGAGTTTGTGGCCATTTTGGATCAGATTTCAACTGGAATGCAGGCCAATCTTACGGCCTTAGGCTCTGTACAAAAACTTTGCAACTTGAAAGTGAAAAATAAAAAGGTAGGGGGGGGGGGGGGGGGGATGTAAGTAATACGTCAAAGAAAAGTTATTTGGGTTTTTTTCCCCTTTCGTTTGATTCATTATCAATAACTGTATAAGTTGATGTTTTTACCCTGATCTGGCCTACTTTGTGCTCTTAAAGCTTTAGAAAATAGGATAGTGAGAGAGTCTGTCTGTCTGTCTGTCTGTCTCTGTCTGTCTGTGCTGTGGTCTTACAGAAAATAGGATACAGATAGCTTCTGTCTGTCTGTCTGTCTGTCCGTCCGTTTTGTGATCTTAAAACAACAGAAATAAAATAGAGAGTTTGTAACTATTTGTCTGTCTTTCTGTCTGTCTGTCTGTCTGTCTGTCTGTCTGTCTGCCTTGTCTATCCGTCCGTCCGTGGTGTGGTCTTAAAAAAACAGAAAATAGGACACAGAGAGTTAGCGTCTGTCTGTCTGTCTTTCTGCCTATTTGTCTGTCTGTTTTGTGATCTTAAAACAACAAAAAATAGGAGAGTCGACAGAGTGTGTGTGTCTGTCTGTCTGTCTGTCTGTCTGTCTGTCTGCCTGTGGCTAATGACTACCTTTGGTCTTAAACTGTCGGGAGGACTTCCAGGAGGCGGAATACTTTGTACCGAACACTGAAAGTCACCACAGGTAAATCAGTCTGTACTGCTGTCCCCCTTCTCCCCCTTTTCCCCCTCCCCCATCCACGTCATTCTCTCCTCCCCCCCCCTTCCTCTCTCCCCTCTCCCCACTTTCCCGTCTGAAACCGCTTCTACTTTGTTTTTTCTCTTGCTATTTCTTTTTGAACCTCTGAAATATAGAATGGTTCTTATTATCTGCCTGTCTCTGTCTGTCTCTCTCTCTCTCTCTCTCTCTCTCTCTCTCTCTCTCTCTCTCCTCTCTCTCTCTCTCTCTGCCTCTTTCTCTCTTTTTCTGCCTCTCTCTCTCTCTCTCTCTCTCTCTTCTCTCTCTCTCTCTCTCTCTCTCTCTCTCTCTCTGCCTCTTTCTTTTTCTGCCTCTCTCTTTCTCTCTCTCTCTCTCTCTCTCTCTCGCTCTAGCTCGTTCGCAGGCTCTTTCCCTCTTTTTTTTTTTCTTTCTTTCTTCTTTCTCCTCTCTCCCTCCCTAACTCTTCCCCTCTCTCTCTTTCCATCCCTCCCTTTCTCCCACATATCTCCCTAACTTTCCCTCCGTCTCTCTCCCTCCCTTCTTCCCTCTTTCTCTCTCTCTCTCTCTATCCCTTCTTCCCTCTCTCCCCCTCTCTCTCTCTTTTCTTTCTCCCACTCTCTCCCTCCTCCTACCCCCTCTCTCTCTTTCTCCATCTGTCTTTGCCTCCCTTTGTCAGTGCTGCTGCTAATTGCATTTTCTGTTATTTTGATGTCCTTATACTGTTATGATTTGTTTGTATCGTTATGAAATATTTATGAATATTACCGTGTACTCTGGTCAAGGGTCATACACATGCCTGACAGGATGAGTGTGCCCCAGCTCAGCATCCTGTATGTGTGGGATACATATGCATATGCACAGCGCATTGTTTTCGTGAGTCCCTGAATATCTGTATTTATATATATTATTTTGGTCTTCTTTGTACTATGGTTCTAATGCTTTATTTTCATTTCATGTTTTGTCAGTGTCTTTTTGTTACTTGGTTGAAGGTTTGATAATCCCCCCCCCCCCCCCTCCTTAGGATGCCGGGGGCTCTTTCAGTACAAATCGTATCCCCAAATTCTGTGCTAGAAATGTCCTCTTTTCTGTCACTCTCTTTGTTTCTGCCTTGTTCCTTTGCTTTGTCATTTCTTCCTATCTTTTCTGCCTTGCTGGGCCATTCGCCTGTATGTGTTCAATAAAGTCTTGCGTACTTTTTCTTAGGATTGATAATTGGGTACATGTATTAAGTGCATTTTTGGCTCTAGGGAGATGATATATGCGGAAGCAATTTTAGGTAATTTATGCCCGTTTTGATATGTTTTCGTGTCCATAGGTATGTTTAGATTTGTTTTCAGGTGTGTTTTTGAGATCCCCTGTGCGATAAATTGGGCGGAGTGGTCGGCTCCGGGGACATGTCCTTAGATTGTGTGCTCGGATGCACTGATACGTGTACTTAATTTTCTTTTTTTCTGTTGAAGTTTCGTATGTTTTGAAGCGGTTGTAGCCCTGATATGACTGTACGCAGTCGGCTGGGCTTTAAACAACAATAACAGTAACAAGGTTTGATAATGATCCTACCAGCTGACAAAGGTCGTGCCACAGTCATCATGCCTAGACCCATGTACTATGAGAAGGCAAGCAAACTTCTGGAAGATACTACAACATATGAACGCCTCAAGAAAGATCCTACTTCCAAGTTTTCCAACAAACTGAAAGACACACTGAAACGCCTGAAAGAGACGGACCGCCTGTCATTAGAACAGTACAGGAAATTATACCCAACTGTGTCCGACGTCCCCAAGTTCTATGGTCTACCCAAAGTCCACAAGAAAGAAGTCCCCCTCCGTCCCATAGTCGCATCCAGAGGTTCCATCATGTATGAGACGGCTAGATTTGTGGCGGACATCCTATCACCTCTCGTAGGACACACAGATCATCACATCCACAACAGTGCTGACCTAGTGGAAAAACTGAGTAACTACAACCCTCGCTCATGATGAACTCCTTGTGTCATATGATGTCTCTGCCCTATTTACCAGCGTACCAGTGAAAGAAAGCATAGAGATCATACGCCGAAGGTTACAAAACGACCAAACCCTCCACCAACGTACATCTCTCACAGTGGACGACGTATGTGAACTCTTGTCCTGCTGCCTCACCACCACCTACTTCACCTTCCAAGGTGAATTCTACCAACAAAAAGAAGGAGCAGCCATGGGCTCCCCAGTAAGCCCAATAGTAGCCAACCTGTTCATGGAGGATTTTGAAGAGAAAGCATTGGCTTCTTTCCACTCCCCACCACGATACTGGGGGCGCTACGTAGACGACACCATGACTATCCTCCCCCAGCAACTGGTCGAACAGTTCACAGAACATCTGAACAACCAACACCCAGCCATCAAATTCACGAGGGAAGTGGAACAGAACAACTCCATAGCCATGCTGGACACCCTCATCACCAGAACTGATGGCATTCTATCCTTCTCGATCTACCGTAAACCAACTCATACGGACCAATATTTACAGTTCGACAGCCACCAGCCCCTTGAACACAAACTGGGAGTGATTCGAACCCTTACCCACAGAGCTAACACCATATGCAGTACCCAAGAGGCAAAAGACAAGGAGACAAACCACCTGAAAAAAGTGCTCACCATCTCGGGCTACAAAAAAAAAAAGTGGGCCTGGAACAGCCCGGGAGGCAGGAAATCCAACACCGCATCCCAACAGCCAGTGAAACAACACCAGCGCAAGGGACACATCACCATCCCATACGTAGGAGGTGTGAGTGACGCTCTGTCCAGAAAGATCAGAAAACTGGGGGTGGCTGTACATTCCAAACCTTCCAACACCATACGCAGCCAGCTGGTCACCCCCAAGGACAAAACCAGCAAACTCGACAAAGCTGGCATTATATACAGAATAGACTGCCAGGACTGTAACCAACATTATGTCGGTGAAACTGAACGCCCCCTTCAGAAGAGACTAACAGAACACAAGAGGGACTCTTCTCCAGTAGGAGCTCACCTACACGCCGAAAAACATCAATTCAGTGCGGACAATGTCAACATCCTGGACAGAGAAAATAAGTGGTTCCAGCGAGGAGTCAAGGAGGCCATCTACATCGCAGCCACCAACCCCCCGCTCAACAGGGACCGGGGCCGTTACAACCCTGCCCCCGGTGTACCATTCTCTTGATTCGATCTCGTGAACTGGGTTCATCCCATTGTTCGCGAGATCTGAGTAGAGATTCACGCAGACAGCATTAGAGCGCTGACGAAGATGGCGAGAACGCCATCGAAACTACGGAACTGTGAGTAGCGATTTTTACACTGTTGGGAGACCTTGTTCTTCAAAATTGGTAGCATTATGTCCTATTCCTGTAATGTGCAATGAGCATGCTTTTTGATATGGACCGTTTGCGCCATGAACATGAAATTATCATCATTCGTACTTACATGAATCACCCCGTGGTGATGCCGTGGCGAATAGTATCCCCACCTTCTGCAAATGTTGTGCTAGAAATTTCCTCTTTTATGTCACTCTCTTTCTTTCTTCCTTCTTCTTTTGCTGTCTGTAATCTCTTCCTGTCATTTTCTGCCTTGATGGTTCATTTTAGGACTATGTATTTAGTGCATTTTGGGCTGTAGGGAAATGTATGCTGAAACAATTCCAGGTAATTTAAGTGTGTTTTTATGTATGTTTTAGTGCCCTTAGTTATGCTTAAATTTGTAAATCAAAAAAAAATTGTCTCCTGTGTGATAACTTGGACAGAGTGGTCAACGCCACAGGCTTCTCCTTAGGTTATATGCCGTGAATGCAATGCTGTGTGTATTATTTTCTTTTCCATTTTTTGAAGTATTGTGTAAGTTTTGAAACTGTTATAGCCCTTATATAGCTTTCTACAGCCGGCTGGGCTTTAAAACAAAAATAACAATACTTGCGTGAATGTATTATCTTCCAAGAGCGTGGGCTGGATGTAAAAGAGCATTTTAACGTGTTTCTGCTACTGCCCTCGAAAACAAACATTCGTTCTTGTTTCTTGTTCTTCTCCTCTCTTCTCCTCTCTTCTCTTCTCTTCTCTTCCTCTCATTTTATCCGTCCTTTCTAGGGGTCTGTTTAATTGCCATCTCTTATCGGATTTTGCCCTTTTCTCTTTGGCGAACGACTAAACAAACAACAAACGATTTAGCACACACTTAACGATGTCTAAACAAACAAATGACTGAACAAAAACAAACCAAGCAGCTGTTATCTCTTAACTCAACCGTCCCCCTTGCCATAGCAGTAAACATACTTCACTTGTGCGACCAGTATTGATTACAGAAGAAAAAACACAACAGTGTGCGTGCGTGCGTCCGTCGTGGTGCGTGCGTGGTGTGTGTGTGTGTGTGTGTGTGTGTGTGTGTGTGTGTGTGTGTGTGTGTGTGTGTGTGTGTGTGTGTGGTGTGTGAAAGGATCAGGGAGAGGGAGAGTAAATCAAACCAGAGGGTTAAAGTGAGTTGGGTCGGCAAAATAATTGCTGTTTGATTGCTTAGTTGTTTGAGAGTGAGAGAGAGACACAGAGAGAGACACAGAGAGAGAGACACACACACAGAGAGCGCGTGTGTGTGTGTGTCAGGGAGAGAGACGGAGAGGGAAGAGTGTGCATGAGAGAGAGAGAGGGAGAGGGGGACAGAGTAACAGAGATTTAGAAAGAGACAGACTAAAACCGTGTGTGGTATGGTGTGTGTGTGTGTGTGTTGTGCACGCATGTTTTGTCTGTGTGTGTTTGTCTGTGTGTTTGTTTGTTTGTGTGTGTGTGTCTGACACACACACATGGTCAGTTTCTTTTGTATGTGCATTGAAAGGAATATTAATGTGCAAATATATGCACGTGCGATTGAAAGGGAAATAAATGCAGGAATATATGCACTTCACAAATAAGGAAAGAAAACAGAAAATGCAACAACAAAATAGACAGAAAAAGAAACAGACGATAGATCGTGATATTGATATTGTCTGTAAACATTTAATGTGAGGGAACAAGAAGAAGAAGAAAGGCAAAGCAAAAAGACAAGCAAACAAATAAAGACAGAGAGAAAAAGAAAAGATGAAACACAGACAAGCAGACGATGGCTCGTGATATTGATATTTTGTGTAAACATTTAATGCGAGAGAACAAGAAGAAGAAAGGCAAGCGTAACACTGTAAACACTGAGACAAGAATACTCCATCGTCTTTCATGCAATTGAGACCCCCCCCCCCCCCCCCAAAAAAAACATTTAAAGTGAACAAACAGACGCACGCACGCACGCACACACGCTCAAGTAAGCCCAGTCGATTGTACGCATGCACACGCACACGCACACGCACACGCAGCGCGCTTAAAGCTATTGGCAGTAACTGCATGCAAATAAGCACCCAGAACATTGATACGTTGACAAAATTATAACTTTCTGTTGTGTGTATGTATTTTATAATTATTATTTTAATTTTTAGTAGTAGTAGTATTAATAGTAGTAGTGTTCGTCTCTCTTCTTCTTCTTCTTCTTCTTCTTCTTCTTCTTCTTCTTCTTCTTTCATTATTATTATTTTTGTGATTATGATAATTATTATGTTATAAGCTAAACAGAAAAAGTTTAAGGGGGTTTTGACATTTGGAATAACACGCAAAGAAGAGAGAGAGAGATGCTTTGAGCACCTTCTTGTCTTCTGTGCGTGTGTCCATTTGTGTGTGTGTGTGTGAGAGAGAGAGAGTGTGTGTGTGTGGTGTGTGAGAGAGAGAGAGAGAGAGAAAGAGAGAGAGTTTTAGTTTTCTTTATTTATTCATTTTCATTTTCATCATTTCCTTTTGAACTGGACAGGAAATGGTTATGGGTCGAGTTTGAGAATAAGTATAAAACGCAGAGAGGAGAAAATTATTTTTTAAATCTTATTCTTCCGAAGAGTTAACAGTTGAAATTGACCAAGTGCGAGAAAAGGAGAGAGAGTGTGTGTGCGTGTCTGTGTGTGTGTGTGCGTGTCTGTGTGTATGCGTGCGTGTATGTGTGTGTGTGGCTTGGGGGCTTGATGGCTTGGTGGCTTGATCGGTTCAAGGCAGTGTAAAAATTTTTTACACTGTTTGCACCAAAAAGGGATTATATTTTCTAAAGTAATATTATTGTCTACGTTCCCAATGCAAACAGAACAGCCTGTGCCTGACTAAACACAGAATTCCTGTGACACGTCAACGTTTGTGTCCACTTACTTAGGTGTACAGTTACTTCTAAACGAGGAAATAATGTGTGTGTCTCTCTGTCTTTGTCTCTATCTCTGTCTCTGTCTCTGTCTCTCTCTCTCTCTCTCTCTCTCTCTCTCTCTCTCTCTCTTCTTTCCCTAATCTCCCTTCCTCTCAGTGTCTCCCCCTTTCCCTCCCTCTCCCCTCTCTCTCCTTCCCTCCCCCTCCTTCTCCCTTTCTCTCTTCTTCCCTCCATCTCTTCCTCTTTCTCCTTCTGTCTCTCTCTCTCTCTTTCTCTTCTTCTCCTTCTCTCTCCTTCTCTCTTTCCCTCTCCTATTTCTTTCTCCTTTTCTCTTCCTTTCTCTTTCCCTAACCCTCCTTAACTCTCTCTCCCTCTCCCTCTCCCTCTCAACATTCTCTCTCTCTCTCTCTCTCTCTCTTCTCTCTCTCTCTTCCTCCATGCTTGCCTTTCTTTGTCAATGCTACTGATATTTCCATTTTTTGTTATTTTGATATCCTTATACTGTTGTTATTTATTGGTATTGACGTAGAATCTTTATGATTATTAACATGTACTTGGGTCAAGGGACACACAAGCCTGACAGGATGAGTGTACCCCAGCTCAGCATCCTGTATGTGTGTGCACATGCACATTGTTTCCTTGAGTACCTGAATATTTGTATTCATATATATTATTTTGGTCTTCTTTATACTATGGTTCTAATCCTTTATTTTCGTTTCATATTTTTGTCAGTGTCTGTGGTTACTTGGTTGAATGTTTGATAACATTGTAGTCCTGTAAAGTGCAACGAGCATGCTTTTAACATGGACCATGCGCTATGAACATGAAATTATTATCTCCCCTGTGGGGATGGCGGGGTTTTTTTTCCCAATAAAGATAGTATCTCCACCTTCTGGAAATTTTGTGCTAGAAATTTCCTCTTTTCTGTCAATCTCTTTGTTTCTTCCTTCTTCCTTTGCTTTCTGTCATTTCTTCCTGTCATTTTCAGCCTTACTGGTCCATTCACCTGTATGTGCTTGATGAAATTTTACGTAGTTTCTTAGGATTGATAATTGGTAATATGTTTAGTGCATTTTTGGCTCTCGGGAAGTGAGATATGCGGAAGCAATTTTAGATAATTTAGACCCGTTTTTATATATGCTTCTGTGTCATCAATTATGTTGAAATTTGCAATCAGATGGGGTTTTTAAAATCACCTGAGTGATACATTGGACGGAGTGGTCAATGCAAGGGACATCTCCTTATACTATGTGCGCGAATGCATTGATATGTGTACTTCATTTTCATTTCCTTTTCTCCCCCCCCCCCCCCCCCCACCTTGTTGAAGTAGCGTGTATGTTTTTGTGTAAGTTTTGGTGTCCTTAGTTATGTTTAAATTTGTAATCAAATATGTTTTTAAATCCCCTGTGTGATAACTTGGACGGAGTGGTCAACGCCAGGGGTCATCTCCTTACCCTCGGCCACACTACGAGCGGCGCTATGAAGCGGGCTGCGGGATAGCAGTAGGTGAGCTTAGAGCTGTGAGTGGTGGGTGGCCACACCAAAAGCGGTGACAGCTTGTGGTTAGCTTGCCTACTGCTGGCTACAAGCTCGGTGACCGCTGAAGTGGCCACACTACAAGCTGCTAGGGGCTGGTTGTGTGCTGGCGTGCTGCTAGCTGTCGTTCACACAATTGGTTTCAGAATGTCGGTGAGCAGGTATCTTGCGCTTCATGAGTTATCAGAGTCATCGCCATTTCTTCGACAAGAAATTCTTATTGATGAAAGACAGTACTGGGTCCATCCCATTAATCAACAGAGAAATGTATATGGTGAATATCATCATTTGGTATCGAACCTTAAACAGCATGAAGAAAGATTTCAATCCTACTTCAGGATGTGCAAGTGTGTACATACTATACATGTCTTTGTATGTATGCGTGCATATGAGCTAACATCTGTGCGTGTGTGGCACATGTGCGAGCGTGTACATTTTTAACGTTTCTGGAGAAGGAAGAGAAAGGGGGCAGGGACGTAAGTTTAACTCGACTATTTGTAGTTATTTGCATGAAACAAAGAGAAAAAAAAAAACAACAACAAAAACCAACAAACAAACAAAACAAAAAAAAACGAAACGAAAAACAAAACAAAACAAAAAAGTTTGGCACGGTAAAGCAATACACCTGTCATAGAAACCGCCCCCCTCCTCCTCTCTCTCTTTTCACTCTGTCTGTCTGTCTCTTCCTCTGTCTGCCTGTCTCTCTCTCTGCTCTGTCTGTCTCTCTCTCTTTCACTCTGTCTGTCTGTCTCTTCACTCCTTCTTTCTCTTCCTCTGTCTGTCTCTCTCTCTCTTCTCTCTCTCTGTCTGTCTCTTCTCTCTCTTTCACTCTGTCTGTCTCTCCTCTCTCCCCTCTCACTCTGTCTGTCTCTCTCTCTCTCTTTCCACTCTGTCTGTCTCTCTCTCTCTCTTTCACTCTGTCTCTCTCTCTCTCTTTCACTCTGTCTTCTCTCTCTCTCTTCACTCTGTCTCTCTCCTCTCTCCTCTTCTTCTCACTCTTCTCTGTCTCTCTCCTCTCCTCTTTCACTCTGTCTGTCTCTCTCTCTCTACTCTTCTTCTCTCTCTCTTTCCTCTGTCTGTCTCTCTCTCTCTCTTTCACTCTGTCTGTCTCTCTCTTCTCTCTCTTTTTCACTCTGTCTGTCTTCTCTCTTTCATCTGTCTCTCTCTTCACTCTGTCTGTCTCTCTCTCTCTCTTTCACTCTGTCTTCCTCTCTCTTCTCCTCTGTCTGTCTCTCTCTCTCTCTTTCACTCTGTCTGTCTCTCTCTCTCTCTTTCACTCTGTCTGTCCTCTCTCTTTCACTCTCTTCTCTCTTCTCCTTTCACTCTGTCTGTCTCCTCTCTCTTCTCTGTCCTCTCTCTCTCTCTCTGTCTGTCTCTCTCTCTCTCTTTCACTCTGTCTGTCTCTCTCTCTCTCTTCACTCTGTGTCTGTCCTCTCTCTCTTTCACTCTGTCCTGTCTCTCTCTTCACTCCTCTCTCTCTTTCACTCTGTCTGTCTCTCTCTCTCTTTCACTCTGTCTGTCTCTCTCTCTCTTCACTCTGTCTGTCTCTCTCTCTTTCACTCTGTCTGTCTCTCTCTCTCTTCACTCTGTCTGCTCTCTCTCTCTCTTCACTCTGTCTGTCTCTCTCTCTTTCACTCTGTCTGCTCTCTCTCTCTTTCACTCTGTCTCTCTCTCTCTCTTTCACTCTGTCTTCTCTCTCTCTTTCACTTCTGCCTCTCTCTCTCCTCTCTCTCTCTCTCACTCTCTTCTCTCTCTCTCTCTCTCTCTCTCCTCTCTCTCTCCCCTCCTTCTCTTCCCCATGTCACCTTATTGGTTTGCCGTATTTTCTGTTTCCAAGCACACTTAAGATGGGCCGACTGAAAATTAAACAGAACGAAAAGTAGACACACACACACACACACACACACACACACACACACAAGAGAGAGAGAGAGAGAGAGAGAGAGGAGAGAGAGAGAGAGAGAGATGGCATCATTCTTTTTAGACTTCAAAACATAAAACCCTCCCCATCCGACTACATTTTCCTCTTCTGTTTTCGTTTTTGTCTTGTTTTGTTTTAATCCAATGACTTGGTCGTCTAAGTGCTCAATAAATCTTTTATGTGAAGACAAGTTAACAAAAACAACAGTGAACACAAAGAGACAGACAGACACATCTTCGTTGCTACCTACTTTAATGATGTACTTGAAATCTGTTTAGCTCCTTATATAAAAAATGAAATCTGAATGAATAGGCCATTTCATCGCAGGTACACATCAAACGCGCGTGCGTGAAAAAATGAACACCGCATATGGCCATTCATTGGAACCAGGACACACACATTCGATGGGAACGCACACACACACACACACACACACACACACACACACACACACACACACACACACACACACACACACACACACACAGCTATTCAATTAGACGATTACACACATACGCGCGTACACGCACACACACAAGCACGCATGTACTCATACAAGCACGCATGCTACGCACGCAACGCACATGCACACACACACAAGTATTTATATAAAAATGAGTTTCAGCATATAACCTGACAATCCACACATCTCAGCTAGTTCTTGGAAAAGTTTGGTACGAACGTCTCTGTTCATAAAGTCACGATGTTCTTTTTGCCAAAGTGGAGGTCTTTCTTGAATGAAAGCAATAAATTCCAACGTTTTGTCTTTTTCTGAAAAGTAGAACACATTTTCACTTTTCCTGAGATTCTACAAACAGCGTCTGCTGCACTTTCTACCATGCCAGCCGCTGACCCCACTTTGCTTATCGCGCCAGTTCCATAAACATCCGGTCATGACCTGGGAAAACCACCGACAAAAACACCGCACGAGCATCGAGCGACGATAAATGCCCGGGACATTATCGTCCCGCGCCACACTATCCCGCGTTATCGCCCATGGTGTGGCCGCCTGTACAGTAATCAGTGTCATCTTTCTCGTCGCGCCGCTACAGCCAGCTGATAGCTCGTAGTGTGGCCGCACCCTTAGATTATGTGTGCGACTGCATTGCTGTGTGCATTAATTTTCTTTTCCTTCCTCTCACCCGTTTTTGAAGTAGTGTGTATGTTTTGAAACGATTATATCCCTTATATGGCTCTACGCAGTCGGCTGGGCTTTAAACAAAACTAACAGTAACAACACTTGCTTGAATGTATTATATTCCATGAGCGAGGGCTGGATGCAAAAGAGCATTAAAAGTGTTTGTGCTACTGCCCTCGAAAATACATATTTCTTCTTCTTGTTCTTCTCCTCTCTTCTCTTCTCTTCTCTTCTCTTTCTCTCTCTCTCTCCCTCTTTCTTCTCCGTCTTCTCTCTCCTTCTTCTCTTCTCTCTGTCTTCTCTTCTCTTCTCTCTCTTCTCTTCTCTTCTTCTCTTCTCTTCTCTTCTCTTCTCTCTCTTCTCTTCTCCTCTCTTCTGTCCTTCTCTTCTCTTCTCTTCTTCTCTCTCTTCTCTCTCTTCTCTTCTTCTTTCTTCTCTCTCTTTCTCTCTCCTTTCCCTCTTCTTCTTCTTCTCTTCCTTCTCTTCCTCTTCTCTTCCTTCTCTTCTCTTTCTCTTCTCTTCTCCTTCTTCTCTCTCTTCTCTCTCTCTCTCTCTCTCCTTCTCTTCTCTTCTCCTGTCTCTCTCTCTTCTCTGTCTTCTCTCTCCTCTTCTCTCCTCTGTCTCTCTCTTTTCTCTTTCTTCTCTTTAATTTGCCTCTTCTTCTCATTTTTCCTTCTTCTCTACCAACTGATTAATCCGATCCTTTCACTTACGATGTCTAATTCATCTACATACGATTCTGACAAAACACAAAAAACAAACATTAGCACAGTCTACGATGTCTCAATGCCATATCTCTTAACTCAACCGTCCCCCTTGCCATAGCAGTAAACATACTTCAGTTGTGCGACCAGTATTGATTACAGAAGAAAAAATACAACAGTGTGCGTGCGTGCGT
The DNA here is from genome assembly GCA_030674185.1 of Monoplex corrugatus. NCBI lineage: Eukaryota > Metazoa > Mollusca > Gastropoda > Littorinimorpha > Ranellidae > Monoplex > Monoplex corrugatus. Next base: position 47,330,618 of record JAPXFY010000026.1, read on the forward strand.
TGGTGTGTTGGTACGTGCGTGCGTGCGTGCGTGCGTGCGTGCGTGTGGTGTGTGTGTGTGTGTGTGTGTGTGTTGGTGTGTGAAAGAGTCAGGACAGGGAGAGTGATCAAACCAGACGGTTAAAGTGAGTTGGGTTGGCAAAATAAACGCTGTTTGGTTGCTTAGTTGTTTGAGAGAGAGAGACAGAGAGAAGACAGACAGACAGACAGACAGACAGACAGACAGACAGACACAAGAGAGAGTCTTAAAACAACAGAAAATAGGATACAGAGAGATTGTGTGTGTGCGTGAAAGAATTATCAACTAGGTGGATTCAGTTATGAAAAAAAAATGCTGTTTGGTTGTGCGTGCGTGTCTGTGTGTTTTTGTCTGTGTGTATGCGTGTGTGTGTGTGTGTGTGTGTGTGTGTGTGTGTGAAAATGAATAACAAATGCACTCAACAAAATTAATAAGAAAAGAAAAAAAAGAAAGAAAAATAGAACAAGCAAATGATAGATCGTGATATGGATATTTTGTGTGGACATTTAAAGTGAAGGAACAAAACGAATAAGAATGGAAAAACAAAGAAAGAAAGAAAGACAGAGAGAAAAATGATGTGACTCAGACAAGCAGACTATAGATCATGATATTGATATTTTGTGTAAACATTAAATGCGAGGGAACAAAAAGAAGAAGAAGAATGGCAAGCGTAACATTGTAAACACACAGCATGAATACTCCATCGTCTTGCATGCAGTTAAGATATAAAAAGAAAATTGAAAGTAAACAGACAGCTAGACAGACACGCACGCACGCACGCAAAAAAAGGTGCAGTCGCACGTGCACACGCACACGCACTTAAAGCTATTGGCAGTAACTGCATGCAAATAAACACCCAGCAAATTGGTATGTTGACAAAATTATAAAACTTCTGTTGCGTGTATGTATTTTTCATTATCATTATTATTATTATTATTATTATGTTGTTGTTGTTCTTCTTCTTCTTCTTCTTCCTTTTCTTCTTCTTCTTCTTGATTATATTATTATAATTATTATTATTATCATGTTTTAATAAGTTGAACAGAAAAAGTTGAAGGCGGTTTTGACGTTTGGAATGAAACGCAAAGGAGAGAATGATGGCTTTGAGCACCTCGTTGTCTTGTGTGCGTGTGTACATTTGAGTGCGTGTGTGTGAGAGAGAGAGAGAGACAGACAGACAGACAGACAGAGAGAAACAGCGAAAAGAGAGAGAGAGAGTTTTATTTGTCTTTGTTTATTCATTTTCATTTTCATCATTTCCATCTAAGTTGGAATGAACTGGTTATGGCTGAATTTTGAGAATAAGTATAAAACGCAAAGAGGAAAAAGATATTTTTAAATCTTATTCTTCTGAAGAGATAATAACAATTGAATTTGACCAAGTGTGAGAAAAGGGGAGAGAGAAAGGTGTGTGTGTGTGTGTGTGTGTGTGTGTGTGTGTGTGTGTGTGTGTGTGTGCGTGTGCGTGCTGCGTGCGTGCGTGCATGTGTGTGTGTGTGTCTGTTGGTGGCTTGATCGCTTCAAGGCAATGTAAAAGTTTTCGCATGTGTTTACACGAAAAAGGATTTTTTTCTTAAAGTAACATTATTGTCTGTGTTCCCAATACAAACAGAGCAGCCTGTTCTTAACAAGAACACAGAATTTCTGTGACACATTAACATTTGTGTCCACATAGTTCAGGTATACAGTTATTTTTAAACGAGGAAATGATCTCTGTCTCAGTCTC
>JAPXFY010000026.1:47337361-47412361 GCA_030674185.1 Monoplex corrugatus
CTGTCACTCCATCTATTCAGCACTGCCATGGTCTTCCTCTGGCTCTGAAGTCCAGGGCGCCTGGAGTTGTAGGGTTAAAGGGCGGGGGCTGGTGTGACGGGGTTATGGTTGACTGGATGGTTGACTGGGTGAGGTGGTTGACTGGATGGTTGACTGGATGGTTGACTAGCATTCTGGTCAGGTGACCAAACCACTTAATCCACTGTTATATGGTGTAAGGGTTACCAGATGGTCTTCCAACCGTTTCTCAGATATCTTCGTTGTGGTAGTCACTGTCACTTTGGCCCTTGCCCGCAGCTTTCCTGAGACGTCACGTCTGACAGATTGCAATCTTTCTTTCCAGGATTTTGTTTACAGTTCAAACCTGCAGGACCTGCTGGCACTGTCAGTCAGTGTGCTTACAAAGATGGTTTTTTTCTGATAAGCCTGGTTTTCGTTTCCATAGGGATGCCTGGGGTGTTTTAGAAGGGGATGAGAATTGTTACGTTCACGGCATTTGGCTTTTGGTCTCTGATCTTACTTTCTCTGTTCACTTTTCAAACTGATTCCCAATTTCAATTTCTGTTTATCAAGACGACGTCTCCGCTTCGGAATGAATTCCATACGCATAACGTCACAGGTGCCATGTGTATGGCATCATGTGATCGGCACATGCCTTAAGCCTGCACATAAACCCATGGGCTGGCCAGGTCCTGAGGTCCTACCTAGTCTATGTTTTACCGAGCCTACATTTTTACTAGTGTTGTATCAGTTTATCAGTCGAACAGTTTTACTGACATGAGTCCCAAGTATTTACAGTGAGTACTTCGAAGTTGTCGCCTTTAATTCGGCTGTGCAGTTTGTCAGCTGTTGGTCCTACTGACCTAACCCCTGTCTTACAGGTGCTGTTGTTTATGCCATAGTTTTCATGCATGTTTTAGGTCGTCGCCGTGGTGTAGTGGTTAGCGCAACAGACTACCGATTGGAAGGTTTTGGGTTCCAATCCTCATCAGTCTTTTTAAAAAATCATTGTGGGATTTTTGGCTTCCAGCTGGCGCCTACCCATAGTTGAGCGTGCTATGGGTTCATTGGGAAGACTGATGCCAACAGGATATATTTATGATAGTAAGCTGTTGTTGTTGTTGTTGTTTTTGGTTGTGATGGATGAGAAGGATAAAGTGACGTCTAGAGAGTTTTACATTGATCATCATATGTTCAGAAATCTTCCAGACCACATCTGTGCAGGACAAACTGAAATCTCACATAATGGAAATTGATATCTCATATAATTGAAAATTGAGATCTCACATGATTGAAAACTGAGATCTCGCATAATTGAAAAGAGATATACATATTGAAAACATATCACATATTCAAATTGGATCTCAAAATTGAAACGATCTCACACAATTGAAAACTGAGGTTTCGCATACTTGAACGCTGAGATCTCACATTATTAAAAACTTGAGATCTCACAAAATTGGAAACTGACTGCTGATTTCTCTTCTATTGTATACAATGTATTTACGTATTCTTTCCTCCTCGACCCCTCTCCCCTCTCTTCCTCTCTCTTCTCTCCCTCTCTTCCTCCTCTCCTCTCAATCTCTTTTTCTCTCTCTCTCTCTCTCTCCTCTATCTCTCTCCTCTCTCATCGTCTCTCTCTCTCCCCTCTCTATCCCCTCTCTATCCCCTCTCTCCTCCTCTTCTCTCACACACAATCTCTCCTCTCCCTCTCTCTCTCTCTCTCTCTCTCTCTCCTCTCTCTCTCTCTCTCTCTCTCTCTCTCTCTCTCTCTCTCTCTTCTTTGTCCCTCCTTTTCCCCCTCGCCGTCCGTTTGTCTGTATGTATTGTGTCTCTTCAGTGTTCATCTCAGTGTGTCACTTGGTCGGTCTGCATAGTACTCTAACCTCATGCAGTATGATCGAGTGTCCAATGTGCATGTTCTCAAGGAGTGTGGCTTACCAAACGCACAGTTTCTAACCATGGAACGCCAAGCTTTGTTGGACAGGACATGTCGTCTGTGTATGGAAGACACCCAACGTCCCGTGGACAAGCGTTGCAAGGACAAGGTGACCAGTGACGACCAGTAAAGCAATACAAAGTAATACTCCGAAGACGGACCTCACTTAGCTTACGGCGTCAACATCACACCAACAAGAAGAAAACATTGCCTGTGGTATAGTAAGCTGGCGACAGCAGTGCTGGAGGGTACAACCACAACATTGCAGAACAGGTGAAATTTAGCATCATGTAGAACAGGTGAAATTTAGCATCATGTAGAACAGGTGAAATTTAGCATCATGTGGACTGACAGGTGAAATTTAGCATCATGTAGAACAGTGTGAAATTTAGCATCATGCAGAACAGGTGAAATTTAGCATCATGTAGAACAGGTGAAATTTAGCATCATGTCTTATCGGTTTGTCTGTCTGTCCTGTTTCTGCTTGCACGTGTGCAGGCGTGCGTAGGGGGTGGATGGGTGGGGTTGTCTGTATGTCAGCGTGTTTGTTCTTTACTGTACGACTGTGTGGTGTGTGTGTGTGTGTGCGTGCGTGCGTGCGTGCGTGCGTGTGTGTGTGTGCGTGCGTGTGCGTGTATGTGTGTGTGTGTGTGTGTGTCTTGCAGATTGTGGGGGAGTGTTAACACAGCAACGTGGGATCTTCGCCAGCCCTAACTGGCCCAGGGACTACGATCATAACCTGAACTGTACCTGGCATGTTCGAGTCCCTAAATATAAGGTAGGTTTTGTGTGTGTGTGTGTGTGTGTGTGTTGTGTGTGTGTGTGTGGTGTGTGGTGTGTGTGTGTGTGTGGAGGTGGGGGGAGGAGAAAACCGAGGATGTGGTAGACTATAAACACAAGCTGAAGTGCATCTGGGTGTCTTGAGTGCAGAGATACACAGTAGGCTACATCTGGTTTACTTATGCCTGTTTATTTATTGATTGATTGTTTGATTTGTCTGTCTATCTGGCTGGCTGTGTCTATCATCTGTCTACTTATGTGTTTATCTATGTATAATTTACTTATCTGTATGTCTATCAATCCATCTGTCTGTCTGTTTATCTGTCCATCTGTCTATTTTATCTATCTGTATCCCTGTCTCTCTATCTGTGCATAATTCATCTATCCATCCGTCCATGTATCTCTCTGTTGGTCTATCTGTTGGTCTGTCTATCTGTCTAGCTATCTGTTTGTCTGTCTATCTATAGCTGTCTGTCATCTGTCTATTCATTTCTATATTTTCCCCTGTGGGGATGCTGGAGAGGGCCTCTATCAGCGTAAACAGTATCCCTACTTTCTGGAAATTCTCTGCTAGACATTTCCTCTGTCCTGTCACTCGCTTTGTTTCTGTCTCGCTGCTTCGATTCACTTCGTCTCTTCCTGTCTCAGTTTCTGCTTGTTTGGTTTATTCACCTGTATGTTTTTCGTGAACAAGATTGAGGCAGCCGAGATGTGGTTTCTAAGAAGAATGTTGAGAGTTCCATGGACAGCAATAAAAACAAAAAACAAAAATAAAGAGACTGTCTTGATGGAGGCAGAAACAAGAAGATCATTCATAAGGAAGATTAGGAAAAGACAGGCAACATTTATAGGCCATTTTATGAGGAAAGGGGAATTGGAGCACCAGGTCATAACGGGAAAGCTGGAGAAAAAGAGAGCACCAGGTAGACCCAGGGAGAAAGTATTGGACGGACTTGCAGAGTGGCTAAAGACAAACAGGGTGGCAGAGGTGCTTGAGGCAACAAGAGATAGAAACAGATGGAAGGCCACGATCGCCAACGCCATGTGGCAAGGCACCTGATGATGATGATGATGATGTTTTTCGTAAAGCCTCACATACTTTGTCTTCTATGACTGATACTTACATGCAGTTAGATGCGTAAGGAAGTGTGAAGCGCTCAGTGGCAATAACAGATACTATAGGCAAGTGTTCATGGTTTTTGTGTGTTTATTATGTTTATGCTTTTGTGTACAGGTTGGTTTGTTTGTTGTTGTTCTTTATACCTCTGTTGATACATGTGACGGAATCGCCACGGCCAGGAGCGTATTATATCCTGAGACTACTTGTGTTAATGTAGTGATATGTGTAGTTAGTGGATCTCGTTTTTCACATTTTTTCGGAGTTTTTTTGTTTGTTTGTTTGTTTGTTTTTTTGAGGGGGAGGGCGTGGAGAGTGTGTCCGATGTCATTGATGTGTTTAGAGATGTGTTTGGCTAGGCTATAAACACTAACAATGACAGTAGTAATAATAAGAACAATAGTAATGATAACAATAAGAATAAGAATAATAACAACAACATTAATGATAATAGCAATAATAATACTAATAATGTTGTACTTCCTTATCTTTCCATTTCTATTTCTGTCACCAGTTGCTTTGTTCCTTATGTTGATAATAACGTACGACATATCACTGACCAGCATTGTTTCGCAGTAGATCAGTAATGATATCAACAATGATAATGGTAATGATAACAATAACCACACTAAGAGGAAGAAATAATGGTGTACTTCTATTTATATTGCAATATATTTTTAGCTCCAGTTGCTTTGTTCCTCGTGGTGAAAACAACGTAGGACATATCACTGACCAGCATTCCTTTGCAGTGGATCAATAATAATAACAATGATAATGGTAATAATAATAATAATAGTAATAATAATAATAATAATGATGATGATGATGATGGTACACTTCCATATATATTGCAACGTACTTTGAGCAGCAGTTTGCTGTTATCCTTGTGTTGACAACAACGTAGGACATTACTGACCAGCATTATCTTGGAAGGGATCAAGTGACGATTGAAAATAGTCCATAGTCACATCTGGAATAGGGGATGAAAGTCCCTGAAGAGCCGAGCAGTTGGATCCAATCATACATCAGAACCCCGCCAATCTTTTTACACACTAACTCCCTCTGGTGGCGCTGCTCAGGGGACGAGGGAAGATAATCGATACCTCATTTGCATATACTCACGTCTGGAGTGTGGTTTTCAGTTGCTTGATTTGTAGTGACTTTGGGGTAGAGTAGGAAGTGGGCGGGGGGGGGGGGGGGCCTACTCTTTTGTCTTCATTTGACTATAAGAGTGTGGTTGTTGGAGTCTTCGGTGGATTAGGCCTTCAGTTGACGTGTGTTGTTGTGTTGTTAACAGAAACTACCGTCACTAACGGGACAGGGAAAAAACGTTTAACTGCGCAAATCTGACGTCAGATTAATTGGCAAATATTTTCAAAGTTAGTGGTACGCCCTTTTCTACATCAAAATTGATATAAACGCCACAAAACGGGGATGAATAGCTAAAAAATGTATATAAAAAAGCTCAGTCGAGACTTGCAACATGAAATGAGCACTCCTTAGTTTTAGTTGGAGACAAGACCATTGCAGTCCAGGCACCACGAGGCGCTGAGCTCCGCCCCTTTAGGGGATTCTTACAAATACGGAACACAACGTACCACCTCGTATTGTTGTGGGTTTGAATCCAGGGGTGCGCTATATTAAAAACTGGCCTTCTCACTGTCCCATCTTAACATCATTCTTCTTCTTGTGGTGTCGGTATAGGATTAGATAGGTCCCCCTTCCCCCACTTCCCTGGGATGGTTATCCCCGTCGACCATATCATCTGAGGTGGGTGCTGACGTTAAAACTGAACCAAATCAATCAATCAATCAATCAATCAATCAGCTGGTTTCGATTCACGCCATGGGGATTGCTCGTTATTTCTGTACACGCGTTTCGGTTTGATACCCGTTTTCAACAGAAACCCTTGAACGACACAGCAGACGTGAGACCTGGCTTAATGTCTTATTCATCATTTTCTTTACCTTTAGCCCCGTGAAGAGTCTTGAGGCAACACTAAAGAACCGTTCCCCAGATTCTTCCAGCTCTGTCAGTTGTATGCCAAAGCCTGGGTCTCTGCTTTCTCTGTCTGTCCATTCTGCGGTGTTGTCAGATCGTCCCATTCTGTCTTCCCCTCCGTCTGCCTCCGTCAGGACTGATTTAGCAAAGCCAGTGGATCTCGTTACATAGGCATACTAGTGTAGTTACTGTTCTTGTCGTAACTGATGTCAGCGGATCGTCCTTCTAAATCTGCTGTGAGGGTTCGTGTCTCGCATGCATCCAGGATGATGGAAAACACCAGCCAGATCTTGTGCTTAGGGGGATAAAGTAGTTTTGATTCAAAGTTTACCCGTCGTTGGTTGGTTGGTTTATTGGATGGTTGGTTAGTTGGATGGCTGGTCGGCTGGCTAGTTGGGTGGTTGGTTGGTTACTTGACTGATTGGTTGGTTGCTGGTTGGATGAATTGTTGATTTGGTGGATTGGCTGGTTGCTTGAATCCAAACGTTTTCTCATTCACAAAAGTAATCATTTGTTAAAAATCATAATTTGAGAACACATCCATTTGAGAATACTTCCTCTTGAGAGTACCTCTAGTTTACACACAGCGTATAATACATGGAAATAATTCTCACACACCGGGTATATAACGATGGAAAACATTCCCCCGATTCATCATCACACACAGGACGAGACAGTCCCTAAAGAACAAGGCAATTTCACCCAATCATACATCTGACCTCCGATGTTCCTGGTATACAGACACCAAGTCCCTCTGGTGGCAACAGAGACTGAAGACAGGAGAAAGAACCTACAGCTCATTTGCATATCCTCGCATCCAGTAAAGGGCAGTAATTAGGGATTGTGTTGGTCCTGTAGGCAAGGGGATAGGGGGGGGGGGTATAATTTGGATGTTGTGTGTGTGTGTGTGTGTGTGTGTGTGTGTGTGTGTGTGGTGTGTGTGTGTGAGAGAGAGAGACAGAGATAGGTGGAACTACTTCTCCGTGTCTTAAGCTGATTGTAGTGGTGGTTGTCTTTTTTGGCTTGATAGAAAGATGGTGGCTTGCTGTGGCGCCATCTGGATTGAGTTATGGAGTGGGGAGAGATCGGTGGTTGTTGTTTTTTTTTTGTTTTTTTTTCATTAACTTTTTTAATTTCTCTTGTTTAGTTGCCTCCCCCCTCCCCTCTCTCCTAATTCGTTATTTCCAGTGTTTTGTGTACATTTCAATGCAAATTTTGGTGACTTGTGTTTTGGGGGAAATAGGGGATGAGAGAGGTACAACTTTGTGTGTTTGGGGAAACAGGGGATGAGAGAGTACAACTTTGTGTGTTTGGGGAAACAGGGGATGAGAGAGGTACAACTTTGTGTGTTTGGGGAAACAGGGGGTGAGAGATGTACAACTTTGTTGTTTGGGGAAACAGGGGGTGAGAGATGTACAACTTTGTATGTTTGGGGAAACAGGGGATGAGAGATGTACAACTTTGTATGTTTGGGGAAAGAGGGAGTGAGAGATGTACAACTTTGTATGTTTGGGGAAACAGGGGATGAGAGAGTACAACTTTGTGATGTTTGGGGAAACAGGGATGAGAGATGTACAACTTTGTGTGTTTGGGGAAACAGGGGATGAGAGATGTACAACTTTGTGTGTTTGGGGAAACAGGGGGATGAGAGATGTACAACTTTGTGTGTTTGGGGAAACGGAGGATGAGAGATGTACAACTTTGTGTGTTTGGGGAAACTGGGGATGAGAGATGTACAACTTTGTGTGTTTGGGGAAACAGGGGATGAGAGATGTACAACTTTGTGTGTTTGGGGAAACAGTGGGATGAGAGAGGTACAACTTGTGTGTGTTTGGGGAAACAGGGGATGAGAGAGTACAACTTTGTGTGTTTGGGGAAACAGGGATGAGAGAGGTACAACTTGGTGTGTTTGGGGAAACAGGGGATGAGAGAGGTACAACTTTGTGTGTTTGGGGAAATGGGATGAGAGAGGTACAACTTTGTATGTTTGGGGAAAGAGGGGATGAGAGAGGTACAACTTTGTGTGTTTGGGGAAACATGGGATGAGAGAGGTACAACTTTGTGTGTTTGGGGAAACGGGGGATGAGAGAGGTACAACTTTGTGTGTTTGGGGGAACAGGGGATGAGAGAGGTACAACTTTGTGTGTTTGGGGAAACAGGGATGAGAGAGGTACAACTTTGTGTGTTTGGGGAAACATGGGATGAGAGAGGTACAACTTTGTGTGTTTGGGGAAATAGGGATGAGAGATGTACAACTTTGTGTGTGTTTGGGGAAACAGGGATGAGAGATATACAACTTTGTGTGTTTGGGGAAACAGGGGATGAGAGATGTACAACTTTGTGTGTTTGGGGCAGAAAACAAGTGAAAGGATGAGAGATGTACAACTTTGTGTGTTTGGGGAAACATGGGATGAGAGATGTACAACTTTGTGTGTTTGGGGAAACGGAGGATGAGAGATGTACAACTTTGTGTGTTTGGGGAAACAGAGGATGAGAGATGTACAACTTTGTGTGTTTGGGGAAACAGAGGATGAGAGATGTACAACTTTGTGTGTTTGGGGAAACAGGGGATGAGAGAGGTACAACTTGGTGTGTTTGGGGAAAGAGGGGGATGAGAGAGGTACAACTTTGTGTGTTTGGGGAAAGAGGGGGATGAGAGAGGTACAACTTGGTGTGTTTGGGGAAATGGGATGAGAGAGGTACAACTTTGTGTGTTTGGGGAAAGAGGGGGTGAGAGATGTACAACTTTGTGTGTAAAGCTGATTATTGGTGAGCAGAGTCCCTGGTGGCTTGACCGTCGTGCAAGGATTTGATGCTGTAGTAGTCGACTGGGTTGTAAGCTATATGAACATCAGTTCTATGGTTTGGGTCTGGGGGTAAGTGGTTTTGTCCCTAACTGCTGTCGTTGATAAGTATCGTGTGTTTTTGTTGTTTTGTGTGTGTGTGTGTGTGGTGGGTTTTGTTGTTGTTATTGTCGTTGTTTGTTTGTTGTTGTTGGTTTGTTTTTTGTTGTTTTTTATGTATTGGTGAATTCTTGTTTACAAAAGCATCTAGCTTGGGGTTTGTCAAGAGGGATTCACAGCACTTGGATAATTCCATATGCGCTCCTCACAAATCTGCCGGCAATTACCTGGCAGACTCCCTGAGCCTGTGCAAAACCCTATGCGCTGACAATGTCTTGAACTGACGAGTGAAAGGTGGGGGTGGGGGGAGGAACCTTTGAAACACTAGGCTGACACCACCAGAATGATAGGAACATTAAGATGTGCAGCAAACAGGCCAATGTTCAATGTTGCGGGCAAACGGTGAGCATATTTTTTTACCTGTTGTCTTTTATCTTAACCTGGTTGTCGTTTTGACATGGTGTTAACCCTGATATGGGCTCTAGTAGTCGGCAGGGCTATACGCAATATGAACTTGAATGTTGCGGGCTGGGTTTGAACTCAAGATATCAGAACCCAAGTTCACGGCTTCACCAAAAAAAGAAGAAAAAAAAACCAACAACAACAACAACCAACCCGAACTAAAACTTCAAAAGCGTGCAGACTGGCTGCAGAGTGACATCTGGTTTTGCCGCGTTACAGGGTAAAGTGAGTTTGTCTGTAGTAGTAGTGTGTTGGTTGGTTAGGTAGATTACCGTACAGCCATCTGCCGGGCGACATCATTCTACAAGTGGCAGACACAGCAACTGTAGAACTACGTGTTTCTTCAGAGAAGAGAGTGGGGGGAAAGGATTGCATGCCCTCCCACCCACCCCTTCTCCGCACGTTGAATAATTAATTAATTCCTTGTTCTGGTCTGGGTATTCAAGACAAGCTGGAGACTATGTTGACGACAGTGAGTGTGTGTGTGTGTGTGTGCGCGCGCGCGCGTGTGTGTGTGTGTGTGTGTGTCTGTCTGTCTGTCTGTGTCTGTCTGTCTGTCTGTGTGTGTACGCGTGTAGGAAAGAGATTTAGGTGTCTGGGTGGATGATGGAGGTACCCATTGTGTGTGTATGTGTGTGTGTGTGTATCTGTGTATGTGTGTGTGTATATCTCTGTGTGTGTATCTGTCTGTGTGTGTGTGTTTCTGTCTGTCTGTGTGTGTGTGTGTCTGCTTGGGTGTGTCTGTCTGTGTGTGTACGCAAAGAGATTTAGGTTACTGGGTGGATGATGGAGGTATCCATTGTGTTTTGTAGAATGTATGTGAGCGATGCAGGAAAGCTGGAGGGAAAGACAGCACCAGGTAGACCCAGGGAGATGATATTGGACGGACTTGCAGGGTGGCTGAAGACAAAGAGGTTGGAAGATGTGCTTGCGGCAACAAGGGATAGAAACAGATGGAAGGCCATGATCGCCAACGCCATGTGCCAAGGCACCTGATGATGATGATGATGATGTGAGCGATCGCGTTCGTGTATACGTGTATGGAGGAAGAACGATGGTGATACAGGAGCAATGTTTAAGATGGGGGCAAAAACATTTTTAAAAAAACACAAACAAACAAATAAACAAAATAGTGATAATCCTGTCCATCGCCCAGTGTGTGTTTTACAGGGATTGTGACAGGAGTAGGATCTGGCCAGCTTGTGTGGGGACATGATGTTCTTTTGATCATCTTGTGTGTCTCTTGTCCAGTTGTCATTTATTTGCTTGTTCCAGGATCCCCTTCCTTCGTGTTAAGGATTTCCTTGTGTGTTAGGCTTTGGATGTTAAAACCTGTGGTCCTAAACCACACACACACCTCTCTCTCTCTCTCTCTCTCTCTCTCTCTCTCTCTCTCTCTCTCTCTCTCTCTCTCCTCTCTCTCTCTCCTCTCTCTCTCCTCCTCTCTCTCTCTCTCTCTCTCTCTTGCAAAATATCAAAAGAAGATGAAGTACATTTTGTATTATGTTGTCCAGCATTCCATTCAATTCGTGAGAAATACATAAGCTCAAAATATTATAGACAACCTTCCTTATTTAAATTCACTTTATTGATGTCATCAACTTCTACTAAAGTTGTTCGAAATTTAGCTTTATTTCTATACAAAGCATTTAAATTTAGAGAGACAGCAATTTCTTGAGTCTTTTTAGAATTAGTTTTACCCAACGGATGCAAGGCTCGAACATGAATAGAATGTTTGCATCTTATGTTCTTTTCGCGTATTTCTTATGCTTTTGTATGAAATATTTCAAATTAGAAATATGGTTATATTGCTTTGTTAATGTTTATATGATTGTGAGAATGCATAAATTATGTGTATCCCCCTTCTAAGGGGCTGTGGCCTATATGAATAAACCATCTGTCTCTCTCTCTCTTTCTCTCTCTCTCTCTCTCTGTCTCTTTCTCTTTTTTTCTCTCTCTCCCCCCCTTTCTTTCGCTCTCTCTCTTTCTCTCTCTCTTTCTCTCTTTCTTTCTCTCTCTTTCTCTTTCTCTCCCCCTCTCTCTCTTTCTCTCTCTCCCCCTTTCTTTCTTTCTCTCACTCCCCGCTATCTCTTTCTCTCTCTCTTTCTCTCTCTCTCTCTTTCTCTCTCTCTCTCCCCCTCTCTTTCTCTCTCTCCCCCTTTCTTTCTCTCACTCCCCGCTATCTCTTTCTCTCTCTCTCTCTCTCTCTCTCTCTCTCTCTCTCTCACACACACACACACACACACACACACACACACACACACACTCCCTCCCCACTATCTATCTCTTCTTTCTCTCTCTCTCTCTCTCTCTCTCTCTCTCTCTCTCTCTTTCTCCCCTTTCTTTCTCTCACTCCCCGCTATCTATCACTCTCTCTCTCTCTTTCTCTCTCTCACACACACACACACACTCCCTCCCCACTATCTCTCTTCTTTCTCTCTCTCTCTCTCTCTCTCTCTCCCCCTTTCTTTCTCTCCCCGCTATCTATCTCTCTTTCTCTCTCTCTTTCTCTCTCTCTCTCTCTCTCTCTCTCTCTCTCTCTCTCACACACACACACACACACACACACACACACTCCCTCCCCACTATCTATCTCTCTTCTTCTCTCTCTCTCTCTCTTTCTCCCCTTTTTTCTCTCACTCCCTGCTATCTCTCTCTGTCTCTCTCTCTCTCTCTCTCTCTCTCTCTCACACACACACACACACACACACACACACACACACACACCACACACACACACACACACATTCCCCACTATCTATCTCTCTTCTTTCTCTGTCTCTGTCTCTGTCTCTCTCTCTCTCACATACACACACATTCCCCACTATCTATCTTTTTTTTCTCTGTCTCTCTCTCACACACACACACACACACACACACACACACACACACACACACACACACACACACACACACACACACACACACTCCACTATCTATCTCTTCTTTCTCTGTCTGTGTGTGTGTCTCTCTCTCTGTCTCTCTCTCTGTCTCTCTCTCTTTATCTCTATCTCTTCCCCCCCCCCCCCCCCCATTCATTTGAACTCTTTATTTACAACTTATATTACGTGGTAGATATTATAGTTAATCTATTATCATAACTGCTTTCAGTATTTTATGCTTATAATTTGTGTGTAGAATAGCGAGGACTAGCTGTAAGACAGGTCCAGTGGGACCCAGTGCTACTTCCTTGAGCAATACAATATTCTAAAGTCTGAAGTCTCATTCCATCTCTCTTTAGGAGGATAGAGATGAGTTGTGACTTGTGTCTTTAACGTGTGTGAACGCATCAGGTGAAAAAGGCAATATGAATCCGACCCCTGCCTCTCCCAGCTTCATAACTCGGCATTACATTATGGCTTTGATGTGTGTGTGTGTGTGTGTGTGTGTGTGTGTGTGTGTGTGTGTGTTTATGGTGTTTTGGTGTGTGTGTGTGTTTATGGTGTGTGTGTGTGTGTGTTTCTTTGTGATGTATGTGTGTGTGCCTATTTGTGTGTGTGTGTGTGTGGTGTCTGTGCGGGTGAACATAATCTGTCTGTGTGCGTCATGCGCGCGCACGTGTGTGTGTGTGTGTGTGTGTATGTGTGTGTGTGTGACGTACATGCGTGTGCAGATAGGGAAGTCAGGTCTGTCTAGGTGGGTAGTGATGGAGGTGTCTGTTTTTTGAATGTATGTGAACGTAGAAGAGTTCGGGAATATTATATAGAACCGATAATATTATACGGTTGTGAGGCGTGGATCGATAGTCAACAAGCAAAGCCAGAACAAGATTGAGGCAACCCAGATGTGGTTTCTCAGAAGAATGTGGAGATTTCCGTGGACAGCAAAGAAAACAAACGAGACAATCTTGATAGAGGCAGACACAGGAAGATCATTCATAAGGAAGATTAGGAAAAGACAGGCAACATTTATAGGCCGTTTTATGGGGAAAGGGAAATTGGAGCACCTGGTTACAACAGGAAAGCTGGAGGGAAAGAGAGCACCAGGTAGACGCAGGGAGAAAATATTGGACAGACTTGCAGAGTGGCTGAAGACAGAGAGGGTGGAAGAGGTCCTTGCGGCAACAAAGGATAGAAAAAGATGGATGGCCATGATCGCCAACACCATGTGGCAAGGCACTTGATAATGATGATGATATGAACGTATGTTGTGTTCAATGTGTGTTTACAGGGAGAGGAACGATAATGATCTAGGAGCAGTTATGTACAACAGATGGAGCAACAGCTAGTAAGCAAAAACAACAACAACAAACAAAACAATGCAGAAACAGATAATCTGTCTATCGTTCAGCGCATTTAATTACGGTCAATGTAACAGGAGGATCTGACCAGCACAATCCACAGCTTCCCAACTTGTGTTGGGCGTCATGTTCTTTTGATCGTCTTATAATTTATGTCTGTCCAGTGGTCCCTTTGTCTGCTTGGTCCGTCCGTACGTCTTCTTCCTTCGTGTTTAGGGATTTTCTCCTGTCACGTTCATTGTCTTTCTGCCCTGTGCTAGTGGTGCTTTGTTTGTTCCCTTGATCCTGTTCCTTTGTATCGGGGATTTCTTTCTCCATCAGACTTTGGGTTGTAAAACCGGTGGCGATAAACTCTCTTTTGTCTCTTTCTCCCTCCTCTCTCTCCTCTCTTCTCCTCTCTGATCCTCTTCTTCCTCCTCTCTTTCTCTCTCTCTCTCTCTCTCTCTCTCTCCTCTCACTCTCTCTTACCTCCCCATTCTCCTCTGTCTTTCTCTTCTCTCTCTCTCTCTCTCTCTCTCTCTCACTCTCTCTTCATGCATCACCCTTCTCGTCTTCTTGTCTTTCTCTCTCTCTCTCGTCGCGCGCACTCCACTCCGATCTCACTCTCTATTGCGCCACCACACACAGCACACATATGACACACACACACAGCATGCACACCACACGCACACGCACACACACACGCATGCACACACACGCACACACACACACACACACTTGCACATAAACATAGATTATGCATTTTTGAACACGCTCACAAACACATGTAAATACTGATTCTCTCTTTCTGCCCTCTATCCCCTACACACAACACACACACACACACACACACACACACAAAAAACACACACACACACACACACACACACACACACACACACACACACACACACACACACGTACATACATCTACATGCACACGTCTGAGAGCTATCAACGCTTCCATTCACCTTCTTAGTCCTAATTCTCTCCCTTTGTATTGGGAATTACCTGCTGCAGTAGACACAGGATATTGACGTTTGTGCTCCCTGGCAAAGCTGATGGACAGGGTTAGGGGATGACAGCATTAAGCCTGTAGTGGCCATAAAGGATCCTCTGTTTCTTTCTGTTTTTGTTTCCAAGAGAGAGTGAAAGAGAGATGGGCACACGCAGTATAACCATGTTCAAAACCGTCTCTCTCTTCATTTCTCTCTCTCTTACCTCCCTCCCTCTCTTTCTGTCTCTATGCCAGACACGCACATACAAATAGACATACACACAGAACGGCAAGATGTTCAAAACCCTCTCTCTTTCTCTCTCTCTCTTTCGCTCTCTTGCTCGCTCTGCCCCCCATTTCTCTCTTCTCTCTCCCCCTTGTCTCTGTCTCTCCACTTTCTCTGTCCACTCTCTCTCTCTCCCCCCCCCCTCTCTCTCTCTCCCCCCCTCTCTCTCTCTCTCTCTCTCTCTCTGCTCTCTGTCTCACTCTCTCTCTCCTCTCTGTCTCTCTCTCTTTCCCGGTCTCCCTCCTCCCCTTTCTGTCTCTCCTTTCTTTTAAAATAGAGGTGAGTTATGACTGTGTCCTTTCCTGGTGTCAACACACCAGGTGAAAATGGTGACAGGAATTAGACCGCTGCTTCTCACAAGTCAGTAAATCAGCATTGCAGCATGGCTTGATCTGTCATTAGTGTGTGTGTGTGTGTGTGTGTGTGTGTGTGTGGTGTGTGTGTGTGTGTGTGTGTGTGTGTGTGTGGAGAGAGAGAGAGAGAAAGAGAGAGAGATAGCTTTGTGGATGGGTGTGTGTGTGTGTGAATGTCTGTATATATGTTTGTGTGCGTGTGTATGTGCGTCAGGGTACGTGTATGCGTGTGTTTATGTGTGTGAGAGAGAAAGAGAATTTGTGATGAGTATGTGATGTGTATATGTACGTACGCGCGTGTGCAGGAAGGAGGTTTAGGTGTGTGTGTTTTGTGGTATGGTGTGAGTGCATGTGTTCGTCTGTGCGTTTTGTTTGTGAAAAGTAGGGGTTCAGGTATGTGTGCATCCTTGTCCATGCATGTGCATGGATTATCGTATGTGTCTTTCTTTCTTTGTTTTTTTTTACATTGGTAGACGTGGAAGCACACCTGTGTACGCATGTGTGTCCGTTTGTGTGCATGGATTAGTGTATTTGTGTGTGTCAGGTCGCAGTCGTCTGGGTGCTGACTTTGTTCTGGCTAAGCTTTGACTGGAATTATCATTTGAGAACCAAGGTGGTTGTTGTTGTTTTTGTGGCCTATATGGTTGCCTTGGTTACAAGTGGAGTTTCAGGGATGCTCCCTTGGTGAGACTAAATTTTGTTTGGGAAATATTTCTCAGTAAGGCTTGTTTCTATTTCTGCTTTACTCACATTTGGGCGATGTTGAATATCTGTAGGTCTGGGTTTCAAGGGGCGAATCATTGTCTGTTTCTTTTGGACCTGTGAATCACGCTTTACATGCGAAATCGGTGGATTGTGGGGCCAGCCTGAGTCCAGGTCTGATTTTTAAGTTCTCGTTATACTGACTTAGAAATGTCTAGGCAGTTGTCGGATATCTGTGTTGATGATAATGTATGCACAAAATGTGGAATGTAAGCACGCGACGTCAGACGCCATCCAGATGACGTCAATGTTCCCGTGACGTCAGGGAGAATAAATACGTGCAACATATTTGTTTAAGGACAGAGCAGCATTGGAGTGACTGAGAGCTGCTGGTCTCTCTTCTTCGAGATAACCTTGTTACTTGTAACAGATTATATGTGAATTTAAGATGTAGTTCTGGTTCACTTTCGGGATCATTCTATGTTTTCTGTGTTCACCCTGTAGTCCAGTTGAGTGTACTTGGCAAGGGTGATGTGGCGCCTGTACCAGTTTCTGAGTTTGCGCTGTTCCGTGCTGTTCCAATTTCTATGTTGTTTGAGGAGCGGAAAAACTTCTGGTGTGACCAGTATGATTCTGCGACTCTTTTGGAGAGGTGAGGAGTTTTAAATCTGTGTTTATGGAAGGGTGTTAGTGCCTCTTCCTCCAGATAACCTTGTTATCGGTAACAGGTTATATGTGAACTTCTAGTTCACTTTCGGGATCGTTCTATGTTTTCTATGTGTCTACATGTATGTTTCACCCTAAAGTCCAGTTGAGTGAACTTGGCAAGGGTGATGTAGCGTCTGTATCAGTTTGTGCTGTTCCAATTTCTATGTCGTTTTGAGAGAGTTGCGGAAAAACTTCTGGTGTTACCAGTATGATTTTCTGACTCTTTGGAGAGGTGAGTTTAAATTCTGTGTTTATGGATGGGCGTTTGTGCCTCTACCTCGAGATAATCTTGTTACTCGGTAACAGGTTATATGTGAACTTCTAGTTCACTTTCGAGATTTCTCTCTGTTTTGTATGTTATCTGTGTTCACCCTGTAGTCCAGTTGAGTGTACTTGGCAAGGGTGATGTGGCGTCTGTACCAATTTGTGCTGTTCTGTGCTGCTCCAATCTCTGTCGTTTTGAGGGAGTTGTGTTGTTCGCGTTTATGGTTTAATTTCTGGTTTCCTTAGGTTCCAAACTGGTTTGAGAGGCTTGCCCAACCGCTTTGTGCGGCGTCGTAACGTAGGTTTGGGTCATGGTTTATTTGTCGTTGTTGAGATATAAATTCGCGATTATTTTCGATTCTCTGCGCATTGGGGTTGTTGATTGGGCCTGGCGTTGGGAGTCCAAGCCGTGAGGTTAAGATAACCATTTAGTTTGCTCACAAGTATTTGTGTTGTTTACTGTTTGAGGATAGACCTAAAGGAGGTTACCGTTTGGAGATAAGATTAATGTGTGTTGTGTGGCAGACTGACAGACAGTTGACGAGGAAGTTAAAGATAAAATGGATATTGTAACTTTATTATTGAGTGCCAGTATGAGTGTGTGGCTATTGTCAAGGGTCAGTTAATGTTTTGTATTTTGGGCCCATGTCGTGGTAACGTTCTATGGTTTTATTTCATGTGATTCTACTATATGTGCGTTGTGATGGGTAACTAAATTACCTTCATATATTCATAAAATTTGATCGGGCTAAGTTCAATCATTTGCCTTGCCTTAGGGCAACACTATGGTCACTTATACCTGATTTAAAATCCACTTCGATTGGGAGTCTAACAAAACTTTTTGGGTATTGGAATCGTTACCTTCGTGTATTCATAAGCTTTTGTCAGGGCTAAGTTTAATCATTTACCTTGCCTTGTGCAACGTGATGGTTACTTATACCTGACTTCAAGTTCATTTCGGTTGACAGTTCAACAAAAATTCAAGGGTTTATGTTTTCTTTTGTGGTATTAAGCTTATCACAATTTGATTGAGCCTTTAACTGTGAAGTGCTGTGGATTATACGACGTTAGTACGTTGTGTGGATATTTGATAGAATTCGTGATGTTGGACTTGTTTCGAGAACCGTTCTGTGGGGTTTAACCAGCCTGGGACTGCCAAACTGGTTTAGACAGCGTTTGGATTAAGACTGCTGATAGCAAAGGCCAGCGTCAGGTCGACTGTTCAGTCGAGTAACTCTGTGCACTTGCTGTTAGAGTCCTGGTGCTGTAGGGTGTTTGGATGTAGATGTTTGAAATGTGTGGGTGAAGGTTTTTTGTTTTGTTTTTTTGTATGTGTGTATGCAGTGAACAATTGCGATTAAGATATATGTTAATGTGTAATTTGTGAACTCCTGTATTGTTGGATGACAGCTATTAAATATGGGTGAATGAAAAAAATAGTTGTTTGTTGACATCAGTCCCAATTTCTGATTCAGCTAAAAACCTTGGTGTCTGCATTGACTCTACCCTCTCCATGAACAACTTTGTTTCTCAAACTGCCAGATCCTGCTACTATCATCTCCATCGTATAAGGCTGATCAGGAAGTATCTCTCTGTCAAAACAACTGCAAAACTCGTTCTCTCCTTCATAATGTCTCGCATTGACTATTGCAATTCACTCCTGTCTGGTCTTCCTGCCTCCACCATTCACATCCTACAGCGCATTCAAAACAATGCTGTACGCCTTGTACTCAAAAAGAAAAAAGCCGACCACATATCTCCTCTCCTGGCACAACTTCACTGGCTCCCTGTATCAAAGCGCATACAGTACAAACTAGACACCATGTGCTACAAAAGCCTCAATAACGCAGCCCCCGATTACCTGTCAAGCCTACTTGAGATCTATCTTCCCTCACGTACCCTCCGCTCTGCCTCCGATCCTCTGACTTTTCGCTTTCCACGCACTAAGCTCAATACCTATGGTCCACGAGCCTTCTCTGTTTCTGGTCCACTCTCCTGGAACAAACTTCCTCTCTCAGTCCGTCAGCAACCTACTTTTGTCTCCTTCAAGTCCGCTCTCAAAACTCACCTTTTCTCCTCCGCATAAAATCCTAACCTCACTCAACCCCCCCCCCCCCCCCCCCCTCTGCAGCCTATCTCCGCTCGGAGGGAATCACATGGTTATAATATATAATTGTATATGCTATGCTCTATAATTTTCCATTGGTTTTATTCTTGCTTTTATTGCTTTTATTCTTTCTCCCCATTTATAGCCATGCGTGTGTGTGTGTGTGTGTGTGTGCGTGCGTGTGTGTGCGTGCGTGCGTGCGTGCTTGCGTGTGTGTCTGCTTCAGCGCTTAGATTTGATTTTATCAAGATTTTGCGCTATATAAATATTGTAATTATTTATTATTTATTACTGTATGTTGGGAAGATAAGTAATTAGGTCTGTAAATTCTGTCTGTCCCTCTTAGCAAGATCAGGTCTTAGCGAGCCTGACTGTGTGTGTGTGTGTGTGTGTGTGTGTGTGTGTGTGTGTGTGTGTGTGTGAGAGAGAGAGAGAGAGAGAGAGAGAGAGAATGTATGTATGTATGTGCACGTGTGCATGCGCGCGCGAGTATGTAAAGGTATGTATATATGTGCATGCGTGTGTGTATATATATATATATATATATATATATATATATATATATATATATATATATATATATATATATATATGGGCGTGTGTGTGTATGCGCACGCGTCTGGATGTGTGTGTATGCGTGTGTATGTATGTAAGTGTGTGTTTGTTGATGTGTCTTTTTATGAGGAAAAATGATAGTATAGCTGTTGGTATATGTGGGCAGTTGTAGGTATATGTGGGTAGCTGTAGGTATATGTGGGTAGCTGTTGGTATATGTGGGTAGCTGTTGGTATATGTGGGTAGCTGTAAGTAAATGTGGGTAGCTGTAGGTATATGTGGGTAGCTGTAGGTATATGTGGGTAGCTGTATATGTGGGTAGCTGTAGGTATATGTGGGTAGCTGTAGGTATATGTGGGTAGTTGTATATGTGGGTAGCTGTAGGTATATGTGGGTAGCTGTAGGTATATGTGGATGGCTGTAGGTATATGTGGGTGGCTGTAGGTATATGTGGGTAGCTGTAGGTATATGTGGGTAGCTGTAGGTATATGTGGGTAGCTGTAGGTATATGTGGGTAGCTGTAGGTATATGTGGGTGGCTGTAGGTATATGTGGGTGGCTGTAGGTATATGTGGGTGGCTGTAGGTATATGTGGGTGGCTGTAGGTATATGTGGGTAGCTGTAGGTATATGTGGGTAGCTGTAGGTATATGTGGGTAGCTGTAGGTATATGCGGGTAGCTGTAGGTATATGTGGGTAGCTGTAGGTATATGTGGGTGGCTGTAGGTATATGTGGGTAGCTGTAGGTATATGTGGGTAGCTGTAGGTATATGTGGGTAGCTGTAGGTATATGTGGGTAGCTGTAGGTATATGTGGGTAACTGTAGGTATATGTGGGTAGCTGTAGGTATATGTGGGTAGCTGTATGGTATATGTGGGTAGCTGTAGGTATAATGTGGGTAACTGTAGGTATATGTGGGTAACTGTAGGTATGTGGTAACTGTAGGTATATGTGGGTAGCTGTAGGTATATGTGGGTAGCTGTAGGTATATGTGGGTAACTGTAGGTATATGTGGGTAGCTGTATGGTACTTAGTTATGTGGGTAGCTGTAGGTATATGTGAGTAGCTGTAGTATATGTGTAGCTGTAGGTATATGTGGTAACTGTAGCGTATATGTGGGTAGCTGTAGGTATATGTGGGTAGCTGTAGGTATATTGGGTAGCTGTAGGTATATGTGGGTAACTGTAGGTATATGTGGGTAGCTGTAGGTATATGTGGGTAGCTGTAGGTATATGTGGGAAAGCTGTAGGTATATGTGGGTAGCTGTAGGTATATGTGGGTAGCTGTAGTATATGTGGGTAGCTGTAGGTGTATGTGGGTAGCTGTAGGTATATGTGGGTAGCTGTAGGTATATGTGGGTAGCTGTAGGTATATGTGGGTAGCTGTAGGTATATGTGAGTAACTGTAGGTATATGTGGGTAGCTGTGGGTATATATGTGGGTAGCTGTAGGTATATGTGGGTAGCTGTAGGTATATGTGGGTAGCTGTAGGTATATGTGAGGTAACTGTAGGTAATATGCGGGTAGCTGTATATGTGGGTAGCTGTAGGTATATGTGGGTGGCTATAGGTATATGTGGGTAGCTGTAGGTATATGTGGGTCGCTGTAGGTATATGTGAGTAACTGTAGGTATATGCCTATCCACTGTGAATTACACCTGGCTCTGATCACCTCATTCATCAACCTGTGTCTGTGGCGGATGGAAGGGTTGGAGAGAGGGTGGATGGCTGAACCGGGCTGTGTGGATTGCAGATATGTGTGTGTGTGTGTGTGTGTGTGTAGTTCATTTGCTCCCCCCCCCCTTTTTTTTTTCTCTCTCCCTCTCTCGCTGTGTTCTCTCTCTCTTTTTTTTCTCTCTCTTGCTTGCTCGCTCTGTCCATCCCTCCCGCCCTCCTTCCCTCCGTTCTCTCTCTCTCTCTCTCTCTCTCTCTCCTCTCTCTCTCTCTCTCTCTCTCTCTCTCTCTCTCTCTCCTCCTCTCTCTCTCTCTCTCTCCTCTCTTGGCACATATGTGAATAAGCAACGGCAAATTTGAAAAAATTTAGTTTGTATCTTCTACCGTTGGGAAATAAATTATTGTCATTGTCATTTCTGCCTTCCTCCATTCCTCCCTCTTCTCGCTCTTCCTCCGTCCCTCCCTCTCTCTCTCTCTCCCTCTCTCCCTGTCTCTCTTTCTCTCTCTCTGTCTCTCTCTCTATTTCTTTCTCTATCTCCCCTTTCTCCTCCTCTTGCCTGTATCCCCAGTGAGAGGGGCCGTTGGCTTAAATTCATTAAAATTACTAATGTCTGGGTTTCTGTCTCCCTCCTTTTCTCCCTCCCTCCCTCCACTTTCTCTCTCTCTCTCTCTCTCTCTCTCTCTCTTTCTCTCTCTCTCTCTCTCCTTTTCTCATGCATCTATTTATGCATGCAGGTACCTGTATATCTATCCTTTTTATGGGGGTGGGGCGCAGGCACATCAGTTATTGCTATTGAAACATTGATGTTGAACAGTAGTTAACACATATTTCTTTTGTTGTTATGTCTGTAGTGCTTGCTTGCTACCCATCCATCCGTCTACTGATTGACCTACTTGCCTATCTACCCGTATGTCTGGTTCTCCATCTATACGTCCATCCGTCTGTCTCTCAGTCTCTTTAAGCTGTCTGTATATTTATCTCTTTACATATGTATATAACTTTATAACTACCTTATTCACCCCGTGGGGAAGCCATAGGCACTTTTAGTATAAAGAGTATCCCCACCTTGAAATTCTCTGCAAGAAATTAACTCGTTTCTATCACTCTTTGTTTCTGCATTAGTCCTTTGCTTTCTGTCATTTCCTGCGATCATTTCAGTCTTACTGGTTCATTCATCTGAATGTGTTCGATAAAGCCTTATATGCTTTCTGTCTTTTAGTATTGATAATTAGTTACATGTGTTAATTGATTTGGGGTTTTGTGATGTGCAGAAGCGATTTCAGGTAATTTAGATCAGTTGTTGTATGTGTAATAGTGTACGTAGTGATGTTTTCGCATTTGTAACCAGATTTTCTTTGAAACCTCCAGGTTATAGATTGGGTGGAAGGGCCAGTGCGAGGAGCATAACCTGAGAATTCTTTGGGCGAATGCAGTTAAATATAGACTAGGTAAAAGTAGTCTGTTTAGGGCCTCAGGACCTGGCCAGCGCATGGGGTTTATGTGCAGGCTTAAGGCTTGTGCCATGATTACCTTACACGTGGCACCAGTGATGTTATTGCATATGGAATTCGTTCCTTGTGCGGAGACGTCATCTTGAGAAACTGAAATTGAAACGGTGAAAAGTGCCCTTAATCTTCTCTTTCATATTTTTTCCAAGAGTCAACGATGAGGCTGAGATGTGTGTGTGGTGTTCGAGATGGTTATAGCCCTGTCATGGTTCAGAACAATGTGCTGGGCTTTAAACACTTTTAATGATTTGAACGTTGGTTTTCCTGTTAAGCTTTGTATGATTATTCTTTTGTCTTTTAATTACGGTTGAGAAAGGTCACGTGACCGAAAATTTTGTGCTCGACTGATCTTGCCTTGCCTGCCTAGTCTTGCCCTACCTAGTCTTGCCTTGTCTGGTCTTTCTGATCTTGCTTTGTCTGATCTTGCTTGGTCTGGCCTGGTCTTATTATATGAAATACGCATTCTGATTCATTTTTGTGTGTTTCTGGTTCCTATTCGCTTAAACGCTGGCAGTCGCATTGATAAATTCATTGTTATTATCATCATTATCATCATCATCACCATCATCATTTATTATTATTACTAATTGTAATGCTGATTATCAATCCATCTCTATCTATCTATCTATCTATCCATCTCATCATCATCATCAGGTGCCCTGCCGCATGGCGTTGGCGACCATGGACTTCCAACCATCTCTATCTCTCGTTGCCCCCATCATCTCCCCCACCCTCCCCATCCCCAGCCACTCTGCAAGTCCGTCCAGCATTCTCTCCCTGGGTCTACCTGGTGCTCTCTTTCCCTCCAGCTTTCCCGTTGTCAGCAGGTGCTCCAAATCCCCCTTCCTCATAAAATGGCCTATAAATGTTGCTTGTCTTTTCCTAATCTTCCTTATGAGTGATCTATTTGTGTCTGCCTCCATCAAGACTGTCTCGTTTGTTTTCTTTGCTGTCCATGGAACCCTCAACATTCTTCTGAGAAACCACATCCCGGCTGCCTCGATCCTGCTCTGGCTTTGCTTGCTGACTGTCCACGCCTCGCATCCGTACAACAGTATTGGTTCTACATAACATTCAAGGACTCTCTTTCTGATGTTAATTGATAGGCATTTGTTGGTAAGAATGCTTGTCATTTTCTTGAATGCTGTTTTGGCTTGGCCGATTCTGCCAGCTATTTCCGATGTGCTTCTGGCGTCGTCTGATGATATGACCGTTCCCAGGTATTTGAACTTATTAACCTGTGTCAAGGTTGTGCCATTTGCTGTTATTTTGCATGAGGGGATTTCATGTTTTTTACTGATCACCATGACTTCAGTCTTCCTGCTGTTTAGTTACAACCCCTTACCTTTGCTTTCTATTTCTAGTATATTCACAAGGTTTTGTAGATCCCTTTCATTTTCTGCAATTAGCACGGTGTCATCTGATCTATCCATCTATCTATCTATATTTCTACCTATCCATCCCCATCTATCTATCTATATTTCTATCTATCCATCCATCCATCTATATTTCTATCTATCCATCTATCTATATTTCTATCTATCCGTCTGTCTATCTATCTATATTTCTATCTATCCATCTATCTATCTATCATTTACTCACCTACCTGTTTGTTCACCTGTGTCGTGCACTTATGGCAGGTGATCACCTTCCAATTTTCCCACCTGGATTTGGGACCTCACAACAACAACCCCTGTGACCTCAGCAACGACCGTCTGATCATTAACGACATGGCGTCACACGGGCCCGTGCGGTTCTGTGCCACGTCACCCATGACGTCATACGTCAGCCACAGCCATCAGGTGACGTTACAGTTCGTCAGCACACATAGCGTGGACGCTCCTGGCTTCAGCGTGTTTTATAGTGGAGGTGAGATGAGGGGTGGGTGGGGTGAGGGTGCTTGTTTTTGGAGTGTCAGGGTGTGTGTGTTTTGAGTGTATGCGTCTGTCTGCCCGTCTGTCAGTATGTAGGCTACGCGTGTGTGTTGGGGGATGGGGGAAAGCTGTGTGACAGAGAGAGCTTGTGCGTGTGAGAGAGTGTGCGTGCGTGTGAGAGAGTGTGCGTACGTGTGAGAGAGAGAAAGAAAGAGGGGGAGAGAGAGAGTGTGTGTGTGTGTGTGACAGAATGTGTATGAATGTGTGTCTGAGAGAAAGATGGACGGACAGAGGGAGAGAGAGGGTGTGTGTGTATGTGTTCGTGTGTGTGTGTGTGTGTAGGAGACAGACAGAAGAGAATGTGTATGTATGTGTGTGTGTCTGTGTCTGAGAGAAAGATGGACAGACAGACGGAGGGAGAGAGAGAATGTGTGTAGTCTGTGTGAGATAGTGAGAGAGACATACGGTGTGTGTGTTGTATTGGGGGAAGGGCTGTGAATATTTGTGAGCGATGGGGTGTCTGTAAGGGTAGATGTTGGGATGATCCCAGATTTAACGATTTATCCTGTAGTTGAAGAAGAGGGGGGGGGGTGTAGGGACACATCTCTCCACCCACACGACCCAAACCTAAACCACACCCACATTCATTTCCCTTCACGTATCCCGTCCACGCACGATTTTCTCCAGCAACTAACCCAACAGCCTCCATGAGGATGCCGGAAAGTTTCAGCATAAATAAGCTTAGTATTCCCACCTTCAGGAGATTCTGTGCTAGAAATTTCCTCTTTTCTGTCTCTATCTTTGTCATTGCCTTGCTTCATAGTTTTCTGGTCGTTTTTTCGTGTCTCATTTTGTGGTTCATTCACTTTCATATTTACCGTAAAGCCTTACGTGAAAGCAGTTATGTGAGTGCTTAATTAAGTTTTATTTTCCAACTAGTGTTTAGTTTTCTGTTCCATGTTTTCTTCATTGTCTTTTATCTTAACCTGGTTGTTGTTTTTGACGTGGTGTTAGCCCTGATATGGCTGTAGTAGTCGGCTGGGATATAAGCAATCTGAACTCGAACCAGGTTTTCATCTTTCCCGGATCATCGATGTTTTAGATGCGTGTTTGGTTTGAGATTGGTTTAGCCCTGATATCGCTCTGATCAGGTGGTTGGGCTTTGACACAGCTAACAATTATAATTATCTTATCCACGCATGACTTTTCACCAGGAAACTTAACCCAGAGCATCATTTTTCAGACTGGCCCTGCAACGCGGTGTTGACAGAGGACAACGGTCAGCTGGCTTCCCCCTCCTGGCCCCAGCAGTATCCCCCCTCCCTGGACTGCACGTGGACCGTGCAGGCCCCTCCCTCCGCGCGCGTCACCCTCCACTTCTCTACCATTGACTTGGATGGGCAAGGCTTTGGCAAGTGTACTGACCACTATGACGTCATTAAGGTCAGTTTGTGCCTATATTTTTTTTAAGGATTATCGCACACAGGGAGGTTACCTTTGTGCTTCCCCCCCCCCCCTTTTTTTTTTTTTTTTTTGTCCCATTTTCTACGCCACCTTAACGGCCACAGAACCTGGCACAATTTTTTTTTTCACAATGCAATGATGATGATGTCGATGAGGATGATAATCATGATGCTATGGAGTTCCATCTAGGATTGAGACTGCGTGACAGGGCTGTACTCTACGCTTACTATCATAACATATCCTGGCGTCATTCAGGCCCGAGAGATACATCACATGCGGTGCTGATCAGAAGATTTTAGCAACACCCTCAATGACGCGTCCGTGAAGTGGATGAGACTCGACTGTGTGGTCCCAGTCTTCCCAATGAGCCCATAGCACGCCCAACTCTGGGTAGGAGCCGGTTAGAGCCGAAAAATGCCACAATAGATTTACTTTTGAAGCGACTGATGGGGATTCGAACCCACACCTTCCAGTCTGTTGTCCGTTGCTTTAACCACACGCCACGGCGACTGGTTTTGTGCCTGTACTTCTGTTTGGGGTTTATTTTTTGTGTTTTCCTACACCCCTTCCGGGGGATGCTGGGGGCTGTTTCTGTATAGATCATTTTTAATATCCCCCACCTTCTAGGAATTATGTGCTAGAAATTTCCTCTTTGTGTCACTTTCTTTGTTTCTGCCTTCTTCCTTCGCATTCTGTCATATTTTCCTTTCTCATTTTCTGCCTTGCTGGTCCGTTCACCAGTATGTGTTCGATAAAGCATTCAATGCTTTCTGTTAGGATTGACAGTTGGGTACATGTATACTCATTGCATTTTTAGTGCTACGGAAATGTGAACTGCAGTGGCACTTTTACGCACTACAGGCCAGTTTTTGTATACGTTTTTGTGTAATTAGTTAGTTTGTTTGTTTGTTTTTTCTTTGTTTGTTTGTTTTCAATCCCTCTGTTGAGGAACAGGGTGGAATGGTCAACGCCAGGGGCATATCCTCAGACCATTTGCATGAATGCAGTGATATGTGTACTTGATTTCCTTTTGCAGATTTTTTTGCAGTGTCATCAGTATATTTGGATTGACCTGTTGTCTGAGAGAGTAACAGCCCTGCTTAGGCTCTGAGCACTTGGCTGGGCTTTAAACACTAATAATGATAATGACAGTAATAATGATAATAATAATAATAATAACAGCTTAAGGTGTGGACTTAACAAAACGTTGATGCAGAGAAACTAACGAAACCGATTTTCTGTTCTATGACGTCATATACTTTGATGTCATTGTGGCAGGTGTATGACGGAGACTCCACGGCGTCATCGCAGCTGGGAATGCTGTGCGGTCACGACCCTGTGACGTCATACACGTCGACCTTGCACGTGCTTCTCGTCAAATTCAAGACAGACGCTCACATACAGCGGACAGGGTTCCACGCTTCCTACAGTTTTCAGTATCCGTCGACCACCACTGTTACTACTGCTACTACTACTACTACTGCTGCTACTGCTGCTGTCAACTCTACTGCTTCTACTACTGCTGCTAGTACGGTGAAGAAAGATTCTGGGTGAGTTTTAGAAGGGAATGGATGGATGGGTTTGGGGTGGGAGTTTGGTGGATGGGTAGATTGGTGTGTAGATTGGTGTGTTGGTTGGATGGTTCAGTGGTGTAAGAAATGCGGTGGTCTGACTTGCTCGGTTGGCTGGCTGGCTGGTGGGTTAGTTTGCTGATTTCTTGGATGGTTTTCTGGTAGATTGGCTGGCTGGCTAGTTTTTTGGTCCCCCAGTGGGGATGCCGGGGGCTCTTTCAGTATAAATAGTATCCCCACTGTCTGGAAATGCTGTACTAGAAATTTCCTCTTTTCTGTCACTCTCTTTCTTTCTTCCTCCTTTGCTTTCTGTCATTCCTTCCTACCAGTTTCTGCCTTGCGGGTCGATTCACCTGTATGTGTTCGATAAAGTTTCCATACTTTCTCTTAGATTGACAACTGGGTAGCTACATGTATGAAGTGCATTTTTGGCTCCAGGGAAATGAGACATTTATGTGAAAATAATTTTAGGTTTTAGGCCCGTTTTTATATATGTTTTAGTGACCTTGTGTATGTTTGAATTTGTATTCAGGTATCTTTTTTAAATCCCTTAAATTAGGGCGGAATGGTCAAAGCCAGGGGCATCTCCTTAGATAATGTGGGCGAGTGTATTGATATGTGTACTTAATTTTCTTTTCTTTTTTTCCCTGTTGATGTATTGTGTATGGTTTGAAACGGTTCAAGCCCTGATATGGCTCTACGCAGTCGGCTGGGCTTGCCTTGCTGGTCCATTCACCTGTATGTGTTCGATAAAGTCGTACGTACTTCTGCTTATGATTGATAATTGGGTCATGCATTATGTGCATATTTGGCTCTAGGGAGATGAGATATGCGGAAGCAATTGTAGGTAGTTTGTGCCTGTATTTATCATTGTTTTGGTGTCCTTAGGTATACTTATATTTGTATTCAGGTATGTTTTTTTAAATCCCCTTTGCGATAAATTGGACGGAGTGATCAACGGCAGGGGCATGTCCTTAGATCATGTGCGTTAATGCATTGATATGTGTACTTAATTTTCGTTTCTTTTTAATTTTTTTTTCCTTGTTTGTATGTTTTGAAGCAGTTATATACCTGATATGGCGCTACCAGTTGGCTGGGCTTTAAACAACAACAGTAACAATAACTCACTTACTTGAATGTTTGCTTGCTTGCTTTGATACCTGCTTGCTTAAATTATTACTTGTTTGATTATTTGCATGCTCGCTTTATCATTTACTTATTTGCTTGGGTGGTTACGTTTTGTTTATTTTCATTCGTTCCTTCCCCAGTTCTTTCTCCGTGTCACAGTATACACACCAGGTCAGTTGTGTGATGAAATAGTTTTCTCCTACAGTTCAACGATCGGCCCTCGTGACGACATCTACAAAGTGACGTCATTAACGGCGCAGTTCGTAGAGCCGGCCCATGACGTCAAACGGGACTGGAGCGTCAGCACTCCGGTACCCCTCAACACTACCTCATCATATCCGATAAATGGAGGTAGGGGGTTGTATGTGTGTGTGTGGTGTGTGTCTGTCTGTGTGTGTGCGTGTGTGTGTGTGTGTGTGAGGGTGAGAGAGAGAATGAGTGAGATAGAGTGAGTGTGTGTGTGTGTGTATGTATGTGTGTGTGTGAGGACGAGAGAGAATGAGTGAGATAGAGTGAGTGTGTGTGTGTTGTGTGTATGTGTGTGTGTGAGGGCGAGAGAGAGAATGAGTGAGGGCGAGAGAGAGAATGAGTGAGAGAGTGAGTGTGTCTGTAAGGGAGACAGGATGTGTGAGCGTAAGAGAGACTATGTGTGTGTGTGTGTGTGGAGAGAGAGAGAGAGAGAGAGAGAGAATGTATATGTGAGACAGAGGGAAAGAGAGTGTGTGTGTATGTGTATTTGAATGTCTGTGTGTGTATGTGTTTGTCCGTCTGATTTATGCTTGTCCCTGTGATTTCGTGTATATGATGGTATGGTGAGTATGTATCAGTGTTTATGTGTGTTCATGTTTGTGCAAGTCTGTATTATATATTGTATATGTTATATGTATTATGTATAGATATTTCATATATATATGTGTCTGATTTATGCTTGTCCCTGTGATTTCATATATATGATGGTATGGTGAGTATATATTTGTGTTTATGTGTGTTCATGTTTGTGCAAGTCTGTATTATACATGTATATTGTATATAGGTATCATGTATAAATATATATACATGTATATATATACATAATTATATGTGATGGAGCGAGTGGTTAAGGGAGGTTGTAGGATGCTGGTGATGTTGTTGATTGATTGGTCGCAGCGCCAGGTGAGATGGTGCGAGTTGGTTAAGGGGTTAAGGGTGATGATGATATTTGCTGTGGTGGTCGTTTGAATCCAGAGCAGAAAGGGAAGTCTCTCAATCAAAAGACAAGTCCTCGTTTTGCTACTTGACTCTTTATTATTGAGAAGTCAGTCAACGAAGACCGAAAGAAGACATGTAAGAAGAAGACATGTAAGAAGAAGACAGTGCCTGTAAGACACAAAACAAGTTTGATAAATACAATGATAAAGTGCACATTTTGTGAACTAACAATGTCAATGTACAAGAATGAACTACTAGTACTACATTGTAACAAAATATGTGGTGTCGATATTTACACTCAAAAGCACTAGCATTTGTAATCACGGAACAAATAATTGATGACAAAACATTGAGTAACCCTTTGATAAGTTGAGGGTAAACTACCATACTGCTTGTTCGATAGTCTTAGCATAGAGTAAACTTTCAATAATGTACTGGCAAAATAATGCACAGTCATATTAAGCTGTTCGGCTGCCATGGGCCGAGTAAGTTGTAACATAACATCTGAGTGGGCAGCTATTGGACAGTTAATATTCAGTGGTGACGACAAACACAGTATTTGACTATGGGAACTGTCGTCACAAACAGTAGGTCTACCTTCTTGAATAGCAGTCAACACACTTGGGTCATCCATTAAATATTTGCTCCATGTAGTTATGTGTAATTCTATGTCTAGTGCTAGAGATAGTGATGACCAAATAGCATAGCATATTACTATTTAAGCTATGTCATCAAAGCAACATTCAATAATGATAAGTGGTGCTGAGCAGACAAGGGATACAACAATTGGATCAATTCGCCGAGCACATGTTTCATCATCTACCATTATGTACACACATACAACATTATCAAGTATAAAATAGTGCACAATAATGCATTGCATCTTGGTAGCTTTCAGACAGTTAATATTCAGTGATGACATAGTAGGCCTATTTGACAATGAGAACTATGATAGTTCTCATTGTCAAATAGGCCTAAGTCTATGTCATCACAAACAGCACCTAATCAAATAGCAGTCAGCAGTGTTGAGAGAACAACACACTTGAGTAATCTATAATAACTATAATAACTACAATATTTATATAGCGCAAAATCTTGATAAAATCAAATCTAAGCGCTGAAGCAGACACACACGCACGCACGCACGCACGCACGCACGCACACGCACGCACACACACACACACACACACACACACACACACACACACACACACACACACACACGCATGGCTATAAATGGGGAGAAAGAATAAAAGCAATAAAAGCAAGAATAAAAGCAATG
Organism: Monoplex corrugatus; assembly: GCA_030674185.1. Lineage (NCBI taxonomy): Eukaryota > Metazoa > Mollusca > Gastropoda > Littorinimorpha > Ranellidae > Monoplex > Monoplex corrugatus. Next base: position 47,368,441 of record JAPXFY010000026.1, read on the forward strand.
GAAAATTATAGAGAGCATAGCATATACAATTACATATTATAACCATATGATTCCCCTCCGAGCGGAGACAGGCTGCAGAGGGGGGGGGGGGGGGGTTGAGTGAGGTTAGGGTTTTATGCGGAGGAGAAAAGGTGAGTTTTGAGAGCGGACTTGAAGGAGACAAAAGTAGGTTGCTGACGGACTGAGAGAGGAAGTTTGTTCCAGGAGAGTGGACCAGAAACAGAGAAGGCTCGTGGACCATAGGTATTGAGCTTAGTGCGTGGAAAGCGAAAAGTCAGAGGATCGGAGGCAGAGCGGAGGGTACGTGAGGGAACATAGATCTCAAGTAGGCTTGACAGGTAATCGGGGGCTGCGTTATTGAGGCTTTTGTAGCACAGGGTGTCTAGTTTGTACTGTATGCGCTTTGATACAGGGAGCCAGTGAAGTTGTGCCAGGAGAGGAGATATGTGGTCAGCTTTTTTCTTTTTGAGTACAAGGCGTACAGCATTGTTTTGAATGCGCTGTAGGATGTGAATGGTGGAGGCAGGAAGACCAGACAGGAGTGAATTGCAATAGTCAATGCGAGACATTATGAAGGAGAGAACGAGTTTTGCAGTTGTTTCGACAGAGAGATACTTCCTGATCAGCCTTATACGATGGAGATGATAGTAGCAAGATCTGGCTGTTTGAGAAACAAAGTTGTTCATGAAGAGGGTAGAGTCAATGCAGACACCAAGGTTTTTAGCTGAATCAGAAATTGGGACTGATGTGTTACATAATGGGAGAGAAAGAGGAGGCAGCTGAGAAAGTTTCTGACGAGTGCCAATGAGGATAGCTTCTGTCTTGTTCTCCTTAAGCTGAAGTTTGTTGAACGTCATCCAGTTCTTAATGTCCGAGTAACACTCAGTGGTGCGAGTCAACAGGCGCTGTATATTATCAGGTGAGTCACTGTCTTGAAGTTGGGTGTCATCAGCATAGAAGTGGTGTTTTATAGAGTGGGAGTTGATGATGGTGGACAGGGGGGAGGTGTAAAGAGTGAAAAGAACAGGGCCAAGGACAGATCCTTGTGGAACACCACAGGTCAGGTAGGCAGGTTGAGAGTAAGTGCCATTGATGAGAACAGTTTGTTTTCTGTTTGATAAATACGAAGTGAAAAAGGAGAGAGCAATGTCAGAGATGCCAAAAGTATGATGAAGTCTAGAAAGGAGAATACCATGGTCAGTGGTATCGAAGGCTGCAGACAGATCAAGGAGTGTGAGGAGAGAGACTTTGCCAGTATCAGTTGCAAGGAGGAGATTGTTGAGAATGTGTAGTAGGGCAGTTTCAGTGCTATGGCACTGGCGGTAGGCTGACTGGAAAGGATTGAGGAGATTGTTGGCAGACAGGTGAGAGTTCAGCTGGTTGAGGACGACTTTTTCAAGGAGTTTTGACAAGAAAGAGAGATTAGAGATAGGCCGGTAATTTTTCAGTTCATTTGGATCTAAATTGTGTTTCTTGAGGAGAGGGTGAACAATAGCAGACTTGAAAGAATCTGGGACAGTTCCAGTTTGAAGAGAAGTGTTGATGATGTCAGTGATGAATGGGAGGAGAGTAGGGAGACAGTCGGAGTAGAGAGAACCTGGAAGAGGATCCAGTTCGCAGGTTTTGAACGACATGGATCTGATTGTGTTGAAAATTTCTTCTTGTGAGACTGGGGTAAAAGTAGTAAGAGGTGTGCCAGAGAAGGAAGGGTCAGGTGGGCATGGTTGACAGGGTGTCCTGTCAAGCCTGTCACGAAGAGTTTGTATTTTGGTGGTGAAATACTTGGAGAATACAGATGGGAGTTCTTCATTTGTATGTTTTGTTGGGAGAGGTAAATCTTTTCTTGTGCCAAGGAGATGATTCATAGTTGTAAAGAGTTCTTTTGAAGAAGAGGCATTCAGGATTTTGGTTTGGAAATAGCTTGTTTTTGCAGATGCAATGAGGGTGGATACTTTTGTTTTAGAGGCTTGGAAAAGTTGCCTGTGTACAGTGAGTTTGGATTTGCGCCAACGGCGCTCTGCTCTGCGGCGGGCACGTTTTGCACAGGCAATCTCAGGAGTGAGCCAGGGGTTAGTGGGGCGGTCAGGTAAAAGATGGGTTGTGGCTGGAGCATGAGTGTCCAGAAGATGGTGGAGAGTAGTATAGAATTCATCGGCAAGGTTATGTGACTTTCCAGAAAGGAGACGGGAGGCATCAGATGAAAATGTGGAGAGGTCGATAGATTTGAGATTGCGTCGAGTCACTGTGCGCATGGTACGGGAAGGAGGAGAAATGTCAAGAGAACAGAGAATTGCAGAGTGGTCAGATGGAAGGGCTGAAGTTAGACGGGTAGAAAGAACTAAGCAGTTGTCAGTAGCTGAATTGTGGTGATCACGAGAAATGATCCAGTCAAGAATGTGACCTTTTTTATGGGTTGGTTCAGAAATATGTTGTGTCATATTGTGATTGGACAGAGAGTTGATGATATGTCTTGTGTCATAATGGTGAGTGTTGTTGTAGTGGACATTGATGTCACCTAGAATGATGAGATTTCCAGGTAAGAGGCAGTAGTAATCAATTAGTTGGTCAAAGTCAGAGAGAAACATGGATGTGGTGAGCTTATTGGCAGAGCTAGGTGGAGGTCGATAGACACAGGAGAAGGTGATGGGGTGAGGGGTGGATTGGAAGGATACTTCAACGTGCTCAAAAGAAGGATGGGAGAAAGGCAGAGACTGCGAGAAAGATAGGCGGGAATGGAGTGAGTCGTTGTAGAGGATGGCGATACCACCACCTCGGGATGGGCGATGGAAAGAAGCAAGCCTATATCCACTATATCTATTACCCATTATCTCTATGTGATTAAGTATAATTCTAGATCAAGTGCTAGAGACAATGATAACAAAATAGTATAGCATATTACTATTAAACCATGTCATCAAAACAACACTCTATACATGATTATCAGTGGTGCTGATCAGCTAAGGGATACGCTAAACAGATCAATTAGCTGAGCACGTGTTTCATCAGTCATGTCAGTATGTGAATACAACCTTGTCAAGTATAAAATACTCTTCTTCTGCACAACAATGCCTTGTATCTTGGCTTTTGGCAGAATATGGTTGTCAATAGTCCTACAATAGCCACATGAAAATAGGGGCTAAATCTATAGTGGTTATTACATTTAAACCTCAGTCCCATCTTTACAATGGTGGCCGCCACGCTAAGTGCTACAGATCTTGTGAGATAGCACATCGTTTAGATCAAAACATACTTTCTCGCTGTGCGAATTCTGCAAATCTAGCGCGGTACTCAATAGACTCGAGCTAGAATCTAAAGAAATAAGAGGCACTAAAGTCTAAGCTTACTGCAAATGACAATGAATAATAAACTATAAAGTGATAAAACTCCAGAACTTACTACAGTAACGCCGTGAAGTTGATCATCACCTGCTGTGAGACCAAGAGTGGTGGCAGGAAAGGACACCGCTGGTGAGACTGAGAGTGGCGGCGTAAAAGCACACGCTATGACGCGCCTTGTTATTTTATACTTTGGGAACCGAGCATGGTCATACTTTCAAACCTTTCAGATAGGCCTAGGCCTAATAAGGTCTGATTGGTTGTTCTCACCTACCCAATCACTCAACACTTAGGGCGTGGTGAAAAGTCAACTCTGTTTGAAATTAATGGTCTAATTAATGGAGGTCTTACATAAGTGCAGTGCCTCGGTACACACAACCGGCATACTCGTCTGGTGGTTTTGTTGGTGGCTATTGGCTATTACGCCACAAACACCGAAGGGCGGCATGAAACAAAGACAGTCCGCCCCGGGCTCCATACAACCGCAACATAACCTGCGGTCATTGTACGTGGGTTTCCGCGGGTCACACAATGGCTAGTAGGACGGTGGTTGTACTACAAATTGGCTGGAGGCGGCATAGATTAAAGACTGTCTCCTCTACGTTCTGTAGGACGACAACGTAATACTGACTGGAGATGACGACAAAATCTTGTCGTAGGCCCGCTTCAGAATACGTGTACACATTGTAGATATGCTCATTGTTTAGCAGTGTGTTATCTATATGCGTCATGTATTGGTTAGATCTTTGGAATGATTAATGCATAGCTATGGATAGGCAGAGGCTGTGAAATACCAGTATAATTAGGCCAAGAGAATGCAAGGCGTTTTTGATCTAGGCAAGCACACTACACAATGTTGCCTTTGAGCGTTGTAGGTAAATGGGGAAAGATCGTAACAGAGCAAAGCACTCTGTTACATATATATATATATATATATATATATATATATATATATATATATATATATATATATGTGTGTGTGTGTGTGTGTGTGTGTGTGTGTGTGTGTGTGTATACACACACACACACACACACACACACATACATGTATACATATGTACGTGTGTGTTGAATGTTTGTATGTTATGTGTGTGATTGAGTTCTCCGTGTTTCACTAACGGAGGAGTGACTTTTGTTTACTGCTCAATGAGTCCAAATAGTTTATTTACCAACGCTGTACTGGAATGATTTATGGTTATAATAATGCGTAAGAGGAAGGAGAGAGATAGAGACAGAGAGAGCAACTGAAGGAGGAGGACGTAAATCTAAACAATCAAACCAGACCGACATGCAGAAGACAGGAGAACTCTTACAACCAGGAAGACGGCAACAGCTGTGGACAATGTCTTGGGGTGAGAACTCCACGATGAACTTTCGATTTGAGACACAGAGCAGTGGAGAGAGAGAGAGAGAGAGAGAGAGAGACTCTTGACGCGCTTAGCGCGCCATTTATTGACGTAACCATATACATAGTTTTAGCGCCAAGGGGTATAACTCATCCCTCTCATGCTGGCAACAGATGTAAATAAAGGGAAACAAAATAAAGGAAAAAAATGGAAAATTCAAATAAAAAGCAAAAAAGTAATATTTACAAGATCAAAACAACAGTTTTACAGTGAAAATGGACATAACGTGACCATCTAACTATGCCTAATATTGAACTTTACTATTTTGGTTAAGGAAAAGCTATCAGTCTTAACAGAAAACGTTTTTACATTGAAATTAAAGCAGCAATGTTCTTTTTCTTAGCCCATGTGCTTCCGCGATATATTTGGAAATTGACTTTACGTTCTCTGTTTAGATCATGTCTTAACGCTGCTCTGGAGGAAAATATATAACATCTATTTCTAACAGTGCTATAAGCTTCACATTCAAAATTAAAATGATTTTCGTCTTCCTTTTTTTAGTGGCATAATCAACAAGGGAAACCATCCTCACTGCTCTGCTGAAACCATCGTTGACTCTCATCTAGACCAAGTGTTCTTGTTCTAAAACTTGCAAGTAGGCTCCGGTGCCATCTATTTGTAACAACTGAAAGATATTTTTTCTGCCTGGAAAATGTTTTCAAGAGAGAGAGAGAGAAAGCGGGAAAGAGGGAGGGATGGAGAATTGGTAACGGGAAATACATATCCACTGTTGGTACCCTCTCTTGGCAAATGCCCTCATAAATACGACACCGATGCACATTGAGTTATGGTGTCCAGTCTGCCCAAGCTAAACGACAGTAGGCCTAACAAACAAACAAAAAGTCTTTGAGTCGTGACGTATAACAAAAAAGTCATCAGCCAAAAAAGTCGTGACGTATCAGAAAAGGAGACGCACAAATCTTAGTTCTCTGTTCTTGTTTTTGAATGGGAGGGCGTCAAATCTGGGAAGGTGTAATTTTGCCTGTACAAGTTTGGAATCCGCGGTCTTTTTCGTTGATTCTGTACAATGTCTGGCGTAGATTTCAGGTTTGTCCTCTGGTTAGCCCCGTGAGGGTATTTGGGGCTCTTTCAATATAAATAGTATCCCCACCTTCTGGAAATTCTGTGCTAAAAATTTCCTCTTTTATGTCACTCTCTTTGTTTCTGCTTTGCTCCTTTGTGTTATGTTTTCTTTCCATTTTCTGCCGTTCTGGTCCATTCACCTGTATGTGTTTTATAAATCCTTACACACACTTTCTTATGATTGAGAATTGGGTTTTATGTGTTAATTGCATTTTTGGCTTTGGGAAATAACATTTGTTTTCAGGCTTCTTTTATTAAGCCCCTTGGTGATAAATTGAGTGGAACGGTTAACGTCAGAGCCGCATTCTTAGATTATTTCCAGGATCTTTTTTCCCCCTCCTATCATTACGCCCAGTATCATTGGCATAGCACAGGTTTGTAAGGTTTTCCCCTCCTATCTTTACGCCCATGTCTTCTAATATATCAGCAGCTCTCATGACTTTTTCCGTATAGATGTTAAAGGGATATAGTGAAAGGATACAACCTTGTCTACCCGCCCGCTCTGTGGATGTTAAAAATTTCTCATTTTTGACTGTTTCATCTAATTGTAAGCTTTTGGTCTTAGAATTATGAGGTAATTAATGAAATGAGATGTTTACGAAAGCCTATTTTGACCATTCTGTTGAATAGGTAGAGATGAATGACTGTCAGATGCTTTGCTGCAGTCTGTGAAGGTGATATAAGCTTCTTCATAAGAGCGTTTTATTTTCTGTATGAGTATTTGTTAACACAAATCACATGTCAGTTGTGCCTCTGTTGGATCTGTAGCCTGCCTGGTGGTCAGATAGTTCTATCTTGGGCTTCAGTCTGTTGAGAATAATTATGAGCAAGAGAAACTGAAACTGAAGATGGTTTATTGCCATTGACATTTTTGTCCTTGTGGCTAGGAGCATAAAACAAAGTCATTAAATTTTACGGCAATGTTTTCGCGAAATAAAGATTTATAAATATAGTCATGGCTGACATTACATCCATTTGAATTTTCTCCTAATGATGAAGAAAAAAATTAAGGGAAAAAGTTGAACAAAAAGTTGAAGAAACAGTTGACCACCCGACGTAATTAGTCATATAAGTAAGAGGAAGACCCAAATCCGGCAAATAAACATAAAAACAGTATAAAGTGATATCTTCACTGGAAATAAACTTACATTAATTTAAAAAGTTGAACAAAAAGTTGAAGAAACAGTTGACCACTTGATGTAATTAGTCATATAAGTAAGAGGAAGACCCAAATCCGGCAAATAAACATAAGAACAGTCATCATCATCATCATCAGGTGCCCTGCCGCATGGCGTTGGCGACCATGGACCTCCAACCATCTCTATCTCTCGTTGCCCCTAGCATCTCCCCCACCCTCCTCTTCCCCAGCCACTCTGCAAGTCCGTCCAGCATTCTCTCCCTGGATCTACCTGGTGCTCCCTTTCCCTCCAGCTTTCCCGTTGTGACCAGGTGCTCCCAATCCCCCTTCCTCATAAAATGGCCTATAAATGTTGCCTGTCTTTTCCTAATCTTCCTTATGAGTGATCTACTTGTGTCTGCCTCCATCAAGACTGTCTCGTTTGTTTTCTTTTTCTGTCCATGGAACTCTCAACATTCTTCTGAAAAACCACATCTCGGCTGCCTCGATCCTGCTCTGGCTTTGCTTGCTGACTGTCCACGCCTCGCATCCGTACAATAGTATTGGTTCTATATAACATTCAAGGACTCTTTTTCTGATGTTAATTGATAGGCATTTGTTGGTAAGAAAGCTTGTCATCTTCTTGAATGCTGTTTTGGCTTGGCCAATTCTGCCAGCTATTTCCGATGTGCATCTGTCGTCTGATGAAATGACCGTTTCCAGGTATTTGAACTTATTAACCTGTGTCAAGGTTGTGCCATTTGCTGTTATTTTGCATGAGGGGATTTCATGTTTTTTACTGATCACCATGACTTCAGTCTTCCTGCTGTTTAGTTCCAACCCCTTACCTTTGCTTTCTATTTCTAGTATATTCACAAGGTTTTGTAGGTCCCTTTCATTTTCTGTAATTAGCACGGTGTCATTATAAGAACAGTATAAAGTGATATCTTCACTGAAGATAAACTTACATTAATTTATTGCTGTGTTGTTTTCTTTCTCCGATTTTCCGAAGCAAGGGCGATAAATTTCGCGAGGGATTTTTGATATTTTTCATCTTCAGTCATGAGTATTCTGGTAATGACCCTTTGACTCGAAATGTCCTCAATTGTGAGTAGATGTCGCGCCAGCAGGCAGCAAAAGTGTGTGTGGTGTTTTACAGTGATTTTATCGTGGTTCTATTTGGTTTTATGCATTGAATTTTGTATGTTTGTTGCTTTGAAATCCGGACACACGGTGATGTAAATATTTTTTTTAAATTTTGAATATTTTACCAGATAATCCGATTTTAAAGTTTTTATACCTACTTTTCATCATTTTAATTCAGCCGCTCAAGTCGGACATTTTATCTGTGAATTGTGTTTACACCTTAGCCTACTGTGTTCGCCCAACGCTACAGCTTCCAAACCTTTGTGTTCTGCGTTCTCTGGATTTTAGTGTTGTGAACTGACCAACCCACACACCAACCTGCAAGTGTCTTCCTCTCCTGCCTGGCTCGCAATTATGGACCCGTCTTTTATAAAACAAATTGGACTGACACTTTTTAAACACAGCAAATGCTACCTCGGTGGAGGCGTCTACCAGCGCATACGTACATTGGGGCTGTGTAGCAAGCCCCGCACTGCGCGATCCTGTCGTGGTGGACGTCTCCACCGTCTTTGGCACAACCTGCCTCCTGCCCGACGCCACTTTTCGTCTCCTGCTTCTTCTTCTCCTCCGCTGCCCCTGCCCTTGACCTCGCTGCTGCAAGCTTTGTCTCCTCCTCTGCCGTCTTCGCCTTCGCCTTCTGTCCTGATGGTGCCGCCTTCGCCTTCTGTCCCGCCGGTGCCGCTCTCGCCTTCTGTCCCGTTGGTGCCGCCTTCGTCGCCACCTCAGCCGCCACCATATGACTGTGATAGGCTGAAACTATGCCTTTTTAATGCTCAGTCGGCATGCACTGGTGACAAAGCCGATGTTATTGCTGACTTTGTCGCAGATGAGCATGTTGACATTGCTTTTATCACGGAGACATGGCTTAACCCCCTTGGTCACGAACCTATACTTGCTAGCCTCACTCCAAGTGGTTACAGGCTTGCTTCTTTCCATCGCTCATCCCGAGGTGGCGGTATCGCCATCCTCTACAACGACTCACTCCATTCCCGCCTATCTTTCTCGCAGTCTCTGCCTTTCTCCCATCCTTCTTTCGAGCACGTTGAAGTATCCTTCCAATCCACCCCTCACCCCATCACCTTCTCCTGTGTCTATCGACCCCCACCTAGCTCTGCCAACAAACTCATCACATCCATGTTTCTCTCTGACTTTGACCAATTGCTTGACCACTACTGCCTCTTACCTGGAAATCTCATCATTCTAGGTGATATCAATGTCCACTATGACAACACTCACCGTTATGACACAAGACATATCATCAACTCTCTGTCCAATCACAATATGACTCAACACATTTCTGAACCAACCCATCAAAAAGGTCACATTCTTGACTGGATCATTTCTCGTGATCATCACAATTCCGCTACTGACAACTGCTTAGTTCTTTCTACCCGTCTAACTTCAGCCCTTCCATCTGACCACTCTGCAATTCTCTGTTCTCTCGACATTTCTCCTCCTTCCCGTACCATGCGCACAGTGACTCGACGCAATCTCAAATCTATCGACCTCTCCACATTTTCATCTGATGCCTCCCGTCTCCTTTCTGAAAAGTCACATAACCTTGCCGATGAATTCTATACTACTCTCCACCATCTTCTGGACACTCATGCTCCAGCCACAACCCGTCTTTTACCTGACCGCCCCCCTACCCCCTGGCTCACTCATGAGATCGCCTGTGCAAAACGTGCCCGCCGCAGAGCAGAGCGCCGCTGGCGCAAATCCAAACTCACTGTACACAGGCAACTTTTCCAAGCCTCTAAAACAAAAGTATCCACCCTCATTGCATCAGCAAAAACAAGCTATTTCCAAACCAAAATCCTGAATGCCTCTTCTTCAAAAGAACTCTTTACAACCATGAATCATCTCCTTGGCACACGAAAAGATTTACCTCTCCCAACAAAACATACAAATGAAGAACTCCCATCTGTATTCTCCAACTATTTCACCACCAAAATACAAACTCTTCGTGACAGGCTTGACAGGACACCCTGTCAACCATGCCCACCTGACCCTTCCTTCTCTGGCACACCTCTTACTACTTTTACCCCAGTCTCACAAGAAGAAATTCTCAACACAATCAGATCCATGTCGTTCAAAACCTGCGAACTGGATCCTCTTCCAGGTTCTGTCTACGCCGACTGTCTCCCTACTCTCCTCCCATTCATCACTGACATCATCAACACTTCTCTTCAAACTGGAACTGTCCCAGATTCTTTCAAGTCTGCTATTGTTCACCCTCTCCTCAAGAAACACAATTTAGATCCAAATGAACTGAAAAATTACCGGCCTATCTCTAATCTCTCTTTCTTGTCAAAACTCCTTGAAAAAGTCGTCCTCAACCAGCTGAACTCTCACCTGTCTGCCAACAATCTCCTCAATCCTTTCCAGTCAGCCTACCGCCAGTGCCATAGCACTGAAACTGCCCTACTACACATTCTCAACAATCTCCTCCTTGCAACTGATACTGGCAAAGTCTCTCTCCTCACACTCCTTGATCTGTCTGCAGCCTTTGATACCATTGATCATGGTATTCTCCTTTCTAGACTTCATCATACTTTTGGCATCTCTGACATTGCTCTGTCTTGGTTCACTTCATACCTATCAAACAGAAAACAAACCGTTCTCATCAATGGCACTTACTCTCAACCTGCATACCTGACCTGTGGTGTTCCACAAGGATCTGTCCTTGGCCCTGTTCTTTTTACTCTTTACACCTCCCCCCTGTCCACCATCACCAACTCCCATTCTATAAAACACCACTTCTATGCTGATGACACCCAACTTCAAGACAGTGACTCACCTGATAATATACAGCGCCTGTTGACTCGCACCACTGAGTGTTACTCGGACATTAAGAACTGGATGACACACAATAGACTTCAGCTTAATGACGACAAAACAGAAGCTATCCTCATTGGCACCCGTCAGAAACTTTCTCAGCTGCCTCCTCTTTCTCTCCCATTATGTAACACATCAGTCCCAATTTCTGATTCAGCTAAAAACCTTGGTGTCTGCATTGACTCTACCCTCTCCATGAACAACTTTGTTTCTCAAACTGCCAGATCCTGCTACTATCATCTCCATCGTATAAAGCTGATCAGGAAGTATCTCTCTGTCGAAACAACTGCAAAACTCGTTCTCTCCTTCATAATGTCTCGCATTGACTATTGCAATTCACTCCTGTCTGGTCTTCCTGCCTCCACCATTCACATCCTACAGCGCATTCAAAACAATGCTGTACGCCTTGTACTCAAAAAGAAAAAAGCTGACCACATATCTCCTCTCCTGGCACAACTTCACTGGCTCCCTGTATCAAAGCGCATACAGTACAAACTAGACACCATGTGCTACAAAAGCCTCAATAACGCAGCCCCCGATTACCTGTCAAGCCTACTTGAGATCTATGTTCCCTCACGTACCCTCCGCTCTGCCTCTGATCCTCTGACTCTTCGCTTTCCACGCACTAAGCTCAATACCTATGGTCCACGAGCCTTCTCTGTTTCTGGTCCACTCTCCTGGAACAAACTTCCTCTCTCAGTCCGTCAGCAACCTACTTTTGTCTCCTTCAAGTCCGCTCTCAAAACTCACCTTTTCTCTCCTGCATAAAATCCTAACCTCACTCAACCCTCCCCTCTGCAGCCTGTCTCCGCTCGGAGGGAATCACATGGTTATAATATATAATTGTATGCTATGCTCTCTATAATTTTCCATTGCTTTTATTCTTGCTTTTATTGCTTTTATTCTTTCTCCCCATTTATAGCCATGCGTGTGTGTGGGTGTGTGTGTGTGTGTGTGTGTGTGTGTGTGTCTGTGTGTGTGCGTGCGTGTGTGTGCGAGCGTGCGTGCCTGCGTGTGTGTCTGCTTCAGCGCTTAGATTTGATTTTATCAAGATTTTGCGCTATATAAATATTGTAATTATTATTATTATTATTATTAAAGATTATGCATTTTTGTCGTATACTTTCATACGACTTGCAAACAAACAAAACATGCATTTCATCTTCTGCCTCTGCAGCACACATGGGACAAACAGAGTGTGCCGATGAATTTGAGTAAAACCATCTTGTTGTTGCATTTAGCCTTAGGGCTCTTAGTCTAAAACGAGCAAGATTACTTTTGTGCCATTTATTTGTTACGGCCTTTATATATTTTTCGGTTTGAAATATACTTTTAAAGGAAAGGAACCAATCATATTTCTCAGATTCTTCCATTTGAGTGTGCCAGTTTTGTTTGTACGAATCAACTAATCTGTCCCTAAATTCTAAATAAATCCTTGTTCATAACCAGCTCCCTGGCACATCCACACAATACCAAATCCATGTGTGGTTAACATTTTCTTAACGAAATATGCCCAGTTTTGTTTACCCGAATCTTATTGATTCAGTAACATCTCATATGCCTGCTTGCACAATCTTGACATTGGGAGCTGGGTTAATTTCAACCAGTATTTAATATACTTCATTTGAGTTTTCAAAAACAAAGGATAACGGCCGATTTCTCCATATCACATTTTATTAGATGAATGCAATGGTACCAAAAGGACGCGTTTGATGGCAAATGTATGTACCTTTTCCATTTTATGATTGCTCGAAAAAACCCATATTTCTGAGCCATACATTAAGATTGGTTCAATCTACGAGTCGAAAAGTTTCCAAAAAATCGAGAAGTCAGTGCAGTTCAATTTTCTTAAAGATCTTAAAATTTCCATCGTTCCTCTTTTCCCTTTTTTGCTGCTTTCCACCCATGCGCTTTGGAGACTCAGTTTTGTTGTAAAAATAATACCTAGATATTTATATGAGTTTGTTACTTTAACTTCAGAGTCACCATAAAACCATTTTTCTCGAGCCGAGAGATGTCCTCCCTTACGGAAAATCATCACATTTGTCTTTTCTAGGTTCACAGACAGTAACAACGTATCAGATTCATGCTTTAAAGCATTTAGTTTGATTTTGTAAACCTATGACAGTGTCTGACAAAAACACCACATCATCAGCAAATAGCAGTAAAAAAACTTCAACAGCACCAGGCAATAACTGTACACCATGTCTCCCTTTTTTTTTTTTTTTTTTGTTGCTATTTCTAACGCTAACTCATCAGTGAAAAATGAAAATAGTAAGGGGCTGAGGAGACATCCTTGTTTCACTCCTCGTGGACATTCGAAAAAGTTGGAGTACATATCTTTGTCACGAACACATGCTAACACAGAATTATATATACTTTTAAGAGACATATAATTTACCATTTACTCCATTCTTGCGCAGATTACCCCAAAGTAAATTTCTATTAACTGAGTCAAATGCTTTGCGAAAATCTACAAATGCTACGTATAGTTTAGTGTGATTAAGAAAGTATTTTTGGACTAAAGCATACAGTGTGAAAATGTGATCTATTGTACTGTATCCAGATCGAAATCCTGCTTGTTCTATTATTTTTTCTTCCCTCTCTGCCCATTTCGTAAGTCGTTTTTTTCAATATATTTGTATAAACTTTGCCAAAAACACTTGTGAGTGCAACCCCTCGGTAGTAATCTGGGTTGTTTACATCTCCTTTCTTATGTATGGGGACAATAATAGATTTGGCCCATTCTGTGGGGAAAATACCATTTTCAAATAACCGATTAAATAGAATGACTATAAAGTTTAACACTGAATCGCTGGAATGCTTTAACATTTCTCCCAGAATTTTGTCTAGTCCAGCACTTTTACCATTTTTCAGTTTTTTAATACTGTCGATTATCTCCCTTCTTGATGTTGCATCATTAAATAATGGTTCTTCGTACTCTTTGTTTCCAAATTGCCATCATCTTCAATTTCTTCCCCGGATCCAGAACTTTGAAATATTGTGTGAAAGTGTTCATGCCACGGATTAAGGCTTATTTCGTTATAGATTATGGCTTTTCTATTAAGTGTTCTGATTGCCGACCAGAATAATTTTGAGTCTTTAATAGAGTCTTTGAGTTTATTTATTTTTACTTCATCAAATTCACGTTTCTTTTGTCGTTTCAATTTTATGTATTCAGATCGCTCTTTCACACACAGAGAGAGAGAGAGAGAAAACAGGGTGAAGAGGGAACAGCGAGGAGGAGGAGAGAGAGTACAGTGGCTATGAGTGAAAACAAACAAAAGAATAAGGAGTAGAAGAGCGTGGAGTTGACAAAGTTTACAGTTTGTTGAAGCTAGATCCATCCCGCTCTGACTGTTCCATATGCGCTCCACCAAATCTACCATCTATTATCTGCCAGACTCCTTAAACCTGCTCAAAACCCTGAACTCTGGCAATGTCTCGAAATGAGGAGAGGAGAATAGGAATTACAAAACGCAAAAGCTGACACCACCAGAATGACTGGAGCTTTAAGGTGGACAGGGATCAGGCCAATATATGTATTACGGTCTGGGACTGAGCTGGAAAGATAAGGTTTTTAGAGTCCGTGGCTGTAACACACACAAGAGCCAGCCAACCTGTTTTATACAGTAAAATATCTGTGGCCTTTAACCCCACGGCTTGCTTTAGAACCAAAGCCATGATCCCCACGTTATCAGAATGATGTAACCGCCAGAGTTAACAGGCTTCAGTGCTGTTGTGCAGTGGTTAACACAGTAGACTATCAACTAGAAGTCTGTGGGTTCGAATCCAAACATTCCTGTCAGAATCATTCTGGGATTATTTGTCCCCAGAGTTGGGAGTGCTATGGCTCACTGGGAAGACTGGGATCACACAGTCGAGTCTCGTCTACTTCACGGATGCGTCAGTGAGGGTGTTGCTCAAATGCCCTGATCGACAACGTGGGTGTCTGTATCTCTCAGGCCTGATTTACGCCAATACGTATTTTGAAAGTAAGCCTGGAGCACAGCCCTTCACGCAGTCTCGAACCTGGATGGAAATCCGTAGCATCATGATTACGATTCTCATTGTCGTCATTGGACAGACTTGCGAAGTGGATGAAGACAGAGACGGTGGGAGATGTACTTGCAATGACAAAGGATAGATTCGTATGGAGTGCTATTATCGCCAACACCATGCGGTAGGGAAATGGTGATTATCGTAGCATTGTGGAAAAAAAACTGTCCCAGATTCTGTGGCTGTTTGTATCACAGGGTGCCCCTCTGACCGCATTGTTAGACGGGTAAGTAAGGTTTCCGTAATGAAGATCACGCCATCCATGAATTAACTGGTTACTCAACATTTTCCACCGACCTAGTCCCCCTCAGACCGTATCGTTACTCAGGTACGTAAGGTTTGCTAATGAAGAGCACGCCATCCATGAATTAACTGGTTACTCAACATTTTCCACCGAGCAGGATCTAACGCTCACATTGGTCTTATCCAACTATAGAGGGTAGGTTATCTAGTACACAAAAGGTTTCAGCAAATACCAACGTCCAAGCGAAAAGTCCAGAGGGTTGAATAACAGCCAGGGCCGCCAGGTGCCAAAGATTGCTTGGTTATTCAAATTTCGATGTCCAATGAAAGACAGGTTAGTTATTCAAATTTCGATGTCCAATGAAAGATAGATAGGAAGGTTTTGTGACAGAAACAACAGAAACGCACTGTATAAAAGCCAGAAAGTCAATCACTATAGGAACAGACCCATTCGATTACCACCCAGCCAGAGACCTTCCAACCTATCTTAGAGGTATGTAATCCCACGTCTCATTTTATACTTTAGTTAGGGTAGGGATAGAATAGGTAGTATGTTTGATTTTCCACAAAGCAAAGAATAGAGTAGGACATAAGAAAGTGTTCAGCATTCTAGTGATATGCAAGTTCTGATGATTCGTAGTGCATCTTAGGATTTTAGGAATATTAGGACCCAGGACAGTAGGAATGGTGAAACACGTTTATGCTGAAGTTGACTGCTTTAAATAAATACGTCGTAGTTATTAATCTATGTGTGGACTGCTTATGAGAATCATGTCTAGTGTGGTTAGTGCATTTCTTCTCGTCACTCTCCTTCCTTGTTGTGTGTGTGGCTTCTAAGTAGAGAAACAATTCTTCATAAATATCCCCAATACACCTTCCTGTTATAGATGACAACACACAAACCCCTTCTTGCCATAGATGGTGGAGATACACAAACAACCTTCCTGTTATATTTGTATGGCGTAGGAAATGGGACGACCAAATTAAGAAAAAGTAGGTAGAAAGGGTTAAAATGTATGTGGGTATAAACGTATGTGGGAGGGGGAGGTGAACAAGAAAGCGAAACAAGAACAAGGAATACAATATCTGGAGTTAGATTTTGTGGAAATAAATTTCCAGACATAATCTACATTTGTTTCTTTGCCACATCCTCAAGAGAATGCAAAACCTTATTACAACAGAAACTTTCGCAAATTCTACAGCTAGCTAGCGCTCGCTCTCTCTCTCTCTCTCTCTCTCTCTCCTCTCTCTCTCTCTCTCTCTCTCTCTCTCTCTCTCTCCTCTCTCTCCTCTCTCTCTCTCTCTCTTTTCACGCTGTCCTTCCGTATTGCCAGTTCCCCCCCCCCCTCTCTCTGTCTCTCTTTTTTTCACGTTGCCCTTCCGTCTTGCCCGCCCCCTCCCCACTCTTTCTTTCTCTCTCTCCCTCTCTCTCTCTCTCTCTCGCTCTCCCTCATAATCCTGTTCCTCCGTCCTCCCTTCCCATCCCTAAACTTCTTATCCCCCCCCCCCTTCCTCGACGTCGTCCTTCTCTCTCCCACAGACACAGACAGTGTTATGTATAGTACAGATTCAGTTCACATGCGTAGTACACGTCAGCATAAAAGTCTCCTTGCTCTAAGGAAATGTGATGTGCAAGGCAGTTTACGTAAATTCAGGCCCGTTTAGTGTCTCTTTGTAATTCAGGCAGTTTTAGTGTCCTTTGTAATTCAGGCCCGTTTTAGTGTCCTTGTAATTCAGGCCCGTTTTAGTGTCCTTTGTAATTCAGGCCCTTAGTTCTTTGTATTAGTCGTTTAGTGTCCTTTGTAATTCAGACTTTGTGTCCTTGTATTCAGTCTGTTTAGTGTCCTTTGTAATTCAGGCCCGTTTTAGTGTCCTTTGTAATTCAGGCCCGTTTTAGTGTCCTTTGTAATTCAGACCTGTTTTAGTGTCCTTTGTAATTCAGGCCCGTTTTAGTGTCCTTTGTAATTCGGGACCTGTTTTAGTGTCCTTTGTAATTCTAGGCCGTTTTAGTGTCCTTTGTAATTCAGGCCTGTTTTAGTGTCCTTTGTAATTCAGGCCTGTTTTAGTGTCCTTTGTAATTCTAGGCCTGTTTTAGTGTCCTTTGTAATTCAGGCCCGTTTTAGTGTCCTTTGTAATTCAGCCGTTGGTCCTACGTTTAGTGTCCTTTGTAATTCGGCCGTTTTAGTGTCCTTTGTAATTCAAGCCTGTTTTAGTGTCCTTTGTAATTCAGCCTGTTTTAGTGTCCTTTGTAATTCTAGCCTGTTTTAGTGTCCTTTGTAATTCAGGCCTGTTTTAGTGTCCTTTGTAATTCAGGTCTGTTTTAGTGTCCTTTGTAATTCAGGTCTGTTTTAGTGTCCTTTGTAATTCAGGTCTGTTTTAGTGTCCTTTGTAATTCAGGTCTGTTTTAGTGTCCTTTGTAATTCAGGTTGTTTAGTGTCCTTAGTTTGTTACATTAGTAATCAGGTTTGTTTTTTAATCTTCTGGTGATAAATTGGACGGAATGATCAGCGCCTGGAGCATATCTGTAGATTACATGCGCGAATGCATTGATATATGTACTTAATTTTCTTTTCCAGGTGGTTTTTCCGCAATGAGGTATGGTGTACTTTTGTACTTCATAGTCCTGACATGGCTCTGCGCAGTCTGCTGGGCTTTAAGCAGCAATAACAGTACAGTCTGTCCCTCCCTCTCTCTCCCTCTCTCTCCCTCTCTCACCTGCTTTTGATACCTTTAGCTGTTTAGAATACATAACAGATTTGATCAGCTGAATACACTGCATGATTTTTATTTGGTGTATGTCATGGTGTGACAAATCATATCATGATCCAAAACAAGTGTGACCACCCACGTTGAAACAAACAGGAACCAGAAAAAACACGAAAAAAGAATCAGAACGCGTATTTAATACAACCGGACAAGACAGGCACACATTTTTGCCCGACTGGCCTTTGTCGAGCGTAAGATCACAAACACCAAATACAAAACCAGAAACAAAATACAAAAATTTTTGTATTTGGTTTTTGTTTGTATGTGATCATACTCTTGACAAAGGCCAGTTGGCCGAAAATTTGCGCCTGTCTTGTCCGGTTGTATTAAATACGCGTTCTGATTCTTTTTTCGTGTTTTTTCTGGTTCCTAATCATATCGTGGTTAATATGTCTGTAAATGGATTTTGTTATTGTCGGTGTTATTTTTGTTTATCTTAAAGTCAGCCCCCTATCTGTTTTGGGACAGTTGCTTTAAAATTAAATCATCAAATTCTAAACCTCTGTCTCCCCCCCTCTCTCTCTCTCTCCTCTCTCCTCTCTCTCTTCTCTCTCTCTCTCTCTCTCTCTCTCTCTCTCTCTCTCTCCCTCTCTCTCCGTGGGGATGCTGGGGTCTCTTTCAGTATAAATAGTATCCCACCTTATGGAAATTCTGTGCTGGAAATTTCCTCTTTTCTGTCACACTCTTTGGTTCTGCCTTGTTCCTTTGTTTAATGTCATTTCTTCCTATCATTTTCTGCCTTGCTGGTCCATTCACCTGTATGTGTTTAATAAAATCTGACGTACTTTCTCTTAGGATTGATAAGTGGGTACATGTATTATATGCATTTTTGGCTCTAGGGAAATGTGAATGCAGAAGCAATTTTAGATGATTTAGGCCTTACGTTTTATTGTCCTTAGTTATGTATAAATTTGTATTCATATTTGTATTTGTATGCATTGATATGTGTACTTAATAAATAACAGTAACAGTAATAACTCTCTCTCTCTCTCTCTCTCTCTCTCTCTCTCTCTCTCTCTCTCTCTCTCTCTCTCTCTCTCTCTCTCTCTCTCTCGTTCTCTTTCGTTCTCTCTCTGTCCATCTATTTGTCTATCTTTCTATCTATCGTTCCCGATCCCTTACCCTCAACACTTGCTCTCCCACCCCAGCATCCCCACCCCCCACTTCGCCCCCTTCTCACAGTGACAAGCAGTATTAAATACAGACTAGGTAAAACATAATCTAGGTAAGGCCTCAGGACCTGGCCAGCTCATGGGTTAATGTGCAGGCATATGGCTTGTGCCATGATCACCATACACATGACGAGCAGTATAAAATATAGACTAGGTAAAATGTAGTCAAGGTAAGGCCTCAGGACCTGGCCAGCTCATGGGTTAATGTGCAGGCTTAAGGCTTGTGCCATGATCACTATACACATGGCATATGTAACGTTAGTGCATATGGAATTCATTCAGAGCGCGGAGACGTCATCTTGAGAAACTGAAACTGAAACTCATAGTGACGAGCCATAGACACAGACAGTGCTAATTGTAGACAGACTCACTCAGACGATGGCTGTAGTAGGTTCCAGCACAGTGTAGCAGATGTGTGCAGAAGTTCATTGTTGTTGATGTCGTACTCGCAGGGGGAGTTCTTGGATTGGAGCGAGGGGGGGAGGGGAGGGGGAAATGAAGAAGAGGGAGGGATTGTAGAGGGAGTAATCTAAGTTTGGTGGAGGTGTTGCTGTCAAAGAAACTTCCTTTTCTTTGTTAAAGATTAACCCATGGGGGTATTGCATTTGTCTGTCTGTCTGTTATTTTGTCTGTTGTTGGTGTGGTTTTTTGTTCGTTTGTCAGGTTTGGTTTGGGTTTTTTATCAGTGTGTTAGTCTGTCTGTGCAAGAGCTTGCACGCACACAACATGTCTTCCTAGACGTATTCAAAAGTCAGGGGAAGAGAGAGTTGCAGAATTCATTGTGGGAAAAAGAGGTGGGCTTTTAAACAGGATTTAAAAGCAGGAAAGGTGGGTGTTAGGCAAAAGGAGAGTGGTAGTCTATTCCAGGCAGGCAGTCATGAAACGGCAAAAGAATTGTGGCCAACAGTTGCTAGTTTTAAATCTTGGAACCTGAAGGGATTAAGGATTAAGACTTCGTTAGGGGAGTGAACTCTTTGCTTACACCTTTTAATTGTGATATATCCTGGCGTTAACCAGGCCCGACAGATACAGACACATGCAGTTTTGGTCAGAAACCACGCATCCATCAAAATGAATGAGACTCGACTGTGTGGTTCCAGTCTCCCTCAAGAGCCCATAGCACATTCAGTTCTGGAGGTTCTTAGGGCCGAAAACTCTACGGTAAATGTGTGTGTGTGTGTGTGTGTGAGTGTGTGTGTGTGTGTGTGTGTGTGTGTGTGTGTGTGTGTTGTGTGTGTGTGTGTGTGGTGAACCCATGAGAATTGAAACTTACGACCTCCCAGTTGGTAGTCCTTTGCGTAACCACTTGGCCACGGTGATGGGCAATGTTGTGTGAACTGTGTGTGCAGGGGATGATGGCGGTGGTTTCTCTGGGCCAGACCTGACAGAGAACAGCGGGGTGCCGGAGGCATTCGTACGGACCATGTGGGCCCTGGTTATCTCCCTTGTTTTGATGCTGGTCCTGCTGGTGGTAGTCCTTCTCCTGGTCTGCAGGCACTACAGGTGATCTTCTGGGCCAGCTCCTGTCTTTTGGGGTGTTGTCTCACATCATCATCTTCATCATTATCATCATCGTTGTCATCATCACCATCATTTTACGTTTAAACTACATTTATACTATGTTGATGTATACCACATTGATGAATTGATCCGGTAATCTCCATCTTCCCATACACACCCACCCACACGCGCACACACACACACACACACACACACAACACACACACACACACACACACACACACACACACACACACACACACACACACACACACACACACACACACACACACACACAACACACAACCATATCGACCCAGGGAGAAAACATTGGGCGGACTTGCGAAGTGGATGAAAGACAGAGAGGGTGAGAGAGATGTACTTGCAGCGATAAAAATTAGATTCGTATGGATAGCCATGATCGCCAACACCATGCGACAGGACATGGTGATGATGATGATGATGCGTGTGTGTGTCTGTGTGTGTACGCACGCGTGCACATGTGTATGTGTGTGTGTGTGTGTTCTTGGTGTCTGCTAACGGTGATATTATCAGTTTGAATCGGAGTAACTGCCAGTGTACATCGTCATCAGGTGCCTTGCCGCATGGCGTTGGCGATTATGGACTTCCATCTGTCTCCATCTCTTGTTGCCCCAAGCATCTCCTCCACCCTCCTCGTCTTCAGCCACTCCGCAAGTCCGTCTAGCATTTTCTCCCTGGGTCTACCTGGTGCTCTCTTTCCCTCCAGCTTCCCCGTTGTGACCAGGTGCTCCAAATCCCCCTTTCCTCATAAAATGGCCCACAAATGTTGCCTGTCTTTTCCTAGTCTTCCTTATGAGTGATCTACTTGTGTCTGCCTCCATCAAGACTGTCTCGTTTGTTTTCTTTGCTGTCCATGGAACTCTCAACATTCTTCTTAGAAACCACATCTCGGCTGCCTCAATCTTGCTCTGGCTTTGCTTGCTGACTGTCCACGCCTCAGATCCGTACAACAGTATTGGTTCTATATAACATTCAAGGACTCTCTTCCTGATGTTAATTGATAGGCATTTGTTGGTAAGAAAGCTTGTCATCTTCTTGAATGCTCTTTTGGCTTGGCCGATTCTGCCGGCTATTTCCGATGTGCATATGCCGTCTGATGAAATGACCGTTCCCAGGTATTTGAACTTATTAACCTGTGTCAAGGTTGTGCCATTTGTTGTTATTTTGCATGAGGGGATTTCATGTTTTTTACTGATCACCATGACTTCAATCTTCCTGCTGTTTAGTTCCAACCCCTTACCTTTGCTTTCTATTTCTAGTATATTCACAAGGTTTTGTAGGTCCCTTTCATTTTCTGCAATTAGCACGGTGTCATCTGCGTATGGAATGTTATCATTTTCCCTCCAACCTTTAATCCAGGGTCGTCTTCTAGGTTTCTCATGATGTTTTCGCTGTAAAGTGAAAACAGATCTGGTGACAAAACACAACCCTGTCTGACTCCTCTTTTGATGTTTTGGAAAGAGTTTATATTGTTTTCTATTCTCATTGCAGCTGTTTGTTCCCAGTACATATTCTTGTTTATTCGTAGATCTTTTCCATCAACATTGAGTCTCTCCAGTTGGTTGATCAATTCTTCATGTCGTACCCGATCGAAAGCCTTGGTATACTCAACAAAGCATATCATTATTTTCATATATTGTTTTGTTTTGTTTTTTTGTTGCTTGGTTTTGTCTTGCCTTGTTGGTTTGTTTTGTTGTTGTTTTTTTGGGGGGAGGGCGAAGAGGGAGGGTGGCTGTGTTATTTTTTCATTGGTTGGTTGGTTGATTGGCTGGTCTGCTCGCTCGTTTACTGGATTTCAGATGCATAGGGGCATATTCCACTTTTTTCACTGTTTCTTTCTTCGGAAAATTTCACCCTTACAATCGCATTATCGCCGAACTCTTGTCTCCCTTCTCCCCCAAAAATTGTAGAAATAAAAATTGTTTAGAAGATGACATAAGGTCCTCTGTGCCACACCTCCAAGTGCATACCCACGCAAAACTCTCACCTCTATGTAATAGATATGTAGATCTGTAGATAGTTTATGGAAATGAACATACTGGGTGACCCCCCCCCCCCCCCCCAAAAAAAAAAATTGAGGAATAGAACTGTGAGATGGGTTAGCGAGTATGCTGGAGAGAGGTGCAAAAAGTTGAGGAATAAGACTGTGATGTGGGTTAGCAAGTGGGAGGGGGGGGGGGCAGGCTGGTTCTTTGAGACCCTGAATTAGACATTCAGGAGGGGGGGCCTAGGTTCCATTCCTGTGTCAGGGATTCTTTCTTCTGCATTACGTAAATTGACAAGTGCTTGTGTGTGTGTGTGTGTGTGTGTGTGTGTGTTGTGTGTGTGTGTGTGTGTGTGTGAGTCTGAGAAAGATTGAATCATTAATAGCATTTCTTTAAGAAAAAAGCAGCATTGAACAAGTTTTTAGGCTACGCTCATAAAATCAAATAATAAACCAGTTGCGTGTGTGTGTGTGTGTGTGTGTGTATGTGTGTGTGTCAGTCTGAGAGAGATTGAATCATTTATTGTTTTTCTTGGAAAAAAAAAGCAACACTGAACAAGTTTTTACACTACGCTCATAGAAACAAATGGTAAAGTAGATTGTGTGGTGTGTGTGTGTGTGTGTGTGTGTGTGTGTGGTGTGTGTGTGTGTGTGTGTGTGTGTGTGTGTGTGTGTGTGTGTGTGTGTGTCTAAATGATATTCAGTATATTTATGTTTTTAAAGAATCGATATTGAACAAGTTTCTCAGAAAGGGCAGACTCAAAGAAGGAAATAACAAATCAGATCTCTGTGTGTGTCATTGATATTCAGTATATTTATTTTAAAAAATCAATATTGAACAAGTTTTTCAGGCAGTGCAGACGCAAAGAATCAGATAAACCGGATTCGTCTGAGTGAGTGTATGTGACTGTGTGCGCGCGTGCGTGTGTATGTGTGTGTGTGTGTATGCGTGCTTATATTTACGTGTCAGTCTGTCTTTGTGTGTGTGTGTGTGTGTGTGTGTGTGTGTGTGTGTGTGTGTGTGTGTGTGTGTGTGTGTGTGTGTGTGTGTGTGTCTAAATGATATTCAGTATATTTATGTTTTTAAAGAATCGATATTGAACAAGTTTCTCAGAAAGGGCAGACTCAAAGAAGGAAATAACAAATCAGATCTCTGTGTGTGTCATTGATATTCAGTATATTTATTTTAAAAAATCAATATTGAACAAGTTTTTCAGGCAGTGCAGACGCAAAGAATCAGATAAACCGGATTCGTCTGAGTGAGTGTATGTGACTGTGTGCGCGCGTGCGTGTGTATGTGTGTGTGTGTGTATGCGTGCTTATATTTACGTGTCAGTCTGTCTTTTGTGTGTGTGTGTGTGTGTGTGTGTGTGTGTGTGTGTGTGTGTGTGTGTGTAAGAGAGAAAGAGAGAGATGATGATGATAATAATGTACAATTAAACTGTATTTTCCAAAAGTAGGATATGGCAAAAAGATTAAACTTTAAACACAACCGAGACAACGAAACGCACGTACTTGTACATAAAGAGAAGTGAAAGGTAAAGTATTTCACCATGAATACGATTAGTATCTACACAAAAGTTGTTCAGATGTGTGTGAGTTTATGCGTATGTGCGCGTATGTATATAAAGATTATTAAAAGATAATACTACATACGTAATATTTACATTTAGTATTTGATATTGTATATTCTTATATTTATATGGCAGCGATGTGTTTTCAATTATTTCACATAAAAGCCATTATAAATGTGCTATATATATATATATGTTATGATCAGATGAGAGTTCGGTTCAGTTCAGTTCACAGTGCTTAGAGCCCAGTGGACCACTAAGGGTATATGAGATCTAACGCAGCAACTCCGTGGGTGAGTGAGTGAGAGAGTGAGAGAGA
Organism: Monoplex corrugatus; assembly: GCA_030674185.1. NCBI lineage: Eukaryota > Metazoa > Mollusca > Gastropoda > Littorinimorpha > Ranellidae > Monoplex > Monoplex corrugatus. The sequence continues at coordinate 47,393,025 of JAPXFY010000026.1, forward strand.
GGTAATGGAAAAGAGATTTCACTTTCTAAATGTTATTTACTCGTGGAAATCGGTTTTATTCACGATATTTGATATCCGACCATTCAAGCTGTGGTCCGCATGATAATACGTGTGTGTGTGTGGGGTGTGTGCGTGTGTGCGTGTGTGCGTGTGTGTGTGTGTGTGTTTGGTTTGTCTGCCTGTCTGTTTTTCTGTCTGTCTGCTTGTTCGTTCAGTCTCTTTATTTGTCTGTCTTTATATTTCTTTGTCTGTCTGTTCATTCACTGTCTGTATTTCCCTTTTTCACCGACTGGTGAGGTGTGTATGTGCGTGTCTCTTGTCTCTGTGACAAGAATATGTGTACAAGATTTTCTCTGCTTTTTATGGGAAGATCGTCACCAAATTTTGGTCAAAGTTGTGGACTGTTACAGAAACGCCAAATCGTACATTTGGAAGATTAGTCTTCAAGGTTTAGGTCACACGACCAAAGCATTTGCCTAAAATCAGCAATTTCTTAGGCTGGTGTATGAGCAGCACATTTTCCGGGAGTTCTGACAATGTACCAAATCTGAATGATCTGTGATCAGTTTTGTATAAAAGAGAGATTGTTAGAGTGGTCTTACCATCGTACTTGTTTGTGTGCAGAAAGCGGTCTCCGAAACGGCGAAACGTTCCGAACTATACGTTTACGGAGGAGGACCTGTCGCTGTATGAAAAAGACACGTACGTATGTAGTCTTTCTTTTTTATACAGTAATAACACTAGTTATTAATCGATAATATACCAATCTTCTACAGTGTTGTTCTCCAAACTCAAAAAAAGTTACGTGGGTTGGTTGGTTCTTATGATAGACCCGAGGCCAAAATATCTGATCTATCGAGTTCAATTCCAGCCCATAACATTACAAACGGGCCTGTTCGCTGCCCATCAGAATGTTTCCATCATTCTGGTGGTGTCGGCTTAATGTTTCATAGGTCGTTTCTTCTCTCCCCCCCCCCCCCCTCCCCCATTTCAAGACCTTGCCAGCGCATAAGGCTTTGCACAGGCTTAGAGGGTCTGTTCGATAATCGCTGGCAGATTTGAGTGGAGCGTATATGGAATTGTCCAAATGGGATGAATCCCTATTGAACAAACTCCAAGCTGTCCAAATTCATTTGGAGTCGCCGCGTATCACACATTTACAAAACAAATTGTATATACAGAAGAGTGCTTTAGGTTCTGTGTGTGTTTGTAATATGTATTTCAGACGAAGTGCTTAGATCTTAAAGCAGTGGCCTTTTGTTTGAGACAGTAAACTGAGGTTCTGTGTGTGTTTGTAATATGTATTTCAGACGAAGTGCTTAGATCTTAAAGCAGTGGCCTTTTGTTTGAGACAGTAAACTGAGGTTCTGTGTGTGTTTGTAATATGTATTTCAGACGAAGTGCTTAGATCTTAAAGCAGTGGCCTTTTGTTTGAGACAGTAAACTGAGGTTCTGTGTGTGTTTGTAATATGTATTTCAGACGAAGTGCTTAGATCTTAAAGCAGTGGCCTTTTGTTTGAGACAGTAAACTGAGGTTCTGTGTGTGTTTGTAATATGTATTTCAGACGAAGTGCTTAGATCTTAAAGCAGTGGCCTTTTGTTTGAGACAGTAAACTGAGGTTCTGTGTGTGTTTGTAATATGTATTTCAGACGAAGTGCTTAGATCTTAAAGCAGTGGCCTTTTGTTTGAGACAGTAAACTGAGGTTCTGTGTGTGTTTGTAATATGTATTTCAGACGAAGTGCTTAGATCTTAAAGCAGTGGTCTTTTGTTTGAGACAGTAAACTGAGGTTCTGTGTCCAGCACGTTAAAAATTCCATGGCAACAAAGGCGTTGTCCCTAGCACAAATCTGTCGCAGAACTCATATTCACAAGTACTCATGCATACAAAAACAAGGGAGGGAAAGGGTGGCGCTGCATTGTGGCGATGATTTCTCCCTGAGGTACAAAGTAGCCCCAATTTCACATGATAATTCATTGTGATGAAAAAAGAAATAATTGAATAATGCAGTCAATGCAGTATTGATTCTCTACAGATTATTTCCTAACGCCACCCTATCATTCCACTTAGTTATGAGAAAAGTTGTAAATTTATTATGTGGTCATGTACACATACGTGCAAAATGATGCTATTCGCTTGTTTTTTAAGGATGGTTATATGTACATCGAATCTGTGTGCTCAGAAAATAATAGTAAGTAATGATAATGATGATGATGGTGTGGTGATGATATTAATGATAAAGAGAATGACAGTTACATTATTCTTATAAATCCTTTAATGATAGTGTATTGTAATTCATCATTATCATCAGGTGCCTTGCCACATGGCGTTGGCGATCATGGCCATCCATCTGTTTCTATCCCTTGTTGCCTCAGGCAGCTCTTCCACCCTCTTTGTCTTCAGCCACTCTGCAAGTCCGTCCAATGTCTTCTCACTGGGTCTACCTAGTGCTCTCTTTCCCTCCAGCTTTCCTGTTGTGACCAGGTGCTCCGTTTCCCCTTTCCTCATGAAATGGCCTATGAATGTAGCCTGCCTTCTCCTAATCTTCCTTGTGAGTGATCTACTTGTGTCTGCCTCCATCAAGACTGTCTCGTTTGTTTTCTTTGCTGTCCATGGAACTCTCAACATTCTCCTTAGAAACTACATCTCGGCTGCCTCAATCTTGTTCTGGCTTTGCTTGTTGACCATCCACGCCTCACAACTGTATAACATTATTGGTTCTATGTAACATTCAAGAACTCTCTTCCTGATGTTAATTGATAGGCATTTGTTGAAAAGAATGCTTTTCATCGTCTTGAATGCTGTTTTGGCTTAGCCAATTCTGTTGGCTACTTCTGATGTGCATCTGCTGTCTGGTGAAATGATCGTTCCAAGGTATTTAAATTTATCAGTCTGTCTCAAGGTTGTGCCGTTTGCTATTTTGCTATTGTAATTACAAATCATTTTTTGTATAGTTCTATTCTCCAAACTCGTTTGGATTTGCTGCACATTACGCATTACGCGTAGTAAGACCTCTTAGTGGAGCACGAATTCGGGTTGTTAGGTGAGCCGACTACATTCCGCTATGTTGTTGTACAGTCTGCATCTTTGGTGGGGGTGTATGTCTCAGTTTTCATGTTTCCCTAGGCCAGCAACTGACATGACTTACAAGATCTGTAAGTGCATATCTGATATTCTGCGTATGTGTAAACACACGAACGAGGTTGATACGTCGTCTGATATCTCTTATAGTGAAAAGACGTTAAGTCAAAGAACGAACGAACGGAGGGGGTTTAGGCACTGACAGATCTGCATATATAATGTAATGATGATAATGAGAAGGAGGAATAGAAGAAAAGAATCAGCAGCTGCACGATGGCACCACGTGTCTGATTAGACAGTCGATGATGAGACAGTCGATGCGCCTGTATCCCTATAGGAATACCGGGGGCTCTTTCAGTATAAATAGTATCCTCACCTTCTGGAAACTCTGTTCCAGAAATTTCCTCTTTTCTGTCACTTTCTTTGTTTCTGCCTTGTTCCTTTGCTTTCGTCATTTCTTCCTGTCATTTTCTGCCTTGCTGGTCCATTCACCTGTATGTATTCAATAAAGTCTTACATACTTTCTCTTAGGATTGATAACTGGGTACATGTATTATGTGCATTTTTGGCTCTAGGGAGGTGAGATATGCGGAAGCAATTTTAGATAATTCAGGCATGTTTATGTTATATGCTTTTGTGTACTTGGGTATGCTTAAATTTGTATTCAGGTTTGTTTTTTAAATCCCCTGTGCGATAAATTGGACAGAGTGGTCAACGCCAGGGGCATGTCCTTAGATTATGTACGCAATTGCAGTGATATGTGTACTTAATTTTCTTTTTTTTTTTCCTATTGAAGTTTATGTTTTTGAAGTGGCTATAGCCCTGATATGGCTCTACGCAGTCGGCTGGGCTTTAAACAACAACAACAACAACAATAACAATGATAAAAACAATAACGATGTGCCCGGTTAAGTACTCGGTTGGATGTGGAACGGTGTCGGCTATGGCTGAACAGGCCGATTCTTGTGTGGCAGTCCTTGACACTGCTGTTGCCTGGGTGGTCGCTGCCGCAGCTTTCCTTCTCTCTAGCTTGCCCGACCACACTTCCAGTTCGTTTCTCCTCTGCACTGGTGATACCAGCGTGTATAGCCTGTCGCCAGGCAATGGTCCATTGGATCAAATAGTTAACCCTTTCACTCCCACATCCCGTCCATCAGCATCCTGCATTTGCCAACTATGTCAGCAAAGCAAAAACTTAACCCTTTGACTCCTGCACCCTGTCCACCAGCTTCCTGCATTGCGAACCCTATCAGCAAAACAAAACTTTAACCACCAGTTTTCTGCAGGAAGTGGTGGACTGGCTGAGGGATTCACAGGGTTTTTCCAGTTGGTGGATAGGGTGCGGGAGTCGAAGGGTTAAAAGAACTCCTTATTTTCTTTTACCTTGAAACAAATACACAGGGGGGGAAAATAGGAAAATAAGCAGACTGTTGCGATTAATGTGTTTTCTAAATTGAGTTTCTTGAGTGTACATGTAAGGATTTTTCTGCATTGAGGAAAAGTTAGTAGAACATTGTGTAATGCCTTTTTCTGTACCCTTTTGATGTCCCCTCCCTCCTTCATCACTCTCCGTCTTTCTCTCTCTTGATTCATGTACACATTGGGTGTAATGTAAACCCTCCTTGGGCGAGGGCTTGATGGGTCAAAAAGCGTATCTCGTACTTCGCTTATTTCATACCCTCCTAAATATAATCTCTGTCTCTCTGTCTCTCTGTCTCACTCTCTCTCTCTCTCTCTCTCTCTCTCTCTCTCTCTCTCTCTCTCTCTCTCTCTCTCTCTCTCTCTCTCTCTCTCTCTCTCGTTTTGTTTCTATCCTACATTGTCTTGTTTCTTCGTGTATGTATAGAAAGGGACAACAACAGTATCGGATGACAAACATTATTTTTCAGGTTGGCAAGCGTCAGCACGCAGAACGTTGAAAGCTCTGCATATAAATTGTAAGACGTTGTTTGTCTGTCCATCTGTCTGTCCATCTGTGTGTGTGTGTATGTGTGTGTGTGTGTGTGTGTGTGTGTGTGTGTGTGTGTGTGTGTGTGTGTGTGTGTGTGTGTGTGTGTGTGTGTGTGTGTGTGTGTGTGTGGGCGTACGTCCATGCGCAAGTGTTTGTTTGTTGTATGTGTGTTTGATGATGATGATGATGGTGATGATGATATTTCGTTATATTTTGTTTATTTTGTTAAACATATGTTTGTTTGTATGTATGTGTGCTTGTGTCTGTGTCTTGGTATGTGCTTGTAAGTTTGCTAGAGTGCATGAGTATATGTTTTAGAAAATATGTGGATCCATGTGAATGTATGTGCAGTCACGCCAATGCGTGTGTGTGCTTGCGTACGTGCATGTGCGTGTGTGTGTGTGTGTTTGCGTTTTGTGGAGAGAACAATACTTGTGACCGTCAGTACAGACAAAACTGGTGTTCCAAGTTATGGGGACATGTATACGTGTGTAGTTATCGACTGTGGGCATGCCGGGGGCTCTTTGAATATCCTCAACTTTTGGAAATTTGTGCTAGACATGTCTTACTTTTCTGTCACTGTCGTTGTTTCTGCCTCGCTGTTTTGCTATCTCTCATCTCTTCTTATCGTTTTCTGCCTTGCTGGTCCATTCACCTTTATCATCATCATCATCAAGTGCCTAGCCACATGGTGTTGGCGATCATGACCTTCCATCTGTTTCTATCCTTTGTTGCCACAAGCACCTCTTCCACCCGCCCTGTCTTCAACCACTCTGCAAGTGCGTCCAGTATTTTCTCCCTGGGTCTACCAGGTGCTCTCTTTCCCTCCAGCTTTCCTGTTGGGACCAGGTGCTCTAATTCCCCTTTTGTCATAAAATGGCCTGTAAATGTTGCCTGTCTTTTCCTAATCTTCCTTATGAATGATCTTCTTGTGTCTGCCTCAATCAAGACTGTCTCGTTTGTTTTCTTTGCTGTCCATGGAACTTTCAACATTCTTCTTAGAAACCACATCTCGGCTGCCTCAATCTTGTTCTGGCTTTGCTTGCTGACTGTCCACGCCTCACAACCGTATATAACATTATCGGTTCTATGTAACATTCAATAACTCTCTTCCTGATGTTAATTGACAGGCATTTGTTGGTAAGAATGCTTTTCATCTTCTTGAATGCTGTTTTGGCTTGGCCGATTCTGTTGGCTATTTCTGATGTACTATCTGCCGTCTAGTGAGATGATCGTTCCCAGATATTTAAACTCATCAACCTGTCTCAAGGTTGTGCCTTTTGGCTGTTGTTTTGCATGAGAGGATTTAATGTTTTTTTACTGATCACTTTGACTTCAGTCTCCTGCTGTTTAGTTCCAACCCCTTACCTTGCTTCTATTTCTAGTATATTCACAAGGTTTTGTAGGTCCCTTTTATTTCTGCAGTTAGCACGGTGTCATCTGCATATCGAATGTTATCATTTTTCCTCCAACCTTTATTATGTTCTTATAAGCCTTGCATACTTAGGATTGGTCACGAGTACATATATTAAGTGCATTTTTGGCTCTAAGGAAATGTGATGTAAACAAGCAATTTTAGGTAATTTAGGCCGGTAATTTCATCATGTTTTAGTGTAATAAATTGTGTTGATATTATTGTATTTAGTTTTTAAACCTCCTGGTGATAAATTTGGCAGAATTGTCAAGGGCAAATCTTTAAATTATGTGTACGAATGCATTGATATGTATACTTAAATATCTTTTCCAGGTGTTTTCTTTTCAGTGTAGTTATAGAGAGAGAACTTACGTTCGTTCCCATCACATGGAATATCAGTGTTGTCTGCCTTGATGGTCAGAACAGAAGCGTTGTTCTCCTACATGGTAAAACACTCTGTTCTCTGATCATGGATACACATCTTGTGTGCATAGGTTTGTAATGTCATGTGTTGTTTGTAACATGTAATATCAATGTAAACAACCAATCAACACAAAATAGAAATGAACATAGAACGAAGGGAAGTTGGTTTTGATGATGCAAATAATAATAACGGACATTGAAGGTCCTAGACAGAGGATGGGGATTGAGTAGGGAGACGGCTTTTTTTCTGAGCCAAGATTCGAACATGAAGCTTCTCTTTTTAATCAGGCTATCTAATACCCACGAAACCACGTCTCTGCGCTCAGGCGGGCTGGCGGGGGGTTTTTTTTTTTGTTTTTGTTTTTTTGAGAGAGCCGTGGACTCGAGATCTGATATGAGTTTAATCCAGTTCCGCTACACATAAGACAGGACTGTACGCTGCCTGTCTTAGTGTTTCCGTCATCCTGGAGGTGTTGTCAGCTTACTGTGTCAAGCTGTCTTCTCCCTCCACCTTCTCAAGACCTTCGCCAAGCCATAGGGTCTTACGCAGGTTAGGAAGTCTGCCATATAACTGCTGGCAGATTTAGGTGGAGTGCATATGGAATTGCCGGTGGCCGTGAATCGCATTATTGAACAAATTTAACTCCCTACTGTATCACTATGTTTCAGCCACAACGATCCTGACCCCGAGATCGCCTTCTCCAACCCTCTGTATGAGAGCCGCTACCCCCCACCCTCCCTCACAGCTAGTCGCCGTACCTCCATGACTACCATGACGTCATTCTCACGATGCTGACGTCGTCTTCTGCTCCAGTCGCTATGTTTATGATTGGGTGTTTAGTTTGTTTGTTTGTTTTTCTCCACCCCCCCCACTCCCCATCAGTGTTCCTTAACAGTAACGTGTATCGTAACAAGTGTGTCTGAAATTGAAAAAGGGTGGTGGTGGGGAGTGAGTGGTGGTGTGTGTGGTGTGTGTGTGTGTGTGTGTGTGTGTTTTGTATTGCTGTCCATATGTCTTACTGTCAGAGAAGATAATGTATACATAATATTTTTTTCTTCGTTGTGCGTATGTCAGATTTTGTGCTGTGTATTTGGCTGACAGTGAGACATGGACGTGTAAACATTGTAATTCGTTTAAACACGGTAAATATCATTATCAATTTTCACACAAAATTCCATTGGTATGTAAGTACCTGAAATTCCCGCAGCATGTGCGACTGTTTATTATGACCACCTTGACTTCAGTTTGATTAGTCCAACCGTGCGTGAGAGAGAGGGGGAGGGGAAGGAGAGGGAGAGAAAGTGACTCTGTGTGTGTAGCGAGTGTGCGTGCGTTTAGCATTGATTATTGACCAATTTATGGAGGGACCTCTGCTACTTGAAGGAACCCTTGCAATTTTTTTGATACAACAGTATGTGCGTGTGTGTATGTGCACGCGAGTGTGATTTGCATGCACGCGGGATGAGCACAGAGGTGACCTTTCCCACTTGAAGGATCTCTGTTCACGCATTGTTGTTGTTGGGAGTTTGTTCTTATTGTTGTTGCTGTGTTCTTATTGTTGTTGCTGTTTTTAACAATGATTTTTTAGTTCTTTATGGAAGAACCATTGCCCATTTTTGATCACTGTTGTAATTTTCTAATCATGTTGCCTTTTTTTATTTTGTCTTTTTTTTTTTCTTTGGGTCTCAATACGCAGCGTCATTCCATTCGAAATGTTGGTGGTTGTAGTAAAAGGGTTAACGTGTGTATCACCACAACGGTTCCTCTCAGCCCTTGAAAGGTTAATGCACATGTATTGACGAGTGTTGCCCATATTCATGATTCGCCTTGAATTGGCCAGCGTATGTGTTTGATGTATTGGAATTGTTTAAGGTTTATCTCTCTGTATTTAGACTGACTTCCATGTTTGTTTATTGACATTTCAAATGCTACTGTATGTGTGATCCGATTCAAACTTGGACAAAGTTTATGGTTGTGTGATAATAACGATATTATTATCATAATTATCAATTATTATTATTTACTATATTATGATAATAATATTGTTATTGTCATTATTACATTATATTATTATACTGTCGTTGTTCTTGTTTAAATCCCAGCTGACTGCTCAGACACACGTGTTTGAGGGGGGGGGGGTATTAAAGTGCTTAGTATAAATACATGTAGTACCCACCATAATTTCTGGAAATTTTGTACTAAAACTTTAGTCTTTTCTATCAATCTGTTTCTTTCTCCCTGGTCCTTAGTTTTCATTCATTTCTTCCTATCATATTCTGCCTTGCTGGTCCATTCACCTGTGTGTTTTCCATAAAGCAAGGATTGATGATAGCGCACAGGTATTGCATTTGTTGCTCAAAGGAAATGTGATGTGCACAAGCAGTTTAAGGTAACTTAGACCCGTTCTTATCTGTATTTTAGTGCATGTGCTTGGTTGTGTTTATATATTCGTATTTAGCCTTTATCAAAACAAAAAAGCCCTGGTGATCAGTTGGACGGAGTGGTCAACATCTTGGGCACATCCTTCCATTTTGTGCACAATACATGATACATCATGTACTTAGTTTTCTTTACCTGTATTTTTGTTTTGTATTTTTTAACAAGGTGTTGCAAACGTTTTGAAATGGTTATAGCTCCCGATATGGCTTTATGCAGTCGGCTGAGCTTTAAACAATAAGAAGTAGTAGTGGTAGTGTTTAAAGTCCAGCGAACAACTCAGACCCGTATCAGTGACATCCGTCGCACGAGACAGAACCGAGATTGTTATTGTTAATTGTTATTTTTGTTAAAAGCCCAGCCGAGTGCATAGAGCAATATCACGGCTATAACCGTTCCAAAGCATAGATAGTACTTCAACAGGTAAAAAAAAAAAAAAAAGAAAACTTAAGTACACATAATTTAACAAGATGCCCCTGGCACTGACCACTCCGCACAGTTTACAACACAGGGGATTTCAACACCATACCTGAATACAAATGTAAACATAACTGAGGACACTAAAACTTCCATTAAAAACGGGTCTAAATTACCTAAAATTGCATCCGCATATCTCACCCCCCTAAAGCCAAAAATGCACTTAAAACACAGACCCAATTATCAATTCATTCTAAAAGAAAGTACGTACGACTTATCGAACACATACAGTTGAATGGACCAGAAAGGCAGAAAATGACAGGGGGAAATGACAGAAAGCGAAGGAGGAAGAAAGGAACAAAGAAACAGAAAAGAGGAAATTTCTAGCACAGAACTTCCAGAAGGTGGGGATACTATTTATAGTGAAAGAACCCCGGCATCCCCACGGAGAAAGAACCCATACTCATTTGCCTTTTCGTTTTCCTTTAACCCTCACATACTTTGTGTCAGTTAATAATTAGGTTCACATATTTGCGTACTTCGCTGTAAGGAAATGTGGTTCTCTTCTGTTTTGTAGATTTTAAAGTCCTAACACTCTCACAGTATACGAGGACTAGCTATAAAAGTTGTTCAAAGAAGCTTAAAAAATGTTTAGTTGCATTGTGAAATAACGATGCTTTTGTCAGTTCTCTTAATGGGGAAATGTGGCCTGCTTAGCAACTATTTTATGTACAACAGGCCAGTTTGTGTGTATGTTTTTGTGTACCTAGTTTCTTTTTTTTCAGAATTGTAACTAGTTTTCTTCAGTATAGACGTAGGCTCATTCTTTGAGACATGAATAACCTTCCACCCAGCCAGGAAAACATTCCAGACCATTAATTTAGACTCGGAAGTACCCAGTATTTTAAATGATTCTGAAGCATAATATGTATATGCTTCAGAATCATTTAAAATGTTACGTACGTTGAATCTAAATTATGGTTTGGAATAGAGAGAGAGAGAGAGAGTACCCAGTATTTTAAATGACTCTAAAGCAAAATATGTATATATCATGCTTCAGAATCATTTAAAATGCTAGGCACGTTGAATGTAAATTAATGATTTGGAATATATATAATATATATATATAATATAATATATATATATATATTATATATATAATATATTATTATATAATATGATAGATAGATTAGATATAACTTATTTTCTCTTATGCACTTGCATTCAGGTTTGTTTTCGTTTTCCAATCCCCCTGGCTATACATTAGGCAGAATGGCCCACACCAGGGGTATATATATGTTTACATTGTTAGAGTGAATGCAATGTTATGCGTGTACTCTAGTTTTCTTTTTTCCTGGGGTCATAGACATGTTCAGAATTGTGTTTTATTTGAGATGGTGGTTGTCCCCATCTTGCTGTGAGCAGTCATCTGGGCTTTAAACAGTAATATAATAACCACTCCATATCTCAACAAAAAAAAACTGGCTTATGCCCCTCTCCCTCTCTCTATGGGGAACGGGTCACGTGTATTCAATGTTTTTGTTCGTGTTTGTTTTAAAACTGGTTGTTCTCTACATTACAGGCAGTTGTGGCTGGTCGTGTTTACAGAAATAACATGTACATGTAGGTCTGTGCTTGTATGATTGTATCAGTGGAGTATGCATTTTGATATGATTGTCCCCAATAATTCACTTAGAGTGTTTTGTGCTGCGTATAGGAAATGTTTCTATTTTGCCTGCAGTTACAGTGTTTCTATTTGCTGAAGTTGTAATGTTTCCATTCTGCCTGGACCTACGTTTCTATTTTGACCGCAGTAAGAATGTTTTTATTCTGCCTGCAGTTAAAATGTTTCTATTCTGCCTGCAGTTAAAATGTTTCTATTTTGCCTGCCGTCAGAAAGTTTCTATACTGCCTGCAGTTAGAATATTTCTATTTTGACCGCAGTTAGAATATTTCCGTTCTGACCGCAGTTAGAATATTTCTGTTTTGCCTGCAGTTAGAATATTTCTGTTTTGCCTGCAGTTAGAATATTTCTGTTTTGCCTGCAGTTAGAATTTTTCCATTCTGCCTGCAGTTAGAATATTTCTATTTTGACCGCAGTTAGAATATTTCTGTTTTGACCGCAGTTAGAATATTTCCATTCTGCCTGCAGTTAGAATTTTTCTGTTTTGACCGCAGTTAGAATATTTCCATTCTGCCTGCAGTTAGAATATTTCTGTTTTGACCGCAGTTAGAATATTTCCATTCTGCCTGCAGTTAGAATATTTCTGTTTTGACCGCAGTTAGAATATTTCTGTTTTGACCGCAGTTAGAATATTTCTGTTTTGACCGCAGTTAGAATTTTTCTATTTTGACCGCAGTTAGAATATTTCTATTTTGACCGCAGTTAGAATATTTCCATTCTGCCTACAGTTAGATATTTTCTGTTTTGACGCAGTTAGAATATTTCCATTCTGCCTGCAGTTGAATTTTTCTTTTGACGCAGTTAGAATATCTTGTTTGCTAATTAGAATGTTTTGTTTTGCTTCAGTTAGAAATGTTCTATTCTGCTGCAGTTAAATATTTCTGTTTTGCCCTGCAGTTAGAATATTTTGTTTTGCCTGCAGTGTTAGAATTTTCTGTTTTTGCCTGCAGTTAGAATATTTCTATTTTGACCGCAGTTAGAATATTTCTATTTGACCGCAGTTAGAATATTCTTGTTTTGCCTGCAGTTAGAATGTTTCTGTTTTGCCTGCAGTTAGAATGTTTCTTTTTGCCTCAGTTAGAATGTTTCTATTTGCCTGCAGTTAGATATTTCTCTTCTGCCTGCAGTTAGAATGTTTCTATTTTGACCGCAGTTAGAATGTTTCTATTTGCCGCAGTTAGAATGTTTCTATTTTGACCGCAGTTAGAATGTTTCTATTTTGACCGCAGTAGAATGTTTCTATTTGACCGCAGTTAGAATGTTTCTATTTGCCTGCAGTTAGAATGTTTCTATTTTGACCGCAGTTAGAATGTTTCTATTTTGACGCAGTTAGAATGTTTCTATTTTGACCGCAGTTAGAAATGTTTCTATTTTGACCGCAGTTAGAATGTTTCTGATTTTGACCGCAGTTAGAATGTTTCTATTCTGCCTGCAGTTAGATGTTTCTATTTGACCGCAGTTAGAATGTTTCTATTCTGCCGCATTAGAATGTTTCTATTTTGACCGCAGTTAGAATGTTTCTATTCTGCCTGCAGTTAGAATGTTTCTATTTGACCGCAGTTAGAATGTTTCTATTTTGACCGCAGTTAGAATGTTTCTATTTTGACCGCAGTTAGAATGTTTCTATTTGCCTGCAATTAGAAAGTTTCTATTCTGCCTGTAGTTGAATGTTTTTTTCTATTTTGCCTGCAATTAGAATGTGTCTATTTTGCTGTAGTTCAAATACTTCTATTTTGCCTGCAGACAGATGTATTTTATTTGCAGTTGGTTGCCTGCAGTCAGAAAGTTTCTATTTTGCCTGCAGTTAGAACCTTTCTGACTGTGGTCAAACTAGAAACAGCGTTTCTATCGAAAGAGTAAACGTAGGCTATTACGTGGTCCTTCTGCTCATGCTTGCATTTTGAGAGACTATTCACGTGTTTATTGCGGGTTTTCTTTATATTGCTGCTTTGGAAGGAATATGGGGCTGTGTATCTTAAACACTGGATGTAGAGAGCTATGGGGACATGTAACCTGAGATGTTTCAGTGACAAGATTTCTACAAAGATGAACATAAAACCTATGTGCTTGGTATCACCCCCAGGACTGGCTAACGTGTAAGGTTTATGCGCATAAGCAGGCTGATGGCTTTGGCCATGATCATTTTGAGTATTCTCCATCAGGGTGTCTTTTTTTCGCCAGGCTACGGTTTTCCATGGACTCAGGATCGGATATCTCCAGTTCATCCTAGCCTATAACATTAAAAACTGGCCTGTTTGCTACCCATCTTAACGTTTCCATCATTCTGGTGGTGTTGGCTTAGTTTTTTTTCATGGGTCTGTTCTCTCCGACCCCTACCCCCTCACCTCTACATTTCAAGATCACACAGGCGTGTAGGGTTTTGGACAGGCTTGGTTTGTCTGCCAGATAAATTGCTGGCAGATTTGGGTGTGAACCGCATATGGAATTTGTCTTGAGTGCTATGAATCCCTTTTGAACAAACCCCAAACCCGAGTTTACTCTAGATGCAAGTATGTTGTCTGGAGACACAGAAACACAAGAATGGTGACTGTGCGCATTCATTTTCCTTGGTTATTTAGACACGTTTCGCTGAAAAGAGTTCATGTGTGTATATAGTTATGGTGTTTTCCTTCTTTTTAGGGTCTGTTCGATTGTATTGAGAGGGTTACCGTGTTAATCTAGATCGTTCTCCTTAATAGTATGAAAGGGTTAGGTGTGTATCTTTTTTGTTTGTATCACTGCATTGTAGACAGGAATAAAATATCCGTATGATGCATTTTCTACATTGATGCTTGTGTGTGTGTGTATATGTATACACACACACGGACATAGATGTAGAAAATGCATCATGTGCATATCTTGTGTGTACAAATGTATATATATATATTTACATACATATGTTTATATGCATATGTATGCATATGATACATATATATGTACACACATATATACAACACACATATATATATATATATATGTGTGTGTACATACATAGGATCATGCATACAGTGTATGTATGTATGTATGTATATAAGTGCATGATACATACATATGTAATATATATGTGTATATATGTGTGTATATATATATATACACATATATATACATTGGTTGCTTTGAAATTGGTGTGAATACTTCATGGATTGATACCTATGCCTAAGCTTGTATTGAAATAATTTAACATGGACGTGCATGTTTTAATGCGTGTGTGTGGCGCGTGCATTATTTTATTTTGGAGGGTGTATTTCGTGTGTATCATGATGCTTTTGTTCTCCTGTTTTTAAGAATATGTTACATTGAAAGAGCGATTCTATATATTGGATACGCTTGTGGATGTTTGTACACTTGTAATGATGAAATGATTCATGAATGTGTTTAATATTTCTGTCCATGTGTGTATCATAAAGGTTAGTGTATGGAACTGAACCCCCTACCCACTAATACTTGTTGTACAGGTGTATGGCAAAAAGTTTATACATATTTATAATTTCTGATCCATTTTAATCGTTTGGTTTTTGAAGATTTTTTTTTTAATCATCTGATTTATCCGTAAATTCGTTCAATCACACGTATATTTATTTCTTCAGTCATTCATTTTCATTCATTTGTTGATGGCTGTTTTTGTGCTCACTTATCTGAATAAGTGAACCATTTGCTGTTGTATGACTGCTAGCGTTCAAGCAAATACGAAAGAGAAAAACAAAAGTAAAATTACAACGTGCATTTACGTGTATATATATATATATATGTATCCATGTAGGCTTATATATATATATAGTAACAAAACAAGACAGGTGCACACTTTTGGCCAAGAGGTGTTATTTTTTTTGTGCAAGGTGTTTTTCAGTTACTCGTTGTCTTTTGTAAATCCTTGACAAAGGCCAGTTGGCAGAAAATTTGCGCCCGTTTATTATATTGAATATGCGTTCATACATGAGTATCTGTTTGAAAAGAATCTATAATATTCGACTTGTTTAGAGAGTCTGAAGAATTTTCGCCTGTATCTTTTTTGTCTTGTTATATCCAAAATACGCGTTGTGATTCAATGTTTGCTTGTTTCTGGATTCCTGTCTGCTTGAACGCTGGTCGTCAGTGTGACTTGGTGTAGATGTTGTATTTGGAGGGTACTGCCTCCAATATCCCTCGTTCTGTCTCGCTGTCCCAGCCCCCTTTTCCTTCAAAATATCAACGTCTGAGATAATGATGACTATGATGAAAAAAAAAAGATGTTGATGAGGATGATTGTGATGCTGATATTGACAATGTGATGTTGATGATAATGATGCTGCTGCTTCCCTCAATCTGACAGATGAGCAGGTTCTTTATGTTGTGATGTGGTCTTCATGGAGGACACCTCGCAGTCCTGGAAGTGTACGTTGTACCTGTATGGGAAGGGTCCTGTGGCCTTGGGCTCTGTTCTGTTTGCACCTGTCCCTCTTCTGTAGAACAGCAGCTGTTGTGTGCTGTTTAGGTGTTCTGGTTGTGTCGTGCTGTTGTCAGCTGTCTGTGTTGTGGGCAGTGTGTTTCCTGTTGGTGTTGGTGGTGTTGATGCCACAGCTGGTGAGGTTGGCCTTCAGTGTCCCTGTATCACTTTAGTGGTCTGTTCTGGTCATGGTGTCCTTGCTTCAGCTTTCCTTCTTGGAGCATGTTTGGGATGGGTTTGTCTTCCATACAGACAATGTGTACTGTCTGACGAAGTGGTCTTTTGATGACCAAAAGCTCTACACACTTGGTAAGACACACTTCTTCAGGACTGCAATGCTGGATACTTGGCCTTGCCACGTGACATTGCAAAGCTGTGCAGTCATTTTTAGTAGAACCGTTCCCAGCTGTTGACCGTACTGTCAGTAGGTAGTGCAGGTTTATACAATCCTTATACAGTCCTTATGGCCAGCCTGCACTACCTACTGACAGTACAGCTGGGAACGGTTCTACTTAAGATGACTGCACAGTTTGCAATGTCACGTGGCAAGGCCAAGTATCCAGCATTGCAGTCCTGAAGAAGTGTGTCTTACCAAGTGTAGAGCTTTTGGACATCAAAAGACCACTTCGTCAGACAGTACACATTGTCTGTATGGAAGACAAACCCATCCCAAACATGCTCCAAGAAGGAAAGCTGAAGCAAGGACACCATGACAGAACAGACCACTAAAGTGATACAGGGACACTGAAGGCCAACCTCACCAGCTGTGGCATCAACACCACCAACACCAACAGGAAACACACTGCCCACAACACAGACATCTGACAAAAGCACGACACCCACGGCACAACCAGAACACCTAAACAGCACACAACAGCTGCTGTTCTACAGAAGAGGGACAGGTGCAAACAGAACAGAACCCAAGGCCACAGGACCCTTCCCATGCAGCACCTGTGGCAGAACGTACACCACCAGGAATGGGGGTGTCCTCCATGAAGACCACACGCCACGATGACATAAAGGACCCAAATGCCTGCTCATCCGTCGAATCGACGGGAGCGAGCAGCATCATTATCGTCAACATCACATCATCAGTATCAGCATTACAGAAATCCTTAACAGCAGCATCATTTTTTATCATCATGTACAGACGTTGACGGAAAAGTGGGTTGGGAGAGGAAATGAGAGATACTGGAGGGTAATAATGTCCTCCAAGTAGGAAACCTAAATTAAAATAACTTGCTTGCCAGTGTTTCAAGTAAACAGGAAAATGAAATACATAAAACAGAACCAGAACGCGTATTCAAAATAACGAAACAAGAAGAGACAGTCGCAAATTTTTACTGGCCTCAAAACGCACAAAATGTAGTGGAAAAACACAGCAGGCAACTTTTCATCCGATTTCTTTGTACATAAGAAATGTCAGAGAAGATATCTACTGTTTTTTTCCACTAAATGTTATGCTTCGTTTTGTATATGCTTGACAACAGCCAGCTTACAGAAAACGTGTGCCTGTCTTGTCAATATATTGAATACACGTTCTGGTTTGTTTGTTTTTTATGTATCAACAACCACCGATTTAATTTATTCACTTCGTTTTGTCTTGACTCCATTATCAGTCTTTTTTTTTTTTTGCTCATTTTGTCCTTATTTCATAAAGATATATAAAGTGCTATTTTGTCATTGAAGCCGTCTTGAAAGAGTGTTATGTGGGTGCACGCGTGCGTTTGAGTGTGTTAGTGGTGCGTGCATGCGAAGTTGTGTAGATACACAGAGGACTTCCAAGTGTTATACGCCATTTTATTTAAAGATCACGGTAGCCTATAAAGAATAAGATTATTCTATGGAAAAATGCGTACCACAGAAAACAAATATTGGTGATGCGTCTCAATAGTGTCTTTGGTTTCAACATACCAAAAAGTTATCTCAGCACACGGTTGATACAATGTGCGCCACCGCATGTAATTGGAATATGAAAACATGGTAAATGCTAATAAAATGAACAATAAAGTTACATGTTAGGGATCAATAGCTTTATAATCATACAGTGTTTTTTATATCTATGTACGTGGGAAAATACAATCATCTACATACACGATTATCAGATGCCACCTTTATGTAATCATCCCACCTTGATGTAACTACTGTACGTGGATAAAATACAATCATCTACATACACGATTATCAGACGTCCCACTATATGTAATTATCCACTTTATGTATCTACTGTACGTGGGAAAATACAATCATCTACTACACGATTATCAGACGTCCACCTATATGTAATTATCCCACCTTTATGTATCTACTGTACGTGGGAAAATACAATCATCTACATACACGATTATCAGACGTCCCACCTATATGTAATTATCCCACCTTTATGTATCTACTGTACGTGGGAAAATACAATCATCTACATACACGATTATCAGAGTCCCACCTATATGTAATTATCCCACCTTTATGTATCTACTGTACTTAGGGAAATACAATCATCTACATACACGATTATCAGACGTCCCACCTTTATGTAATCATCCCACCTTTATGTAACTACTGTACGTGGGAAATACAATCATCTACATACACGATTATCAGACGTTCCCACCTTGATGTATCTACTGTAATGGGAAAAATACAAACATCTACATAGACGGATATCAAACGTCCACCTTTAAGTATCTATGTGTACGTGGGGAAATTAAAACACAAGGGGCAAACTTAGAAAAAGTCAAAAAACTGAAACCCCCAGACGCTGAAGCTTTTCGAAAAACGGATTTCCGTTTCTGAGTCCTTTGAAAAAACGGATTTCGTCGTCAAACGGAAAAGTTGCACCATGCTAGCGTCTACATGCACGGACATCAGACGTCCCACTTTATGTATCTACTGTAATGGGGAAAATACAAACATCTACATGCAGGGATATCAGACGTCCCACTTTGATGTATCTACTGTAATGGGAAAAATACAAAATCTACATACACGGATATCAGACGTCCCACTTTATGTATCTACTGTAATGGGAAAAATACAAACATCTACATACACGATTATCAGACGTCCCACTTTATGTATCTACTGTAATGGGAAAAATACAAACATCTACATACACGGACATCAGACGTCCCACTTTATGTATCTACTGTAATGGGAAAAATACAAACATCTACATGCATGGATATCAGACGTCCCACTTTATGTATCTACTGTAATGGGAAAAATACAAACATCTACATACACGATTATCAGACGTCCCACTTTATGTATCTACTGTAATGGGAAAAATACAAACATCTACACACACGGATATCAGACGTCCCACTACGTGTGAGGTTTGAACTCTAGCAGACTGCACCCAATGCCCCACTGGGTTCTCCACACCCTGGAGATTAAACACGTTCCCTCACCTGACCAAATGAGAAGAACCAAGACCTAAACTGTCAGAAGTACCAGAACAATGGTCCTCTAGTGAAGCCCTACCCACAGAAAACGAAGGGTGGATGA
>JAPXFY010000026.1:47417361-47434861 GCA_030674185.1 Monoplex corrugatus
GCGTCGCTTCCTTTCAAAGATAAAAACAAAGGATATTTATTGTTTTTGTAACAATTTAGAATTATTCACTTAACCAACTGCCCATTCTGCTATTGGCGTGTAAGGCAGCAGCGAAGGTTCTTCATGCCTGTCTCTTCTGAGCCATCCTCTGTACCTGGCCCCAGATATATTTCAGGGCGTTGATGTCTCCTTTTATGGTTCATCACCACGTGTTCTGGGTCTCCCGCTCTCATGTCTTCCCTCCTTACTGAAAAAAGTATGTATCAAAATAGAAAATATGTCTACTTTAATGTTGGAGTGCAATTCTTTTATTATGAAGCGGCAGGTGCCGGAGTCAAGTGGTTAAACGTCAGACTTCCAATCAGAAGGTCTTGGGTTCGATTCGCCTACTTACCTCCTCCTGGTGGGTAAAGGATGGAGATTTTTTCACTCTCCCCGTTTAACATCTGTGCAGATCTGCCAGTGTCTAACCTCCCTCCGTGTGTATACGCATCCATCCACGCACGTTATAGACTTCAGCTTAATGACGACAAGACAGAAGCTATCCTCATTGGCACCCGTCAGAAACTTTCCCAGCTGCCTCCTCTTTCTCTCCCATTATGTAACATATACAGTCCCAATTTCTGATTCAGCTAAAAACTTGGTGTCTGCATTGACTCTACCCTCTCCATGACCAACTTTGTTTCTCAAACTGCCAGATCTTGCTACTATCATCTCCATCGTATAAGCCTGATCAGGAAGTATCTCTCTGTCGAAACAACTGCAAAACTCGTTCTCTCCTTCATAATGTCTCGCATTGCAATTCACTCCTGTCTGGTCTTCCTGCCTCCACCATTCACATCCTACAGCGCATTCAAAACAATGCTGTAACGCCTTGTACTCAAAAAGAAAAAAGCTGACCACATATCTCCTCTCCTGGCACAACTTCACTGGCTCCCTGTATCAAAGCGCATACAGTACAAACTAGACACCATGTGCTACAAAAGCCTCAATAACGCAGCCCCCGATTACCTGTCAAGCCTACTTGAGATCTATCTTCCCTCACGTACCCTCCGCTCTGCCTCCGATCCTCTGACTTTCGCTTTCCACGCACTAAGCTCAATACCTATGGTCCACGAGCCTTCTCTGTTTCTGGTCCACTCTCCTGGAACAAACTTCCTCTCTCAGTCCGTCAGCAACCTACTTTTGCCTCCTTCAAGTCCGCTCTCAAAACTCACCTTTTCTCCTCTGCATAAAATCCTAACCTCACTCAACCCCCCTCTGCAGCCTGTCTCCGCTCGGAGGGGAATCACTTTGTTTTAATATATAATTGTATATGATGTGCTCTCTGTGGTTTTCCATTGGTTTTATTCTTGCTTTTATTGCTTTTATTCTTTTCTCCCCATTTGTGGCCATGCATGTGTGTGTGTGTGTGTGTGTGTGTGTGTGTGTGTGTGTGTGTGTGTTGTGTGTGTGTGTGTGTGTGTGTGTGTGTGTGTGTGTGTGTGTGTGTGTGCATGTGTGTGCGTGCGTGCGTGTGTGCGTATGTGTCTTTTCGGCGCTTGGATTTGATTTTGTCGAGATTTGCGCTATATAAATATTGTAATTATTGTATGCATGTGCGTACGTATGTATGTATGTATGTATGTATGTATACGCTTAGATTTTATATGTATGTATGTATGCATGTATACGCTCAGCTTAGATTTATGTATGTAAGTATGTAAGCATTATTATGCATGTATACGCTCATATGTATGTAGTATGTATGCATGTATACGCTCAGCGCTTAGATTTGATTTTATCAAGATTTGCGCTATATAAATAAAATATATTATTATTATTATTATTATAAGTCATATAAGTGGCTGGCTTATGAAAACGTGAAAACATCTAAAATACATGCCATGGAAGACGCGTACGCAGACTATGTTGCAACATTCCATCCATTCACGGGGGCAAAACAAAGAATGTTGATGCTAATACATGTAATTTCACTTAAATGATGCACACAGTCATACAAAAGCATGCTCTTGCACTTTACATGAATAGACATTAGTCATATAAAAAAAAAGATTAAAAAAGTCGAAGATATTATGAAACGCATATGTGCTTCCGACAAAAATTGGAATGCTAAAATGAAATGGCATACATACATATATATATATATATATGTATATATATATATTATATATAATGTGTGTGTGTGTGTGTGGTGTGTGTGTGTGTGTGTGTGTGTGTGTGTGTGAGTATAACATAGAGAATATTCATAGTGCATGAGCATATTAATATAGAATTCTTAAGTCATAAAATAAATAATTAGATAACATTTATAGTTTATAGCTCAGGATATTTTGTCATAAAGCATATGTAAAACAGATCATATTCACAGTATATGTCAGCTCAGAATTCTTTTATGATAAAACATGTAATCGATAATATGTATACTTTATGTTTGCAAAAAAAAAATTGTTTGCTCATGTCCGAGAATAAGTGCGTCTGCCAGTCAAGTGATGGGAGAAAACTACTTTTCAATGCTTAGCAAACACAGAGTTGCTTCCCTTTAAGTATAAATTTTCAATGTACAGTATGTCGCTTCGTGGGTCGATCAGTTGGGCCAATTAGCTTTTCTGCCGACTTTGACTCGTAACACAAACATGAAAATGTCCTCCATCGGTGTAACTAAGATCCTGAGTGTTACATTCACCCGATCGTGTTATAAAATTCTCATTGCATCTATAGTTAATCTACCTTGAGAATATTCTTTAGATACTTCACGATTTGTATCTTATGACTTGTATACACATACATCAAGGGGAACAATTAGTTGACACTTGATTTTCACGATTTTGTCTCCAGGGAACGTCTTTTCATTATCATTATCCTCTCTCTCTCTCTCTCTCTCTCTCCACACACCACACACACACACACACACACACACACACACACACACACACACACACACACACACACACACACACACACACACACACACACACACATACATACAAATACATACATACATACATACATACAACAACATACATACACGGGCATGGTTTTTCCCAGTTCAATTTTGTTAATTTTGATTCATAGTATTTTCTTGCCTATTTCTCTATACACGATTTGATTGATTCATTCGAGTGTACGTTATACGGTTATGGTTCGGGTTTTTTTTGTTTTTTGTTTTTTTTTTAAATCAATTATCAGTGAGCAAAAATCCCCAATCTGTCTCGTTTTGCTCCTTTTCCCTGTTTATTTCATCTGTCAGTATTTTTCCATTTATAACTTCCTTATCTGTATCCCTTGTTAGTCCTGTTAACAATTTATGATAGTGGTAATGGTAAACCCAGCTCTCTCTTTTCTCTCTCTCTCTCTCTCTCTCTCTCTCTCTCTCTCTCTCTCTCTCTCTCTCTCTCTCTCTCTCTCTCTCTCTCTCTCTCTCTCTCTGCAGATCTGCCTCCCTCCCCTTTCTCTTTGTTCATCAGTATGAGTTGGATAAAATATATAAATGATTGTCGTCTGAATCAACTAATTTCATTAAAGGCAGATTTAAAACTAGTTCTGGACTATAATCTTCATCCTTAAGCGTTAAACACCACTTAGTGAACCCACTAGTCCTAAGCAACCCTTCAATTTATTAACCAGTGAACTGATCAGTCCTAAGCAACTGTTCAAATTACCCCTAACTACATATTTGTTTGTCTATGTCTGTTTGGCTGTCTGGCTGCCTGTCTGTCTGTCTGTCTGTCTGTCCAATTATCTGACACACCTAGGAAAAGCTATATTTGTTTGTCTGTGTCTGTCTGTTGTCTGTCTGTCTGTCTGGCTGCCTGCCTGCCTGCCTGCCTGCTGCCTGTCTGTCTGTCCAATTATCTGACACACCTAGGAAAAGCTATATTTGTTGGTCTCTGTCTGTCTGTCTGTCTGTCTGTCTGTCTGTCTGTCTGTCTGTCTGCCTGCCTGCCTGCCTGCCTGTCTGTCTGTCTGTCGGTCTATCTGTCCAATTATCTGACACACCTAGGAAAAGGTATATTTTTTTGTCTGTGTCTATCTGGCTGCCAGCCTGTCTGCCTGCCTGCCTGCCTGCCTGCCTGCCTGCCTGCCTGCCTTCCTGCCTGCCTGCCTGTCTGTCTGTCTGTCTGTCTGTCCAATTATCTGACACACCTAGGAAAAGCTATATTTTTTTGTCTGTGTCTATCTGGTTGCCAGCCTATCTGCCTGTCTGCCTGCCTGCCTGCCTGCCTGCCTGTCTGTCTGTCTGTCTGTCTGTCTGTCCAATTATCTGACACACCTAGGAAAAGCTGCCCCCGACCTGGCAGCTGGGCGAGCATTCCCCACCCATCAGGCCCCATGCTGTGGATGGCCTTCAAACTACAAAACACGCCAGGCTTATCTCAATGAATCAAAAGTACTGGACCGACAGACAATGAGCTTTATCATGATGGCAGGGGGTGGCACTTAACCACAGCTAGAAGTACCCATACATCCTGTGACAGAGCCATCAGGCAGACAAGGACCATTGAATGCCCTAGCCCCCCTACACCCAAAGGGCAGATGTTTTAGCCAGGACCTACAGGCAGGTTATAACGGTGAGCGAGGTTTTTAACAAATGTCTTTTATCTTAACCTGCTTGTCGTTTTTGACGTGGTGCTAGCCCTGATGTGGTTCTAGTAGTCGGCTGGGCTGCAAGCAATATGAACCTGGACAGGTAGGTAATCCCGACAGAAAACTAAGATGGCTGAAGTCAGAGGTACCAGACCTACAGACACGTTCTAACACACCATGGTACCATGCAGTGTAACAGGGCTGAAGTCAGAGGTACCAGGCCTACAGACACGTTCTAACACACCATGGTACCATGCAGTGTAACAGGGCTGAAGTCAGAGGTACCAGGCCTACAGACACGTTCTAACAAACCATGGTACCATGCAGTGTAACAGGGCTGAAGTCAGAGGTACCAGACCTACAGACACGTTCTAACACACCATGGTACCATGCAGTGTAACAGGGCTGAAGTCAGAAGTACCAGGCCTACAGACACGTTCTAACACACCATGGTACCATGCAGTGTAACAGGGCTGAAGTCAGAGGTACCAGGCCTACAGACACGTTCTAACACACCATGGTACCATGCAGTGTAACAGGGCTGAAGTCAGAGGTACCAGACCTACAGACACGTTCTAACAAACCATGGTACCATGCAGTGTAACAGGGCTGAAGTCAGAAGTACCAGGCCTACAGACACGTTCTAACACACCATGGTACCATGCAGTGTAACAGGGCTGAAGTCAGAGGTACCAGGCCTACAGACACGTTCTAACACACCATGGTACCATGCAGTGTAACAGGGCTGAAGTCAGAGGTACCAGACCTACAGACACGTTCTAACACACCATGGTACCATGCAGTGTAACAGGGCTGAAGTCAGAGGTACCAGGCCTACAGACACGTTCTAACAAACCATGGTACCATGCAGTGTAACAGGGCTGAAGTCAGAGGTACCAGGCCTGTATGTGCCTTCTAACAAACCATGGTACCATGCAATATAATAGGGCTGAAGTCAGAGGTACCAGGCCTACAGACACGTTCTAACAAACCATGGTGCCATGCAGTGTAACAGGGCTGAAGTCAGAGGTACCAGGCCTGCAGGTGCCTTCTAACAAACCATGGTACCATGCAATATAACAGGGCCGAAGTCAGAGGTACCAGGCCTGCAGGTGCCTTCTAACAAACCATGGTACCATGCAATATAACAGGGCTGAAGTCAGAGGTACCAGGTCTGTATGTGCCTTCTAACAAACCATGGTACCATGCAATATAACAGGGCCGAAGTCAGAGGTACCAGGCCTGCAGGTGCCTTCTAACAAACCATGGTACCATGCAATATAACAGGGCCGAAGTCAGAGGTACCTGGTCTGTATGTGCCTTCTAACAAACCATGGTACCATGCAATATAACAGGGCCGAAGTCAGAGGTACCAGGCCTGTATGTGCCTTCTAACAAACCATGATACTACACAATAAAACGCAAATGTCTACACAGTCATCTAAATCAGATGAGAATGACAATCGCCCACTGAGCTCCCTTCAGTTTGAAGTAGTGCCGTGTCCTGCGCCTCAACAAGATCAAAGAGACGTGGATGACAACAAATCCTTTGACCACCAACCTCCACGACAGCGGGGAGGAACTTGGTAAAAAAACAAAGAGGTCATATGCACTGCCAGATGTAACCTAACCATATAGAGGGGAACGAAAGATGAGCAAACATACGCATGTACGATGCCAATACACTCTCTCTCACACTCACACACACACACACACACACACACACACACACACACACACACAACACACACACACACACACACACACACACACACCACACACACACACACACACACACACACACACACACACACACCACACAACAACACACACCTACCACTCTCACATTATTTACCATTATACACAGATATATCCACTCTCATGATCAGCTCGCCCTGAGACTCTGGCATTTTGCAGTTTTCGTCCCCTGCCACCACGAAGCGTCTTCTCTCGATAACTCCAAACCCAAGCGGTTCCGACCAGTCTGTCCACTGGCCCAATTTGCAGTCCGGTAAATTGTCGTCTGCTTCCGAGTCGTCTGCTTTCTGCGACTCTGTGAGTCGCCTTCGCTGCTGCTGTTGCTGTCGCCACAATTCCCAAACCTGCAGGAAGGATACAATTCAGTAGTAGTAGTAGTAATAGTAGTAGTAATAGTAGATAGTAGTAATAGTAGTAGTAGTAGTGTTATCATCATCATCATCATCATCATCATTATTATTATTATTATTTTTCATTATTTTTTTATTATTTGTTACTTTTATTGTTGTTGTTTTTCTCGTACAGCGCCACTCTCCAGTCACCTGGGCTTACTGCGCATTACACACAGACTGTCTGGACGAGCACAGCACAGAGAACTCTAGTCGTCGTCAGGCGAGGTAACCAACCCTATTATGTTGTTACACAATCTGTATCCTTGGTGGGCGTGTATGCCGAGTGTCTTCCTGTTTCTATAAGCAAGACACTGACATAACTTACGTCATCTTTAAGGTGTTTAACTGATAATTCTCTTTCTGCAAGCACATGCACACATAAGGGTCTAAGCATTGGCAAAGTCTGCACACAAGTTCATGTAGGAGATCTGAAAAAAATCCCCGCCCTTTACCCACCAGCAGACGGACATCTAGGCGTATCGAACCCAGGACCCATCACCAAAGGATCCGGTAGTCAAGTGGGTAAGACGTCATACTTCCAATCGGAAGTGTGGGATTGATCCTGTATGCATGGATACCTGTCGCCTGGTGGGTATAACGTGGACATTTTCCCCATCTCCTGGGTCACCATGTGTACACACCTGCCAGTGTCTGAACTCCCGTCATGTGTTTATGCATGCAGAATTATCAGTTATGCACGTTAAAGATCATGTAGCTTGTCATGTCAAAGTCCGGTGGCTGGTGGAAACATGAAAACACTCAGCAGGCACACCCACCAAAGACGGAGTATGCAGACTGTGCAGCAACATACCGCCTGCACAGCGTGGGCAAAACAACATGCATTTAAACGCATCCGTGAAAAATCGGACCGCTAAAAAATGCAATCATCTTTATCGTCATCATCATCAACGTTATCATCGTCATCAGCAGCAACATCATGATTATCGCCATTGTTATGATTACCAAACATCATCACCATCATCACAATCTTCTTCTTCCTTTTTTTCATTATCACTGTCTTGGGCAAAAATAGCGTGCATATGTGTAATCAAGAAAATCGGGAAAAAATCAAATCAAACAACGAGCTAGTTGAGCTGGCGGCTAGATCGTAATGTTGATAACGCAAAGGACCTGTGTTCCACACTCACATGGCCGACTGACATTGTTTATGCGGGTTGTTGGGCTTTTATTGCTGGAGTCTTGAGACAACCTGTAGTATTATCAGCCAGGACAGCAAAGCACAACCATCATTCTTACGTGTCCTCCCTCTGTCCCCAGCTTGCTACATTATCAGTCATGACAAGGTAAAAATTCAACCCTTTCACTCCCACATCCTATTCTCCAGCTGTCTGTAGTATCAGACAGGACAATGTAGCAAAACTTAACCCTTTGTCTCTCTCACTCAATCGCCGCTTCCATATATTAACCTTTCTTCCTCACCAATCACCAGCTTCCTATATTACTTAACCCTTTCTCTCTCTCACTCTAATCACAGCTTCCTATATTACTTAACCCTTTCTCTCTCTCACTCCAATCACCAGCTTCCTATATTACTTAACCCTTTCTCTCTCTCACTCCAATCACCAGCTTCCTATATTACTTAACCTTTCTCTCTCTCACTCCAATCACCAGCTTCCTATTACTTAACCCTTTCTCTCTCTCACTCCAATCACCAGCTTCCTATATTACTTAACCCTTTCTCTCTCTCACTCCAATCACCAGCTTCCTGCATTATCAGCCATGGCAGCAAACCACACACTTAATGAATCCTGTCTTCCCCTCAAGCTATCCATCAGCTTTCCAGTTAATTCCATTTTGTCAACTATAACAGCAAAGCGAAAATCTAACCCGTGCACACCCTCATCCTCTACACCAGCTTTCTGCAGCATCAGCCAGAATAAGAAAGCAAAAACTTAAACCCTTTCACTCCATCAGCTTCCTGCATTACAAACATGACACTGAGTGAATCACGAATAGGACAGGATATTTTTGTAGCCTGGGTGCTCGTCTTCTGGATGATCTGGACGAGACGATAAACTGGTCATGTACAGCACACATTCAGCGCATGTTAAAGATCCCACAACAACAAAAGAGCTGTCCCTAACGAGAATGCACTTCATCCAACCCTTTTCCGCTCCAAGCTTCCTGCATTATTAGCCATGGCAGCGACGCTAAACTTAACCCTTTCATCCCATCACCCTACCAACCAACTTCCTTTATTATCAGCCGTGTTAGCTATGCAAAAACTTAACTCTTCCACTCTCTCACCCAATCCTCCAGCTTCCTGTAGGAACAGGAGGGAGGGTATAGGGGGAATCAGGGAGTCGAAGAGTTAATTTTTACAGGCCGTGGATTGAGTGCGGGAGGCAAAGAGTCAACGTCCGAGATCTGATTAACAATAAACGCTGGCAGGAAGAAGGACACGTCATCGACAGACCACCCACAAAGACCTATCAACGTACCCGAACAGACAAACTAATATACACACTACAAACTAACACGCCTGCTAAACAAAATAATGCAATACATTACAAGGAACCTCCTACTCTTTTAATCTTTCTACTCTATTTATCCGTTCTCAAATGTCATTCATTTTTGCTCGTGGCAGCTCCCAAAGCAATAACAAACCCAAGTTCACACAGTCTCAATTCCAAAGTCGCCGAGTTCACAGGAACCCGTATATGACGCGAACCACCCACTAAAACTGTCCCGTTCTGTTCCTTGCTGGGTCACTGTGGTCGAGTTTACTGTTATTGTTATTGCTGTTTAAAGCCCAGCCGACTACGTAGAGCTATATCAGAGCTATAGCCGATTAAAAATATACACAATACTTCAACTGGAAAAAAATTAAAAGAACATTAAGTACACATATCAATGCATTCGTGCACATAATCTAAGGACATGCTCCTGGCGTTGACCACTCCGTCCAATTCATCACACAGGGGATTTAAAAAACACACCTGAATACAAATTTAAACATAACTAAGAACTCTAAAACGTGTATAAAAACAGACCTAAATTATCTAAATTGCTTCCACTTATCACATTTCCCTACAGCCAAAAATGCACTTAATGTATATATGTACTCAATGATCAATTCAAACAGAAAGTAGTAAGACTTTATCGAACACATACAGGTGAATGGACCAGCAAGGCAGAAAACGATAGGAAGAAATGACATAAAGCAGACGAGGAAGAAAGGAACAAAGAGAGTGACAGAAAAGAGGACATTTCTAGCACAGAATTTCCAGAAGGTGGGGATACTATTTGTACTGAAAGAGCCCCCGGCATCCCACGGGGGAGATCGTTAACACTCAACGTATTTATTTTTTATTTTGTGTAATGTCTTTTTTCTGTTCTCTCCTTTCCTTTGGTCACAACAGATTTATTAAATGAAATTCTGGGTACTCTAGCGAGAGACAGTTCATCAAGGCAGTGTAACGCTACTTTTTTCTCTGTTTGTGTATTTCTGTTTATGTACGAAAGTAGATTTTTCTACATTCTCATTACGGAACAGCTATTTCGTTGTCGTGGGATCTTCAACGTCCGCTGAGTGCTTGCTGTACATGAACGGTTTATCGTCTCATCCAGATCATCCAGAAAACTAGCACCAAGGATACAAAAAAAATCCTGTCCTATTCGTGATTCAAAAACCTTTGGCAAGTGTGTTAGTCACCAAGCCACACATTCCACTGAGCTCATTACCAAGAGTACATGTAAGTTTTCTGTTCTTATGTTGTTGTTTGGTTTGGTTTGGTTTGGTTTGGTTTGGTTTGTGTTTGGTTTGGTTTGGTTCTGGTTTGGTTTGGTTTGGTTTGGTTTGTTTGGTTTGGTTTGGTTTGGTTTGGTTTTTGGTTTGGTTGGTTTGGTTTGGTTTGGTTTGGTTTGGTTTGGTTTTTGGTTTGGTTTGGTTTGGTTTGGTTTGGTTTGGTTTGGTTTGGTTTTGTTTGGTTTGGTTTGTGTTTTGGTTTGGTTGGTTGGTTTGGTTTGGTTTGGTTTGGTTTGGTTTGGTTTGGTTTGGTTTGGTTTGGTTTGGTTTGGTTTGGTTTTTGGTTTGGTTTGGTTTGGTTTGGTTTGGTTGTTTTGGTTTGGTTTGGTTTGGTTTGGTTTGTCTGGTTGGTTTGGTTCTGGTTTTGGTTTGGTTTGGTTTGGTTTGGTTTGGTTTGGTTTGGTTTGGTTTTTTGTTTGGTTTGTTTGGTTTGGTTTGGTTTGTTGGTTTGGTTTGGTTTGGTTGGTTTGGTTTGGTTTGGTTTGTTTGGTTTGTTTGGTTTGGTTTGGTTTGGTTTGTGTTTGGTTTGGTTGTTTTTGGTTTGGTTTGGTTTGGTTTGGTTTGGTTTGGTTTGGTTTGTTGTTTGGTTTGGTTTGGTTTGGTTTGGTTTGGTTTGGTTTGTTTGGTTTGGTTTGGTTTTCGGGATTATTGCATTTATGCGTTTTCCTTCATGCTCATTTTTTTCTGTCCCATTTTCTACGCCACCTTAGTAGCCACAGGACCAGGGACATCTTTACAACGCCATCATGATAATGACGCCATGGTAATCATGATGCTACCGAGCTCCTTATGGAATGAAACCGAGTGACAGGATTGTAATCTACGCTTACTGTTATAACATATCCTGCCATTAACCGAGAGATACACACACCTGCGGTTTCTGGTCAGAGGAATTAAGCAACACCCTCAATGACGCATCTGCAAAGAGGAAGAGACCAGACTGTGTGGTTCCCGTCGCTCAACTCTGGATAGGAACTGGCTGGAGATGAAAAATCCATCATTTTTTCCGGACTGATCGGGATTCGAATCTACGATCTTGCAAAAGATTTTTGCCAGAGACAATTTCTTTACTGTCATGGGATCTTCGATGTACGCTGAGTGCATACGTCACACTGGATCTGAGTTTATCGTCTCAACCGAAAGACTAGCACCCAGAGCACTACTTATGATCTGGTGACTTTGTTTTACGAATACGTGATGGCAATGTCATGGCATGCACATGCTTTTTTCATAATTATGTCTCAAGCTTGCTGTTTAGCAAACCAATCCCATAACTTATCAATCATTTTTTAAGTGATAAACGAAATTGCTTTGATTGGCCTGAACATACTGGTGGGTGGTGGTGAGCACAAGATGGCGACTATGCAAGCATAACGAAGAAGCTCATTTTACAATACAATTATAGTTATTATCTAAGAGCAGGAAAGAACCGAAACAAACAAGATAAAAATGGGAGTTTGTTCAAGAAGACTTCCTCGCACTCTGACATATCCATATGCGCTCAAACCAATTTAGCCAGCAGTTATACGACAGACTCCTGGTGTGACTGTGCAAACTCCTAGTCCTAGGTGCTGGCAATGTCTTGAAATTGGGGAGGTAAGGTAGGAGGACCTATGAAACATTAAGCTGACACGACCAGAATGACTGAAGCATTAACAGGTCAATGTTTATTTTGCGGGATGGAACTGAACTCGGGTCTTAAACCAATGGTTCTATCAAAAGAACCAAGCTGCCCATGAGACATGAGAGAGAAAACTCAACAAAAAGAAACTATCAAAGAACAAATGGGCAAAAAATCAATGACAGAGAAGAAAATTATGAGGGAAGAATGAACTTAAGTCAGCAAATGACACAACGGAAATGGAACAATCCTGCATTGTTTCGGAATATATTTATTTCCTCCATTTTCTCCTTTGCTGATTATCGTTAGGAAAACGGGAACTCACTTGCCCTTTAGTTGCCCTTTTTTCTCTTTTCTTTTCCTAAGCTTATTCATCATTTCGCACGCGGCACACTTCCTCGCGGGCATTCTGTGTGTCTCACAAGGAAATAAGGAAAAGGTCACCCACATGTCGGCGAGTGGAAACAGGAAAGCGACTGGAGTTATCTGTTCTTTCTTGTCGGCTGTTGTCTGTAAACGATGTTATACCAGAAGCTGCCTCCCGCCTCCCAATCCCCATCACACATACATTGCGCCAAAAGTCCCCTCCATTCTCTTCTCCTCACCCACCATAAATCTTCCCACCCCATCCCTCCCTCCCACATATTCCTGCCATCATCTCCTTAAATGAAATACAAGTATAATATCCTACATTCAGCTTTTCCTTTTCTCCTCTTCCTCTTCCTCACATAATTACCAGTTTTGTTATTGTTATCATCATTATCAATATTAGCGCTAGTACTAGTATTAGTGTTATCATTAGTGTTAGTATTAGTATTATAAATCGTTCTTGTACAGTACTATTCTCCAAACTCCTTTGGACTCGTTGAGCATTACATTCTTTCAGGAGTTTTGGTGAAGCATGGGGAACTGAAGTTGTAAGGTGAGCTGACCATGTTCCACCGTTTTGATGCACAGTTCTTTGTGGCAACAAAACCGCTATTTGCACGCACGCACGCACGCGCGCTCACACACACACACACACACCACGCACGCACGCGCGCTCACACACACACACACACACACACACACACACACACACACACACACACACACACACACACACACACACACCGTATTTAGCTGGCTGGCTGGTTGATTCGTAGTGGTTGTTGCTTAAAGCCCAGCCGACTGCGTAGAGCCATCATCAGGGCTATAACCAGCCCCAAACACAACACACCCCAACAGGGAAAAAAAGGGAAAGAAAACCAAGCACACACACCAATGCACCCGCGCACACAACCCAAGGAGACGCCCCCGGCACCGACCATTCCGTCCAATTTATCGCACATGGAGATTTAAAAAACATGCCTGAATAGAAATTTAAACACAACTAATGACACAAAAACATATGTAAAAACGGGTCTAAATTACCCAAAACCGCCCCCGCACATCCCATATCCCCAGAGCCAAAAATGCACTTAACACGTACTCAATTATAAATCCTAAGAGAAAGTATGTAAGACCCCATCGAACACTACAGGTGAATGGATCAGCAAGGCAGAAAATGATAGGAAGAAATGACAGAAAGCAAAGGAGGAAGAAAGAAACAAAGAGAGTAACAGAAAAGAGGAAATTTCTAGCACAGAATGTCCAGCAGGTGGGGATATTGTTTATACTGAAAAAGCCCCCGGCATCTCCATAGGCGAGAGGGGGTTGGCTGGTATTCTAAGAACAATTCCGATGGAAACTGTAGTATGAAAGTAATTAATCAAAAAAAAAAGAGGGAGGAAAGGAGAAATAAATAAGCAAACACATAAATAAACAAACACAAAAACAAATATGCAAACACATAGTAAAGAAACAAAAACTATATCACCTACCTTTTCAGCGTCTTCCTCCTCTTCGTAATCCTCAGACCCAAGATCGTCTTCATCGTCATAATTTTCATCACCTTCATCATGATCACCACCACCACTGTCATCGTTATCTCTCCGCCTACTACGACGATCACCAATCCCAACAGACGCCGCTCTGCCCACGGCATGGGCTTCAAGATCTTTACCCTCAGAACCTGCCTGCTGACGTTCTAATCCTGCATGGATATTGGAGGGACTGAGCTTCCTCTCGCCAGCTCCTTCACGACTCCATTCTGGACCAAGCTGCGAAACTCCGTGACCAAGAGAAGATGGTGGGGTACTGTTTGCGGCTGTGAGATTCGAACCGAAGACTCTCTCTTCTGGGAGATCCTTTAAATCATGTACCTTGTTGAAGTCTCCGCCGTGTTCCTTGCTGGGGTGACCTGGGTGACTACTCTCTGGGCCGTTTTCATCCCAATCAGCGTGTTTGTTGGCGTGTCTGTTCAGGTCCAGAGGTCCGTCAGTGTGCCTGTTTCTGGGATCTGTAGATCTGTTTAAGACTCTGTCCCTGTCTGAATGTCTGTTCAAATCGGAATTTCTGTGAGCGAGTCTGTTCAGATGACCATCTCTACCACTGGGTTTTCTGTTATTTTCAGGTTCTAGTAACTGACCATCTATTCTCCTCCTGCTGCCCTGCTGTCCAACAACTTGATGGAGTTTCGGGTGCTGTGACGTCACGGGTGATGCCCCGTCTATGACGTCACAAAGGTCTTTGCTGAGCATCTGTTGTGTTGGATCCGTGATGACACGATCCAGTGCCTCTACTAACACTCGTTTCAACGCTGCCAGGTTTTCCTGCAATGGATGTGGTTCGTTGTAGTCATTGTGTAACAGGAATGCCATCAAGG
Source organism: Monoplex corrugatus (assembly GCA_030674185.1). Lineage (NCBI taxonomy): Eukaryota > Metazoa > Mollusca > Gastropoda > Littorinimorpha > Ranellidae > Monoplex > Monoplex corrugatus. The sequence goes on from JAPXFY010000026.1 coordinate 47,432,235, forward strand.
TAAGAACGATGGCCGGGAAAAAAACATTTAAGAACAATACAACATAACGCAAGTACAGTATAAGTCAAGAGAATATAATGCTATACGAAATGATTACTGTTAGTGTTATTGTTGTTTAAGCCCAGCCGACTGCGTAGAGCCATATCAGGGCTATAATCATTTCAATGCACACACAATATTCAACAGGAAAAAAAAAGGAAAAGAAAATTAAATACACAGACTAATGCATTCGTTCACATTATCTAATGAGATGCCCCAGGTGTTGACCACTCCGTTCAATTTATCACATAGGGGATTCAAAAAAACACACCTGAATACAAATTTAAACACATCTTAGGACACCAAAGCATACATAAATCTAAATACCTAAAATTGCTTCTGCATATCTCATTTCCCTACAGCCAAAAATGCATTTAATATGTATACCCAATTATCAATCCTAAGAGAAAGTATGTAAGACTTTATCGAACACATACAGGTGAATGGACCAGCAAGGCAGAAAATTGTAGAACAAAATAAAAGAAAGCAAAAGAATAAGACAGAAACAAAGAGTGTGATGGAAAAGAGGAAATTTATACAAGAATTTCCACAAGGTGGGGATACCATTTATGTCGAAAGAGTCCCTGGCATCCCCATGGGGTGTGCGAAAAAGTTGGGACAGCAGAAAACAAATATCTGAAATGACATTCAAAGACAAAATGGCAATTAGTGAGAGCAACACGTAACGTCAATAAGGACTTAGGAAAGAATATGACCATACCTGAAAGGTCTGCGCCATGGCGTTCATTGCCAGGTCCTTCTGATGACAAGCGTCAGATTCAGCTTTGCAAGAACAGCCCGCCTCACTCTCCTTGGGTCCTCGAGGTCCTTGATGGCCTGGGTCTGTCCATGGGGAAGAGTCACTGTTCCAGCTTGACCTCGTTCTTGATGGAGAGACTGTTGAAGGATCTGACTTGGTCCATGAGAGAAAGCGTTCGGTCCCTCCAAGATCGGATCTTCTTCCTTAGGTCCTGAAACACTTTCTTGTTTATCCGTGGACGTTGAGTTATCCAAACGACCCCCAAGATTGTCTTGATGTTTAAAGTTTCGGGATGGCAGAGATGTTCGTGCGGGACTTGAGGATAGTTCAGAATGATGGCTTTTGAATCGATCAGGTCTTCTCTCCCGCCTTCGTTCGGATTTCCTGTTGGATTTTGAACCAAAGTTCAAGTTTCCTCTGTGCACGTTAAAAGTCCTTTTCTTGTTTCCACCGCTAGTCTCGACAAAGATACAAACTCTCTCGACACAGGCAGACTTCTGTGAGCAGCAGAAGCTCCATACAAGACGGGGGATGGTTGTTGTGTGTTGGGTAACTCACTGGTCAGTTTATAGACAATCTGACGACCTGAGTGAGGCAGGCTGCTCATGGACCGTCTGCCTCCTCGCAGAGCTGAACGGCTTCTGAGAACTTTCTTCGTCTTTGGTCTCTTGCCTCTGTTTTATGCTGCTTCCTTCTTTTTCGCTGATGTCGTGATGATGAGTTGTGATCCGAGCTGTTGTTGCTGCTGTTTGTGTGATGGTGATCTTTTCTACTGCCTGAATTTCTCTCTGTCGCTTCATGAACCCCAGACCTGGATCGGAGGGATTTTCTGTGGTGTCTTCCTTGATGAGACAATTGATGTGCTTGTCCTCGTTGTTGAGAATAACTGCTTCTATCGTCATCACCAAAGTCTGCAGAATCTTCAGGCTTTGGAGATGAAGTCAAAGGCCGAGGAGCACGTTCAACTGTCGTCTCTGCTTCTTGGAGCTCCTTGCTCGGATATCCGAGGTGATGCGTCTGTGGAGAACCGAGTTCATTGTGGACTGTGTCGTCTTCAATCTTGCTGTGGACACTAGGACGGGACAAAGGGAGGTGAGTTAGTGAAGGATCAGTCATCCATTTGAACAAGGAGGTCTCCCACGGACTGTCCTCCTTGTTCCTGTTGACTTTATTCTGGCCATCGTAGTCGTCAGCTTCAGAAGATCCAGAATCAGAATCAGCCTCTCCTTGTTCAGCATGAGGCGCTCGTAAAGTGCCTGAGGTGTTTTTGTGGACTCTTCTAAAGAAACGTCATCAGGGTCTGTTTGGTCGTAGTGGACATGTTCGTGTGAGCTGTCCATGTTGTCTTGATGATGGTGAAAACTGGTACAGAATCTGCAGTGAAGAACTGCGAGCACCACGTACATCGTGTTGCAAAGTTCTTCATCCTGATGATCTGTATGAATTCTCGTCTGCGTTTTATGAACTCAAAATCTCAGCTCTGCTCCGCTTCGGGGAATCTGTGAAGACAAAAAGTACGACGTAAGGAAAGAAAGTCACAAGGTAATCCCTTTTCACCTTAAAGAATTACATCGCACACGTGCAGACTTATTATTACTATTAATCAGTGATTTAATCCCAGCCCACTGTTTCAAAAGCCCATTAATTCCAGGGCTGTAATAACCATATTATCAGTGATTTAAGCCCAGCCCACTGTTCAAAGCCCATATCAGGGCTATGACCATCTTCAAACACAAAACACGCACATAAAAACACTGCACTGTGTCCCAGGAAAAGTATGTCACTGTAGTGACGCAGATAGTCCAAGGATTAAAAAAAACAAACCTGA
>JAPXFY010000026.1:47439861-47462361 GCA_030674185.1 Monoplex corrugatus
ACATGTTTCAATCAAATCTCTGGTAGCTCACTCTGGCATCGTTTCTTCCATCGATTCTTCAAGATCTCATTAAAACACAAACACTTTAAACTGTGGTCTTGTTACATTTCACAAATTATACACTATACCTCATGTTTCCAGGCAGTATCATATAAAAGAATACAATTTTACTGACTCAAATTTATAACACTACTAAATGACCAACGTTATATAATGTAATCATCTTTTGTATGTGTTACATACTCCTGTGTATCAGGGGTTTTTTTTTGGGGGGGGGGGGTTTGTTTTTTTTTTTTTTTTTTGCATAACAACAGAATTAATACAATGAACTGGTGATGGTTCAAAAAGATCCGACATGTTACAAAATTTTGCGCGCTCTCTTCTCTCTCTCTCTCTCTCTCTCTCTCTCTCTCTCTCTCTCTCTCTCTCTCTCTCTCTCTCTCTTTCTCTCTCTCTCTCACATATAACAAATCTATATTATATTGATTTTTCGAGTTATTACAGTACATAGATCTCTGAATATTTTGTATCATTGTGCACCCTATATGGGTCCAGACTGGATGTAAGAAAAAAGTATAAATGTGTCTATGCCACTACTCTCGACAACAGAAATGTGTATTCTCCTCTCTCTCTCTCTCTCTCTCTCTCTCTCTCTCTCTCTCTCTCTCTCTTCTCTCTCTCTCTCTCTCTCTCTCTCTCTCCTCTCTTTGTATGTGTGTGTAAGTCTGTGTGTATGTGTATGTGTGAAAGAATGTGTGTGTACGTGTATGTCTGTAAATTGCATGTGTGTGTTTGTCTGCCTGTGTCCATGTCTGTATGGTGTGTGTGTGTGTGTGTGTGTGTGTGTGCGTGCGTGCGTGCGTGTGTGTGTGTGTGTGTGTGTGTGTGTGTGTGTGTGTGTGTGTGTGTGTGTGTGTGTGTGTGTGTGTGTGTCTTCTGCTTCAGTCCTCACTAAAGCACCGTCTTTGATTCTCCATGTTGTTGTAACCTTTTATCAGAAGGGATGGAGTCAACAAGTCCTCTTCCTTTCTTTCTCTCATGTGTGTATGTGTAGGGGGGTGGGGTTGACAGAGGGAGAAAGAAAGCGTTATGTGACAGGGGAGGGAGGGGAGGGAGAGGTGAACAGTGATACAGACAGTGTGTGTGAGAGAGTGTATGCGTGTTGCGAGGGGAGAGAAGTAACAGACAGAGAAAATGTGTGTGTGTGTGTGTGTGTGTGTGTGTGTGTGTGTGTGTGTGTTGTGTGTGTGTGTGTGTGTGTGTGTGTGTGTGTGTGTGTGGTTGTGACAGACAGACTGTGTGTGTGAGAGACAGAGAGAGAGTTAGAGAGAAGAGAGAAAACAGAGAGAGAGTTCATGTGCGCTTGCCAATACTTTAACTGTTAATTTCATGTAACTATTTTGTTGTCTTTCTCTTTTTGTTTCATCAATTTTATGTATCCAAATGGCAGTATCAATATATTCTAATCTCTCCCTTTCCATGCAGCGACCGTTCTGTTGTCAATACCACATCATGCTTTTCCTTTTTATCTTCACCCCTCCTCTCTCTCTCTCTCTCTCTCTCTCTCTCTCTCTCTCTCTCTCTCTCTCTCTCTCTCTCTCTCTCTCTACATCATCTATCTATCAGTCTGTCTGTCTATTCTCTCTATATATTTATCTATCTATGTATGTGTATCTACCTATGTATATATATATATATTCTATTTTTTATCTGTCTAGTATCTATCCATATCTATCTCTAGTTGTATTTCCTTTCTATACTGATATCATGTCTACAGAATTTTTCCAGGGCCACACACACCTTAACAGAGCCGTACACTCAAGATCTGATGTCTGGAGTTCAGTGCCAGCCCGCAACATAATCTCGGTATGTTCACTGCCTTTGTTGAACACTCCACATTCCGGTGGTGTCAGCTCAGTGCTTCATACTAGTTTTACTGCATTCCTCTCTTCATCTTCCAGTTTGGGTTTCAAAACTTTGCCAGCATAGAGTATTGCGCAGGCTCAATCTGTTTGCCAAATTCATTTTATCACAGGAAGAGCTTGCTGGCGCGCATATGGAACTGTCTGAACGTGATGAACCCCTCTTAATCTCTTTTTTTTTTATCAGAAGACTGCTGCAATTTCTTTTATTTATTTATTTATTCATTCATTCATTCATTTATTTATATGCCTGCTTTGCTCATATATATATGTGAAAACTGACGTTTTATTGGTAAATTCGTGTCATCCAAAGAGAGCAGATATTGTTTTAATTAGTATACTACTTATTCCTAGTAAGAGAAACAGAGGGGGGGGGGGGACAATGACAATGATTATTTTCAAATGACTGAAATTATTGGCTGAACATTTGTCAAACTTAACGTTGCTACTATAGGCTACATATTTCAAAACTGTACGAGAAATACGAAAATTTCTATCTACAGCCATGAAAAATAAATTTCATTTGAAATGTTTTGTCATAATGAAGCAGCTGAGTTAAATATGTACATAAACTTTACATAACAGAGGGTAACTGTGTTTACTCTGCGTGTAGACCGATATATCAGGACAGTTTATGCAGGGTTATCTTTCCTCTTTGTTCTCTCCCGCCAGTTGTTATTTGGTCTAAAATGGACGATAATTGTAGTGCGTAGTGTGTGTGTGTGTTGTGTGTGTGTGTGTGTGTGTGTGTGTGTGTGTGTGTGTGGTGTGGTGTGTGTGTGTGTGTGTGTGTGTGTGTGTGGTGTTTCTGTTTGTGGTTTGTGTTTATGTGTGTTTGTTATGTATATATGTTATGTCATTTCATCAGACGGCAGATGCACATCGGAAATAGCTGGCAGAATCGGCCAAGCCAAAACAGCATTCATGAAGATGACAAGCATTCTTACCAACAAATGCCTATCAATTAACATCAGAAAGAGAGTCCTTGAATGTTATATAGAACCAATACTGTTGTACGGATGCGAGGCGTGGACAGTCAGCAAGCAAAGCCAGAGCAAGACTGAGGCAGCCGAGATGTGGTTTCTCAGAAGAATGTTGAGAGTTCCATGGACAGCAAAGAAAACGAATGAGAGAGTCTTGACGGAGGCAGACACAAGTAGATCACTCATAAGGAAGATTAGGAAAAGACAAGCAACAACATTTATAGGCCATTTTATGAGGAAGGGGATTTGGAGCACCTGGTCACAATGGGGAAGCTGGAGGGAAGAGAGTACCAGGTAAACCCAGGGAGAGAATGCTGGACGGACTTTCAGAGTGGCTGGGGATGAGGAGGGTAGGGGAGATGCTGGGGGCAACGAGAGATAGAGATGGTTGGAAGTCCATGGTCGCCAACGCCATGCGGCAGGGCACCTGATGATGATGATGATGATGTTATGTATGTGTCTGTTTGTGTCTATGTGTGTGTCTGTGTGTATGCGATTTCATATTTTCTACAATTCGTTTTCTTTTCATATATTTTACTGAAATCTCCAAAAAGGAGTATTAATTTTTTTTTTTCATTTATTTATCGTTTTTCTGCATAAATCTTTCAGTTATCATTGACAACGGCCCCCTTTCTCCCTTTCATCGTTTGCTTCTTTTTCAATCTCTCTCTTTTTTTTTTCTTTTTTTTAAGAATGAGAACGCGTACATAATCGACAAAACAAGACAGGCACAAATGTTTGGCCAGCAGACCTTTGTCAAACACACACAAAAGACAACAAAGAAACAAATTCACAAGATTCTGGTCAAAAGCGAAAGATAAAAAGACTTCCTTCTCCTTTTGACGTAAGACACACACACTCGCATGGACATGCACACATTTTGGGTGTAAATGTATACGTTCAGTCATTCACACACTGATAAAGACGAATATTCAAGAAAGAATCAATTATTTTTTTTAAATCAGGGGATTGTTTCATATCAACCACAGAGATGTATGTTTCTGTGTGTCTGCGACGAAAATATTAGCGAAGTGTTCATTAGTAGTATAGTAGTTAGTAGTAGTAGTAGTAGTAGTAGTAGTAGTAGTTTGTTTCTTTGTTGTTGTTGCTGTTATCATTGTTATTATCACTCTTATCACTTTGTTGTTGTTGTTGTTATTGCTATTGTTATTGTTGTTGTTGCTTAGAGCCCAGCCGATTGCGCACAGCCATATCAGGTTGTGACCATTTCAAAACACAACACCTGGCTGATTTCGAAAAAAAAACATCTGGAAAAGAAAATTAAGTATACATATCAAAGCATTCACGCACATAATCAAAGGATATATATGTCAATGGCGTTGACCACTCTACCCAATTTATCACCAGGGGTTTATAAAACAAACCCTGATTATAGAAATATAGACATGACTGAATACAGTAAAACATACTCAAAAACTGGAATAACTTACTAAAATTGCTTCTACGTATTACACGTCCTTTGAGCTAAAAATGCAGTTAATACCTGTACCCAATTGTCAATCCTAACAGGAAGTATGTAAGGCTTTACAGTAAACATACAGGTGAATGGACCAGCAAGGCAGAAATGACAGGAAGAAATGACAGAAAGGAAAGAAGTGAGCCAGAACCAAAGAAAGTGACAGAAAAGAGGAAATTTGTAGCACAGAGTAGGTATACTATTTATACTGAAAGAGCCCCCAGCATCCCCTGGGAGGAAATACATGTATGTGTGTGTGTGTGTGTGTGTGTGTGTGTGTGTGTGTGTGTGTGTGTGTGTGTGTGTGTGTGTGTGTGTGTGTGTGTGTGTGTGTGTGTGTGTGAGTATGTGTTTGTATATGTGTGTGTGTTTGTGTATAAATATGTTCCTGTGTCAAAACTGTGTAAGCAACTATTTTCTCAGCTGTTCCTGGACCGATCTTTACCAAATTTTGTCAAAGAAGTAGACTGTTGAGGAGTGGCTAATGCATATGTTTTGATGTCATGGCCCAAGGTCAAGCTCACACAGACAAGAAAAAGAAAAGAAAAAAAAACACGGCCCAATATCAGTTTTTTTTTAGACGGCATAAGAACAGTATTTTCTCAATAACTGCAGACGATGTTTACATTCTACTTTCATTGTTGTGACAGTCTACTCTAGTCCTCCTTTTAAGTGAAGTTATATATATCACACCACACAGTTGGCTGGGCCATCCCACCACACTGCCCTTTCTAGACCTGCCATCCAAACACTGATGGAATCCAAGAGGATACTGAAGAAAGGAAAGACAAAAATGAACTGGCGCCAGACGGTCAACAGAGACCTACACCAAATGGACAGACGCTGGAGTGATGCCCTGGGACTTTCTGCTGACCGAGCACGTTGGAACGTTCCTGCTGCCTCATGTATCACACGATGCAGAAGTGTCTAAGTAAGTGTGAGGGGTAATAATTCTTTTTTGAGGGTCACATTAACCTTGAAATGTACAAAATGTAAATTGTATGTATATCGTTTCAGTCTGTAAAAAGGGCAATCGTTAGAATGGTTTGGCTATCATTTCTCTCCTCTTCCTTCTTTCACTTCCTTAGCTCTTCTCTCTTTTCTCGTCTTTCCATAAATATTCTTTTACATCTCTGGAAGACGGTATAAATGTGGGGTTGTTTTTTTTTCAATTTAAACAGAGTTTAACGCGGAACAAGGACAAAAACAAAATGACAACAGATAAAAACGATGATAACCACGGTTACCGCATAAAAATTATTCCTCAATGTATAATCAAAATGTCCCTATTTCCAAAAATAAAATTTTCTCTTTTCTTTATTGATTGGTATGTTTCTTTCTAGTTGCTGGGTGTTTTTTGTTTGTTTGTTTGTTTTTTGTTTTGTTTTGTTTTTTTGTCACAAAATCAATACCTACAGCTTGGACAAGTTGTCTCTGTTACGGAATCTGTTGGAGCATAGCTTGCAACAAAAGACGCATAATACGGGAGGTAACTGTTTATTCTGCATGCAAATAGGCAGCATCTGCACATAATTTCTGTGCAGTTATTGTTCCTTTTGCTGCTTTTTTCTTGCCGCCCCGTTTTCTTTTGATCTACGACCAGACAAACTGTGATAAGAGAGAGTGTGTGTGTGTGTGTGTGGGTGGGTGGGTGGTGTGTCGGTGGGTGTGTGTGTGCATGTTCGTCTGTCTGTCAGTGAGAGTGATTGTGCATGTTCGTGTTTGCGCAACAAGGGTGTTCTACATACTTTGTGGGTTGTACATATATGTGTCTCATTTTATTTATGCCCAGCCGTAAAGTAACCGTTGCTTTGCTGCATGAATAATAGACACAAATATTTGCATCCGCTAACTTCGTGAAACGTGTGGGGGGGGGGGGGGAGCGCACACGTACGTTGTGTGTGTGTGTGTGTGTGTGTGTGTGTGTTGTGTACAGGCGTGTCTCGTGTGTGTGTGTGTGTGTGTGTGTGTGTGTGTGTGTGTGTGTGTGCGCACACGCATTCTGTGTGTGTGTGTGTGTGTGTATGTATGTGCGCACACGCATTCTGTGTGCGTGTGTGTGGTGACAGAGAGAGAGAAAGAGAGAGAGAGAGAGAGAGAGTGCGGCTGATGATGATGATAATGATAGGGAGAAAGAATGAACCTATGTGAATGTATGTGTGTGTGTATCCGTCACTGTGTGCGCATGTACGTGTATGTGCTTGTGAGTGTGTGCGCGAGCGCGCGCGCGCGTGTGTGTGTGTGTGTGTCTCTTCTCTCTCTCTCTCTCTCTCTCTCTCCTCTCTCTCTCTCTCTCTCTCTCTCTCTCTCTGTGAATCTGGATGTAAACCATGCATACTTTTACGCTAAAAAATTTACGTCATCATTCAAGGACACAGGCATCTCTACATAAAACTGTCATCAAGACCACCTCAGTCTAGTGCACACACTCCCGTCCGTATTTCTTAAAGCAGATCAAACCATTTCTAAATCAGGCAACAGAAAACAAAATAATCACAACAGCACTCACCTTATAAAAGCATCATGGCCTCCTTATCTTGATTCGCCAGTTGTCCCCAACGCTTCAACTCAATGGCTTTTCAATGACCTTGATAAAAGAAAAGACAAAAGCCGGGACGTTTGTCAGAAAATTAAAAGCTCCACTTGCAAAATCTGTCACTTCAGAATGATGTTCACAAAGTTCATCACAAAACCAGCTGGTTCTTTTCAACCGTTCAGAATGATAATTACATGGACTTTAACGAGAAGACTTAAAAGGTGTTGTTACGGTACTGAATCACAAAACCAGTTTTTATTTTTCAACCGTTCAGAATGATATTCACAAGGACTTTAACGCGGAGGCTGAAAGATGTTGTTAGTGATTCACAAAACCAACTCTTTTTTTTTTCAACCAATCAGAATGGTATTCACAAGGACTTTAACGAGAAGACTAAAAGTAAAAGGTGTTGTTACTGAATCACAAAACCAACTAGTTCTTTTCAACCGTTCAGAATGGTATTCACAAGGACTTTAAACGAGAAGACTGAAAGGTTTTGTTAGTGAATCACAGAACAAACTGATTCTTTCAACCGTCTTGAATGATATTCATGAGGAGTTTTACGATAAGTTTAAAAGGTGTTGTTACTGAATCACAAAACAAACAAGTTCTTTTCAACCGTTCAGAAAGATATTCACAAGGTCTTTAACGAGAAGACTAAAAGATGCTGTTAGTAAATCAAAAAACAACTGATTCTTTCAACCGTTCAGAATGACATTCATGATGAGTTTTACGAGAAGACTAAAAGGAGTTGTTACTGAATCACTAAACCAGCCGGTTTTTTTTTCAACCATTCAAAATGATATTCACAAGGACATTTATGAGAAGATTAAAAAGTGTTTTAACTGAATCACAAAACCAATTGGTTCTTTTCAACCATTTAGAATGATATACAAGAAGACTAAAAGTGTTGTTTCTGAATCAAAAAAAAAACCACAGCTGGTTCTTTTCAACCATTCAGAATGATATTCATGAGGATTTTACGAGAAGACTAAAAGTGTTGTTAGTGAATCACTAAACCAACTGACCCTTTCAACCGTTCAGAATTATTCATGAGTTTAACGAGAAGACTAAAAGTCTTGTTACTGAATCTCAAAACTCAGTAGTTTTTTTTTCACCCACTCTGAATTATATTCACATGGACTTTAACAAGAAGACTGAAAGTGTTGCTACTGAATCACAAACCAACAGTTTTGTTGTTTTTTTTCACCCGTCTGAATGATATTCAAAAGGACTCTAACAAGAAGACTACAGTGTTGTTTCAAAGTGCAATCCATATCGAATTTCATCACAGCAAGCAAGATCACTTTTCATATATCAGCAATCCAGAGAACAGTGCACAATCCAGAGAACAGTGCACAATCCAGAGAACAGTGGCACAATCCAGAGAACAGTGCACAATCCAGAGAACAGTGGGCCACTTTACACACAAAAAGAGATGACGAAAGGGAGACGACTTCTTTTTTTATCTTCCCAGCCCGGGCTCACCTGTTTCCCATCTGGGCCCATTGCAACTCGTATGGAGACTGGCACCGGCACTGGCACCGGCATGTCTGCATGAAGAAAGGCCTCCACAACAATGTAACATCCATCCCACCTTGCTTGATGTTCCCCGTCTGTCCCCCCCACCCAACCCACCCCTTCCTCTCCTCTTACGTAATCTGATGGGCTGGTGGTGGGATGTTGATGGATGGATGGAAAATGATTCTGGTGGACCCTCGGCGAGGGTGTGTTCGTGTGGAGAAGGTGGTTGTTTTTTGTCCCTCAGCTCAGTGGTTAGAGCCCCATATTCATAAGGCGGGCTTTGTGGGTCCACCCCTAGGGCAGGCAACAATTTATCCAAACACTTTGCCAGCCCCTCCATTCCATGATCTTGCCCGTGCACAGGGTTTTGTACAGGCTCGGGAAGTCTGCCAGATAACTGCTGTCAGATTTGGGTGGAGCACACATGGAACTCTCCGAGTAAGATGAATCCCTCTGGAACAAACTCCAAACTACTTACCACGTGTATGGCTTATGCACAGTACTTGGCTTAAGCTGTGATCATTTGGGTTCTCTCCGTCACATGGCACCTGTGGCGTCAGTGGGTATGGAATTTATTCCCAGCACAGACACACCAGCTTGAAAAACTGAAACTGGAACTTCTTTTACAGCTGACAGCTGAAAGTTACTGAGGATGGGAAGGTCGACAGAGAAACAGAAACCAGAGTCCACGAGGCAAGCACAGCCAACTATCAGCTAGCACCTCTCCTGAAGCACTAAAGTACACCTATAGAAGCCAAAAACAAACTGATCTTTGTTCCCATCCGCACTTATCAGACCTGAGCACTGAACAAAGCCCTGGAGCAAAAACTCACAAACTGTGAGATGACAAAGTCTCCGGCGCGCAGCTGGCAAAACCAGAAGGGATCGAGAAACGTTGACATCTGACTGATGGTTGATGCTATACATAAGATTCAGTACGTACTTTGCTGTTACTTTTTCTTGCTGTTTGTACCGTCAAGCGCTGCGGGAAGACACAACTTTCTGTCTACTGCCAGATGGGAGGCTTTGGCGAGGGTCACATTTCTGGCGTGAAGGATCTCTGCCACTGAGTCACTCAAGCTTTGCCTGAATCGTCCTCTGGCTCTGGTGCTCGAACATTTGGTTTTGTAGATTTTGAGCGAGTTGGTCTGCAGGCATTCGTATGACATGCCTGAATCACCTAATCTGCTGTTTCTCATGTACTGTACATGTATGACCGGTGTTGCTCCAATTATCTCTCGTACTGATTCATTTCTGATTTTATCCATTCTCATCTTGCCGGCAGTTCTCCTTAAGCATTTCACCTCATAAATGACTCTTTCTTTTTAGTGCTTTAGTCAGGGACCAAGTCTGGCATTGGTATGTAAGCACACGGAGGAAGATGGCATTTGTAAGCTTTGCTTTTGTGCTCATGGGGATGCTGGGATATCTCAGAAGAGGAGCTAGTTGATAACTGACTGTTTGCTTTCTGGGAACGTGTCTCTATCTGTATTTCTAATATGCTATATCCTGCCCTGGTACTTAAATGTTGTCTGCTTCAGCTGAGAACTGTTGATGTTCATGTCCATGTACACAGAGGACCGAATCAAGGTATGAAGTAGTTTGGGATACCTGACAAGAATGCCAGTCAACCAGCCAGCCCTGCAAGTCTACAACACCAGGTGCTTAGGCTTCAGAGCCAGAGAAAGCCTACGCCAGTGGTGAACTGATAAAGTCAAAGACACGCTATGCGCCCAGAACGTGATGTTAATCCAGGCCGCCCATCTTGTTGCAGATTGCCCACTTCATCTTCCCATAAAACTATCTACTACTCCAGGCAGAAGCGGCTGTATGAAAGAAGAAGATATCAGTCAACAACCGTGCATAAAAGACACAATGATATCTGAACGGTGAATAACAGCAGCATTTAAAAGAAGAGCATCTGTGACATATGTGCATACAGAATTTATACCGAACGCGGAGACGCTAGCTTGGAAAACAGAAATCCAAACTTGAACAGAAGAGGGACCGATAGAGCATAAACCAAACCCGCAGACCTCTTTCCCATGCAGTACCTGCCAAAGAACATGAATGGGTCTTGTAACCCATATGGAGACCTATCCAGGTACTGAAAACCAGTACGCTCACTCATCCATCCTGACAGAAGAGTCCATGAGCATCAGCAGTGGTGACCAGCCCAGCCCCCCAGCAACTTGCTCTCCTCTCTGTCTTACATGTATCTCAATGACTCGTCCAGTTAGCGGACCAGAACGTAAGATGATGACAGCCAACACAATTTGTAAATCATTTTTAAGACAACACGATATTGTAAAACCATTCTATCACTCTCCCTTTTTACACAAAAAAAAATATTCAGAAAATCTAGCTGTTCTTTCTGCTTCTGAAAAGTCATTGTGATCTCGAAGAAATTTAACGTGAAATGGGGGCAATTGTAAACTGTCAGAACATTGTTACTGTTATTTTTGTTTGAAGCCCAGCCGACTGAGCACATCATATCAGGGCTATAACCATTTCAAAACATACCATACTTCATCAGGAAAAAAGGAAAGAAAGTAAGTACACATAATCAATGCATTCGGGCACACAATCTAAGGAGACGCCCTTGGTATTAACCCTCCGTCCAATTTATCATCGGGGGATTTTAAAAACATACCCAAATACAAATTTAAACATAACTAAAGACACCACAACATACATAAAAACGGCCCCTAATAATCAAAATTGCTTCCACATATCTCATTTCTCTAGAGCAAAAAATATACTTCATACGCGTATCCAACTGTCAATCCGAAAAGAAAGTACATGAGACTTTATCGAACACATACAGGTGAATGGACCAGCATGCGAGAAAATGAAAGGAAGAAATTACAGAACGCAAAGGAACAAGACAGAAACAAGAGAGTCACAGAAAAGAGCGAAATTTCTAGCACAGAATTTCCAGAATGTGGGGTAACTATCAGAACAGCCAAAACATATTTCAAATATTGTCTGAAGGTTCTAAGAAAGTACTGCTGACTCACCTTCTTTAGAAAGTGTTGATTTCAGGCCTTAGATATTGCAAGCATTTTTCAGTTTTGGTTCGTGACTGCTTTCTTCCAGGGTTCTCCAGGAATGGTCTTGGATGGCGTGTCATAATGGGTAAACTGACCAACCCGAGCACTAGACTCTAACAATGTACTGTAACCTGTCGTGTTATAAAACTTATAGTGCATGGTACTGTGTTGCATTGTGCTGTACTATGCTGTACTATACTAAACTATACTGTACCTTTCTGTACTGTACTCTCCCTCCTAAATGAAATTTATGACACTGGAAAAATCCCCAAAGATATGTCAAAATCAATTTTCATTGCACTTCCAAAGAAGATAGGAGCTATAGAATGCGAACTCCATCGCACAATCAGTTTGATGAGTCATGTAACAAAAATCCTGTTAAGAATAATCATGATGAGGACAAGGAATAGAATCAAAAGAGAAATAGCAGAAGAGCAGTGTGGATTTGTGGAAGGGAAAGGAACTATTAATGCCACATACATCCTAAGAACTATCATAGAGAGGTCAAATGAGATGAATAAGGATTTGTATTTGTGCTTTGTTGACTACACCAAGGCTTTCGATCGGGTAAGACATGATGAATTGATCAACCAACTGGATAGACTCAATGTTAATGGAAAAGATCTACGAATATGTACTGGGAACAAACAGGTGCAATGAGAATAGAAAACAATGTAAGCTCTTTCCAAAACATCAAAAGAGGAGTCAGACAGGGTTGTGTTTTGTCACCAGATCTGTTTTCACTTATAAGCGAAAACATCATGAGAAACCTAGAAGAAGACCCTGGATTAAAGGTTGGAGGGAAAATGATAACATTCGATACGCAGATGACACCGTGCTAATTGCACAAAATGAAAGAGACCTACAAAACCTTGTGAATATACTAGAAATAGAAAGCAAAGGTAAGGGGTTTGAACTAAACAGCAGGAAGACTGAAGTCACGGTGATCAGTAAAAAACATGAAATCCCCTCATGCAAAATAACAGCAAATGGCACAACCTTGACACAGGTTGATAAATTCAAATACCTGGGAACGATCATTTCATCAGACGGCAGATGCACATCAGAATTAGCCGGCAGAATCGCCAAGCCAAAACAGCATTCAAGAAGATGACAAGCATTCTTACCAACAAATGCCTATCAATTAACATCAGGAAGAGAGTTCTTGAATGTTATATAGAACCAATACTGTTGTACGGATGTGAGGCGTGGACAGTCAACAAGCAAAGCCAGAACAAGATTCAGGCAGCCGAGATGTGGTTTCTAAAAAGAATGTTGAGAGTTCCATGGACAGCAAAGAAAACAAACGAGACAGTCTTGATGGAGGCAGACACAAGTAGATCACTCATAAGGAAGATTAGGAAAAGACAGGCAACATTTATAGACCATTTTATGAGGAAGGGGGATTTGGAGCACCTGGTCACAACGGGAAAGCTGGAGGGAAAGGGAGCACCAGGTAGACCCAGGGAGGGAATGCTGGACGGACTTGCAGAGTGGCTGGGGACGAGGAGGGTGGGGGAGATGCTAGGGGCAACGAGAGAGAGAGACAGATGGAAGTCCATGATCGCCAACGTCATGCGGCAGGGCACCTGATGATGATGATGACTCTACTGTACTGTGCTGTACTGTACTGCACCGTACTATACTGTGCTGTACCGTGCTGTACTGTGCTGTAAGGCACGGTAGTCCATTATGCTGCGTTGTCTTTATGTCTTTTTTCCCCTTAAACTTTTTTTGTTGTTTGTTTGTTGTTTGTTTGTTTGTTTTTTGTTTGTTGTTGTTTGTTTGTTTACAGTTCACAATGTCATTCACAATATAACATCGAATACATTTCAATCCAAGGGAAGAATTTGCGTTTATGTCTTAACTTCCGGATTTTCTTGCTTTTTTGTTTTTGATAACATCAATATGGTTAAACCATTTGCGCGTAAGACAGCAGTGGTTTATAGATAGAGCACGCCATGTCTCTCTGACCTGCACGTGCACTGTCTCGTGCTCAGTGCAACGTATTGTTCTTGCACGTGCAACACGTGTTTGCTGGTTGTGATTCAATACTGCAGATGTTGCTCTTCAGAAAGAATATGCACTGGGTGGCATGGAGAAAGAGGCCCCGTCTTCTGGTTTGACGGCAAGAGTTCGAACCTGACCCGGAGGAAAATTTTGTTGTACGAGCGGGATCCAGTCCGCCCGGCTGTGAAGGGCTACCTGACCCTGTTCTGGATTTGTGGAAGGTAAAGCACAGAGGGATAGGAGGCAAGCATTGATCTCAACACAGAAAAGATGAGGAGTCATGCATCTTCGCTTCCTTACGACTTCAGGGTAACACAAAAGCTTTCAACATACAGGTTGTAAGATGCTGATCTCTCTCTCTCTCTCTCTCTCTCTCTTCTCTCTCTCTCCTCTCTCTCTCTCTCTCTCTCTCTCTCTCTCTCTCCCTCTCTCTCTCTCTCTTCTCTCTCTCTCTCTTCCTCCATCTTTCTCTCTTCTCTCATCTCTGTCTCTCTGTTCTAAATCTGTTACTATGTCTGTCTGTCTGTCTAGTCTGTCTTCTGTCTGTCTTCTATTATGTATCGTCTTATGTATCTATCCAACATCCGAAACCAACTGCAAGTGTTCAAATACATTTAGAAAACAAGACATAACATTATTAACACTTTTTTCATCAAACAACACATAGATCTAAGTTAATGTGACATTTGCAGACTATACTGCTAAAGCAAACACATCAAGAAAAATATATATATTCCACATGCACATGATGGTGTCGCACATCTTGGTCAAGACTCTGTATAGTTAGAAATTACGTGTGAAAACTGACATAAGTAATACTGTGTTGATCAGTCAGTGGATGGTCGCTTAATAACTTGTACTATCCTCTCAAACCTTAACGTTTACCTTCAAACTATTCTCGACATTAACCCTTTGACTCCCGCACCCTACCCACCAACAGCAAAAATTTAACCTTCTGATTCCCTCACCCTATCCACCAACTTCCTGCAAGAAGCAGGTGGATAGGGTGAGGGAATCAAAGGGTTAAGTTTTTGCTTTGCAAGCATGGTTGACAATGCAGCATGCCAGTGGACAGGGTGCGGGAGTCAAAGGGTTATTATAACTATAAAATTATATGATATACTGGTTTATCTTCAAACTGTTCTCGACGTTAAGATACTGTAAGTATAAAATCATGGTATACTGGACATCAGCACATTTTAAGTTAGAGTTCACATTGTACGTGTTTATGTTGCGTTGAATGATTTCCCCACCCCCCTCCCCCCGATACTTATTGTTACAAAATGGGTTGTATCCCTTGATATACGGGCCGTAAGAAGCGATTGCCAATAAAACGTTAATGTGAACTCTCTCTCTCTCTCTCTCTCTCTTCTCTCTCTCTCTCTCTCTCTCTCTCTCTCCTCTCTCTCTCTCTCTCTCTCCTCTCCTCTCTCTCTCTCTCTCTCTCTCTCAATCTCTTTTTTAATTTAAACCAATAAACAAACCATTCTGACGAGCCACCTTCAAAGTTTCGACCATACATGTATACAAAATCAAAAGACGGTTGGTATTTCTAAATTTTGGTAGAAAGTATAATGTACAAGTTTTGTTTGTAAACCACTGACGATCCAAGAGAAGAATGAAAATAAAATGAGTTTATCTAATACAGACATATTTTACTACAAGCATCATTTGTTGCAGAATACATCCGACACCGATGTGCTCGTCAATGACTGATCTAGCTGTATTTTTTAAGCCTTCCGATTTTCTCAGACGCGCGTGTATGCACGTTGTTTTTGCTCATACTATGCATGCGGTATGTTGCTGCATAGTCTGCATACTCCCTCTTTGGTGGGCGTGCATGATGGTTGTTTTCATGTTTCCATAAACAATTGGACACTGGCATGACTTGCAGGGTCTTCGACGTGCATGTTTGATGTTCTGCGTGTGTAAACACGTGTAGGAGATTCAGACACCTGCAGGTCTTCACACATGTGACCTGAAAGATAGGAATAATCTTCAGAAGGGGAAGAAAAACAAGTTGGACCCGTGTGCCTTCTGGCCTGCTCACGCTTAAGACCCCATGGCAAGTTGAAAATCGTGAAGAGCAGGGCATTCGCCTGGCTGCCCTGACACAAAACTATTGAAGAGATGGGTTAATTTCCCAGGTCCCTCCCCTTGAGGTCTAACTAGCCTTCCTTGAGCCTATTCCTGGAAGATTTTGCATGGTACATTTATAGGGGTAGCTCGTTATGTGTATATATATATAAAAATGTATATACATATGTGTGTACATATATATATATATATAGAGAGAGGAGAGAGGGGGGGGAGAGAGAAAGATAGATGTAGATGGGGTGTGTGTGTGTGTGTGATGTGTGTGTGTGTGTGTGTGTGTGTGTGTGTGTGTGTGTGTGTGTGTGTGTGTGTGTGTGTGTGTGTGTGTGTGTGTAGGTGACACACAAAGGGAGGATGACGGCAAGAGTCAGGGGTCACACGCCCTACTCCCCTCCTGTCTTCCCCCTCCTAGTTTACCTGTGCTTGTGCCCATGGAGAGTTGGTCGTAAATGGTAAGTGCTCGCCTTGGTTTGATTCTTGAATCAAGATTCGGCGTCTTGTAAACATCATTATTAATATTATAATCTCTATCAAGGACCTACAAAAACTTGTGAATATACTAGAAGTAGAAAGCAAAGGTAAGGGGTTGAAACTAAACAGCAAGAAGACTGAAGTCATGGTGATCAGTAAAAATCATGAAATCCCCTCATGCAAAATAAAAGCAAACGGCACAACCTTGAGACAGGTTATAAGTTTAAATACCTGGGAACGATCATTTCACCAGACGGCAGATGCACATCGGAAATAGCCAGCAGATTCGGCCAAGCCAAAACAGCATTGAAGAAAATGGAAAGCATTCTTACCAACAAATGCTTATGAATAAACATCAGGAAGAGAGTTCTTGAATGTTATATAGAACCGATAATGTCATACGGTTGTGAGGCGTGGACAATCAACAAGCAAAGCCAGAACAACATTAAGGCAGCCGAGATATGGTTTCTAAGAAGAATGTTGAGAGTCCCATGGACAGCAAAGAAAATAATTGAGACAGTCCTGATGGAGGCAGACACAAGTAGATCATTCATAAGGAAGATTAGGAAAAGACAGGCAACATTAGTACGCCATTTTATGAGGAAAGGGGACATGAGCACCTGGTCACAACAGGAAAGCTGGAGGGAAAGAGAGCACCAGGCAGATCCAGGGAGAAAAAATTGGACGGACTTGCAGAGTGGCTGAAGACAAGAGGGTGGAAGAGGCGTTCGAGGCAACAAGGGATAGAAACAGAAGAGGAAGGGCATGATCGCCAACGCCTATGTGGAAATGGAAGGCTATGATCGCCAACGCTATGTGGAAATGGAAGGCTATGATCGCCAACGCTATGTGGAAATGGAAGGCTATGATCGCCAACGCTATGTGGAATGGAAGGCTATGATCGCCAACGCCATGTGGCAAGGCACATGATGATTTTGATCCGTTACCCACAAGGGGAAGGTAGCCAGCCAGGATCGAACCTGGACCTTCAGATACGAAATTCAACGTCTTACGCACTAGACTAGTGCGTCCGTTATTTCTATCTAAAATGTCAGTGACATGTTCAGCTTTTCACTGTCCCACAGAAAAGCCGTGAGCAACACGGTTAGCAAGCGCTAAGGGAAAAAATTGCTGCAAGCTTACCACCCCTTATGACCCCATCTTTCTGTATGCTTTGCATGTGAAGTTAAACTGATCCAAATTGGAGGGTGACTCGGAAACTTGATCCCACTGAGATGTGTACGATATATTTTATGTGGAAAACTTGATCCCATGAGATGTGTACGATATATTTTTATGTGGAAACTTTGATCCCCACTGAGATGTGTACGAATATATTTTATGTGGAAACTTGATCCCCACTGAGATGTGTACGATATTTTTATGTGGAAACTTGATCCCACTGGATGTGTACGATATATTTTTATGTGGAAACTTGATCCCCACTGAGATGTGTACGATATATTTTTATGTGGAAACTTGATCCCCACTGAGATGTGTACGATATATTTTTATGTGGAAACTTGATCCCCACTGAGATGTGTATGATATATTTTTATGTGGAAACTTGATCCCCACTGAGATGTGTACGATATATTTTTATGTGGAAACTTGATCCCCACTGAGATATGTACGATATATTTTTATGTGGAAAACTTGATCCCCACTGAGATGTGTACGATATATTTTTATGTGGAAAACTTGATCCCACTGAGATATGTACAATACTTTTTTATCTGAAAACTTGATCCCCTCTGAGATATGTACAATACTTTTTTCATCTGAAAACTGATCCCCTCTGAGATATGTACAATACTTTTTTCATCTGAAAACTGATCCCCTCTGAGATATGTACAATACTTTTTTCATCTGAAAACTGATCCCCTCTGAGATATGTACAATACTTTTTTCATCTGAAAACTGATCCCCTCTGAGATATGTACAATACTTTTTTCATCTGAAAACTGATCCCTCTGAGATATGTACAATACTTTTTTCATCTGAAAACTCTGATCCCTCTGAGATATGTACAATACTTTTTTCATCTGAAAACTCTGATCCCCTCTGAGATATGTACAATACTTTTTTCATCTGAAAACTCTGATCCCCTCTGAGATATGTACAATACTTTTTTGATCTGAAAACTCTGATCCCCTCTGAGATATGTACAATATTATTTCCATTTTACATGATCAATAATGAACACAGATGTTAGAACAAACTAGCCAGTCAGTTCAGTATGATGCGTTTTTCTGATTACTATCACAACCCCAGTAAAATTTCTTTCCTTCAATAATCAAGTGAACCGAAAGCATCAAAGATTTCTTCTTGTCCATCTTGGCCTCTTTCAGATGAGAAATGAGACTTATTTTGTCCTGATTTCTCTTACCCGCTGGGAAAAAATCTTCACTGAAGCACAAGACACTGTGGATATACTTTGCTTTCTTTTCCTTTTTCTTCATCGTCATCAGCATGTTCTTTTTCTTTCTCCTCTTCATCCTCCTCCTTCTTCTTCCTCCTCTTCTTCTGTCAGAAGTATTTTAAATGAAAAATTATTTCAATCTGACACACGCTTTTGTAAAAACATTTAAAATTATATTATCATATAGAATGGTTCACTTGGATCTGGGCTCCCTTTAAATTTATGTCTGGTGTCTGGAGCAGTTTCTCTATAGAACGTGCATAGACCAATGGTTGGGGAGACTGGCTTTTTGTTATTGTGTGCAGTCTATCAAAAAATCAATGCCATCAGATAGCTTTAGCTTCTCTGTAAACATTGTCTTTTAAAAGACCTTCACACTCTTCTCTGGACACAATGTCACATGTGTAATTTATGTTATTCTGTTTTGAGGGGTCCTCAATATCCTAAAATATGTCTGTCTTTCCAGACTTCAGACTTTTCTCAAGTATTTTGGCTTTGTTTATTTTGTTCTTTTCAAAATCACTCTCCATATTGTGTAATCATGTTTGCGTGCATGTGTGTGTGTCGTGTGTTGCGTGTGTGTGTGTGTGTGTGTGTGTGTGTGTGGTGTGTGTGTGTGTGTGTGTGTGTGTGTGTGTGTTGTGTGTGTGTGTGTGGTTTTTTGTTTGTTTGTTTTTTATGTGTGCGTGTGTGTGTTTCCCATTTTCTACACAATATCAATGGATGTAAAGTCTTCTGTCTAGGGCAGTTTTTCTCATACTCTGACAATTCATGACAACGGGGACGATAATCCTGATGCTATGGTGTTCCGTCTGGAGTTAAACTGCCTGACAGAGCTATTATCTATGCTTCCCTTCCTAACATATCCAGCGTCACCAAAGCCCAAGAGACGCAGACACCTGCAATGTTGAAACTTGAGCAACAACTTCATCCACGAAGTGGATGAAACTCGACACCGTGGATTCAATCTTCCTAATAAGCCCACATACACTCAACTCCGGGTAGGACCTAGCTGAAGCAGAAAAATCCTAGAATAATTTTGACAAGACTGATGAAATTGAAATTCACACACACACACACACCCTTCCACTAGTTCCAGTCGCTAGTCCACTACGCTAATCAGTGCACCACAGGGATTTTTTCTTCAAAACTATTTTCATGTTTTAAGTCTAACATTCCCTGTTTCAAAACAGACTTTTTCTCATGCAAACCAACCTGTCTTTAGTGTTCCTTTGATTCAAAGATTGTGTAGATCTAGATTTACCATCATGATCATGTCCTCTAGTGTAGGTTCTCGGATGTCCGTGTGGGAGAAGAGGTAACGCAGCAGACTTTCTACACACTCTCCTGCCACACCGAGTCCGAGGTTCAAATCAATGTTACTCCATTGTTGCAATAAATGACCGCAATACAGGAACGAAAGGAGAAATCCTACAATGACACCGCTTCGTACGTTTCGAATTTTCAATGGCCATTCTTCATCTCTTCTTCTTCTTCAGTATTGAGGGCCCACAATCAAACTTGATTATTCTGGCGCCTATAACTGGGGGGTTTGCAGCAGATAGATCTGGGGCAGTGGACATGTCTTAAGAGTTCAGTTTTAATCATGATGATGGTGGGGTGGGGGGTGGGGGGAATGAGGGTGGTGGGGTGAGGAGGTAGGAGGGGAAGGGGTGAAGAGGGCAAGAGGGGTGGGGTGGGTGAAGAGGGCAGCAGGGTGGGTGGTGCAAGGGATCTGAGTGGAAGTGGGGGGGAGAGGGAAGGGGGGTCGGTCTAGTCTGGGATTTTGGAAGCCCTTGACACGAATGTGTCAAGTGTTGTGGCCTCAACTGTTCCTTGTTGGAGACTGTTCCAGTTCTTGACAGTTCTAGGCAGAAATGAATCAGCTCTATACTGGGTCCTTGATGTGATCAAGTGGAACTGTCTGTCGTGGCCACGCCGCTTACAGTCAGATAGAGGGACTAGTTTTGCTTTTAGGCTGGGACAGTGAACAAGGCCTTGGTGCACTTTGAACAGCATAGAGAGTCTTGCTACTTGCCGTCGTTTCTCCAATGAGGGCCAGCCCAGTGTGACCAGCATGCTGCTAACACTAGAAGTGTTTCTATATCTGTTGAGGACGAAGCGTGCAGATCGTCTTTGAACCTCTTCTATTTTAGTTATGTTTTTCTCTGTATGGGGGGTCCCAGACGGAAGACGCGTACTCCAGATGGGGGCGAACTTGGGCTGATTTTCAGATTCCGTCGGAGGAATTTGAGCATTCTGTTTCCTTTGAACACAGGTTGTTTATGTATTCGTCCCAACTCACGTCTTTGGCCACGGTGACACCAAGGTATTGTAGTTCAAACATCAACATGGCTTTTTCCTTATCACACGTCGACCACGAGTGTCCTAAAGGTAGTAAGTATAAAACCACCACATGTTGCACGAAACTGCGAATCTACCTCCGGCATGATGACTTTGGGTAAGAATCAAGGACAGGTGTGATCTCCAGCACCAGAAAATGTAGGTTGAATGCGAACTTTCTGTCAACATCTGTTTGCACTCGGCAAGCCGGAAATGTTCTCCCCTTTCACTCCCTCTGACTGAAGGGGAAGAAGATCAAGTGGACTTTTTTTCTTCAAAATTGTATGAATTTATTTCATTCTCAGAAAAAAGAAAAAGGGGGTGGGGTGGGGAACATCATTTTCTTCCGTTTGAATTCTCCGTTCCTTTACACTGAGCCCAGATCCTGGACCTTTTACGTGTCTAAAACATGTCGGCTTATCCTTGGTCTTTCTTTCCGAAGCGAGACGACGAATCACAAGGCAATGCCGCCCCGAGCATAAATCGCACCGTCCGAAGCGGTGCAAGATCTTGAAATTTTTATGAAGAGTTTACAGTTAGGCCTAAGCAATAATACTTTTTTCTTTACCTAGTTGAGATGATCGATATCTCACTTCGACAAATGGAAGCTGTTTGAGTCTCTTTCAACAGATAGATCTACTCTAGGCATATTTCGTAAGTTTAGGTAAATGTAGTCTAGATCTACTTTACCTTTTGACAGCATTAATGGTCAAATTATACAGTTCTAGATTTGCTTTAATTTCTCACCTGCACGGAGATTCGCAATGAGAAATGCTCCAGTCAAAAATAGATATCTCCAATGTTTTCATCAATGGTATGTGAAAAGGAAGATTGTAGAATGGCTTGACATGTTACTTTTGTTGTTGTTTTTTTGTTGTTGTTGTTGTTGTTTGTTTGTTTGTGGGGTGGGGGGGGGTTAACTGTTCATATTTCTCTCGGGTGCGCATATGCATATTGTTTTGCCCACACTTTGCAGACGGTATGTTCCTGCATAGTCTGCATAGATCGATTGGATTTTAGTTAGAAATATGCTTTGTCCCTTTGTATTCAAATGAAACTGCAAGTAACAAAATATATTTTTCTTCCTCCATGAACGATGGTTTGGTTTAACAAAAGATGTTCCCTTGTGTCCATGTCGTTTAAGGTGTCCTTTTTTGCCCATCAGGCTGCGTGTACATCCTGTCCGTGTGTGGGTGTGTGTGTGTGTGTGTGTGTGTGTGTGTGTGTGTGTGTGTGTGTGTGTGTGTGTGTGTGCTGTGTGTGTGTGCATGTGTGTGTGTTGGTGAGACAGACAGGATGACGAATAAAGGGACACACGCCCAACAGAATGAGTGTACCCAAGCTCAAATCTCTCTCTCTCTCTCTCTCTCTCTCTCTCTCTCTCTCCTTCTCTCTCTCGCTCTCTCTCTGCTCTTCTCTCTCTCTCTCTCCTCTCTCCTCTCTCTCTCTCTTCTCTCTCTTGTCTCTCTCTGTCTGTCTCTCTGTCTGTTTGTAAGACAGAAAGAATGACGAGTAAAGGGACACACCTAACAAAATGAGTGTACCCAAGCTCAAGGTCCTCTGGTGGTGTGTGTGTTTTGTGTGTGTGTTGATGTATGTGTGTCTGTCTGTCTGTCTGTCTGTGTGCAGAAGATCCAGGCATCGACCAGGTGCTGGAGATGC
>JAPXFY010000026.1:47469861-47492361 GCA_030674185.1 Monoplex corrugatus
AAGACAACACTGCATTAGAAGGAAAGGCCCAAGAACAACAGTAGAAGAGGAGTCAATGCAGGCATGTTTCAACAGCCTCCCAGAGAGGGAACAGTAGATTTGTTTTCCTTGCAATGGTAACAACTAACAGAAAGACAAAAGACAAGCAGACAAATTAAACCTGTTACTTCAAAAATACACCGTCTCTTCTGAAATACCAAACAAATCAGAACTCTTTAAAGAAAACAACGCTGGAATGAAATGGAAACCAAAAGGTGTATGGAGAGTTGAGGAACAAGCTTAGACGAACTTCCTAGAATGTTCTCATTATCACCATCATCATCATCATCATGTGCCCTGCTGCATGGCGTTGGCGATCATGGCCCTCCATACGAATCTACCTTTTATCGCTGCAAGTACATCTCTCATCCTTACTATCTTCGTTCCACTCCTCAAATCCATCCAATGTTTTCTCCCTGGGTCTACCTGATGCTCTTTTCCCCTCCAGTTTCCCTGATGGGACTAGGTGCTCAAATTTCGAAAAATCAGAATGTTATGTCAGCGTTTATGTCCCGTAATGGAATGTCCTTAGGCCTTCCAAAGCAGATGTCGATCCAAAACAAGTGTGACTGCCCGCGTTCAAGCAAACATAAACCAGAAAAGAAAAACACGAAGAAAGAATAAGAACGCGTATTTAATACAAGACAACATGACGATCGTTTTATTTTGTGTAGAACTCGTCGAGCTGGCAGAAAAGGGGGGGGGGGGGGGGAGAATGAATTCGTATGTATGTGATATGGTGAAATGGTGAAATGATGATTTGACAGCGTGGATAGAAATTGAGTCCACTTCTTTTTTCACAGAGGCCATTTGATCAGCCACGGGCGCAAACGATACTGAAGGCCCCGCACTGAAACAGACTTCTCAACGTGTCCTTGTACTTGGAGCCCAGAAAGCAATACACAAAGAAGTTGAACGTAGCATTGATAAAGGAGGCCAGCTCAAAGACACTGACCAACAGATTGGTCAAGTTGTAGTAACGGCCACTCAGATTCATACCAGGAACGAACACGATGATCCCTAACACCATCAAGGGAACAGAGCAGATGATGTACAAGATGGACACAGCGATCAGCGTGCGGGTCAACGCCATTTCTCGCGATGACGTGGAAAACGACGTCGTCTTCTCCCGCCAGGCAGCCATTTTCTTCAACTTCAGGGACGTCACGATCGTCGTGGCCATGACAACGGTGACGTAAATGAACGGTTGCACGGTTCCTACAAAAACCGACAGGACGTTGAGGTGAGACCGGTTCCGGGCGTAGAACTGGCTGGTGTAGATCGCCGTGGACGTGGCGTTGGTCTCCGGATCAAAGACACAGACAAGGCTCCATCTGAGACCCACCAGCATAGACCCCACCATGATCACCACCGTCGCCGACACGAGGATCCCTGCCGTAGTTCTCGTTTTGAGAACCGTGTGCGAACGGAGAGGGCTGGCCACACACAAACACCTCTCGCACGCGATCAGCGTGGACACGAACCCGGACAGCCAGTTGAAACCGCGAAACCCGACCAGGTGATGGTCCATGATGAACTTCAAAACGGGACCAAAACGGCGATGGCCCGGACCGTGGCGGCTGAACGGCAGCTGGTTGTGGAGCCTGTCGACGTTGAAGAAGAAGTTGTTGAGCATGTGGAGAAGGTCGAGCAGGGAGAGGTAGAAGAGACACAGATTGATACGTTCTTTGAGGCCCTGTCTCCAGAACACCATCATGTTCAGGATGTTGCACGGCACTGAGATGAGGAACAACACTGGCAGAAATATCTGTAACAAGATGGTCAAGCCATTCTAACAATTTCCTTTTTAGACCAAAAATACAGATTACAGAAAAATCCAGACTTTGTACTTTTCAAGGTCACTGTGACCTTGAAAAAGCTTCATTTGAAACAAAACTTGTCGTGTACCAGTGACGATGTTAATTTTATGCACTTTTTCAGTTCATGTGAACTTTATCCTGGAGGAGCTTTACCTTCCAACTTAATGCTCAGGTTCAGGGAGTCAGCCATACAAATGTCAGTAGATTTGGATGCAGCGCATATCGAATTGACAGAGTGTGATGAATCGGTCTTGAACGAACTCAGAACTCCATATTAAAGATGGTTCTAATAGAAATTTGATCGCGTTTAATCAAATCCAGCGGCAAGCAGAAAATATTTTCGATTCTCCTACAGGAAATGATAAATAATTGTTTTTCTTCACATCATGATTTTGTAATTTGTAATTTTAAGCAATCGCCGTTGTACAGTGGCTAGCACAATGGATTACTGGCTG
Organism: Monoplex corrugatus; assembly: GCA_030674185.1. Taxonomy (NCBI): domain Eukaryota; kingdom Metazoa; phylum Mollusca; class Gastropoda; order Littorinimorpha; family Ranellidae; genus Monoplex; species Monoplex corrugatus. Next base: position 47,472,176 of record JAPXFY010000026.1, read on the forward strand.
GAAGGTTGTGGGTTCAAATCTTTGGGGATTTTTCGGCCCCAACCGATTTTTTCTTAGAGTTGAGTGTGCTATGGGATCTTTGGGAGGACTAGGACCACACAATGAATCGAGTCTCATCCACTTCACGGATGCGTCATTGAGGGTGTTGCTCAAATCTTCTGACCAGCGCCGAAGGTGTCTGTATCTCTTGGGCCTGGTTGACGCCAAGACATGTTATGATAGTAAGCGTGAGAGCACAGCCCTGTCATGCAGTCTCAATCCTAAATGGAACTCCATAACATCATGATCATCATCCTCATCGTCGTCATCATCATCATGGCATTGTGAACTATTGTCCCAGTTCTGTGGCCATAAATGTGGATCTTTGCAAGGAACAGCACAAAAAAGTGATTATGTAATTCATTCATTTTCAATATATTTATTTTCAATTTGACATACATACCACAGCAACTGCTTCGTCCACGATGGTCTCAACCTCCTGGCTGACGATGTTGTCAGGGTTATCCCAGGGAATGAAACCTCCGGATCTTTGGGCCAGCACCAGGCAACCCTCTGGAATGTCCAGGTCTCCGAGACGTGATACCCTCGATGACGTCACTTCGTCCGAAACTGTGACGTCATCAAGAAAGGAATGTTCAGCCATAATGATTCGAGTCACTCGGGTAGGAGAAAAATGAAGTGTGGCCGGTTGAAGAGCAGAGTGGGTTTCAGTGGGTCTGTTCAAAGTGTGTGGATGGGAGTTTCCGCATGCGCTTCGCTTCGTCTGGATGTGATAAAGGATGAGCTTCCGTAGGTCTACTCTGCCAGATTTTAGAGCCTGTGATTAAGATAACAGAAAACTGAATGTGTATGTCTGTCACAGATGTTTATGTCTAGATTCTGTGAGCGACCCCTTTCTTGTCACAGAAACTGTCAGAAAAAACGTGGTGTTCCACTGGGTTCGCAGTTATTCCAATTCTTATTGTTTACGGTGGCATAAAAGTGATGTTTGTATATGTGGTTTCGTTTTTCTAGTTGTTGATATTTTCTAGGGGTGGTGCGTGGTTGTGTTGTTGTTGCTGTTGTTATTATGGTGGTTAGAGGTGGTGGTGGTGGTGGTGGTGGTGGCGGCGGCGGCGGCGGTGGTGGTGGTAATTCTGTTGCTGTTGTTGGTGTTTTTAGGGGATTTGGTCACAATGGATTTACCGCGTGAAAGTCCGACTACTCTTTCCGCGGACAGCATGTCGCCACAATACAGTGCCACCCGTTTTCTTCCCCTCTACGAACGCACCTCTGTTTACCCTATGAAAGTAGATTTCTCTACAAAATATTGCCAAGGAAATGTCCTTCCTTGCTGTGGGATATTCAACGTGTGCTGAGCGCTACACCACACGGAACTCTGGTTTATGATCTTGCCTGAAAGACTAGCACCTAGACACGACTTAAGATATGGTAGAAGGGGAGGGAGACAGAGAGAAAAACATCCCTGTGCGATCCACGATTCGAACACAGGTTTCTCGCATCCCAGCAAGGGCGTTAACCGCTCGGCCACACACTCCAATTTTGTGATACTGATTTAAAGTTAACTATTGTTTCTTGATTGACTGTGGTTGAGGAGGCCGAGAGAACTGATACCATGATATTCCATATTCCCCGCATAGTGTGGCATAGTTTAACAAAGTTAGAGCTTCACTGATCATCATCATTATTATCATCATGTGCGTTGCCACATGGCGTTGGCGATCATGGACCTCCGTATGCATCTATCCCTTGTCGCTGCAAGTACACCTTCCACCCTCTCTGTCCTCAGCCACCCTGCAAGTCCGTCCAATATTTTCTCCCTGGGTCTACCTGGTGTTCTCTTTCCTCCAGCTTTGCTGTTGTTACCAGGTGCTCTGATTCCCCTTTCCTCATAAAATAGCCTATCAATGTTGCTTGTCTTTTTCTAATCTTTTTTATCAATGATCTTCTTGTGTCTGCTTCCATCAAGACTGTCTCGATTGTTTTCTTTGCTGTCCACGGAACTCTCAACATTCTTCTCAGAAACCACATTTCGGCTGCCTTAATCTTGTTCTGGCTCTGACGTGTTGACTGTCCACGCCTCACAACCGTATGATGATGATCATCATCATCAGGTGCCCTGCCGCATGGCGTTGGCGATCATGGACTTCCATCTGTCTCTGTCTCTTGTTGCCTCAAGCATCTCTTCCACCCTCCTTGTCTTCAGCCACTCTGCAAGTCCGTCCAGTATTTTCTCCCTGGGTCTATCTGGTGTTCTCTTTCCCTCCAGCTTTCCCGTTGTGATCAGGTGCTCCAAATCCCCCCTCCTCACAAAATGGCCTATGAATGTTGCCTGTCTTTTCCTAATCTTCCTTATGAATGATCTACCTGTGTCTGCCCCATCAAGACTGTCTCGTTTGTTTTCTTTGCTGTCCACGGAACTCTCAACGCTCTTCTCAGAAACCATATTTCGGCTGCCTCAATCTTGTTCTGGTTCTGCGTGTTGACTGTCCACGCCTCACAACCGTGTGGTGGTCCTGTGAAATTTCAAAATGTACCAACAGTGCAGTGGCTAGCTCGACGAATTAACGACCGGAAGGTTGTGGATTCCAGTTCCAAGGAGTCCTTTCAAAAACATTATGGGATTACATGGCTCCAATCGATTGACGTCTAGAGTGGAGTGTGCGATGGTCTTAATGGGAAGTCTGGGACCACTCAGTCGTGTTTCACCTATTTCATAGATGCATCATTGAGGATGTTTTTCAAATATCCTGACCAAAACACCTCAGGTGTCTCTATGTCTCGCGTCTGGTTGACGCCTGGATATGCTAGAAAGAAAATGTAGAACACAGCCTTGTCACGCACTCTCAATCGAAAATGGAACTCCATAGCATAATTAATCATCATCCCCATTGTCATGCATCATCATAGCATTGACAAAAATTGTCTCAGACTCTGTCCCTGTAACCAGTATTGTTTTACTGTTATTGTTGTTTAAAGCCCAGCCGAATGCATAGAACCATATCAGGGCTACAACCGCTTTAAAACACTTACAAAATTTCAACAGGAAAGAAAGAAAGAAAGAAAATCGAGTACACATGCACTCGCACACACGATCCAATCTATCGCACGGAGAATTCAAAAAACACACCTGAATACAAATTCCACCATACCCAGACACCAAAAGATATATGAAAATATAAAAATGGGCACAAATTACCTAAAATTACTTCTGCATATCACCCAGTAAAATGGTGCAGAAATGGGACAGCTTAAAAATGTACTTAGTATCAATTTTCCAGACTGGGAATGCAGAGCACCTGCTGTGTTGTTTAACCAGATTCAAGTTATCGCGTTCAGTGGATGGGTTTTGCTGTTCGAGTCCAAACCTATGTACGAATCTGTAGCCTTGTTGACCGTGGGTGTAAGGTTACGATGCCAGTTAAAATATACAATGTTTCAGATTATCTTGAAATGAAAAAGTCACTTTATTTATTTATAAGACAGACAGACAGACAGACAGACAGAGAGAAGAGAAGAAAGTGCGAGAGAGAGAAGAGAGAGTGTGTGTGTGAGAGAGAGAGAGAGAGAGAGAGAGAGAGAGAAGAGAGAGTTAGAGAAAGAGAGAACAGAGAGAGAAGAGAGAATGAGAGATAGAGAGAGAGAAGAGAGAGAGTGATAGACAGAGAAGAGTGAGAGAGAGAATGATTACCCAAAACCAACTACCAAGTAAAGCACACATAGACAGATTGTCATGGCCCTAAGAGAAGCTTTCCAACCGATTTGGAAAAAAAGAAAAAAATGGTCTGATGGAGATTCCAAATTTGAGGTCCCAATATGTTATTTCGCAACATTAACTACCGTCTTTGTTTGCTTGTATGTTTGGTCTGTGTGTGTGTGTGTGCGCGCGCGCGCGCGCGTGTGTGTGTGTCTGTGTGTGTGTGTGTGTGTGTGTGTGTGTGTGTGTGTGTGTGGTGTGTGTGTATGTGTGTGTGTCTTCAATCATACGCACTATCCAGATCAACACTGGTCCAGAACAAAAAAAATCCTACTAATCTCAGAACACAAAACAGGGAATGTTTATATACCCGGTACTTTGTAAGGTCGGGATTTGTTGACATTTCTTCACTGCGTGACTTTCCTTTCTTCGTTCATACAACACCTCTCTCACTCTATTTCTCTCTCTATCTCTGTCTGTCTGTCTCTCTCTCTCTCTCTGTCTGTCTCCCCTCTTTCTCTCACTCACACACACACACACACATAGACGCACGCACGCACACGCACACACACACACATTCGAATACGTGTATACACTCGAACATGTGTGTACAGTAATGCATTTATTTCATTTTTCTTTTCTCTCTTTCTCATTACCGCATAAATGAATGTACCTGTGGGGAAAACTTGCTCTCTCTCTCTCTCCCCTCTCTCTCTCTCTCTCTCTCTCTCTCTCTCACTCACTCTCTCTCTCTCTCTCTCTCACACACTCTCACACACACACACACACACACACACACACACACACACACACCACACACACACACACACACACACACACACACACACACACACACATTATCGCATAAGTGATAGTACCTGGGGGGAAAAGACGCATCGGTTCCACCAGCCTCTCTCTCTCTCTCTTTCCAAAAACAAAACTATCGACACGTATTATTGAACAGCAGATCATGGCCTAAAAAGACAAGACAGAATGTCAATGTACAAAAATATCAAAATTGAACAAAACTGTCAACGAAAATTGATCTGTAGATCTTCAGGCTGTGTGTGTGTGTGTGTGTGTGTGTGTGTGTGTGTGTGTGTGTGTGTGTGTGTGTGTGTGTGTGTGTGTGTGTGTGTGTGTGTGGTACACGTGTGTGTGTGTGTGTGTGCGTGTGTGTATACACGTGTGTGAGTGTGTGTGTGTGTGTGTACACGTGTGTGTATGTGTGTGTGTGTGTGTGTGTGTGTTGTACACGTGTGTGTGTGTGTGTTTGTGCGTGTGTGTATACACGTGTGTGAGTGTGTGTGTGTGTGTGTGTGTGTACACGTGTGTGTATGTGTGTGTGTGTGTGTGTGTGTGTGTGTGTGTGTGTGTGTGTGTGTGTGTGTGTGTGTGAGTGTGTGTGTGTGAGAGAGAGAGAGAGAGAGAGCAAGTTTTCCCCGCAGGTACATTCATTTATGCGATAATGAGAAAGAGAGAAAAGAAAAATGAAATAAATGCATTACTGTATGTGTATGTATGTGTGTATTTGTGTGTACGTGTATGTATGTGTATTTGTGTGTATATGTGTGTTGTGTGCGTGTGTGTGTGAGTGTGTGTATTGAATGAGAAGATGGGAGCAGTGGCTTTTTACAGTTTTCATTTTGATAAAATCGTCTGTATGTGTGTGCGTGTGCGCACGTGCGTGTGTGTGTCTGTGTGTGTTTATGTGTGCGTGTGCGCACGTGAGTGTGTTTCAACAATCTGTCAACAAAAAATGTATAAGTTGTCAGAGTTTGTGCGTGTGTGTGTGTGTATGCGTACGTGAGTGCGCGTGTATGTCTATGTCTGTGTGTATGTGTATGTATGTGTGTGTATGTGTGAAAATGACTTCATTGCGATTCTGCTTTTTCTGGTGGAAAATGATAGAATAGAATGGAGAGGTCTGATTTCTGCTCATTCTAGTGGTTTTGGGACTGTCCAAACCTACTGAAACAGGCCAATAAGAGTAATTCTAATTTTCAAGGTAGCTGGTGGATAGCGCGAGGGCGTCAAAGGGTTAAATTTTTGCAGTTGGTGGATAGGGCGAGGGGGTCAAAGGGTTAAATTTTTGCAGTTGGTGGATAGGGTGAGGGAGTCAAAGGGTTAAATTTTTGCAGTTGGTGGAAAGGGCGTGGAAGTTGAAGGGTTAAGGATACACGGCAAAAGTGGGAGAGCTGGCATGTGTGTGTGTATGTGTGTGTTTTGTTTTGTTTTGTTTTTTTCCCCTTGGTTTCAGTCCTGCAATACGACATCGAGTACCGAACAAAACAGGCGACAGCAGGCTTCCACTGGGGCGGTGACTGGAAACACCTCTCCACTGTCATCCTATGTCTCACCTGTCGGCGTCAACGGGTTCGGTGTTGGCCGCTGCACATCTGGAAACCACCATCTCCCTCCACGCCGCTCTGTCTTGACTCTTGTGGACAATTTCTTTGAATATTTAGGCCACTGATGTTGGTTATGTTATCGATGTATGAGATTGGAGGTCTGCCTTTCTGGGGTTTTTTTTTTTCCTTGAAAGATGGTTGCCATGTGTCTGTGTTCTTGCTGCGTGACACATGGCGAATGTATTTAGTCTTCTCTTGTTGATGTCTGCTAGCAGTTTTCAGCTGGTATCAAGTTCCTCCTGGACACTTCCATTGGTTCTTCTGTCTGTCCATTTGGCACGTAGTAGTCATCCAAAAAGCCAGCCCTCAACAGTAGTCAAAATATAAACAGATAATTATCTACTCTGATGCACAAATGGCAAACAAACTTTAAGATCAATACCACCATGTAAGTATCAATATTTTGACGCTCAACACCTACTCTGCTCCATAAATTTACAGATTTCACCAGTGTCTCTAAACCTTGAGATATTAAAATGTACTGCGATGTTAATGGGGTTTTTTAAAAGGCGACAGCAGAGGGGTATCCAGGAGTCATGACTTGGATGCAGCCCGGCCCCCTTACAATGTGGGGAGTTAAGGGCCGAAACATTTGCTTGACCGGGGTTTCTCCTCTGAGGACCTTCAGCTGTCCGGCTCTCCCCAGAGTTTCTTACTACTACTGTGATGTCCATGATAATGCTATACAAATAATGAAAAAGAGATGCTGAGATAATCATCATCATCATCAAGTGCCTTGCCACATGTCGTTGGCGATCATGGACTTCCATCTGTTTCTATCCCTTGTTGCCTCAAGCACCTCTTCCACCCTCTTTGTTTTCAGCCACTCTGCAAGTCCGTCCAGTATTTTCTCCCTGGGTCTACCTGGTGCTCTATTTCCCTCCAGCTTTCCTGTCGTGACCAGGTGCTCTAATTCCCCTTTCCTCATACAATGGCCTATAGATGTTGCCTGTCTTTTCCTAATCTTCCTTATGAATGATCTTCTTGTCTCTGCCTCCATCAAGACTGTCTCGTTTTCTTTGCTGTCCATGGAACTCTCAACATTCTTCTTAAAAACCACATCTCGGCTGCCTCAATCTTGTCCTGGTTTTGCTTGTTGACTGTCCTCGCCTCACAACCGTATAACAGTATCGGTTCTATATAACATTCAAGAACTCTCTTCCTGATGTTAATGATAGGCTGAGATAATAAAAGACAGATATGTTGAGAGAGAAAGGTTTTAAATGCTGTTTAATATAAGCAACTACATTCATACTCAAAAATACACTAGAACAACAAAAATCAAATGGCATCTCTCATCGTATGTCCATCTGTATTTGAATCTGTATTTCTTTCTGTCTTTACACATAAATAATCAAAAAGAAATATTCTGACAATCTTAAAGATGATAATTCCATTAGTGAACACACAGAGCTGTTTTCATATACAGAAACAAACTAGAACAACAAAAATAAACTGGCAGTTCATCGTGTGTGTATTTGTATTTGTTTTTCTTTTTCTTTTATTTTCTCTGTGCATGTATGTGTGTGTGTGTACGTGTGTGCATGTGGTGTGTGTGTACATGTGTGTGTGTGTGTGTACGTGTGTGTGTACGTGTGTGTGTGTGCATGCGTGAGTCAGAATAACTTTACCATGAGAAATTCAAGACACTCTCCCAACGGAAAGAGCATCACCATAGTGCAGTACCATTCATTTTTATTGTTGTTGTTGTTGTTGGTGGTGGTGGTGGTGGTGGTGGTGGTGGTGCGTTGCTTTTTTGTTGTTGTTCTGTATGCATGTATTTTTGATATACCTATAAACTGGATTTTCCACACACAAAATTTTGCCAGAGGCAACTTCTTTATTGCCTTGGGATCTTAACCATGCGATGATTGCCTTCTGCATACAGGATCTCAGTTTATCATCCCATCTTAAAGACTGTCACCTAGATCATTACTTAAGATCTAGCAGAAGAGGAGAGAAACAAAAACCTGTCCAAGGCATGATTTGAACCCATATTTCTCACGTGCTAGACCAGTGCTTTAACGACGTATTCCAAACATTAGCAGAGGCCATATACATGTACATGCAGCCTCTGGTGTTACCAGTTAAATCATAGACAGTTTTATGAACAATCTGATTAAATGAGCCGATAATGGAAAAAAAAAACTGTATTAAACAATACTTTTGTTTCATGTATGTTTCAGTTCTTCACATACTCTCTCTCTCTCTCTCTCTCTCTCTCTTTCTCTCTCTCAAACACCACAACACACACACATGCACATACAGACATACATACATACACACACACATAGACACAGACACAGACATGACACACACCATGCACAACAGACATACAGATACATCACATACAAATATAACACAGAACACACACACACATGCAAACATCTCACACAACACACACACACAAACATGCACACACTCACACAACCACACACACACATCACACACACACACACACACACACACACACACACACACACAACACACACACACACACACCCCACACAACAACATACATACATACACACACGTGCACACAAACTTCATGATAAGGACTTTTGAAAAGAGAGAAAAACTGAAATAAATGCTTCACTGGTTGAAATACGTACTGGAGTACTAACACCGGTATTAAGGAAAACACGAGATTAAAAAAAAAACACAGTACAGGTTGTCCCATAACCCCGAGGTTGTAGGGGAGTGAGGTGGTAGAGATCTCAACTTTTCTCAGGGCCAGCATTATGAGGGCAGCGTGCGTCCCTTCTCCAAAGCTGATTTACCTTTCCCTGATTTTGAAGACAATCAGGTAGCCATTTCATAATATGGCAGACTAGAAGCCACACGATTTGCATCATAACAAAAGTCTTGCAGGCAGACTCAAGGAAAAATAATTTACCTCTGTGCCAACCAGGCCCCTAACACTGCTACTGTTATTTAACGTTGCTATTGTTATTTTTATTTAAAGTCCAGCCGACTGTGTGGAGCCATATCAGTGTTATAATCGTTTCAAAACATACACAATACTTTAAAACCCTTTGACTCCCGCACCCTATCCACCAACAGCAAAAGCTCAACCCTTTGATTTCCTTACGCTACCCATCAGCTTCCTGCAGGAAGCCGGTGGATAGGGTGAGGCAATCAAAGGGTTAAGATTTTGTTTTGCTAGCATGGTTGACAATGCACAATGCTAGCGGACAGGGTGTGGGTGTGAAAGGGTTAAAAAAAAAAAAAGGAAAAGGAAAAAGAAAATCAAATACACATCAATACATTCGCACACATAATCCAAAGAGATGCCCCCTGCGTTGACCACTCAATCCAATTTATCACACAGGGATTTGAAAAATATACCTAAATACAAATGTAAACATAACCAAGGACACTAAAACATAATAAATGGGCATAAATTGCCTAATATTGCTTCCACATATCACATCTCCCTAGAGCCAAAACTGCACTTAATACATGTACCTGATTATCAATCCTAAGAGACAGTATTAAGACTTTATCGAACACATACAGGTGAATGGACCAGGAAGGCAGAAAATGACAGGAAGAGATGATAAAAAGCAAAGGAATAAGACAGCAACAAAGACAGTCACAGAAAAGAGGAAGTTTCTAGGACAGAATTTCCAGAAGGAAGGGATCCTATTCATACTGAAAGAGGCCCCGGCATCCCCACGGGGGGAAAGGTCTTCAACAAGAAAAATAACTGGGCAATATACCTTAATAAAAAGCGGATTGTTAAGTACTGCAGCAGTAAATCAAAATATTACTGTTACAAGTGTTGATTATGATACCTTCCCCAACTGATATTGTATGATATATATGACATTATATGACCAGATCATATTCTTCCAAAAAAACATAATTAAAACAAGTCAACAATATGGCCAAGCCATTTTAACAATCTCCTTTTCATACAAAGATTATTTCTCAAAATCCAGATTTTGTACTTCTCAAGGTTACTGTGATCTTATTAAAAAAAAACATCAACGATGAAAACATAATTTGATGTGAAATAAGAAGAATGGTTGACTACCAATACAGTGGAAAAAAAATCAAATTTCTCCTGAGCTTCTTTAGAAAGTGCCGTTCACATGTCTTCCTCAAAAACTGCTGATTTTAGGCTTTTTTTCCTCTCCTTTGTGTGGCCTTGACCTTGAAGTTCCCTATTATATTTTCACTTGCAGGTGATTTCATGTGTGTAACAACAAACATAAAACACAAAAAACAAAAAGGTCTAGCCAATCTATCAATCTCCCTTTTTACACAATAATTATTCAAGAAAAACAAGATTTTGTGATTTTCAACATGGCCATGATCTTAAGCAATCTTCAGGTGACAAAACAAACATGACACGAAGTGATGGCACTTGTAGATTGTCACAACAGTGAAAACAGAATAAGAATAATAAAGAATACGAAAACAGATTTCAAATTTTGAGTTGTTAACTCATTTAGTTATTTTCAAATTCTGCCAACTTTGTGAAGCTTCTTTCTCAAGTGACCAAATTTCTCCTGAAACATGCAGATCATTTGCAAACAACATGGCTGTGCTTGGCAACGTGTTTTACCATCACATCATCATCATAATTCTGTGAGGTAACTGGACTGGTTTATTTCTAAATTATAATTCAAGTACGAAATAACCAGCATAACGTGAATTTTCTCATTTCTCAAAAATGTTGATATGCATAATCTGCACAGAACAAACAAAATCCTCCACAGCTGTTTGCATATCCTAGTCAGCCTCCTATGCGAGTACAACTGGGTTTTCTTTTTGTTCAATCTGCGCGTTACGTTTATTTCAAAAGATGAATCATAGCAGTTTTCAGTGTATAAGTTTTGCTGCAACTGTTATAGACTTTCTAGCCTTTTAAACACAGGTTAAAAATGGTGTATCTCCAAGGATTTGAGGGTTCCAAAATAATGCCCAGAGTTAACTCTCTGCGATGGCACTAAAAATCCCCTGGCAACGCTCAGAAATGTCCTGGTGACACACCAATTCATGTGCACCAACAAGTTTCATCCAGCTTTTCCAGATATAGAAAAACAGTTAATAAAGGGAAGCAATTTTTTGTACTTTTTCGAAAACAGAAGTCACTACTGTTCATTCCCCTGCACAAACCACAAATGTCTGGCTGTGTTTCTTCAGTTTTGTGGTTTCTTAAGCTGAAGACAACGAGAGTGAGGCTCACCGATGTGGTATGTGTGTCCCATGCAAAAACACTGTATGTGTCTTGCTTTGAGATCTATCACACAATACAACACATCTCTAGTAATCACACATACAACACATCTCCTAGTACACAGCGAATCTGTTTAGCTTTCTGTGACTGCATCTATAGACTGTACCTTAAATATTATTTCGAAAATGTTGATGACTGTTCAGTAACGCACCTTTCAAAAAAAATAATAAAATCTGTACATCCTGTTGGGTATCATTTTCAACATCACACTTTGAGCACAAAACACATATTATCAACTTGAGTATTAGCCCTTTGACTCCCACACCCTGTCCATCAGCATCCTGCGTTGTCATATCATACTAGCAAAGCAAAAACTTAACCCTTTGATTCCCTCACCCTATACACCAGCTTAGTGGATAGGGTGCGGGAGTCAAAGGGTTAATCATCTGGAAAACGTTTCAAACTTTACAAAAATATTGTTTTGTTGCTTCTTTTTTTATGCAAGTTGAATGCTTTCCTTTTCAAATTTGTAAAAAGTAGTTAAAAATGGTGTGTTGCCAGGTATCTCTGCCACTATATAACTGCCACATCCGCAAAGATTTAATCCGTATTAATCATTAACACACTCTCACATACCTTTTTATTTCACAATAGCTGAGACAAACACTACTGACAGATCCATAACTCTATAGTCATGGAGAACAAGGCAGCAGAGACTCTGCTACTCTAAAGTCAGCATTAGTGAATGGGCCCCACTCCTCTGCCTTGACAAATTTACCTTCCCAACTCTGCACAGGGTCAGTTACCCATTGACAGCTGGGTGGGCTGGAAGCCACATACACAAAGTTTCTTAACCCTTTCATCCCTGCACCTGTCTGCCAGCTGTAAAATCTTGATCCTTCCACTTCCTCACCCTGTCTACCAGCTTCTTGCAGGAAGCTGGCAAATAGGGTGAGGGAGTGAAAGGGTTAAGTTTTTGCTTTGCTGTCATGGTTGACAATGCGGGACACTGGCGGATAGAATGAAGGAGTCAAAGGGTTAACTTAAAAACCCGATTCAAACACATTTAGTCTGAGGAGCTCTATCTCTACACCAATCAGGTCCATACCTGTGATAACATGTTCACGTATAATATACTGTCTCCTGCCTTTGCCATTCAAAGTACTCAAATAGTCTAACCAACAAAAGTCTGTGGAATTTACCCACTATATTTTCTGATCCTAGTTCTGGATATAACAGAAATTGCTCATTCCACATGACGAAGGCTTCCAGACATGTTTGAAAACCTGCAGTGCACAGACTTTTCTGTTACATTTTCCTTGTTGCCCCATCTCTTATGCTGCCTAAAGAGCACTGATTCTACATCTTTTATTCCAGCTCCTGAGTACATAACTCAACCTGAAGTTCCTAAAGTTGAAATCCAAGAGCAACGAAGCCTGACTGTGCCAGTCACGTAAAGTCGCTGCATGGTCACCCACCAGAGAAGACTCTATAGTACTGCTGGGTCCTTTGGGGGGAGGGGGATCAAACAGTGCCTTTTCCGATCTGACATACTTATGACACAGTCACTCTGATCCACATACTTGGACATGTCAATCTGATCTGACATTTGGACATGTCAACTGATCTAACATACTTTGGACATGATCAATCTGATCTGACATTTTGGACATGGTCAACTTGATCTAACATACTTTGGACACAGTCAATCTGATCCAACAACTTTGGACACGGACAACCTGATCCAACATACTTTGGACACAGTCAACCTGATCCAACATACTTTGGACACAGTCAACCTGATCCAACATACATTGGACACAGTCAATCTGATCCAACATACTTTGGACACGGTCAACCTGATCCAAATACTTTGGACACGGTCAACCTGATCCAACATACTTTGGACACGGTCAACCTGATCCAACATACTTTGGACACGGTCAACCTGATCTAACATACTTTGGACACGTCAACTGATCCAACACACTTTGGACACGGTCAACCTGATCCAACATACTTTGGACACAGTCAACCTGATCCAACATACTTTGGACACAGTCAACCTGATCCAACATACTTTGGACACGGTCAACCTGATCCAACACACTTTGGACACGGTCAACCTGATCCAACATACTTTGGACACGGTCAACCTGATTCACATACTTTGACCGGTCACCTGATCCACATACTTTGGACACGGTCAATCTGACCCAACATATTTGGACACAGTCAACCTGATCCAACATACTTTGGACACGGTCAACCTGATCCAACATACTTCGACACAGTCAACCTGATCCACATACTTCGGACACAGTCAACCTGATCCAACATACTTTGGACACAGTCAACCTGATCCAACATACTTTGGACACGGTCAACCTGATCCATGTACATTGGACACAGTCAACCTGATCATGTACATTGGACACAGCCTAATAAGTACTCTAACAACAATGCCTGCTCAATTGTGGAACCAGACCAAACCCACAGTGCAGCTGACAACAATAATCAACAAACTCTGTAGACCACTGTGGGTAGGATTGTTTATTATATCCACAAACATTTCACACAACCTTCATGCACACACAACCATTTCGCAGCTCGACGCGCACATCTCTCAATTTCACACTATGTTATCCTCAAACAAAAGCTCCTCCGTCATAAATCGCTCAAACCCAAAGCGTGAGAGGTTGACGGTTTGGTAACCTCCATCCACAATCAGCTCCATCACGGCGCGACCGATCGCCACCGAGTGCTGCAGACCGTGACCGCTCAGACCGTTGGCGAAGAAAAAGTTGCGGTGGTATGGGTGGTTACCGATGACCAGATTCTGGTCGGCAACATTGTAGTCATAGTACCCAGCCCAGGCACTTTTCAGCTGTGAACAAAAAAAGAACTGATATGTAATTCATGACCAAGACATTCTGATTGCCATCTTTGTATACTGTCATTTTTGGCCAATGAACCACGAGTGAACAAAAAGTGCAAGGGACAAAGCTTTAAATCCAAGTCAGAGTCAATGATAACCAGCAGCTGTATGCTTATTGGGCATAAAAATTACAAGATGATGCAAATATTTTTCTGACCTGTGCACAATAATGAAATTCTTTCCCTTAAGGCAAACAGTTTTTCGACCACGTGTATACAAATCACGTTGAGCCAGCTGACAACAGTTGAGCACTCAAAACTGGAAGGTAAATGTTGAAATGTGGTTTCTAGGAAGAATGTTCAGCGTTCCATGGACAGCAAAGAAAACAAACGAGACAGTCTTGAAAGAGACCAAAATCATTAATGAAGAAGATTAGGAAAAGACAAGCAACATTTATAAGCCATTTTATGAGACAAGAGAAATTAGAGCACCTGGTCACAAAAGGAAAGCTGGAGGGAAAGAGACCACCAGGTAGACCCAGGGAGAAAATATTGGACAGACCTGCAGAGTGGCTGAGGACAGAGAGGGTGGGAGATGTACTTGCAGCAACAAGGGATAGGTTCGTATGGAGGGCCATGATCACCAATGCCATGCGGCAGGGCATGTAATTATATAAAATGATTGTTGCTTCCCTTGGAAGTTTTGAGCACAACTTCAACTGCATGATGCTCCTGTCAAATTTCTCTATGATTTGGTTCTGTTGAAGCTTGGAAAACATGGTTTTGTTTTATCTTGGCTAACAGCAAGGACAAAAAGTTTTGAAACAAATGACATCACTGAAGACAAAAAAAGAATCTGAAGAATTATTTGAGGCTACAACTCGCTGAAGTCGTTGAAGAGAAATTAAAGTTCGAAAAGGTCATGTTATGGTAATCTTCAAGATTCTTCTCAAAATGCGAGGACCTCCAAAATGCTAAAGGACCCCAAATATCTAAAGACAGAGTCCCTATCACCTCTGAATTTTGAATTCACACAAAACATTGCTTTACAATATTACAGTATCCTCTGGTTTGTTAAGTTCACATCTTGCCTGCAGGTTACTCAGCACTTCACATCATGACAAAGACAGTCCTGTCACAAAGTGAAATGTGTCCACATTTCATTAAATCCTAGTCAGCAGCTGCACAAGTCACTTAAAATCAATACAGAAAAAATTCAGAGACAATTTGAAACAGCAGTACATCATCCAGTGCCAACTCCCAAGTATATTCGTAATGGCAAACTCCCAGTCCAAAACTCGTCTGTATCCATTATTATAATCTCAATCCAGACCACATTTATTGAGTTACTTCCCTTTACTAGTCTTCTGGCCAACATGTGAACTGAGTTTGGCAGTCTCTGAACTTGTGCACTGGCCATGCAGCATTGGTAAAAGACGTTCTTTGTGAACTTTTCATGAACATCAACAGCGAGACAGAGTCAAATGATTTAGAATTTTGCCTCAGTGATTTCAAATTTCAGGAAGACATAGACAATGAACGGACTGGCAATAATGTGTAAAAACATTCTGTTTACAAAACGTTCTTTTCCAAAATGGCCATCACTTCAACTATGGCAACAGAAATTCTGACTACACTGAACTAAATCTATCCCCTTTCAATAGGCCAAATTTTAGGTAAATTTATCCATGAATAACAGCACAGCGACGCTTTTTATGTCACTAATAATTTTCTAACTAATTTTTTTCAGGCAGCCTTGGGAAGGAGTGCTGCTGATTGCAGGCACTGAATGGATTAAATGGATATTTTCAAGTCTTGTCCATTTACTCTGCTTTCATTAAAATTGCAAGTGGTGTAAGACAGATCTGCACACATTCTTACATTTGTAGTGTGTGTGTGTGTGTGTGTGTGTGTGTGTGTGTGTGTGTGTGTGTGTGTGTGTGTGTGTGTGTGTGTGTGTGTGTGTGTCACTGTGTGTGTGTCACTGTGTGTGTGTGTGTGTGTGTGTGTGTGTGGTATGTATGCGTGTGTGTGTGTGTGAATGCATGTGCACTTGTATGTATGCATGCATGTGCATGCATTTGTGCATGCATGTATACATGTGTATGTGTGTACATTTGTGCAAGTGTGTATTGTGCCTCTGTGTGTGTGTGTATCTCTGTGTGTGTGTGTGTGTGTGTATGTTTTATGTGTGTGTGTGTGTGTGTGTGTACCTGTGTGTGTGTACCTGTGTGTGTACGTGTGTGTGTGTACCTGTGTGTGTGTACCTGTGTGTGTACCTGTGTGTGTATGTGTTGTGTGTGTGTGGTGTGTGTGTGTGTGTGTGTGTGTGTGTTTATAACTGCTGTGCTGTATTATACAGAGCAGATGGGTCACTGACCTTCAAAGACTCAAACGCAGGCACACGGTTAGCCATGGCAGGCCACACATTCTCTTGAAAGAAATCGTAGTCTACGTCCAGACCATCAGTGCTGGGTTCCTTGTCCTGAACACAAAGTATATCCACATGTTTGTCACAGACACACTGTCAGGGTGCATAACGAACACTGGGTGGGGGTCTTAACACGTGCGTGATGGGAAGCATCAATAACTGTTTCATGCTAGCAACGTCTGTGGACAGGAAGCATGGATCAGTTTCGCTAGTTAATCGTACAAAACTGGCTCTAATTTCCCTACATTAAGCTGTGAGTTATCTCCAATGTTAATCTTTAGTTCATCTACATGCCATTTCATGAGGAAAGGGTAATTAGAGCACTTGGTCACAACAGGAAACTCCGTGAAAGAACACCAGGTAGACCAGGAGAAAATATCGGATCGGGCGAACTTGCAGAATGGCTGAGAACATAGACAGAGGAAGATGTACTTGCAGCAACAAGGGATAGATGCATATGGAGGGCCATGGTCGCCAACACAGTGCGGCAGGGCACATGATGATGATCAATGTTCAGTTCACATTTTGGATGATGTCAGAACAACTTTTTAGCCAATATGAAAACAAAAGATGGCAAGAAATGGTGGTCTCACGCATGAAGAAATCATGTGACTGCTCGACCTTGATGACAGAAGTCCTGGCAATGGTGACAATGAAGTTTCTGACGCAGAATGTGATTCAGAAGAGGAATAAACATACATAAGACGAAGATGGGTATGATCATTTATTGAATAATTATACTGACTACAAATAAACAAAGAAGCCACATAACCATTTACACCACAAAAATAGTTCAATATAAAGATTTCATTCTCACAGATTTAAATTCCGAAATCATATTATCGCAAATGTGTAAAAGTTCTTGTAATTCTCTCAATAATAAGAGATGATATTTAGCGAAAATGACAAGTACCCAATCATCCCAAATTTTCTCAAGGCAACCTCAGACCAGTGCAGCAACAGCCCTGGGGCAGGCCTGTCACAAAAGAGTTAAGGGCTTTTTAACTCATTCGCACTGAAGCATATCAACCAATGCACATGCTGATGTCACTGTTCATGGAAAGCGCATCTCCTGATGCACAAATAATTAGATTTTGTTTGTGGCGTTTGCCCTCTTGTGCAGATAATGGGAACTAACTACAGGTGTGCAAAGGAATCATTTCTGTGTTAGTTTCTTGTCTCCCCTAGAGTGTAGCTCTATTACAGACTAAGATATCTCAACTTCTGCCTAGTAAAATTTTCAAACACAAGACGGCACGTACGTCCAAACGACAGCGATATACAATGAGTGAAACATTAGTAACTTATGCAGGAAAGATCAGACCATGGCAATGCATAAAAATCAGTTGGAAAAAATGTTCTTGAATCAGATCAAGAATTTTGGCTTGCAAATAATGATTCTGTGGGTAAAACTTGAGGAAAAAGCAAGTGATGGCCCATCCTACTCTCCCTCAACTGGACCCAAGAACGTTTTTTGATCTTTCAAAAAAACATATGACCAAAATATATCACTAAATACACACACACACACATTTGAACATACACACACACACACAGTGTCTAAAAGCATTTAATAATAACAAAATGCCAAACACACACACACACACACACACACACACATACATAACACACACACACACACACTGAACACACACACACACACACACACACACACACACACACACACACACACACAGTGTCTAAAGCATTCGATACCAACAAAATGCCAAACACACACACACACACAACACACACACACACACACACACACACACACACACACACACACACACACACACACACACACACACACACACACACAGATACACACACACACACAACGGCTGCATTTTCCTAGCCATTCCCTCACCCTTTAATTGCGAGCCGGCATCGCCTGCGAGTGCTATTTTTGTCCAGGCAGGGTCAACCAAAGTCCATATCACTGTAGCGTGCCTTTGTGTTCTGGCACTACTGATAAAGAAGGAAGCTGAGTGCAGTTTTCTGTATGTATTGTGAATTTGTGCAATGATCTAGGGTATTTTCGTCACTTTACCTGTGTGCATTCAGTGCTGTGAATATTCATTGTTCTGAAGAAGTGATCTTTACTTTTTCAGATTACCTTGTCTTTGAGTTTTTGTGGAAATTACTAATGTGATGATCGACTGACATCTCCAGGTTGCTCTTTGTTCAGTATAAAGTGAGATTATTTTCGTAGTAGTGACGGAAGTATAGTGCAATTTACAATCTTTACATAATTTCCTCAGTTTTGGCAAGGTCTGATTCGTGGTCTTCAGTGCTTTAACTTTCTAAAATTAAAACAAAATCGCTTTCAGCTGTTTGTTTTCATTCTTTTTTAGAGGCTTACATTTGACTAAAATTGGGTGTTAGCTGTTGCCCGACCAAGGCACGCGCTGCGCCGACTATAAACTAGGCCACACGCGTGTATTAATTAAGCCGGTCTTTACCCAGGGCAACCTCCGACATATTTCTTTTCTCTCTCCTCTCTCTCTCTCTCTCTCTCTCTCTCTCTCTCTCTCTCTCTCTCTCTCTCTCTCTCTCTCTCTGTCTGTCTGTCTCTCTCTCTCTCTCTCTGCGCATGCGTGTGTGTGTTCAAATGCATGTTAAATCCAGACCATATTATATGTATAAATCAACTCTGTGTGTGTGTGTGTGTGTGTGTGTGTGTGGTGCGTGCGTGCGTGCGTGCATGCGTGCGTGCGTGCGTGCGTGCGTGCGTGCGTATTATAACTCCTGTGCTCTTCCCGAGTACTGGAATCTAGGTCAATTCTGGAGGCACATACCAAACTTAGTGGCCAGTAACTAATTTTGTCTGTGGCCTCGCTGTACGGCAGCGGGACGGTGAAAAGGGTGTGGGGAGTGGAAGGGAAGGGGAAAGATGCGCGCTATTTATAGCCGGCAGGGCAGAACCAGAACAGCCAACCCAAGTATCACGGATTTGTGCGCCATGACACACGCACACACACACACTCACTCACTTTGGTCGGAGAAGCCCCACACAAGAAGTGACCCCCAAAGCCCTCACGACGGAAGTAAACGCCTGTGGGATCCACAGTCAGGGGGCAGTCCAACTGAGGTCCTGTCGGACAGTGGACCACGTACACATAACGCTTTCTGAAACAGAAAACAAACAACATAACACTTTCTGACAGGTGTGAGGAACAAAAAACAAAGCCAAGGATTTTTTTTTAATTTTAGCCTCCTGATTATTCTCAGTAGTATGTATGCACATATTTTCATCCACACTGAGCAGACAACATGTTGATGCTCAGTCTGCATACTCCGCCTTCTGCGGACACATCTTAACGCCCTTAAGGCATATTTTGTTGAAAACATCGTACACAACAATCTTTACAAAATCTAAAGCTTAATGTTTCAACATGTTGCTTCTTCAGATTGTAAATGTGTGCACAATAAAAATTAAAAGGTCACGATTAAGGTAGAAATACACTTATTTAAAATTCCTTCGTACTATTTGGCCTCCCTATCCTGACCTACTTTTGGTTTCATCTGCTTTTATAGCGAATGGCGATACTTTTTTTGGCACCCCCAACAAATCATTCA
>JAPXFY010000026.1:47502361-47534861 GCA_030674185.1 Monoplex corrugatus
AAATTATAAAACTGACCTAGAACACTAAGGTTCTCTTTGACGTTTCTAAGAAAGTCTGTCGTGACCATGGAGAGTTGTACATTCTCCTCCAAGGAGAACTGATGACGGATACCTCCCACAGACAGCATGGTGGATGCCTGCGTGTACTGCATTCACACAGAAACACAACATCAACAAGAAGAAATAAAAGGCACAATGCACACATTCATGTATATGTATTAGTTCAATGACAAAAACATGCACAAAATTAATACACATAGAGATTTAGCAGTACACATACAAATGTGTATACACACAAACCATGTGCAGGTAAATATTTACATGTATAACAGTGTACATGTGCACACACATACACACACACCCATACACACACCCCACCCCACACACACACTACACAACACAACACACATATGCACACAAATACAGGAACGCTCACTGATGCTGAGATAAAATACACATGACAGAAAAACTGCTGGCAGGCAGACAGGCAAGCAGATAGAAAAGGACAAAGTGACAGAAAGGCATACAAAAGGACACTGACAAAATACGATACACTTCTTTTTATTCGAAAGGCCTATTTGAAGGGGGCCAACTTACAAGAACATTTCCATGGTGGTAAACTAGACATACAATCAATCATATAGATGCATACAGATATATGTCATGGCTTCATCTTTCAAAGATTAATCAAACTTTCGACGCTGCTAAACAATACCATCATGATTATGTACCCTGCTGCATGGTGCTGGTGATCATGGCCCTCCATATGCATCTATCCCTTGTTGCTGTGAGTACATCTCCCATCCTCTCTGTCCTCAGCCACTCTGCAAGTCTGTCAAATATTTTCTCTTGCCTCATAAAATGCCCCCCAAATTTTGATTGTTTTTTCCTAATCAATCCTAATCCTAATTAATGTTCTTTTTGTGTTTGCCTTTTTGAAACTGTCTCCTTTGTTTTCTTGCTTTCCACAAAACTCTTAACATTCTTCTTAGAAACCACATTTCAGCTGCCTCAATCTTGTCCTGACTTTGCGTGTCGACTGTCCATGCTTCTCATCCATACAACAGTATCCGTTCTTAATAACATTGAAGAACTCTCTTCCTGATGTTAATTGACAGGCAGTTGTTGGTAAGAATGCTTTCCATTTTCTTGAATGTTGTTTTAGCTTGGCCGAATTCTGCTGGCTATTTCTGATGCGCATCTGCCATCTGGTGAGATGACCATTCCCAGATATTCAAACTTATCAACTTGTCTCGAGGTTGTGCCATTTCATGTTATTTTGCATGAGAGAATTTCTTTTTTGACTGTTTTTTTTCCCTGATTACCATGACTTCAGTCTTCTTGATGCTAAATCTAAAAAATAGTATTAGCAGCAAGAACCACAAGATTGATGATGTCATTTAGAATTTTTGGCAAATCCTCTTTTTCTCCAAGCAAAGGCACCACTCACCGCAGGATCGCGCTCCACCACGGTGACCGCCATGCCCTTGGGGTTGCGCTGTTTCAGCCAGTACGCTACCGAGGAACCCACAGCGCCGCCACCGATCACAAGCACATCCGTTTCCCGGGGGACCGGCACCACTCCTTCCAAGCTGGTGCCTTGAGCTGCCCCCTGTAAATACAACAGAAAGTTGCTTGGTTAGGGTTAGGGTTATTTTGTTTAAAGCCCAGCCGACCACGCAGAACCATATCAGGGCTATAATCATTTCAAAACATGTACAATACTTCAGCAGGGAAAAAAAAGGGAAAAGAAAATTATGTACACATCAATGCATTCATGCACAGAATCTAAGGAGATGCCCCTGGTGCTGACCACTTCATCCAATATATCACACAAGGCATTTAAAAAACATACCTGAATACAAATTTAAACTAACTAAGGACTCTAAAACATAAAAACTGGCCTAATTTACTTAAAATCGCTTCCCCATATCCTTTCCCTAGAGCCAAAAATGCACTTAATTACACATGCAACCAATTATCAATCATAAGAAAAAATATGCAAGACTTTACAAACACATACACATGAACAGGCCAGCAAGGCAGAAAATGATAGGAAGAAATGACAGAAAGCAAAGGAACAAGGCAAAAACAAAGAGAGTGACAGAAAAGAAATTTCTAGCACAGAATTTTCATCAAGTGGGGATACTATTTATACTGAAAGAGCGCCCGGCATCCCCAAGGGGGTAAGACATTCAGTCATGTGGACATAAGGAGTTAAGGGCTGAAACACTTGCAAGACGGGAGTTTCTCCTCCGAGGACTTTCTGTCGGGCAGCTCTCCCCAGAGTTTCTTGCTACTCGGTTGTGTTATGTTCACACATAATATGTAAAATTCTGTACCAATGTAATTTCAATCAAACATTAAAGAAATGTTTTTCAAAAAGATCAACATGCTGTTCAGTTTTGAGTATGCATGGGAGAAGAAGGGGGCTGACCAGGGTTGTTGGGGGGTGGATGTGTGCCTGCGTCTATAGTATATGTGTCTGTGTGCACATGACTAAGCGAGTGTGTGCATGCGTGTTTGTGTGTGTGTGTGGCGTGTGTGTGTGTGTTTGTTTGTTTGTTTGTTTGTTTGTTTGTTTGTTTGTTTGGTTGGTTGGTTGGTTGGTTGGTTGGTTGGTTTGTGTTTGTGTGTTTGTGTGTTTGTGTGTATGTGTGTGTGTGTGTGTGTGTGTGTGTGTGTGTGTGTGTGTGTGTGTGTGTGTGTGTGTGTGTGTTGGCATGCATGTGCACGCATGTGCATCTCTCTCTCTCTCTCTCTCTCTCTCTCTCTCTCTCTCTCTCTCTCTCTCTCTCTCTCTCTCTCAAAAGAATGGATAGGTTGAGGGAGTCAAAGGGTTAAGCTTTCGCTTTGCTAGCATGGCTGACAATGCAGGATGCTGGTGGACAGAGTGTGGGAGTCAAAGGGTTAAAGAACTAAAAGAATACCTGAAACTCTTCCTTCAAATGGTCCAAGGTGAACGGTACTGACCAGCAGGGGGCGTCCCATCCTGGTCCCTCCCTCGCTCACCGTCACGGGACACAGAACGACGACCACACTCCTCCCATCTCCCACCAGCGTCGCGTTGCGTCAGCACTGATGGTCGGGCCAACGCGGAGACGTGTTTACCGTGAAGCTTTCTCAGCCTTGGCAAATCTGTAGGCCTAGGTGAAGACTTCAGCAGTGGTGTATTTCTGCCGTTACCTCTGATCTGAGTCGTGCGCAGAGCGCTGTGAAATTTCTGAGTTCTAGCGACTTGGAGCCTTGAATGTTGTTGTGCTGATCGCACCACCAAGTGGCACCACCGACATAGCATCATGGTGGCGGTGCTTTTTTATCGTCAGTGATAGAATCTTTGGTGAGGTATATGATTTGGTTGTACAATGAGGTATATGATTTCTGTACAGCCACTGAGTAATTAGTATATGAGGTTGTGAGTTTTATGTAAAGTATGTGCTGAAGAAAATCAGTGTGCATACAAAAACTTCAGATCACATCAGGCTGAGTCACATCAGGTCAGGTTACATCAAGTCAGCATAAGGCCAGTACTGAAAAACAAAAAAACAAAAAAAACAAAAAAAATATGAACAGAATCAGTATCTGCAAAACAGGGTGGCAGTCAGGTGAGTACATGATCAGACTTCCAGTTAGATGTAAAGTAAATGCAAATATACTGTAAAAGACATAAAAGAGGAACATAAAGGTAAGAACAAACATGAACAAGGAGGCCTTCTACTTGACAAAACAAACTGTTTGCTTTAAAAAACAAAATGAAACAGAACAATAATCTATAAGTATAACAGTAAACTGGTTTAAAATACAAAATGAAAAATATCAATAATCTAAAACAATAATCTGTTTAGTTTAAAACACAAAATGAAACAAAACAATCTAAAACTGAAATCTTGTTTTGTTTTGTTTCATTTTGAGTTTTAGAATGTACCATTTTCTGTTTTGTATTTTAGACCTGACAGATATTAAGAGTTCCACATACAGCAAAGAGACAATCTTGAAAGAGACAACACTAAAAGAACATTAATGAAGATTATGAAAAGACAAGCAATATCTATAAGACACTTTATGAGGCAAAGGAAATTAGAGCACCTAGTCACAACAAGAAAGCTGGAGGGGAAAAACACCAGGCAGACCCTGGGAGAAAACATTAGACAGTTTTGCAGAGTGGATGGGGATAGAAAGGGCTGGAGATGTACTTGGAGAGAAATAAGATAGACTCATATATTCTAACACCATGTGGCAAGGAACATGATGATGATGATCACCTGACAGTTCATTCTGTCAAGTAAAAGATCTCTTTGTTTTTGTTTATTTTCACCTTTGCTGGGGAAACAACATCGCTTTCCCTCTAATAATATACTCGCATATACTTTACTAGAAAATGTGGTTCCTGCATTCTCATTTATCAGATGGACGATCCAGGAGCCTGGGTACCTCCCACCTCATGGGTAGTGGGTGGAGATTTTCTGGATCTTCCAAGTCAACATTGTGTGCAGACCTGTTGGTGCCTAAACCTCCTTCATACATATATGATGCAGAACTTCAAATGTTTACGATCCTGTAATTCATGTCAGTGTTAGGTGGCTTCAGGAAACATAAAAAAACTCAGCAATCAAATGCAATACCACCAAAGAGGAAGTATGCAGAGTGTGCAGCAACATGCTGCCTGCACAGTGTGGGCAAATCAACATGCACACACACATCCCAGAAAATCAGAATTTTTTTTTTTTTTTTTTTAGTTTCTGCTCAAATTCAAACAAAGTATAGAACAATAATCGGCAAATACAGGTAAAATGTCATTTACAGAACCAGAGTACAGCAATTTTTTTTCCCCAGATGTCTGTCCCAGGGAATGGTTTATTTTGCTAGGACTGGTAAAATATTTGAGACCAAAAAAAATTTATCAGACATGGGAACTGCTGAAAAGAGGAGAAAAGGAAAATGTAGCAGAGGTCCAAAGGCATGTTTGCCCACAAAAAAATTTTAACAGATTAAATCTGTACAACCTGGCACACTTTCAGGCATCCATCTAGCCACTCAGAGTACTTTCAAAAGTGCTTTCTGCACAACTTAATTTCATATGCGTACATATCAAATTGCAAATTATATACTCCTTATACTCACTCTACTTTAAAAAATATTTTTAAAAAAGCAGGGTACGGATTTTCAGAGGAAAGAGTTCATGTAATCCGCGGAAATGGACACTTTCTGCCATGGAAATCCGCTTGAGATCCGAGAGGAACTCTCATCACTGATTTATTTCTCCAGTTTCAGCCACAAACCATTGTCACAAGACAGTCTGAACTGGTTCTTTGTTGCCTGATGTGTCATTCTCTGTCACAAGAAGACAACAACTGACACAGGGGTTGTGTCGGCGACAGAAATGGTACTCTGTACCAGATAGATATGTGCAGGCTACTGTCCAGTATATTTATAAAACTACTGTCACTGTTTTTCTGCATCCCTGGGACTAGTTCCAACAATGATTGTCAAGTGACAATGACAAGCAGTCAACAACAGGTCCAGCTTTAAACGCTTCTAGCACAATCACTGACAGTGTCATAGACCATGACGGGAGATACACACATGCCATGGGATAAAAATTGACATTTCCGAAAGGGTCCTTATACTTTTACGACTACAATAGAATTAGTAAATGCTGTACCCACTAAAGGCTGCATATACAGGGACTAACTGGCGAATAGTATATTCATTTCTTCTATTTTTTAGCGTGGTTGTTTCAAACCTGGGCTGTTCAAGATAGATTTTTTGTTAAGTTTTTACACTTTGGTCAAAATTCTTTGTTTCAAGGTTAAAGTTGTGCCCTTCTGTGACTCCATCAAGTTAATGTTGTTTACTTTTAGAACCTGGCTGGCAATGGGTTAGGGTCACAAACTGTTGCCACAGATTTTCATTTTTCTCGGTGTTTGTGAACGATCACCACTATGTAATTTCTCAGTGAAAGATACTACAGTTTAATCGACTTGATGTACCTGCACAAAGACAATGGCTCAAATTAAAAGAAGAAGAAAGAATATAGGCCTACTGATAGCCTACTAAACTAATGACCCCCCTCCCCCCAAGGGCATTAAGGATATCAAAAATGTAGAGAAGAAATTGAGAGCCACTAACTGGTGCAGTCTTAAGTCTTGGTTATAGTTGATAATTCATACTTTTACCATGAGATCGGAGATGTCCACAGTCAGCGGTCGATGGACATGGTGCACAGTCACTAACTCAATGACTGAGTCAGTCTGGAGTCACCAAATCACGGCAAATGACCAATGCACTTTCACCTACAAAATTTGGAAATAGCATACACTTCACTTGTGAATAATTGTCGGCGTGTACACCACGTCGCCCTCTAAACACACAGTCTGTGTCACTGACACACACACACACACACACACATATTGACATAGGGCATGATAGGCCTACTCACATAGTATCAGTATGTGATACTACTAGTACTACTAGTAGTAATATGTGAGTAGGCCTATCATGCCCTATGTCAATATGTGTGTGTGTGTGTGTGTGTGTGTGTGTCAGTGACACAGACTGTGTGTTTAGAGGGCGACGTGGTGTACACGCCGACAATTATTCACAAGTGAAGTGTATGCTATTTCCAAATTTTGTAGGTGAAAGTCAAAGTGCATTGGACCATTGGTCATTTGCCGTGATACTGATATACTCATACCGATTGGGGATATATAATAGTGATATAGTGACATACACGCACGCACACACACGCGCGCACACACACTGATACACACTCTCAAACATCGAGTCGCAACTTACCGGTGTCTGCAGATAATTTGCGGTTAGCGCTGTTTGTCATGGAACATTACCATGCCTTCCATTCGCTTCGAAGTTGTCTGTCTGTTCTTCACCTCAATCGTGCAAGGAAAGCAACTCTGATTTTATTCTTGAAAATAACCTTGACCTTCTTCCTTACGCCACCTCCCTCGCGTGTCTAGTGCTCTGTGATCCTTGTTAACAGACATAAAAAATAAATAAAAAGTCTGAGAGGTCTGTAGATCTGTGTTCTATTCCCCATGCCCATCTCACCCCTCCCCTTCCCCTTCCCTCCCCCTTTGTTCTGCTTAACGTGTTCTTTACATTTTCCTTTAAACTAAAAACATTAGATCATTTCAACACGGAGGGTATTACAATTTGTAGCTAAGACAGTAACCATCGATGATTTCCTTCAAGTCGCATTTTAAATTAGGCTTATTAACTGTAGTGTGTGTGTGTGTGTGAGAGAGAGAGAGAGAGAGAGTTAATGTACATTTGAGTGTGTGTGTGTGTGTTGTTTTGTTTACTTGGCTTGTCAGCAGGTTATTCACTGGCAGATGTGCACACATTTTTTTCGCTGCCTATATGATATGGCTATTTATGACAATGAATGTGACCGGTTTCTCTCTCTCTCTCTCTCTCTCTTCCTCTCTCTCTCTCTCTCTTCTCTCTCTCTGTATGTCTGTCTGTCTGTCTCTCTCTTTCTGTCTGTCTATCTCTCTCCCTCTCTGTCTCTCTCTCTCACTGTCTGTCTCTCTCTCTGACTCTCTCTCTCTCTCTCTCTCTCTCTCGTCTGTCTCTCTGTCTCTCTCTTTCGCTCTGTCTGTCTGTCTCTCTCTGTTTCTCTCCTCTCTCTCTCTCTCTCTCTCCTCTCTCTCTCTCTCCCCACCCTCTGTTTCTGTCTCTGTCTCTCTCTGTCTCTCTATCTCTCTGTCTCTCTGTCTCTCTCTCTCTCTCTCTCTCTCTCTGTCTCTCTCTCTCTCTCTCGCTCTCTCCAGTTCTTACCGGCTATTGTCATAGGCTTGGTGGAAAGAAGAAACAAAGAATTTTAATTACATGTTACAGCCGGTCATTAGTATAGGATATGGGAGCATAACGAATACACCATAGCCTACTTATAATTAATGAAGATGTAATTGAAACCTAATTGTAGTTAATGTATGCATTGAGCTGAGTGGGAATGATATGATAATTTACGTAACAGTCTCGCAGTCGCCGTTTTAAAAGCTGGGGAGCATACACTGACCCGTGGCATTCTTTATGCATACATCTGTCTGAAAACTTACATAATGCATATTTATGTTATGCAAATACATATTTGTTTACTCTGTAATGAATTTTGGGTCTCAGTACACCCGGTTTCAGTTTCAGTTTCAATTTCTCAAGACGACGTCTCCGCACTCGGAATGAATTCCATATGTACCAACGTCACAGGTGCCATGCGATGGAGATCCAGAATGATCACGGCACAAGCCTTCAGCCTGCACATAACCCCATGTGCTGGCCAGGTCTTGAGGTTCTACATAGACAGTTCTTTATTCCTAGGGTCGTAGGGGAGTGAGGCGGCCCAGACCTCAACTTTTCCCGGGGCCAGCACCACGAGGACGGCGCCCACACAGGGGCACTTGGAGATGATGGATTCTCCTGAAGATTGGATGGATGAGAAGGCACACTGGTTCTCTATCGCTTTAATGGGTCTTAACCCTTTGGCTCCTGCACCCTGTACATCAGCATCCTGCACTGTCAACCATGCCAGCAAAGCAAAAACAACCCTTTGACTCCCTCACCCTGTCCACCAGCTTTCGCCAGAAAGCCCGTGAGGAGGGTGAGGGGGTCAAAGAGTTAAGTTTTTGTATTTGGTGGGTAAGGTGCGGGAGTCAAAGGGTTAAAATCCCAATTCTACAGATACATGTTCCAGTTCCACTTCACGTGGTAGGAATGAGTCTTGTGTCTTTTGGGTTCTCACGGGCTCCTCTGGTTTTTGTTTTGTCAATTAGCAGCTGTTCCAGTCTGCACTATCTGCTCATATGAATGTGCCCTAATGTCGTCAGCTTACTCTCTTGCAGGCAGTATCTTTGCAGTTGGTGGTGTTGATGCCACAGCTGATTAACCCTTGGACTCCCGCGCCCTGTCCACCAGCTTCCTGCAATCGTCAGACATGCTAGCAGAGCAAAAACATCCGTTTGACTCCCTCACCCTATTCACCAGCTTCCTGCAGGGAAGGTGATGGATAGGGTGAGGGCATCAAAGGGTTGCAAAGTTCTTGCAGTTGATGGATAGGGTACGGGAGTCAAAGGGTTAAATGAAACTGTCCTTCAAAGGCAGAGTATCCTAGTATTGCCTTTGCAGTCTTCCCTGGTCACGGTATCGTTGCTTCAGGTTTCCAGCGTGACGTGCAGGAACAGCTTTGGAATGTCACGTGGTGGTCTTTCCTACGGACAAGATGTCCTTTCTAGCAAAGCTGACACGGAAAGAGTAGGAACTGCATAATTGGCAGGGCTTAGGCCTTCAGATTTCCGCACCCTATCTACCGACAGCAAAAACTTAAAGGAGAGAATGGGATAGCCTATTTGAAACACTACATCATCAGAATGATCAAGGCATTAAACTGGGCACTGACCCGATCTGTGTCATTTTTGTTTGTTTGCTTGTTTGTGTGACTGTGTTTTTGTGTGTTTGTTTGTGTTTGTTTGTTTGTTTGTTGTTTGTTGTTTGTTTGCTTGTTTGTTTGTTTGTTTGTTTGTTTCTTTCTTTTCAATTTTGCAGCCGAGACTGAACTTGAAACTTTCTGTTTGTTTGTTTGATTATCGCAGTTTCCTTTTGAGTTCATCTCCCCCCCCCCCCCCTCCAATGTCTATTATCATCTTACTTAAAATGGCCACAGAAACTTGAACAGTTTTTACAATTCAATGAAGAGAAGGAGGATACAGGCATGTTGCCATGGAGTTCTGTGTAGAGTTGAGGCTGCATGACAGGTTATCCTGGCGTCCACCAGGCCCAGAAGATACAGACACCTGCAGTGCTGCTCTGATAGAAGATTTGAACAAATGCCTCAATGACGCATCGATGAAGTGCCGGGATGACACTCGACTATGTGATCTCAGTGTTCCTGATAAGCCATAGCAAGTTCAACTTTGGGTTGAAAGCTGATTGGAGCCGAAAAATCTCATAATGATCGAAGTATTATATCTGTATCAAACATCATGGCTTTATCAAAAGAACCAACCAGCCCATGAGAGAAAAAAAAAAAGAAGAAAAAACAAACAAACAAACAAACAAACAAACAGAAAAAACAAAAAACGAAGAAGAAGAAGAAGAAGGAGAAGAAGAAGAAATCTCAGAGTGGCCTCAGACGGTCTGAGGCTGAAAACTAAGACAGAGTTCAGAATTAAATTATTCAAGAGGGATTCAGCGCACTTCGACAATTCCATATGTGCTCCACCCAATCTGCTATCTGGCACTGAGACTCACTGAGCTCGTGCAAAACCCTATGCGTTGGCAACGTCCTGAAATGAAGGAAGTTCGGGGTGAGGGGGGGGGGGGGGGGAGGTGAGAGGGCTGGATCAGGAAAACGCTAAGCTGACGCCATCTAAATCATTGGGGCATTAAGATGGGCAGCAAACTAGGCCAGATTTTGGTGTTTTAGGCTGGGATCACAGACCGAAGAATGGTTGGAATCATATTGAATTCGAGGCATCCGAGTCACTGAGATCTTGACGGTTCACAGCTCTGTTACAGAACCATCCAGTCCGCTTAAAACAAAGGTTACAAACTGACCTTGTGACTGTCAAGCGGATGTGTTATGTAAACAGATATGTAAAAAAAACAACAACAAACAAACAAACAAACAAACAAACAAAAACAAACAAACAAAAACAAGCAAACAAAACAACAACAACAATAGCAGCAGCAGCAGAAGCAGCAGCAGCAACAACAAAAACAAAAGCAACAACAAAATCGTCAACTTCATTGTGCTTGCACATGCTCAGTCGAAACGAATTTTACGATATGTGAACAGTCTAGGACGATGTGTATGTATGTGTGTGTGTGTGTGTGTGCGCGCGCGCGCGCGTGTGTGTATGTAGTGTGTGGTGTACGTGAGTATGTGTGAATATATGTGTGTGTATGTGTGTGGATGTGATATAGGCGTATATGTGTGTGTATGTATATATATATATGTAGAAAGAAACTCTAGGGAGAGCTAGACAACAGAAGGTCTTCAGAGAAGTAACCCCCTTTATACAAGTGTTTCGGCCCTGAACTCCTTACACTCTCGGGGGGCCGGGCCACCTGGGCCACATCCACTCCTGCTGTTGTCTATTTTTTTTTTTTTTTTTTTTTTTTTCCCCCACGCCGGGGAGCGAACCTGGGCGATTCTGCGCTTCAAAACTGCGGTACGCGGTTTTACCAATGTGCTAACGGGGCACACGACATCTGTAGGGAATTTAATCCTTATGAAGTCATTTTTGGTTCCTCCTTGCCCAGATCCAGCTTGAGCTCCTTTCTGCTGCCTCTGCCATCGCTTTAAGGGCTCTAGTCCTCTTCTTCCCAGAAATGGCGAGTTGTTTCATGAGATCATAAGCGGAGGTGCCCACAAACCCTCTTGCCCCGACCTCTATGGCGAAGATTTTGACCCGCAGACCTGCTTTCTTCAGGGTGCTGGCAAGACCGGCGTATTTTTCGGTCTTGTAGATATGTGCTTTTTCCATTCTGCTTTCGTATATGGCACAGTGAGTTCTATCAGAATCACTTGTTTCGAGGAGTCAGAGTGGAGAGCGATGTCTAGTCTCATGCCTGTCTTGCTGATGACATCTGGGTAATTTCTCCACTCTGGGAGGTCTGCTGTACACTCCCAGTCGACTGCTCCATCCAGAAGACCCTTTGGCAATGTGCTAGTTGTCATAGCAATTTCGGGCCAGACCTGTTTCCCTCCTGCTTTGTAGAACGTTGTCATAGCAATTGGTGCGTTTGGGGTCATGTTTTTTTCGCTAACCACGTCTGTGATCACTTTCAGAACTTGGTTGTGCCTCCATGTATACCTTCCTTGGGCTAGCGCTACTTTGCAAGAGCTTAGGACATGTTCCACTGTTTGTTTCTTCTGACAGAGCGGACATGCTGGGTCATCTGATTTCCCCCATTTCACTAAGTTTGCATTCGAGGGGAGCAGGTCATATACAGATCTGAGGAGGAAGCTTATCCTTAGAGGAGCCATGTGCCACATATCGTTCCAGCTGAGACTTCTTTGGAGTGCACTGTCCCATGTTGTCCATTGCCCCTGTTGACCTTGCTGGATTGTCTTCTGCACTCTTTTGACATCTTCTTCTTTCTTCAACTCCTGTATGATCATGTCTCTTTTTTCCTTCCCTTTGGCTTTGGACCACCACTGCATTTTTGTTGCTCCCAGTCCCTGTCTGTTGGTTTGCGTGTGTCCAATTATTTCTTTGATGCTGAGGTTTCTCTTGGCATTGTTTACAGCCTCTTGGACTTTCCATTTTTTGCCAGTTCTCAGCTTTGGCTGAACTGATCTCACGATATTGTCTTTCGATCCCTCCAGCATGCTCAACAGTCTTGCTTTTCCAACTTTGTATTCCTCCACTATGGATTTGAGAGGTAGCTTCAGCATTGCTTGACGACAGTAGAATGCAACATCAGTGAGACCAGGTGGGACACCGAGCCATTTTCTGGTGTATTTGTTGATTTTGGCTTCCATTGCTTCCACTGTGCTGGTGCAAATGTCATAGATTAGCAGTGGCCACAGCAGCTTTGGTATCAGCATGAACTTTGTATTTGTCTGGCAGTCCGCAGTTATCTATTTTCTTCAGGCCTTCTTCTGCTGTTTGCTTGGTTTCACACCCCTTTGTGTGTCTTTCAGGGAGTCATCATACCATCTTCCGAGACTTTTTACTGGCTCTTCTGTGACAGTGGGGATGGCTTGGTTGGCTACCATGAATTTGACTGAATCTGCCACTTTTCCTTTTCGCAGTGAGAGACTTCGGGATTTCTTTGGTTTGAACCTCATTCTTGAAGAGGCCACCAGCTCATCCAGCTGTTGTGTCATCCATGAAAGCTTTCAGAGGAGGCATCTGGTATCCATCTCCCAGATTCACTGGACCTGAACTCTTCATTGCAGCTTTCAAGATGACTTCCATTGCCAACACGAACAGTATGGGAGAGATTGCACAGCCCATTGCAATGCCCACCTCTAGGTCTATCCAGTCCGTGGTGTATTCTTTGGTAGAGAACCGTATTGAGAACCCTTGGAAATACTTCCTCAGCATTGTTCGGATGTTTTCTAGGATGTGATACATTTCAAGAGCCAGCTGGATCATATCGTGTGGAACTGATCCATATGCATTCGCCAGATCAAGCCAAACTACGTCAATGTCTCTCTTCTCTGTTCTTGCTTTTTGGATGGCATGTTCCAAGCGCTTTAAGCATCCAGGCATTCCTGGTATGCCTCCCTTTTGGACTGACATATCCAGATACTTGTTTTCAGTCAGGTATTTTGTCAATCTTGCTGCCATAACAGAGAAGAAGATTTTCCCCTCGACGTTCAGAAGTGATATATATATATATATATATTATATGTAGTGTGTGTGTGTGTGTGTGTGTGTGTGTGTGTGTGTGTGTGTGTGTGTGTGTGTGAGAGAGAGAGAGAGAGAGAGAGAGAGAGAGAGAGAGAGAGTATGTGTGCGTGTGCGTGTGCGTGCTACAACGTTTAGATTTATGAGCGACAGTATCCGATATAATATATATTTTATACAAACATGCATATAATATAATCATTGACAGGGTCTTGCAATATTGGGATTTATTTATCTATTTATTTTTTATCTTTCCATATTTTTTATTCATCGAATTATTTTAGGATCGCAAAACAGTATACTACAATCGGATAAAAACAGCTGTATGTTACTTTCGTGTTAACCTATGCAGCTAATCCATAATGTACCAAAAAGGATGTTCATTCCAATCCGGATGTGTTGTCGACAAATTATATAGCGCAGTATAAGCTTGAGCAAACATTTCGAAATTGAATCACACGTGTATGTGCAAGATACAGTTTTGGTTCAATGTAAGAATTTCCCATGCCCAATAATAACTGCTTCGATATTTTTGCGACGTCAATAACGTTGATTGCAAAATAGTTCGTCTGCTATTAAGATTGCGACACCCTTAGCCTCGCTTTAGATGGAAGATCCATGGAATTGACCAATGGACGTGCTCAATACCCGTAACTCCAGCAAGTGGCTGTAATTACTTGGTGTTGGTGGGGTGTTGTTCAGTTAAGTTTTCGTTTGTTTTCCCTCATTGCAAGATGGGTTTCGAAACTTGTGGGCCCAATGAAGTGATGGTTGTTTCTGGTAAGACATGCAGTCAATTTCTGATGTATTCTTTCGTAGTTTAGCATTTTTGGGGTGTGGATGTTGTGATTGTTTTCGCTCAGCGTGGCTTCTGGAATTCGGATGATGTTCCGTCGATCCGTGGCATGTGAATTATGTTGGAGACAAAAGCTTCGCATTTTTTGAAAAATTCTCATTATGGCGCTTTGGAAACGGTACACTGTCATCCTGATCGTCTGTAATATTATCGCATTTCTCGTGCAATGCCTATTTTGAGCCAGTGCTTGATACTCGCGCCCGATTGCCATGGTCACTGGTGACTTGCGCAACGCATTGTTACTGTAGATCGGCTGTAAAGAGTGCAGCCGCGCTCGTACGCAGTGTACACAGTCGTTTATAAATTATGAACACATAATATTATGGTAGTGTATAAGTAATGTTTGTTAGCTCGGGGTCCGTGTGTATGCATGCATAAATGAACACACTGATTGTCAGAATAATCGAACATATTGCAACCAGTTTGCCTATTTATTTTATGATGATGAACTCTTGATTCGCATTCATCCAAATGCCAGGACACGCCCTCGGTCATTCTCTGTGTGTGCGTGTTTTGTGTGTGTGTGTCATTATCGCCATCATTGTCAGCATGCACAGTGGTCCAAAACAAGTGTGACTGCCCGCGCCCAAGCAAACAGGAACCAGAAGAACAAGAAAACCAATATAAGCGCGTATCCAACAAAACAAAACAAAACAAGAGCAAATTTTCGGCCAACTAGCCGTTGTCAAGACCCACTGGACGAGGCGGCAGGGAAGTTTTTAGTCCCGTTTTTATTATCCATTGTTTGGTGTTTGTGATCTGTTTGTGACCGTGCGTTCACGCTTGACAAAGGCTAGTTGGCCGAAAATTTGCTTTTGTTTTGTTTTGTTGGATACGCACTTATGCACAGTGGTATCAACATAAACACACACTTGACACACACACACTCAGATTATACACAAACACCCCCCCCCCCACACACACACCCACACACATGCAGAGTACATAGACACACACTTAACACACATGCAAACATGCACACATACACACACAGAATAACAATAAAAATTCAAGGGAGATGGCAACGTGTTTTGTTATAGCAGTAGTTTGTCAAAGGTACAGGTAAGAAAAACTGACCGAACACAGCGCTGATTATTTAGTGGAGTTCAGATGTTACACACAATGTTGCCTGTTTTATGTCATCATTATATTATCAGTCAGTTTTATGGGTTAGTCACTGAAGAATCCTAAAAGAAAGCATGTATGCACACATACACATGTATGCACACACACTCATGTGCATATGCATGTGCGCGCACACACACACACACACACACACACACACACACACACACACACACACAACACACACACACACACACACACACACACACACACACACACACACACACACACACACACACACACACACACGCATGCACGCATACATATACATGCTCACTTTTCTGCTGGCATTACATCATGCTAGCACTGATTGCTGTGCCATTTATGCAGCGAATGATGCTGTTAAGCTTTACAAATCTCAAGCGATTGTTTACCAATTGTTGTAGGCTAAGATTATATATAGCAAGCTTGGCCTTTGGGAAACAACACATTTGTATAAACAGAAATTCATCATATACGATAGTAGATTTTGTTTGTTTTAGAGAGTATTGTACAAGAGGGAGTTTGGCATTTGTTGTTTGTTCAAGAGGTACTCATCGCACTCAGACATGTGCTCCACTTAAATCTGCCAAAAGGAAAGAGAAGGAAGTGGGCAAGGGAAATAAGTGTACATTATTAGTAATATTACTGTAAATTTGTTGGAGGCAGGTTCATTATAAATTGACTCTTTTGTAACTAGTCCCCCAGAATATTAATGAGTAACACACACACATGCTAGATTGTGTGCAACTGATATGTATAGATTTTAGCGAAGATAACTTGGAGTGTGACTGTGTCATGCTTTTGTACACACATGTTCACGCACTCAACACATGCAAGAAGCATTCGTCCGTCACGCAACAGCACGCACTCCTTCCAACCAATGGCACTAAACAAACTGTGATATATATATTTTTTACATTTATTATTACAAACTTTCACACATCACTCATACAACATACAACATACAACATACACAACCACGCACCTTCATACTCTTTCTCTCTTCCTTCGTTTTCTCCTCCCTCTTTCAGTCTTTGTCTCCTATTCCTTGTCCCCTGCTCCTCTTTCTTTTCCTTCTCCTTCTTCCCCGTCTCCCTCTTCCTTGTCTCCTTCTTCGTCTCCTTCTTCCTTGTCTCCTTCTTCCTCGTCTCCTTTTTCCCCGTCTCCTTTTTCCCCGTCTCCTTTTTCCCCATCTCCTTCTTCGTCTCCTTATTCCTCGTCTCCTTCGTTTCCTCCTCCTTCTTCATCTCCTATTCCTCGTCTCCTTCTTCTTCTCCTTCTTCACCTTCTCCTTACTCTTCTTTGTCTCCTATTCCTCATCTCCTTCTCCTTCTTCACCTTCTCCTTACTCTTCTCATTCCTCTTCTTCTCCTTATCCTTTTACGCCTTCTTTTTTAAAATTTTTCTTCTTTTTTCTTCTTCTTCTGTTTCTCCTTCTAATTCATTTTCTTTCTCTTCTTCTTCTTCTCCTTTTTCACCTTCTTCTCCTTCCTCTTCTCCTTCTTCTTCTCCTTTTTCTACTTCTTTCTTTCTTCTCTTTTTGTTTGTTTCGCCTTCTTTTTCTTTACTATTTCTTTTTCACTTTCTTCTTGTTCTTTTTCTTCTCCTTTCTCGCCTTCTTGTCCGTCTTCTTCTTTTCTACTTCTTTTCTTTCTGCTTCTTCTGCTCCATATCTCTTCTTCTTTTTCGCTGCCTTCTTGTTCTTTTTCTTCTCCTTTTTCTCCTTATCCTCTTCTGAAGGCGGTTTTTCTGGAGACTGACTAGTGACTAGCAAAACCTATTCCACTTTTAGTTTTCAACTTGGGTGAGCTGTTTTTCAAAAACTCAATCACACCACACATTCACACACAAAATTTCCTTCCCCACGCAACATAAAAACTCATGCATACATCACTCCATGCACATGACACAAAAATCATGTGCACGCACCACCCTGCGCACATGACAGACTGATAGGTAGCGTTTTTAGTGAATATTTTCTCTGTAATAAAAAATTAGGAAAAAATAAACTTATTCTTGTATTTTCAGGGTGCTGTCTGGGACGTTCACGGTTCATCCCAGGTGGTCGTATATTTGTGTGGCCAGGCATCCAGAGACTGCAGAGGTGAGGACAGCATGTACAGGCTGATTTTTTTTTACATATATTGTAATATCAAAATTTTCAGGTGGTTTTGTCTAAAGTGTCCTATTTGACTATGAATACAAACCATTTAGTTTTTCGTTTAATCATCAACTGCTGATTACATGATTTTATAATTACATGTTTGTTCAAGAGGGATTCACTGCACTCGGACATTGTCATATCTTCTCCACCCAAATCTGCCAGCAATTATCTGGCTTGCCCAAAATCTTATATCCCGAAACACTAAGCTGACATCACCAAAATGATTGAAGCATTAAAATAGGTAGTGAATATGCCAGTTTTAAATATGCGGGCTGGAGTTGGATTCAAGATGGAAGATCTAATCAGCAGCTGTATTTTAGGAACCAACCAGCCCACGTAAAAAAAACCTTTGGCCTGCCTGAGGGTTGAAGCCATGACCCCTGCGTTATCAGCATGCTGAGTTTTCCAACAGTTCTGACAGGCCATAAAAACAGTATATAGATATGCTGAATCATTCTTGAACAAACTCCACACAGACATGAAAGGATGAAATGGCAATTGCCAATGATATTGGAGTTATTGGAGTTACTTCAAGAGGGATTCACTGTGCTATGACAGCTCCATCTCCATTTAATAATAATAATAATAATAATGTTTATTTGTATAGTGCATATTCCATATAAAAACATGCTCACCAGCGCTTTACATTTCGCAAGAAAGGCAAAAGGTGATAAAAAATGTTCACAATTACATACACAATAAGATAACAACAAACATTAAAGCTATACAAGTAAGAAGACACATAAGAAACCACAGAATATTAAAATTTAAACACTGACTTATGTAATGAAGAAAGATTAACAGATTTTTCATATGAATAAAGAGGCATACTGTGTTTATATATTGCTGCGTGTGTGTGCTTGCGTACGTGTGTGTGTACATGTGTGTGTGCGTGCGTGTGCGTTGCTGTGCGCGTGTGTTTGTAAGAATGTGTGTGTGTGTGTGTGTGTGTGTGTGTGTGTGTGTGTGTGGAGAGAGAGAGAGAGAGAGAGAGAGAGAGAGAGAGAGAGAGAGAGAGAGAGAGAGAGATGTGTGTGTGTGCGTGTGCTATGTTTGCATGCGTGTGTGTGTGTTTATGCATGCAATAGTTGTACATAAAATTATAATCAATATTTTGAATGAAGATAAAAACAGAAAAATTCTAATCCATATACAGGAAAAACATTACAGCATTAATACCTTGACAATCAAAATTCCTCACAAATTATGAACTATTCGCATATCATACATCACAATTTACATACAAACAAAGATTTGAAAAAGTGTCTTAAAGTATTTCAGTCATTTCACCCAAATCCGCCAGCAGTTATCCGACAGACTTCTTGAGCCTGCACAAAACCGTATGTGTTGGCAAGATCTTGAAACAGGGGAAAGGGGAGAAGGGCAGAAGGGAGGGACCTATCACTAATATCAGACACTAAGCTGTCACGACCAGAAGGATGGAAACATTAAGATGGGCAGTGAGCAGGCCAGTTTTTGATGTTGTGGGCTGGGATTGAACTCAAGATATCAGGTCTTGAGTTATGGTTCTACCAGCTGGCCCGCATGATGATAATTTTATCTAACTTTATTCGTGTCAGATGATAATTTTATCTAACTTTATTCGTGTCAGATTATGTACAGATGGCATGCAGATAAAAGGGGGGAAAAAGTATGGTGCAGCACCAGGGCATTGCATTCTCCCTTGGGATATAGATAAATGGATAAGGCATTTTAAATGCAAGCTTGTCTCCTTTGAGAGAACCTATTAGTATTACCGAGTGTAGTTTTACCCTTTTTCTTTTAATTTTTTTTTTTATTGTTGTTGTATGTGTAATGTATTTGAGTTTATCTGTGAAATTGGCTTTTGCTACAGGGATGACTCCTTTTTGTTCCATGGGATCGTAATCAAACTGTGTGCATATTGCATACAGGATCTTTGTTTATCTTCTCATCTGAAATACTAGTCCCCAGGCCACTGCTTTGTATCTAGCAGATGGGGGGTGGGGGATAAAAATCCATGTCTGATCCATGATTCAAACCTAGGTATGTCACTTGTAGGCAAGTGTTTTAACATCCAGGCCACACACTCCCAAGTACTTCACTTTGGAATTGAGTGGAAGTCTACATTTTCCAAAGTTTATGAAATGGCGCTAGGACAGAAAGGGAGAGCCTATTTTTTCTTACAAGTATAGTACTATTAGTAGTTAAGTGTGTATGTGTGTGTGTGTGTGTGTGTGTGTGTGTGTGTGTGTGTGTGTGTGTGTGTGTGTGTGTGTGTGCTGTCACTGTGACACGTTGTGCGTGTGTAGTGTTCACAATCTTTTATAAATGTATTCTGCCGTGTGCACCCTACAGGAAGACATGACTGCTTTGTTAACACATTTTGATGTATACTGTTTTGTTAGAATACTAAACTCTTGATTTTTCAACTTACTATGTGTTTGCATTTAATGCATTTTTATATCAACTGATGACTTTCAACTTAGTATGTGCCTGATTTAATGCCTTTTTATATCGACTGATGACTGTTTTGTGGCCCAGAGATTGTAATTCCACCTTTATTAAAAAAAAATAAAAAGGCTCAGTGATACTGTCAGAAGGTCATGATTACTTTCTAGATTTGCATGATAATGCGTATCATTTTAAAGTATGCATGATCTGATACAGCTTAATTACGTGAACGCCTGCACCAGTTGCTGTGGAGTAGTAGTTAGCGTAACAGACAACCAACTGGAAGGTTGTGGGATTGAATCCCCATCCTTCAGAAATAACATTGTGGGATTTTTGGGTGCCAACCGGCTCCTACTCGAGCTGAGCGTGCTGTGTGCTCATTGGGAAGACTGGGACTGCACAGTTGAGTCTCATCCACTTTATGGATGTGTCAGTAAGGTGTTGCTGAAATCTTCTGACCCATGCCGCAAGTGTCTGTATCTCGCTGCTCTGGTTGCCCTCAGGATATATTGTGATATTAAGTGTAGAGTACAGCCATGTCATGCAGTTTCAGTCTCCATTGCATCATTATTACCATCATCACATTGATTATCATCATCTTCACATGGCAAAAATTATGCCAGCTTCTGTGGCCATTCAGATGACATAGAAAAACAAAAGGTGAGCACAGAGGAAAAAATCTCCCGAAGTATGATGATCCTTAAAAATAAAAAAAAGATATCCGCACCCGTATGGCAGAAAACCAGTAGACAGTAATTATGATACAAGTCAATGGATTTAGAATGCTTCGAATTGAGATACTCAGAAAACCCACCTACTTGTGTGTCAACTGTGAGGATAGGCTAGGTAATTGAATTCTTGTTTAATATTGTGCTCGTGAATGGAATCTATTTATTAAAATTTATACTTCTTGGTTTAACGGACACGTCCAGGATAGAGCATCTTGCCCCACACTTCTGTATCTCAGTATCAGGAAATCATTGAATGAGACAGAAGCAAAATATATTGTTATCATGTTGTTTTTGGCAGTTTTCCGTCATACATGCATTACTCATGTTCTTTCTGTAAGCTGACACATTGCCAGGAATCCTTGATTTTATGGAACTGTCATTACCAAGCTTCCATGATCATGATGTCACCTTCCTGATGTTTAGAGAGGACCTAGCATTGCATATAGATCACTTTGATATAACAGGTCAACATGGCAGAGTGATTAGCACAATGGACTTCTGACTGGGAGGTTGTGGGTTCAAAACTCCCCTTCTGTCCCCCCCCCCCCAAAAAAAAAAGAAAATAGATGATTTTTTTGGGTTGTGGGTTCAACCCCCCCCCCCCAAAAAAAAAGTGAAAAAAGATGATTTTTTTTGGTTGTGGGTTCAAAACCCCCCATCTGTCAAAAACAACAACAAACAAAGAAACAAACAAAAAAATGAAAAAGGATGATTATTTGGGTTGTGGATTCAAAATCCCCCATTTGTCAAAAAAAAAAAAAAAAAAAGAAAAGAAACAAAAAATTATTTCTTTTGGGTTGTGGATTCAAACCCCCCATAAGTTTAAAAAAAAAGAAGAATTTTTTGGGTTGTGGGTCCAACCCCCCCCCTCCCCCCATCTGTGAAAAAAAAAAATTGGGGGGGGTTGTGGGTTCAAAACCTCCCATCTGTCAAAAAAAAAAAAAAAAGAAGATTTTTTGGATTATTTGGTCCAGACCAGCTCCAGGCTTGAGTTTAATGTTATGGGTTTGTTGGGAAGAGTGGGAACATACAGTCCCGTCTCATTGTCTTTATGGATACATGTATCATTAAGGTGTTGCTCAAATTTCCTGACCAACACCACAGGTATCTGTATCTCTAGGGCCTGGTTGATGTCAGGATGTATCATGAACTTAAGCGTACAGTTTGGCAACTATCAGACAATCTGAATCTGAAACGGAACTTGGCTGCAGCATCGTTATCATCCCCATTCTCATCATTTCATTGTAAAACAGTTGTCTCTGGTTCTGTGGCCTTTCATGCCCAGTGATCATGATGACATGAAATTTAGTTGGTTTGGAGTTGTGTTGGACAGATGAAATCAGCAACTTGATGGAAATGACACATTAGCAGTTAACCCTTTGACTCCCTGAGTCCCTCACCCTGTCCTCTAGCATCCTGCATCATTAATGGTAGCAAAGCAAAAACTTAACCCTTTGGATCCCACACCCTATCCTCCAGCTTCCTGCAGGGTGAGGGAGCCAAAGGGTTAAGTTTTTGCTGCTGGTGGATAGGGTGCGGGGGTCAAAGACTTAAAAAGATTTAAAAAAATGGCACTTTGATGGTGTTAGCTACTGACAAAATGGCATTTCTCCTGGTAAACTAGTATCCTTAACTTGTGCAAGGATTCAACTACAGAATGCTGCCTTAGCCTGTATTAAGTCAGAGTCAAATACAGACCACCAGTTAATAATTGTTTATCTCTGTGTAATTGCAGAGCCAGAGTACCCTTCTGGGTACGAAGTCTGGTGTTTATTCAAAAGAATTCATCACACTCAAGCATTTCCATATGTGCTGTACCCAAATCTGCCAGTAAGTGTCAGGTACATATCTTGAGCCTCTGTAAAACCCTGTGCACCAGCAAGGTGTTGAAATGAGGTGAGGGAGAACAAGCCCTGTTGAACTCCAAGCTGACATCACCAGAATGATTATAACGTTAAGATGGGCAGTGAACAGGCCACCTTCTGTTGTCATAGGCAGGGATTGAACTCAGAACATCAGATTTTGGGTCCATGGCTCCATCAACAGAGCTAGGCAGCTTGGGATAAAGATGTCATTATGGGGATGCAGTTATGTTTGAAAAGGAGTAGGGTATTGATAATTATAATCATATATTAATCTCTGGAAAGGAGCTTTGAGGTAATTTCTATTGATATGATTAAAACCTTGACTGCCCTGCTCGTTATATTTTCTCTTTTACAAATTTATTTAAAAATAGACTTCTC
Organism: Monoplex corrugatus; assembly: GCA_030674185.1. Taxonomy (NCBI): domain Eukaryota; kingdom Metazoa; phylum Mollusca; class Gastropoda; order Littorinimorpha; family Ranellidae; genus Monoplex; species Monoplex corrugatus. Next base: position 47,525,272 of record JAPXFY010000026.1, read on the forward strand.
TGTTGATGTGCACTTACATTTTTATGGTAAAGTACAGTTGTCCTTATGTGTATTTTTATGAAAAAATGCAGTTGTCCGTGTGTATATTTTTATGGAAAAATACAATTGTCCTTATGTTATATGTATAGTTTTCTTCAAATTACTGTGGCTTTTTGCATGGAACTGTAGTGTAACAGTGTTACTATTACTAACAGAAATGTAGTAGCAGGGTACAAGGGAAAGCTTGGGTCTAACATTACTGTCTTGTGTTTGTGCACGCGGTTGCCTGCCTTTTCCCGCTCGTCTCTTTCCTAAAGGTTGTCCCTGAACATCATCACTCTCGTGATCGAGAGTCCTCAGGTGTACTGTAAACAGGGTGTGTCCATATTCGTCACAGGTATCGCACAAGTAAGTGAGTAGCATCCTGTTGTGGCTGACCTGAGGGATGATACCTGTAGTTGACCAGTATTCCTGTTGAACCTTGGGGCTTTTTGCATCTTTGGCTGGCATGGCTTTGGTGGATCTGTTGGCTTACAAGCTGCTTGCCTGGCTTTTTTTAAGTAGTGTTGTTGGCAATTTTTGTTGTGTTTGTTTATTGGTTGATAATCATTTTTATTCATTGAATTCTGCATGAAGATTGCCTTGATGCCATACAGTTGTGTAATTGTGCAATCTTGTTCCTGACCTACATTTTTTGCAAGTTAAACAGCATTTTCTGTTCAATGGTTGCCACACCGAAACTACAGGTATTGGAGCATGTATTTCTCTAGTTAATGGAGCAGATCTGCAGATGTTGCAGTATCTGTTTATTTTGCAGAAGGAGCAAAACTGCAGACATCACAACATCTATTCATTTTGCAAATGGAGCGAAACTGCAGGCATTGCAACATCTGTTTATTTTGTAAATGGAGCGAAACTGCAGGCATTGCAGCATCTGTTTATTTTGTAAATGGAGCAAAACTGCAGACATCACAACATATTTATTTTTGTAAATGGAGCAGAACTGCAGACGTTGCAGCATCTATTTATTTTGTAAATTGAGCAAAACTGCAGACATTGTAGCATTTGTTATGTAAATGAAGCAAAACTGGAAACATTGCTGCATCGTTTGTTTTGTAAATGGAGCAAAACTGCAGACATTGTAGCATCTGTTTGTTTTGTAAATGGGAAAAAAATGTGCAGATATTGTAGTATCTGTTTTTTGTAAATGAAGAAACACTATAGACTTGTAGCATTGGTTTGTTTCTTAAAGCTTTAGTACATGAACAAACACATTTTGAATGTTTTTGTAGATGTACCAAACCTGCCGATATTACAGTGTCTTGTTTCGTAAGTGCACTAAAACTGTAGAACAAAGACTGCATGTTACCATTCAAGAGAAACTGTTTTTTTAAAACCTGTAATAGAATGAGAAAGCAAGGACATAGAAATGGATTTGTATTTTTGTTGAATTTTTATCCAAGTTGCAAATATGGTGGAGTCCGTCCACAGTGAAATTTTCAGGAGATGGATATGTGTTCATTATAGTGGTAGTAAGAATCAGTGACCATACACAGCCCTAATTGTTTGTTGCCTTGCTGGTGGAGTTCAGTTATTAACAAAGTTTCCTATTTCTTACGCCATCATTATTATGTTTATCAGTGAAACATACATGCGCGCGCGCACGCACACACACACATACACACACACACAGAGGACATAACATTGCTGCTGGTGTTATGTCACTGGAGAGGCAAAGTGAAAGTGGCTGTCACAGTTTTCAATTGTGTTTGAAGAAACCTACTTCAGGCGTACAGTATGCTGATCAAGTACTTGTTTATTGTAGGGCAAGACTGTACAGTATTGCAAGCTTGGCCTTTGGTAAAAAAACACCTCACGTGTACAAAGAGGAATTTGTTTTGTGCGATAGTAGGTTTTGTTTGTTATAATAGTATTTTAAAAGAAGAAAGCAGCAGCGAAAAAATATGAGTATATCATTGCCGGAAATTCATTGTAGGCATGTTCGTTACAGGTGTACTCCACTGTATACTATATGGCCATTGGTGGAGGCAGTTCATCTATTGAAAGTGTTATGAAAAACAGTAAGGAAACTGGTTGGTTCTAGTGATAAAGCTGTGGGCAGAGATCTGATATCTTGAGTTCAGTTCCCAGCCCGCAACATTAAAAACTGGCCTGTTTTCTGCCCATTTTAATGTTTCCATCATTCTGGTGGCTTCAGTTCAGTGTTTCACAGATTTCACCCCCTCTCCCCATTTCAAGGCTTTGCCAGCGGATGGAGTTTAGTGCAGACTCAGGGTGTCTCCAGGTAATTGATGATAGATTTGGGTGGAGCATGTATGGAATTGTCTGAGTGCAATGAATCCCTCTTGAACAAACTCCAAACCCCTAATCAGCTCTGTTTACCAGGTAAACTTTTTCTTCCACTGTATGTGATATTTACATCCATGGACACATACCCTGATGTGTGTTCGGTTTTGTTTATTCATTCATTTATTTTGGAAGGTCAGTACGTTAATCCTCCTCATGCTTTTCCCCTAAGTTGCAATGCTTATCTGGAATTTCTTGAGAGATCTTTTGTTTTGTGCTCTTTGTAAGTGGTGTTTTTTTTTCTTGTAAGGTAGTTCGGCTCTTTGCGTTGAAACTGAAAGCAGTGTTTGCATTTTATCCCAAAAAGTGTTTTGTGTTGTTGCTTGAAGTTGAAGTATTTTCTCCGCTTGTTCATGTCATGTTATGCTTGTTCAGGTTGCATTAAATGTTTATCTTAACAAAAATAACAGCAACGAAAAAGTAGGTAGGCTATAAATTTTCATGTTGTGATGTGAATTTAGTGTAATTGCTAATTCGCATACTGTGTGTTTTTGTTTCTAACCCATAGAAACATTGTGGATGTGTGTGTGTGTGTGTGTGTGTGTGTGTGTGTGTGTGTGTGTGTGTGTTGTGTGTGTGTGTGTGTGTGTGTGTATGTGTGTGTGTGTGTGTGTGTGTGTGTGTGTGTGTGTGTGTGTGTGTGTGTGTGTGTGTGTTGTGTGTGTGTGTGTGTGTGTGTGTGTGTGTGTGTGTGTGTATATATATTGGCATCTGATCTTTTTACTTGCTGGACCATTTTGATTCAAGATGGAGTAAATGTGATTTGAAAAAAGAACAAAAGCTTTGGTCAGTAGCAGTGTGCATTCTGCTGTACTCACTATCATCATGATCAGTAATTGATTATATTATGTAATGTTGTGTGTTATGTTTCGTTATGTTTCGTTATGTTATGTTATATTTCACTTTATTTTATTTTGTTGACTTTGGGCAAATGAAATTGTTTTAAAAAAGAACACTAGCTTTGGTCTACAGTCATATGCATTCTACTTTGTGTATTTGTAATGTGTGATTTATTTTATTTTATTTTATTTTATGTTATTTTATTTCATTTCATTTTGTTTTATTTTACTACTATTTTTTTTACTTTTTTATTATTATATTTTGGTTTGCAATTGTAGGGGATCCTTGGGGTTGGCAGCTGTAACAAGTTGTAAAGACCTTGCTGTAGAACTATTTTCAGACTGTGACTTAAAGCACACCCAAATATTGAATAGATGAAGTTGGAACGCAAGGGTTTTAATGAAATAAAAATTTGTTCCTAAACAGAAGTCTGTTGATCCTTGTCAAAACTTGGGGCCAAACTTTAGTTTTTTTGTTTTTTTTCTGAAGTTATGTTTCTTTTTTTTCTTTTTTCTTTTATTTGTTTATTTACTTTTTACTGTTATTATTGTTATTGTTGTTATTGTTATTGATATTATTGTTATTATTACTAATATTCCACATTTTCATCATCATCATCATCATCATCATCATCATCATCATATTATTATTGTTATTATTATTGTTATTATTATTGTTGTTGTTGTTATTGCTGACCAATCTTCTGCACTACTCTACTCCTGTGCCAATACCCCCACTCTGCTCACTTCAGCTGTCCAGCACACACCCAAACCCAACAAAACCGGCACCATGTAAGTAGGTCATGAACTGTAGGTTTACAGAATCGGGGACAGTTGTTCACTATGCTCTGATGATGGGAAAGGGGATGACAGTGATGATGCTTTGGATTTCCATTTCAGATGGGAGCTTTGTCACAGGGCTGTATTCTGTGCCCACTCTCAGTAGCAAGAAACTATGGTGAGAGCTGGGCAGCTCGTAATATGTCTTGGCGTGAATGCATGACAGGGTCACACTCTTTAACTTAATAATGCGTGACAGGACTGTACTCTGCGCCTACTGTTATTGTTAAAAATATACCTGGTGTTAACCAGTCCTGGGAGATACAGGCACCTATAATTTAATTTCATGCAGGAGTTGTGTCCTTGATGCCTGAAGCATGTCACAGAGGCGCATGTTTTGTCTGGCAGTGGTGGTAGTCGAAGTAATCGTAGTAACCTCTTGGTTGTGTTGTATATCCTTTGTGGAGTGTAGCTGTAGTGTGGTGTTGTTGTGTGTGTTTTGCAGGTTAAGCTTAAACACCATCACTCTGACCATAGAAAGCAACAGCGTCTACACGCAGTTAGGAGTAGGCATTTCTGTCACAGGCATCGCCCAGGTGAGAGCAGAGACTGTCCCTCCATCTGTGTTTTTTCCTTGGCTTGTTTACTGGCATGTACCCCTCCCCCCCCCCCTCTCTCACCTGATCACACTGCCATTCTCCTGAACATGTTCCAGTTCCACTCTCTCCTTCACCTTTCACGTAACCCTTTGGCTTCTGCACCCTGCCCACCTGCGTCCTGTGTTGTCAACCATGCTAGCAAAGCAAAAACTTAACCCTTTGACTCCCTCACCCTATCCACCAGTTTAACCCTTTGACTCCCTCACCCTATCCACCAGTTTAACCCTTTGACTCCCTCACCCTATCCACCAGTTTAACCCTTTGACTCCCTCACCCTATCCACCAGCTTAACCCCTTGACTCCCTCACCCTATCCACCAGCTTTCTGCAGGAAGCTGGTGGATAGGGTGAGGGAGTCAAAGGGTTAAGTTTTTCCAGTTGGTGCATAGGGTGCAGGAGTGTCGTGGCTTACAGGACCTTTATAGTGTGCATTTAATGTTCTGTGTGTGTATACACATAAAGGGGCCTCAGGCACTAGCAGGTCTGCACGCATGTTGACCTGGGAGGCTAGCAAAGTCTCTGCCCTTTGCCTACGGCTGTACTTAAGCGGATTTGATCCCAGGCCATCCAACTGGAAGACTAGTCCTGACCTTGTGATTGTTCTACCTGTCACTTGTCAGTAAGAAGGTGGAGTGGCTTATGTGCAGGCAGTGTTTTGATGATTTTTTTGATAGTGTGTGTCTGTGTTTGTTATAAAATGTATATCAAACACAGACACACATGTTTGAAACCGTTTTCCTGAAAAGGCCCAAAATACACACATGTGCACACACACACACACACACACACACGAGCACACACTCATGCGCGCACACTCACTGACTACACACACACACACACATATATGCACACGCACATGTGCGCACATACAAGAACACACATGTACACACACACACGTGTGCATGCGTACAAACACACACACACACACACACACATGTATGTACTCTGACACGAGCGCACAGTAAACATGCACATACATACACACAGACATGCGCGCACACATGCACACACACATACACACAAATACGCACACACATACACACAAATACGCATACACTCATACACACACAAAACTATAATGCACACACACACACACACACACACACACACACACACACACACACACACACACACACACACACACACACACACACACACACACACACACACACACACACACACACACACACACACACACACACTTATGCACAACTGTAGAGAACACCAACAAATAAACAAGGATACCCTTTATGATTGATCTTTCAGATACTACAGGTCTGTCAGTCAGGGCCTCATATACATGTAATGATGTAGACTCTGTGGCACAATAAATAAACACACCTGTGAATTCTCGGCCCATGGTCAGACATGCTTGCTTGGGCGTGAAATGCCCGCTGAATGTCAAAGTTGTGTTGACCGCAATAGTGTTTTGTCCATTGCTTAATGTTTGTGATGCCATTATGGTTAGGTCAGTGTGTGTAACTTGGTGTCTTTATAAGATAAGCTATCGTTGTTAGTTTTGTTCGGATTGATAAACTGTTGTGTGGTGTGTTTCTTGAGATGTTCATTTGACTCTTTTTATACATAATGCATAGAATGTCATTTGTATTGTGCATGGTAAAAGTTATCAAACTGCTACCCATGTGTATTACTGTTCTTTTCCTGCTAATCAGCATGCAGTTACGTTTCATACAAGTATATAGTTAAATGACATACAGATTTGTAGATAATGGTGCGAATATGTTTATTTTGTTTTCCATTGTTATCGTAATTACACTTCACCATTTCTGTTCATGTCTTGTCAGAAACAAGTTTGAAAGAAAAGATGTTCAGTTTTATTTTGTTCAGTTAGTTAACCTCGGTGTTTTTCTTCTTACGTTCCAGTTACTGTAGGTGTGTGTGTACTTGTTTTATGCACACTGTGGAGGCAGTGTGTTGCTGCACACTCTGTGTTCTCCATGTTTTGAGGGTATGCATGCAGGGTGTTCTCATGTTTCTATGAGCCACTGAACACGGGATCTTTAACTTGCGTATTTGATGATTGGCATGCATACACATGAAAGGGGCTTTAAGCACTAATAGGTCTGTGCATTTCTTGACCAGGAGATGGGAAAAATCTCCACTCATTTTTTCCAACAGGCGGAGTTGAGATGCCCATGGAAGTCTATCCTCTTATGAACTTTGACTGATGGTTCTACTGATGTTAGTACTACAACTTTTGTGCTGATGTAACTGGGTGCTTCCACTTACCTAACATCTCACATGATAAAACTAAAGAACTCCAGATGTGACTGACTGGCTTCAGGGTTCTTGCACATTTAGGCAGACGTGAACGCACATGTGCACGTGTGTGCGTGTGCGCACACACACACACACACACACTCACATCCAACACCCATCTACACACACAGACACACACTCACACACACAAACTGCCATCCACACACAGACTCACAGACACAAAGATACGCACACATACACACACACATGCAACTCCCGTCCACATGCACATGCACACACACACAAAACACACACACACACACACATGCAACTCCCGTCCACACGCACACACACACACACACACACACACACACACACACACACACCACACACACACACACACACACACAACACACACACACACACACACACACACACACACACATGCTCTCTTCTCACTCTCTCTCTCCAGCCAGTCAGTCAGTCAGTGTCATGTAATATTAAGGTGTTGAGGCCAGAAATAGAAGAGAAGGCATTTACCCCTTTCCATTCATACAGTATAATTCAGCAGGGGAAGGCTGACAAGAAGCAGGTTGAAAGATAGGCTTGTGAGGGATGGGTGGGTAGGTTACCTACCTATCTACTGCCAGCTATGCTATTCCATGCAGGGCACAAACACACACACACACACACACACACACACACACACACACACACACACACACACACACACACACACACACACACACACACACACTCACACACTCATTTTCTCACTCTCACACACACACACTCTCACTCACTCACTCACTCACTCTCTCTCTCTCTCTCTCTCTCTCTCTCTCACACACACCACAACACTGCTCATATCCGTTCTTGACCAGACACTAATATTATGGCACCTTAGGTGTGTTTCGGAGCCTTGGGGTCTCCTCCTGGACAGTATGTGGTAGTTGTCCCTTTCAGTCTGTGGCATAAGGAGTGAACAGATGATGCTCTTTGGTGTTTTTTTGTTTGTTTTGTTGTTGTTGTTTCTTTTCGCTAAGCTCAGCTTGTGTCTTTTATGCTGGCTGATCTTGTGTCTTTCTGCTGGCTGATCTTGTGTCTTTTGTTGGCTGATCTTGTGTCTTTTTGCTGGCTCATCTAGTGTCATCTTATGAAGGTCTGTGGCTTCTATACAGTAACAGCACCATAGGCAGGAAAGACATCTCATGGATTAACTTGGAACACGCAGGCCACATGGTCTCAATGACAAACCATAAAGATTTCCTCAACAGTATCATGCCACTTTATGTACTTTTATCTGGACATGGCTCTGTGTTCATGTACTTTTACCTTGGTGTGTATGTGTGTGCATGTGTATTCGCTCGAATCTATATGTATTAACTTTCTTGTCCTTCATGTATGATTTATATTTATACTGCTTGGATGAATTTATGCATACAAGTTCTTTTAATGTGTCCTTGATGGCTTGAGTCCATGTATGTTTTATCTCGATGATGATTTACTGAAATAGACCATATTATCACCATTTTCCCATCCCAGTGAGGTCTTGGCTTTGTGGCTGCACATATGTATTTTTTATTTTTATTTCAATTTTGTTTTCTTTCATTAAATGTTTGAAATTAAATGCTTTAATTCTCCTTTCACAAGACAGGCCCGGCAGCGTCTGACTAAGGTTTTTTTCTCTGGGGACTCCGGTTTTCCCTTCAGCCCCTTGGCTGTTGGTTTAGGATGTTTTTCTTCTTATTCCAAGGTCTGACCAGATTCGTTGCACTAGGCATGATCCATTTACATCAGCTATACCTCTTGATTATATATCTTCCCATTCAGTTTGACCATATGCTTAGATTTTCCCATATGCACTATTAGATAGTAGGATCCTTTACATTCCAAACACTACTCTTAGCTAGTGCATCATAGTGTTAATTTTAGCCTTGGACCCTCTTCAGGATAAAATAATATTGATATGGCAAGACCACATTTCAAACTGTAGAATTCATCTCACTTCCGCTCTGACATCATATTTACTCAAAAACACATTATGATGTCATTTTAGTCAGTTTATTCCTTTTTTCATACTGGAGCAAAGGGAAGTTTTTCTTAATTTTAGCAGCAGGGAAGTTTCAGTCTTTTTCATAATTTTTGTATCTACTGTTTGTTTGTGATCCTACGCTTGAAATTTGTGCCTGTCTTTTCTGGTTGTATTAAATATGCATTGTCATTCTTTTTGTGTGTGTTTTTTTTCTGGTTCCTGCTTGCTTGAATGCAGGCGATCACATTTGTTTTGGATTTTGTCTTTTTGCTGGCTGATCTTGTGTCTTTTTGCTGGCTGATCTTGTGTCTGTTTGCTGGCTGATCTTGTGTCTGTTTGCTGGCTGATCTTGTGTCCTTTTGCTGGTTGATTTTGTGTCTTTCTGCTGGTTGATTTTGTCTTTCTGCTGGCTGATCTTGTCTTTTTGCCGTCTGTTTGCTGGCTGATCTTGTGTCTGTTTGCTGGCTGATCTTGTGTCTTTTTTCTGGCTGATTTTGTGTCTTTCGGCTGGTTGATTTTGTGTCTTTCTGCTGGCTGATCTTGTCTTTTTTGCTGGCTGATCTTGTGTCTTTTTACTGTCTGATTTTGTGTCTTTTTGCTGTCTGATCTTGTGTCTTTTTGCTGGTTCATCTTGTGTCTTTTTACTGGCTCATCTTGTGTCTTTTTACAGGCTAATCTTGTCTTTTTGCTGTCTCATCTTGTGTCTTTTTTA
>JAPXFY010000026.1:47537361-47617361 GCA_030674185.1 Monoplex corrugatus
CTGAAACTGAGTTTAGCAAATTATATTTGCTAGCATTTATAATGAAAAATATGAAAAAAAGTATATTTGCAAGGTTACAATGTTAGAAAGTGAGTGAGTGCATTTGTAGGTAGGGGGCTCGGAAGACAGCGTCCTGAGCTCAGGACTGGATCAGAATAATCCTTCGATGCCCACACCCTGTCCACCACCATCCTGCATTGTCAACCATGCTAGCAAAGCAGACACTTTATCCTTTGATTGTCTCATCTTGTCCACCAGGTGGATGGGGTGAAGGAGTCAAAGGGTTAAGTTTTTGCAGTTGGTGGATAGAGTGCAGGAGTCAAAGGGACAAGCATTGTTAAAACTCCACCATTGATATGTATTCTTAACTTTTTTTAGTTTTTTTTCTTCAGGATGTTAAGATGTTAATGTATATTTTGAGATGGGTATAACTCTGATATGGCTGTACACAATCGGCTGGGCTTCAAAACAACAATAATGATAATGATATAAACTATTTTTCTGAAAAGTTCATACCGACATATTTTGCTCTGCCTTTTTAACTCATAAGCTTTGAATTGGATATCTTATTTCTTTTTTTAATTTTAGTTTATTTTACTTCATATATTTTGTTCTATTGATTTAATTTGCATCACGCAGGAGATCTACAAGGATCGCAAGAAGTTCTCTAAGGCCGTGTTTGAGGTAGCGTCCTCTGACCTTGTCAACATGGGTGTCTACGTAGTCAGCTACACTCTCAAGGACATCCGAGATTCAGAAGTAAGTTATCTGTCTTTCGTGTTGATACTGCAGAACGTGAATGCTGAGATATTGATTTATTAATCTGTATTTGTTCAGCGCTTTATTTTTGTCTGAGATGTTCTGCATTTCTTAATTATTTGTTAATCTGTATTAGTGCAGGACTTTTGTTTTTCCATCCTTTTGGTCCAGGAGGTGAAGCAGGTGGTCTGCAGGTAAATGGGAAGCTTGGCATAGTCATGTTGTAAATGTGGAGTGTTTCGCTGTTCCATCTTTCCATAGGTATTGGTCAGGCATGGGACTTCTCCTGAGATCCGCTATTTTTCATGGTAACCAACCGCGTTTCCTTGGAAAAAAGTAGGACTTTTTGGATCCTTATAAACAATGATGATATAAACAACACACACACACAAAAAAAAAAAGAAAAAAAAAAAGAAAAAAGAAAATAGTATCCCTTCTAATCCAGAAGTTAAGAGAGGTACCATGTTTGAATTATTCAGATATCTGCAATGACTGCCAACTGCTCTGCAAAAGCTGTACGGGTTTATGTGCAGATTTAAGGCTTGTGCCATGATCTCCATCACATGGCACCTGTGACATTAGTGCATATGAAATTCATTCCGAGCTCGGAGATGTCATCTTGAGAAACTGAAACTGTATTGATTGGTTTGACATTCACATATAAGATTCTGGCTGCCATGTTTTGTCTTTGTTGCTTTGATCGTGTGTGTGATCATTTTTTTTCAAAAAGTAAAAAGGTCTTTAATCTACTGACATAAGAGATTTGTGGACTTGCATCCTGCTTTGGGTGAGTTATAATTGAGAATTGTAATGAAATCTACCACATTTTTGTTGCTTTTTAAGTGCATGAAATGGTGAAAAGTTTAGGCATGAAATGTACATGAATTTGATGGCCAGAAATGTTTAGATTGCACAGATTTCAATCTTGAAAAGATAATGTCCAAGGGGGGTTTTGAGCAATTCCCATACCTGACTTTGTGTATGTGTATGTGTGTGTGTATGTGTGTGTGTGTGTGTGTGTGTGTGTGGTGTGTGTGTGTGTGTGTGTGTGTGTGTGTGTGATTTGCATATGGGTGATATCTGTTTTTTTGCTCCAAGATTCTGATAGTTTATAGACTATAAGCTTACATTTCTACTAAAATTTGTCCCCAGTTTTTCAGAAGCAAGCAGATATGCAGTTTTGAATTTTTGGGCATTGAAATGGATTTTGTGTGTGTGTGTGTGGCTGTCTCTGCTTTGTCATTCTTAGAGAAGGAATGGGCATAGTTATGAATCACTGCCCATTGTGCCATTGGCATTGTAGGTCAGCAACAAATGTCCTCCGCTCATATCTGTCTGGGAAATAGGCAAATGGAAGCATTTAAAAGGGAGAGGGGCAAAAGGGGATGGGATGGGTTCAGAATTAGAATGATGAAAAGGAGACATAAGATTTAGTATTTCATTATAAAAAATGTATGTGCATTGAAAAAGAAAAAAAAAAGTGGTGTGTGTATGTATTAAAAGAAATTAATGCTAAATTTGTATATGCTAAAAGAATTTTGTTCATACAATTTAATGAAATCAGAATTGATAAAACATCAAAAATAAACTGTAATACATATTTGAAATTGAAGATATTTTTGTCTCTGCCAGCCCTGCCCCACCCTCTTCCCTCTCGTTGTCTCTCTTTGTCTTTCTCTTTTCCCTGTCCTGTTTGTCTTTCTGTCTGTCCCTATCGGTCCATCCATATCTGACTGCCTCATCTGTCTCTCTGCTTCTGTCTGTCTCCCTTGTGGAGACACTTTTTTTGAGTCCCATTTTCTACATCACTTTAGTGGCCACAGACGTTGGCACAGTTTCTATCTGTCTCTCTTTTAGAGACAGTTTTTTGGTCCCATTTTCTATGTCATTTTGATGGCCACAGATGCTAGCACAGTTTTTACAGTGTGATGATGAGCATGAGGATAATAATCATGATCCTGTGGAGTTCAGTCTGCGATTGAGATTGCATGACAAGACTTTACTCTGCACTTACTATCATAATATATCCCGACTTCAGCCAGGCCTGAGAGATACAAACACCTGCAGTGTTGGTCAGATAATCTCAGTGGCACATCTGTGGAGTGGATGAGACTCGACTGTTTGGTCCCAGTCTTTCCAATGAGCCCACAGCATGCTCAGCATTGGGTAGGAGTCGGTTCGAGCTGAAAAATCCCACAGTGATTTTTGGAGGAACTGATGGGAATTTGAACCCACAACCTTCAAGTTGGTAGTCTGTTGTGCTAACCACTACATTACAGCAACTGGTTTTCTTAAAGCAACTACCAGTGTTGTCTTCCTGTGACCCATGCTAAACCCTGGTTTGTGTTTGGGTTGTGGTCTTTATAGTAAACTTTGTGTCAGTGCCATGTCTCTTTTCATCTCGCTCACACTTTGTCTCTCTTTCTGTGTGTCTATCTATCTCTTCTTCTGCCTCTATATTATTGTTTAATATTCCCTGTAGATGTTCAGATGTGCCTACATCATGTCGTTGTACCATAGAATTGCTTACACCATGTCACATTGGGATTGGCCCAAACAAGAATTTTGAATTTTGTATTTGTTGTTGTATTCTCTCTGTCTGTGCCTGTCTCTTTCTCTTTTATTGTATATTCTGTCTGTGGGTGAGGGCTGAGTGTAAAAAAGCATTAATGTGCTTGTGCCCCTACCCTTAAAAATATAAATGTGTCCTTATTCCTCAGCTGTCCGTTGTTGATGTGTGTGTGTGTGTGTGTGTGTGTGTGTGTGTGTGTGAGTGTGTGTGTGTGTGTGTGTGTGTGTGTGTGTGCGTGCGTGCGTGCGTGCGTGTGCGCACGTGTGTGCGCGCGTGTGCACACACATGTGTGTTAGATTTGTGTGTGGGTGATTTGTGTTGTTATGTTCTGAGATTTTGATGATTTATTGATGCTTACATTTTTTTGTCAGATGTGTATTGTGCCATTGTGAAAGGAAACTAAAAATTTGTCCTTATTTTTCAGAAGCAGATATGCAGTTTTGAATTTTTGAACAGTGAAGTGGATTTTTTGTTTGTGTGTGTGTGTGTGTGTTGTGTGTGTGTGTGTGTGTGTGTGTGTGTGTGTGTGTGTGTGTGTGTGTGAAAGAAAGAATAACCACAGAACCATGTGTATACCCGACTTTTTTTTTTGAGGTGGGGGGTAGATGTATGCACATGCATCTATGTACATAACATGTGTTTTATTACTGTTTTTCTGAGTGTGAGTGTGTTTGTACACAAATGTGCATTTGTATGTGTTGCCATGCGCACTTGCATGTAGTATGTCTGTGAGAGCGAGTTTGAGTTTTTGTTTTTTGTTCAAGAGGAATTCATCGCGTTTGGACAATTCCATATGCACTCCATCCAAATCTGCCACTGGTTACCTGGCAGGCTCCCTGAACCAGTGCAAAACCTTTGGGCTTGCAGGGTCTTGTGTGAGAGTTTGTGTGTACAAGAGTGTGTGTATGTGTGGATGTATGTGTCATACGCATGTGGTGTAGAATGTTTTAACTTGTGTGAGAGTGTGTTTGTTCATGAGATGTGTGTGTGTTGTGTGTGTGTGTGTGTGTGTGTGTGTGTGTGTGTGTGTGTGTTTTGATGTGCCCATGACATTTAAGATAACGTGTGTACAAGTGTGTGTATTTGTTTATGTGGATGTACACTTGTATGTCTGTGACTTGCTTTAACATAAGCACACAACAGATTTTCAGTCTCTGACAAAATCTCAGCAAATACAAACCCAGGAACAGCCTCAGAAACTAGACGTGTACTTTCAGGGTTACCTGAAAGCGTTAGGCATGAAGCGAACTGCCGAAGTTAAACGCGACGCCAGGATGGGTGAGGCAGAAGCTCATCGAGACTCAGGAATTAAGGTGAAGGTCGCATGGATGATGATATGCCATGTGCTATACTGATGGCTTGCGAAATGTTTGGCAGCTTGGCTTACAATGACATAGCGGCTTTTTGCAGGTTTTTTTGCAGATGGATGGCTGTCAGAGGGGGCGCTGTGCGCGTGGTTTTTGTGAGTGGGGTTAGAGGTCATGTTGTTTTGTTTTTGTTTTTTTTTGTTTTGCTGCTTCAGATCATGTGCCTTGGAAGTTTTTGCTTTGGCTGTCATGTTTGGGGTTTGGTAGGGTGGATGGAAGGGAAAGTTTGCATTTAAAAGTTTGGCTTATTCTGTTTTGTTTGTTTTCATTTTCATGATCCAGCCCAGCTTTTGAAAAAACAGCAAATCAGAAATTAGAAAAGATACTTTATTCGTCTCTTCCTCCTCTCCCCATCTTACCTCTTCCTTCATTTTATTTGTCCATTTCTTTGATTCCAGAGGATACAGACTTTAGGGGAAAAGACTCAGAACTGTTGCATTTGTTGTTTTCAGTTTAGGAACAAAAGGGATGGAGGGGAGATTTATGATAAAAGAAAAAGGTTAGCAGAGGAGGTAGTGGTAGGCATGCTCTCATTAGCTACAATCCTCCCCCACAGCAGTGCTGTTGGATCAGATATTAAACTTCCAGGGCACTCTTCACTCTCACGCCAGCAGTGCCCCCTGTGTCGACCATGGCCTGCAAGAGATGATCAACATCCATGTCGTCAACATCATCGTCGAACCTCCCAAAATTAAAAAAAATGACATGTATTCATGCCATTCCTTTCCTTTGTACTCCACAAAAACTTCAGGGCTACCTGAAGTCACTGGGTAAGGCACGGACAGCTCAAGTGAAACGAGATGCTCGCATGGGTGAGGCAGAGGCTCAACGTGACTCAGGGATAAAGGTAGTCTCCGGGATTTCCTGCACTATGGTGATGGGGTTGTGTCACCCGTGTTCATTAGCTGGATGTTTTGTCTTGCCCATAACCCATTGGTCAGAGTGTTTTGATTTGTATTTTGGCTGAATTCTTTTTTTTTAACTCTTAACTCTTTTCTTGGAATGTTTTGATTGTAACTGTTGGATAGAATTTTGTCTTGTCTGTAATCTTCAGCATGACCTATCTGAAGTCTAACAGTTTTTTGAATTTTGTCCTAACAGTAACCATTGGTTGAACTGTTTGTCTTGACCGTTACTAGCATCAGTGTAACTATTGCCTTTGTGTAATGAGTGTACTCTTTGGATGTCTTGCCTGTAATTACTTGTTGAGTGTTGTGTTAAAACACTAATTGTATGTTGGATGTTTGTCTTAACCATAATGATTAGCCGGCATGTTGTCTCACCTGCAGTGACTGGCTACATCCAGTTGTCTCTCTCGCATGCTGACTAATTGTTTCTAGGATACCAGATTCAACGAGCGAGAACTTTTTTCTTCTTGTCATCCTTTGTTTTAATGGCTTTGTTATAATAATACATGGTATTAGTAATACTGTGTAACATTACTTTTTTATTTTCCATAAATCATGTCTTCTTCAAATTCTAATGACAATAGGGAAACTCAAAATGCAGTTGAAATGTAAGTGTGAATATGTGCATGATAGGAAAGAAATTCAGTTCAGATTTTTGCCATTTGTATTCCTTGAAAAGACAGAGGAGAGAGAGAGGGAGAGAGAGAGAGAGAGAGAGAGAGAGAGAGAGAGAGAGAGAGAGAGAGAGAGAGAGAGAGAGAGAGAGGAGAAGAGAGTGAGAGAGAGTGGGTGTTGTGTGTGTGTGTGTGTGTGTGAGAGTGAGAGAGAGAGAGAGAGAGGATGGTGTGAGAGAGAGAGAGAGAGAGATTTGTTGTGTGTGTGAGGGAGGTTGTGTGTGTGTGTGTGTGTGTGTGTGTGTGTGTGTGTGTGTGTGTGTGTGTGTGTGTGTGTGTGTGTAATGTTGTCAGATGTCCACCCATATTTCTGTAACATGTTTGTCCAAATAACAGTATATTATGTAAGGTATTAGTCCAGATTTTTTGGTAGGTTTTGACTTTGATTTCTCAAAAATTGACCAACACATCTCTCAGATGTAAACTCAGACATCTCTGTCAAGATTTTTATGTACATATCTGTAATGTGTCGGCCAGTTTTCTGTCATAGTTCTGAAATATTGAAGATGCTGACCGTATTTCTGTCATGTGCTGGCCTGATGTTTTGTCAGGTGTTGGTCTAGATTTTGATCATGTGTTAATTTAGATTTTCAGCAGGTATTGATGGCTCAGATTTTGTTGGCCTTGAAGTTTTGTTGGGTGTTGATCGGAGTATTTATGACAGATGCAGACCAGATTTCTCTTAGGTATGGGCCTCTGTTGGTCTGAGTTTTGTCACGTGTTGTCCAGGTTTCCCTCAGGTATTGACTCAAACTTCGATCAAGGTGTGGACCAAATTCCAGCCATGTGTTGACTTCATTTCTGTCATATGTTGGTCCAGATTTTTTCGTCAGGTGTTGACCTCAATTTCTATCCTGGGGTGGGCCAAATGACTGTCAGGTGTTGGTCATGATTTTTTTTTTGTCAGGTGTTGACTTAAATTTTTATCCAGGTGCAATCCAAATCTCTGTCAGGTGTTGGTCATGATTTTTTTGGGTCAGATGTTGACCTAGATTTCTATCCAGGTGTTAGCTAGTTTTCTGTCAGGTGTGGGCCAAATTTGTGTAAGGTGTTGACTTCAATTTCTGTGAGGTGTTGATCAAGTTTTTTATCAGGTGTCAGCAGGAATTTCTGTTAGGTTTTAAGCTTGTGTATCTGTCAGATATCAGCTAAAGTTTCTAACAGGTGTAGGCCTGCATTTCTGTCAGGGGTTGACCCAAATTTGTTTCAGGTGTTGGCTTTTGTTTTAGGTATTAATACATATTTTTTTCAGGTTTGGATACACATTTCAACTTGTTGTCAAACTTATTGGATTTTTGGTGTTCGTTTTTATTTTTTGTTTTTTGTTAGCAGCTGTTTCAGTCAGGTGATGGATATTTCTGAGCTTCATGGTTTCTTTTGGTCATTTGGTAAACATTTTTTCATTTCTAAATATCACATGGAATATTAAATTTTGACACAGCGTTCACAGATTTTATGAAATACTGGCATCACAGCTGGAGAGTATCTTGTGTGGAAAAAATTAAGGATAATTTTTTCTTTTGATCATTTGATAAATACTTCTTTATTTTTAAGTATCACATGGAATGTTGAATTTTGATGCAGCACTCACAGATTTTATGAAATAGGAGCATCATAGCTGGAGAATTCTTGTGTGAGAAAATTTAGAATATTGTTTTTTGGTCATTTGGTAAATGTTTCATTATGATTAAGTATAAAATGGAATATTGAAGTTTGATGCAGCGCTCACAAGTTTTTTTTGAAATATAAGTTTAACAGCTGGAGAGTAATCTTGTGAGATAATTCAGACCAAGTTATTTTAGTGATGTAAGCAGTCCAAGAGTTTTTTACAGGACCATGAAAAGTTGGAGACTTTGGTGTTGTAGCACTTGTGGTGTGGATTGTTTTATGAGTGATACAGACTTGCCTGTGTTGACTGTAGCACATGAGATGTGTCTTTGAAATATTTGTTCGCTTGCGCAATGTTTATGAAATATATGTTCAGTCGCTTGCAATGGTCGACTGTTTTATTCATTTTGCATGCCACATATATGCCATGTATAATTGCATCATTATCTGAAAGGTATTGCATTATGGTAGATGTGATTTCTTATCATTCACATAATTGACAGAATATTACTTACTTAACTTACATTGCAAATGACTTGTGTAATATCCTTTTTTTGATGGCAAAAGATTTTTATGCTAGTCTTCATATTTGTACATAGTCAATGATCTGCAAGATGTTGATTTACATGCAAATGGTCTGTGTGACATTATTTACATGTAGGATTTTATTTATTCATGTACATTCATCATCAGATGCCCTGCCGCATGGCGTTGGCGATCATACATTATTGTTATGAAGCTTTTGCCCATGTGTAGTCAAAGGTCATCCAATAGATACCTGAAAATTAATTGTTGCAGCGCTATGAAACTTTACACATATCTGTCAAAATTATTCTATAATCTTATTAAGAAATTACATGTTATTGTGACGTTATTTGTTATGACACCACATTGGATACAGTAACTCCAAGCATCATGGCCACGTTTAGCATTGAAGAACAGCACACTTACATTAGAACTGAATTCCTTGAAAGAAGTTCTGGCTCAGATATGTTAAAAACACTACAGAGTGTACGTTGGACACAAACCCTTTGGCAGATTGCAGTTTGTGGGTAGATGGCTCTAGTAGTTGGCTGGGCTAGAAGCAGTATGAATTGAATCTGTCAGATATCAGCTAAAGTTTCTAACAGGTGTTGGCCTACATTTCTGTCAGGGGTTGACCAAATTTGTTTCAGTATGAGCTGACAGTTTGTGGGTGGGTATCTTTCTATAAAGATGGGCAAAATGATGTTAATGGCACGCGTAATCAAGGGGCGTTGTTGAAGCTATTCAGGAGAAAAATATTGAAAATGTTAAGAGAAAAATTGAATGAAGACAGGTGTATAATGTATGAAGAGATGGTTCATGACACTGATATTAGTAATAGAATGAGACTTGTCACAGGCAAGTAAAAAAAAAGACTGTATTAAACAGGTACAGAAATGAGAGCGACAGCTTCTTAGATGGTACCTGGTAGTTGCCAATGACAAAATTCAGGTAAGAAGCTTTTGAGCTAGATTTAACCCTTTAACTCCCTCACTCTATCTGTCCATTTGATTTCCTCTCCCTGTCTGCCAGCATTCTGCACAGTCAACCATGAGAGCGAAACAGAAACTTGACCCTATCATTCCCTCACCCTATCCACCAGCTTCCTGCACACTCAGTGTGAGAGTGTGCAGGAAGTTGGTGGATAGGGTGAGAGTGAAAGGGTTAAGTTTTTGCAGCTTATGGACAGGCTGTAGGAGTGAAAGGGTTAAAGAGACAGTCATCAGAATAGCACACTCACACTTCTCCAAGGCCCATCAAATGCAAAAAAAAAAAGCAGGAAATTTAAAGATGATGATTATGATGACGTGCCAGTGATAAGAAGGGTATATCGACAGGCCTTGCGTTCCAGTTACATTCTAGAGAAGGAAACTGTTAATCAAGACTGCTACAGGATAATTCTGATGAAAGTACTAAAACCTGCAATTCAAAAGAAATGTCAAACAACGTTAAATGATTCACCATTGGTATTACATGATGACGCATTGTGCCACTAAGCAGAGAGGATAACGCCACTTAATGACGTCAAATCAATGGGATGCTTTGCCACACCATGCCTATTTTTCAGATGCGAGTCCCAAGTTGTTAATCTGTTTCCAATTTGCAAGAACTCTTCAGTAGTGTATATTTCTACAACTTAGATGACTTCGAAGGCTGAGCCAGTACACATATTAACTCTGGTTGCCTAGCAGCAGGCAATTTAGACCTTCCCTGCTGATAGGAATTGGTTTTTCCAGAGGAGGGATGTAACTTCAAAGGAATATAGAGAGGTACTGATCGTTATCTTAATTTGCTGTACATTTTTATAGACATATTTCTCAATATTCATTACATGACCCTCAGATGATATTGTATGTATGATTAAGGCATTTCAAACCCCCTTTGAAAAATGGGAATAAAGCTGATTTTTACCTCTTCTGTTCTGAGTATATCCGACAGATGCTCACTGATTTATAAGAAAGACAGACCACTGTTTAGCTCATCTCATTCTGGCTTTACTGGTGCATTTTTAGACCCGATTTGATTTACTTGAATATATTTTACAGTTTCTTTAAAAATGTTTAACCCATGGAAGTCATCAGTCTCCTGTGACGTCACCAGGAAATTCTTGTTTGATCTGTATGTTGTAAGTTTGATTTCCGGAAGCTTGTGTTTTGAAAACCCTCCAAAATGTTACTTTCATCTCACAGAATAGTAAAATTTCTGTCGACTGCAGAGTTTCTCAAATGTTTCAATCATAAATGACTGAAAATCATTTTGGAAAAGTTGATGTGCAGTTTTCAAGGCCTGCTGTAAAATTCTTGCGAGCAGACATTTGAATTGATATATGTGTGAAGAACTTTGATGGTAGATTTTTCAGTGTGACTGTAAAATTGAATATATCCTAACATTTTCATCTACATTGTGTCTGGCAGGTTGGTTTTTTTTTTTAATGTTTTTTTTTTATTATAAATTATGTGATCATTTAGTGAGCCCTGATAGGGCCTCGTGCAGTTAGCAGGACAATAAACAACAAAAATTGGATTGAATTGATCATTCACTATGTTAAGCAGGTTATACAGGGGTCACACATTCAACACTCACACCTGTAAAAATTGAAGAAGCACTGTGGTATATAGCATGTGACCAGTCACTCAGCCTCAGACACTTTCTTATTGACTGCTTGGACTTGAATGATGTGAGACATAAGCACTGTGCAGCAGATTCCTTAAAGAACAGCTTGAGAGAGATGGTCCTCCGGATGTAATTTTTAAAGTTTTTACAAATGGTCAATGGATTTCATCTGATATGATCACAGTAGGGCAAAGATTTGCAAATGTATTTAAGACTTGAAAAGGACAATCATGTGGTTAGTTTTTGACTGTTGATTAAATTGGGAGTTGTTTTTAATGTGGTGTTATCCCTGCTATGATTTTAGTGGTCAGCTGGATTATGAGAACAATAAATGTGTGTGTGTGTGTGTGTATGTGTGTGTGTGTGTGTGTGTGTGTGTGTGTGTGTGTGTGTGTGTGTGTGTGTGTGTGTGTGTGTGTGTGTGTGGTGTGTGTGTGTTTTACTCATTTGGTCATCTTGATAATTCCTATCGATGCACTAGTTGACAGAGTGATAGGTAAAAATTCTGACTTTCAGGGCTGATACATAATCCTGTTTCTTATTAACCATTTCCAGAAATGTGGTACTAACGTATGCTGTAAAGTTGTGTTGTTGTTGTTGTGGTATGTTTCTTGCATGACAATGACCCTCTGAAATAATTTTTCTTTTTTGTTTTCATTCAGTCTTTGCTAACTGTAACAGAGTTGTTCTTTCTTGTTGTTGCTTTTTGTCTGTTTTATTCACTTAGATGTATTTCAGTGTGTTTATTCTGAAGGCATTGTTGATAAGAAATGTCTTATTACTGAACTGTTCATAATATTAGTTTAATCTGAAGTCTTAGTACTTAACTGTTTATAGTATTAGTTTAGATGTAGTTAGAATTTTTAAAATATGATTGTTATACTGTATAATTGGTGAATTTTAGTGTTTGGGACTCTGTAGAAAATCAAAATGGAAAGGGGCAGATGCTTACTGAATAAAGATCATATTCATTTCAGCTGTACACCAAATAGTAATATCTCGTTTCATTTAATTTTGGGGTTGAGCTTGAGACATTGGACTGACACAGTCCATAGCAGTCAGTAGGGCTGTGAACAACTCAAATTTGAATAAAAACATGAGACATTCAAGTCAGCATGGTTTTGCAGAAAAACCAGGTCCCTGTGAACCTTGTTGCCTATTATTGCCATACCTTACATTTAAAAATGGTCAGTGGAAATCAGTTGTTTGATTTGTCAGTGCAAAGGCAAAAAGGGAGTGCATTTTGTTGAATTGCAGTATGTTCTCAGATAATGTTAGCGTGTAATGTTTATAACCATGAAATGTTGATGTGTATGTGATCCAGCATCAGAAAACTAAGCTAAAGTGCAAATGTTTCATTTGTTGAGGTTTTAACTTGTATGAAAATTTCAAAGTTTATGAAAATTTCAAAGTGTATGAATGAACATGCAAAAAGCAGAGTTAACTTGTCTGTTTTAGTTTTTGTTTTAGATGTGCTTGAATTTTTTAGGTGTTTTTTTTTTTTTTGACAAGGGATGTATTGCATTCATGAAATTTTGAGAAAAAAAACTTAAATGAAAAACCACAGTCTTTAGTTGTTTTCAGTTATATGTTGAAGCTTTGTGAAATTGGCGATTGGCTTATTTATAGTGAAAAACTTTTTTTCAGTTGTTTTTAGTTATAATTATGGTAAAACTTTTGGAAATTGAAGATTGGTTTATTTTAGTGAAAATCTACTTGTTTGGGTTTTTTCCAGTTAAATGATTAAACTATTACTAAAGTAATCAAAAGTATGAATGTTTTATTTTCATGTGTTTTTGGTTCAGAAAGATAAGTATTTAATAAAATGTACAGAGTTTTTATGACTGTTGAATTGCTTGCCTGTATTCCTGTAGCAATGCTGTGTAAGTTATTATCAGAAACAGCGGTGATAGTCGAGTTGTTAGGATACTGTCTCCCGTTCAGAAGGTCTGGGTTTGAATGTGCTCATGTACCACCTAGTAAAGGGTGAAGATGTTTTGCTAGCTCCCAGGTCAACAATTGTGCAGACATGTTCGTACCTGATCATGTGTATAGTAATGCATGCAGAACATCAACTTTGCGTGATAAAGATCCAGTAAACTGTTGGGTTGGGTTGTCCCATAACCTTGAGGTCATAGGGGAGTGAGGTGGTAGTGATCTTAATGTTTCTCAGGGCCAGCATCATGAGGGTGGTGCCTATCTCCTCTCTCTCACTGCTTTACCTTTCCTTAACTGAAGAAAGTCAGGTATCCATTCATAGCTGGGTAGACTAGAGGCCACATGCATGTATAAAGTTCTAGGGTGATTGTTGGGTGCCTTATGAAGACACAAAAACATGCATCATGCATGTCTCAGAAAAGTGGATTGTAACCGTCTTAATGGAGAGTGCAAAATAGGCTTGCATGTAAAAGCCCAGTGTAATTATCCATGCATGCATAATAGTTGCAGCCCAGGAATGAAAAAAATTTACAGTGATATTAACAGTAAAACTTCTTCTCCATGAAGTCTGTGAAGAGTCATTGGGGCACCCCGTTAAAGAACTTTCACCAGATTGCTCCAGTTCTGTCAGTTGTGTTCCAAAGCCTGGGTTTCTGCGGATGGTTTCTTTGTCCATTCTGCAATGCTGTAAGTCCCTTCCAGCAGATCATTGTATGGTTCAGTGTGCCACTTGATGATTTGGCGCACTTGTTCATAGACAATATGAACAGTCTATCTGCAATAGTAAAAGTAGTATACTAAATGACATGTTTTGTCAAGTTATGGCGAGAAGAGCTGAGTGTGATGCCAGTCAATAATTGCTTAGGTGATCAACAGTTAAATTTCTAGTCAGATTTGCTTGCTTTTGTGGTTGAATTTTAGTGTGATAAATTTACCTTTTGAAATAATGCAGGCTGGTTACTTAAGCTTTTCTTTTATGAGACTGAATCACACAGCAAAATGAGTATGATGATGATGATGGTGGTGGTGGTGGTAGTAGTAATAGTAACAACATCGGCAGCAGCAGCAGCAGCAGCAGCAGCAGCAGCAGCTGCTGCAGCAGCAGGAGCAGAAGCAGTAATAGTAATAGTAGTAGTAGTGGTAGTAGTAGTATTAGTAGTAGTATTAGTAGTAGTAATAGTAGGGTGCAGTGGTTCTGAGGGTAAATGTTAGACATTCAGTTTGAAGATTCAGGGTTTGATCTGCCTGGAGGCCATTTACCTAAATGGGTAAAAGGTGGGTATTTTCCTTGTGTTCCAGGTCAGTATGTATACAAAACTGCCAAAGCCTAAATCCAATTCTTGTGTCTATGCACACAGACTATCAAATATTTACATTTAATCCTTTGACTCCCGCTCCTATTTACCAGCATCCTGTATTATCAACCATGTTAGCAAATCAAAAACTTAACCCATTTTCTCCCTCACCCTATCCACCAGCTTCATGCATGAAGCTGGTGGATAGGGTGAGAGAGTCAAAGGGTTACATTTTTGCAGTTGGTGGTTAAGGGTGAGAGAGTCAAAGGGTTACGTTTTTGCAGTTGGTGGTTAAGGGTGAGAGAGTCAAAGGGTTACATTTTTGCAGTTGGTGGTTAAGGGTGAGAGAGTCAAAGGGTTAAGTTTTTGCAGTTGGTGGTTAGGGTGAGGGAGTCAGAGGGTTAAGTTTTTGCAGCTGGTGGTTAGTGTGCGGGAGTCAAAGAGTTCAGTTTTTGCAGTTGGTGGTTAGGGTGCGGGAGTCAAAGGGTCAAGTTTTTACAGTTGGTGGTTAGGGCGAGGGAGTCAAAAGGTTAAGTTTTTACAGTTGGCGGTTAGGGCAAGGGAGTCAAAGGGTGAATTTTTGCAGTTGGTGGTTAGGGTGAGGGAGTGAAAAAGTTGAAGTTTTTGCAGTTGGTGGTTAGGGTGAGGGAGTCAAAGGGTTAAGTTTTTGCAGTTGGTGGTTAGGGTGAGGCAGTGAGAGGGTTACGTTTTTGCAGTTGATGATTAGGTTGTGGGAGTCAAAGGGTTAAGATCCTGCAAGTCAAGTGATTGTGTGGAACATGAAATCACCCAGCATGCACGTCCACCAAAGATGAAAACTGTACAACAACATTGTGGAGTGTGGTCAGCTCACCTAACAGCATGAGTTCTCTGCGCTTCTCTGAAAAATCTGATTATGTGTATTGTGCAGTGAGTCTAAATGAGTTTGAAGGACAGCGCTATACAGGAATGATTTATAATGATAATATAGCAGTAGTTGTAATAATAGTAGGAGTAGGAGGAAGAAGAGGCAGAAGAGCACCTAGTTCATCAACTTATTTTTGCTTACTTTCAACTAGGACTGCTGCTGCTGCTGCTACTGCTACTGCTACTGCTACTGCTACTACTACTACTACCACTACTACTACCACCACCACCACCACCACCACCACTACCAGTACTACTACAAGTTCTACTGCTTGTGGTAGTTAATATTTTCAATAATAATAATGGCAATAGTACAATGAATTGTATTGCTATTCTGTTTGAAGTTAATGTTTTCAATAATAATAATGGCAGTAGTACAATGAATTGTATTGCTATTCTGTTTGAACTGTCTTAATCTTATATCAATAATTCATCTCTTGCCCTGCTTCCCTCTCACTTATCCTTAATCTTATATCAATAATTCATCTCTTTCCCTACTCTCCTCTCCCCCATCCACCATATTTTCACAGGAAGCGTTGGCCGAAGAGAAGAGGATGCAGGCTCGGTTCCTGAACGACATTGACATCGCCAAGGCAGAGCGTGACTTTCAGCTGAAGAAAGCGTCTTACGATGTGGAAGTGCAGACCACTAAGGCCCAAGCTGACCTTGCTTATAATCTGCAGGTAGGTTTTGCAGACCTGCCTACGTAACGTTGTAAAAATAGATAACTACTTTTCTGTGTGCTAAACTACACAGCTATGCGATCTTGGATGCGACAACATAACTTGTATTGGGAGACTATGAATCTGCATTTCAGACTTGCGAGGTTAATGGTGAGCATGGTTTTTAACTGTTGTCTTTTATCTTAACCAGGTTGTAGTTTTTGACATGGTATTAGCCCTGATATGGCTCAAGTAGTCAGCTGGGCTATAAGCAGTATAAACTTGAACATGGCAGACTATGAAATTTTTAAACTGATAAGATTTATTGCAAAAAGGGGCACTTCAACCAGGTGACAAAGTGTGATTCACCTGAACGGTCACGGAGGGCAGGCTGTGTTCAGAAGTAAATGTGCCCGCAATGGTGTTCCACTCTTTCACTACTGCAGCTATGATATAATCTATGCATGCGGTCTGCAATATTTAATGACAGCATTGAACGTGGCCAAGTTTCTTGTTAAGATGGCAGACATGGAAAAGAAGTGTCAGTGTGAGTGTGATGAAAAACTGTTAAGTTTTGCATGATGGCTTCCAGACAAAGGCATTGAACAAGGCCAAATTTGGTTCACAGACATTTTTTCAATGCCACCAGGATAAATTCCTGTATCTCATAATGTCAATGAAAGGGAATAATTGAGCTCTGTGTACCCTATGCAAGCATGATTTTTCAATATGAAACATCAGCATGTTTGACTGCAAGCAGCATGTTGAAAGGATGTCTCATAAATAGTTTGCTGCTTTGAAATTCATTCTGTCTATCTGTCTGTCTGTCTTTATCCCTGTCTCTCTCTTTTTCTTTCTCTCCGTCTGTCTCATCTCTCTGTCTTCTCTCTTTTGTCTGTCTTCTCTCATTTTCTCTCAGTCTTCTCTCTGTCTCTCTCTGTCTCTTTCTCTCTTCCTCTTTCTCCCCCCACCCCCACACTATGACCCCAAACATCTCCAGCCTGGTCCCTCCTCCTCTCCCACACATGAAAAAAAGCAAAAGCCTACTGGTACTGTCTGTCTTTATCGTCCACAGGCAGCCAAGACCAAGCAGCGAATCCGAGAAGAGCAGATGCAGGTGACTGTGATCGAGCGTGGCCAGGCCATCCAGGTGCAGGAACAGGAGATCGTTCGTCGTGAGCGCGAGCTGGACGCTCAGGTGCGAAAGCCCGCAGAGGCCGAGAAGTTCCGCCTGGAGAAATTGGCTGAGGCTAACAAGTGAGTGTGATTTTTTTGTTCGTTTGTTTAGTTTTGATATTGTCATGTATCACTCCCTTTTGCATTTGCATTGTTAGATAAGAAATACCCCCTGATATTTTGATTTATCCAACATTTTACACAAAGGTAGTCATAGTGTTTTGTTCTGTTTTTTTTATATTTGTTTAGAACACTTAATAGCTGTTAACCCTTTGATTCTGGCACTCTCCACCAGCTGTGAAAAGGTAACACTTCAGGGAGTCTAACAAACAAATTGTCATACCGACAAACACACTGCAGCTTACTTACATAAAACTTCAGTAGAAAGATGTTTATTCAGACATGCCAACACAGCCATAATTCAACTCTATGATTGCGGGTAAATGGCATGTACAGTGTTTTTTCTTTTTACACTTTGCAAATGATAAAATTTGTTATTTTTTGTCGTCTGATAAATATTTTAATGGTGTTTTCTGCGGTAGTTTTGGAGATTGAGTAAACAAAAGTCGCATGTAATTTAAAAACAATTTTTTTGATAATGCTCTCAAGACATACCATAGCTAAAAGCATTAGCAGTGAAAGGGCTAAGTAATCCCTCTTTTTTTTGTTGCGTCTTATAAAGTCATTCAAGATTTGCGTTGTGTTGATTTGTATATATTGCGGATTGCAGGACGAGAGTGGTTATGGAAGCTGAAGCCGAAGCTGAAGCCATCCAGGTACAGATTATGTATTCAAATACTGATGGTGGTGGTGATGTTAGTGATTGTGGTGGTGGTGGTGGTGGTTGTCCAGATACGAATCATGTACTGATTTTTTTTAGGATCATCGCACTCAGGGAGGTTACCTTTGTGCTCATCTTCTTTTTTTTCGTCCCATTATTTTCTACGCCACCTTAATGGCCACAGAAGCTGGAACAGTTTTTATAATGCAATGATAATGATGTCGATGAGGATGATAATCATGATGCTATGGAGTTCCATTTAGGATTGAGACTGCGTGACAGGGCTGTACTCTATGCTTACTATCATAATATGTCCTGGTGTCAACCAGGCCTGAGAGATGCAGACATCTGTGGCGCTGGTCAGGATTTAAGCAACACCCTTAATGATGCATCCGTGAAGTGGATGAGACTCGACTGTGTGGTCCAAGTCTTCTCATTGAGCCCATAGCACGCCAACTCTGGGTAGGAGCCAGTTAGAGCCGAAAAATCCCACAATTATTTAGTTTTGAAGGGACTGATGGGGATTCAAACCTCAGCCTTCCAGTCGGTAGTCCGTTGCGTTGACCAGTACACCACGGCGACTGGTACGAGTCATGTATTTAAAAGATGATGATGATGATGATGATGATGATGATATGGTGATGATATGATGATGATGGTGGTGTTGGTGGTGATATGATAATGGTGATGGTCATGATCATAATACCAATCACTTGCACATTTCTAATTGTTACTTTACAAAGTTTTCTTTCTTAGAAGAAAGTTGAGTTACACAGCTGATGGAAACATCAACGAAGTTAGCCAACCTTTGATTTTGTCCTAAATCTAATGAACTTCTTTCTTTCTTGTCTTTTGTGTACAGTTGACAAACACCATTTGGCAGAAAATTCATGCTTTTCTTGTTTAGTTAATTAAATACGAGTTCTCAATCCATTTTAATGTGTTTCTGTTTTTTAAAAAAAGATTTATATGAAAGTTAAAAATTGGAAAACCAACTTTAGAATGAATACGCATTAACATCTGTTCTCTCATCTGTTTCTGTTTTTTTTTTAAGGAAAGTTAAAAAAACAAAAACAACAACTGTTGATTCTTAACAAATTTTGACACGTTCTGTTACTAAGTTCCCCTTCACTCTAGTTTTCAAACACCCAGCCCCATCTCCGTCTTTCTATTTTTCCATCATCAACTCCTTCCTCTCTCTCTCTCTCTCTCTCTCTCTCTCTCTCTCTCTCTTTCTCTCTCTCTTCCCCCTCCCTCTCTCTCTCTCTCCCTCCCCCTCCCTCTCTCTCTCTCCTGTCTATGGACTGAAGTTAAAAAAAAACTTTTTGAATTGTATAGTGTGTGTAGACCATTTTAATTTCATATTGAAAAATAGACCTTGATGTGTTTTTCTTATTACATATGTTGCACTGTGTGTGTATGTTGTGTGTTGTGTGTTGTGTGTTGTGTGTTGTGTGTGTGTGTGTTGTGTGTGTGTGTGTGTGTGTGTGTGTGTGTGTGTGTGTGTTTGCAGTTTAAGTGTGTGTGTGTGTGTGTGTGTGTGTGCGCACACTTAGATAATACATACATACATACATATTATATATGTATATATAATGGTGTGTGTGTGTGTGTGTGTGTGTGTGTGTGGGTGTGTGTGTTTGCAGTTTAAGTTACAGGATTAAAAAAAATAGACTTTCGTAGGTTTGAAGAACATATGACAATTTTTGTTTCTGCCAGTCTCGGAAGACGTAACATTGTTTCTTTTCTTTTGGTCAGTCACAAAGGATTTCCATGTGAAATTTTGGCTGCGCTTTGGTTACGCATTTTGACTGTCTTTTCTTAAAGGCTTATTGCACTTAACAAGGTTTTCTTTGATGCACTTGGCCTTTGACCTTTGTCCTACAGGTGAAGGGAGAAGCCGAGGCCTATGCCATTGAAGCCAAGGCACGAGCAGAAGCTGAACAGATGGCCAAGAAAGCCGATGCCTGGAAGGATTACCAGGATGCTGCCATGGTCGACATGGTGCTGGAAACTCTACCCAAGGTTGGTTATTTTCTCTTGTCAGATCACCCAAGGTTGGTTATTTTCTCTTATCAGACTTAACCAACATTGGTTGTGTTCTCTTGTCAGACTAACTCAGGGTTGGTTATTTTCTCTCGTCAGACTTACCCAACATCAGTTCTTTTCTCTTGTCAAACTTACTTCAGTTTGGTTATTTTCTCTTGTCAAACTTACCTCAGGTTGATTATTTTCTCTTGTCAAACTTACCTCAGGTTGATTATTTTTGTCTTGTCAAACTTACCTCAGGTTGATTATTTTCTCTTGTCAAACTTACCTCAGGTTGATTATTTTTGTCTTGTCAAACTTACCTCAGGTTGATTATTTTCTCATGTCAAACTTACCTCAGGTTGATTATTTTCTCTTGTCAAACTTACCTCAGGTTGATTATTTTTGTCTTGTCAAACTTACCTCAGGTTGATTATTTTCTCATGTCAAACTTACCTCAGGTTGATTATTTTTGTCTTGTCAAACTTACCTCAGGTTGATTATTTTCTCTTGTCAAACTTACCTCAGGTTGATTATTTTTGTCTTGTCAAACTTACCCAACATCAGTTCTTTTCTCTTGTCAAACTTACTTCAGTTTGGTTATTTTCTCTTGTCAAACTTACTTCAGTTTGGTTATTTTCTCTTGTCAAACTTACCTCAGGTTGATTATTTTTGTCTTGTCAAACTTACCTCAGGTTGATTATTTTTGTCTTGTCAAACTTACCTCAGGTTGATTATTTTTGTCTTGTCAAACTTACCTCAGGTTGATTATTTTCTCTTGTCAAACTTACCTCAGGTTGATTATTTTCTTGTCAAATTTAACTCAGGTTGATTATTTTTGTCTTGTCAAACTTACCCAACACCAGTTCTTTTCTCTTGTCAAACTTACCTCAGGTTGGTTATTTTCTCATGTCAAACTTATCCAAGGTCAGTTATTTTCTCTTGTCAAACTTACCTCAGGTTGGTTATTTTCTCTTGTGAAACTTACCTCAGGTTGGTTATTTTCTCATGTCAGACTTACCTCAGGTTGGTTATTTTCTCATGTCAAACTTACCCAAGGTCGGTTATTTTCTCTTGTCAAACTTACCTCAGGTTGGTTTCTCTTGTCAAACTTACGTCAGGTTGGTTATTTTCTCCTGTCAAACTTACCCAAGGTTGGTTATTTTCTCATGTCAAACTTACCCAAGGTTGGTTATTTTCTCTTGTCAAACTTACCTCAGGTTGGTTATTTTCTCTTGTCAAACTTACCTCAGGTTGGTTATTTTCTCTTGTCAAACTTACCTCAGGTTGGTTATTTTCTCATGTCAAACTTACCCAAGGTTGGTTATTTTCTCTTGTCAAACTTACCTCAGGTTGGTTATTTTCTCATGTCAAACTTATCCAAGGTCAGTTATTTTCTCTTGTCAAACTTACCTCAGGTTGGTTATTTTCTCTTGTGAAACTTACCTCAGGTTGGTTATTTTCTCATGTCAGACTTACCTCAGGTTGGTTATTTTCTCATGTCAAACTTACCCAAGGTCGGTTATTTTCTCTTGTCAAACTTACCTCAGGTTGGTTTCTCTTGTCAAACTTACGTCAGGTTGGTTATTTTCTCCTGTCAAACTTACCCAAGGTTGGTTATTTTCTCATGTCAAACTTACCCAAGGTTGGTTATTTTCTCTTGTCAAACTTACCTCAGGTTGGTTATTTTCTCTTGTCAAACTTACCTCAGGTTGGTTATTTTCTCTTGTCAAACTTACCTCAGGTTGGTTATTTTCTCTTGTCAAACTTACCTCAGGTTGGTTATTTTCTCTTGTCAAACTTACCTCAGGTTGATTATTTTTGTCTTGTCAAACTTACCTCAGGTTGATTATTTTCTCTTGTCAAACTTACCTCAGGTTGGTTATTTTCTCTTGTCAAACTTACCTCAGGTTGGTTATTTTCTCTTGTCAAACTTACCCTAGGTCAGTTATTTTCTCTTGTTAGACTTACCCCCAAGGCTGGTTATTTTCTCTGGTAATACCCAAGGTCAGTTATTTTCTCTTGTCAAACTTACCCAAGGTCAGTTATTTCTCTTGTCAGACTTACCCAAGGTTGGTTATTTTCTCTGGTCAATTCCCAAGGTCAGTTATTTTCTCTTGTCAAACCCCCCTCTCCACTCTGCCTCCCCCATAACTCAGCCCTTTACAGAACACCTACGCTCCATACATCATTTTGAAGTTAAGAATGGCAACTTCTCAATGCTGCTTACAGCAGTACAAAATGACCTGATCAAAATTCTCAAGAGAACGTTCAGGATGGTTTCTAAGGAAAACCTAGCGGTGAATGCTCTGAAATGTTCTCGTCTGATTTCGTAAAACAAAGATAATTTACATGTGACATTTCAGTTGGCCACAACTGCTACAGTTTTGTTGAAATGTTTTGTTTGTATATTGTCGAAAAGGAAAATTCATGTCCTTTGCAGTGAACTTAATGATTTGATATCTCAGAAAACAACTTGTGTCCTCTGTTGTGAGGAAGTGTCACATTTTGAAATACAAACCACACAATGAGCAGTAAACACCACAAAGCACACCAGTATAACATAGTTGGTAGCAGAAATCATCCAGCCAGCCATTCAGCATGGAGAAGTGATTACAGACAAGTTTACCTGTACAGTTTTTGCATATTTTTACACAGTTTTTGGAGCCAGTATATCAGTGCACAAATATATTTCAGTACAACTGCAGAAAAGGGGGGGAGGGAGAGGGGGGGAGCATTGGTGTCCCTTTAAAGAGAAAAGATTTCTTGCTGTTTTTGATTAGTTAAATTTAATTTCTTAAAAATAGGCTGCTTCTATGATCCAGGAATTATTGGAAATTGAGGAAAGATTTTGGATGGAAATGTTATGACTACAAAAAGCATGCAGAAAATGTTACGATTCGACTTTTTTCTTCGCCGTAATCATCACATCATCTTCTTTGTGCCTGCATTCCTGTACAACATCTTGCTGGTGATAATTTATTGTCGGTGCTTGCTCTTTTTTTTCTTTGGTTTGGTATACAATTTTGCGGAGTACACAGTTGTTGAGACGAGAGTACACAAACTGCAAACTTAATTTAGACAGGTCTGTGGTTAATGCAGCGGACTACTGAACAAAAGGTCGTGAGTCTTAACCCCTATTAATCCTTTGACTCCTGCACCCTATCCCCCAGCTGCAAAATCTTCATCCTTTGACTCCCTCACCTGATTCACCAGCTTCTTGCAGGAAGTTGATGGATCGGGTGAGGGAGTCAAAGGGTTAAGTTTCTGTTTCAGTAGCATAGTTGACAATGTGGAATGCTGGTGAGCAGGGTGCGGAAGTCAAAGGGTTAATAAAAAAAATTAGTGTAGCTTTTTTCAGTCCTGACCGGGCTCTAACCAGAGTTAAGTATGCTATGAGTCTCATTTACTTTATGATTTATTTTTAAACTTGGTTGTTTGTCAAATAACATGACCAACTCTGCAGGTGGCTGTATCTCTCAGCCTTGGTTGTTTGCCAAGATATTTGAGGAAAGTGAACATAGAGTACAGCTCTATCATGCATCCTCAATCGTAGGTGGAACTCCATAGCATTATGGTCTATCACCTCATTATTATGAAGTCATCACAGGAGTTATCTAGTTTGCTTTTAGATAGGGGTTTCTGTTTCCTATCATTTTCTCTTTTTATCAAAAGACTCATTATTTCTGCCTCCCAGATTATTCACCTGTATCTTCCAAACTCTTCCTTAGCTCCCGCCCCCCCCCCCCCCTGGGGATTCAAGGGGCTATTTCAGTATAATAGTATTGCCCCTTCTGGAAATTCTGTACTGGAAATTTCCTCTTTTCTGTCACTCTCTTTGTTTCTGCCTTGCTCTTTCGCTTTCTGTCATTTCTTCCTATCATTTTCTGCCCTGCTGGTCCGTTCACCTGTATATGTTCAATAAAGTCTTACATGCGTTCTCTTAAGATTGATAATTGGATACATGTATTAAGAGCACTTTTGGCTCTAGGGAAATGATATATGTGGAAGCAGTTTTAGATAAGTTAGGCCCGTTTTTGTATATGTGTTAGTGTCCTTAGTTATTTTAAATTTGTAATCAGGTTATGTTTTTTAAAATCCCATGTGTGATAATTTGGATGGAGTGGTCAATGCCAGGGGCATCTCCATATCTTATCTGTGGAATTGCATTGATATGTGTACTTACTTTTCTGTTCCTTTTTTTTTGTTGAAGTAGTGTGTGTTTTTTGAAACGGTTATATAGCTGAATGCAGTTGGCTGGGGTTTAAGCAACAATAAGAAAAAGAATTTTTAGCTCCCTGAAGATGATGTGTGAGTGTCTTTAACGCAGAATAAAGAACCATTATACATGCAAAAATCCACTCTGTCTGCTATATGAATTTGCATACTTTGATAGGGGGTGCTCACATATGCTTTAGCCTGTGTAAAAAGAAAACTACTCCATATGACATACCACTACATTTCCCAACCCTGTGACAGGTGGCAGCTGAGATTGCCCAACCCCTGACCAACACAAGAAGATCACAATGGTGTCAAGCGGCAAGGGCGACGTGGGCGCACAGAAACTGACCAATGAGGTGATGTCCATCATGGAGAAACTGCCCTCTGTCGTCGAAAACCTCACCGGAATCAACATCTCCAAGGTCAGTGAAGGTTGAGAGAAGGTGGATTGGGGGGGGGGGGGGGGGGAGGAGGAAAGGGGAAAGAGACACAGTGAATGACTGATCCTTTAACTGACCAGTTCACAAAGAGGATGGTCAGTCTGTTGATATCTGCGTATTTATGTGTTAATGTGTATTTCATATTTAAATTCATTTTATTTTGTCACAATGGATTTACCATGTGAAACTTGGCCTGCAGTGCAGTTTCACCTAGGTTTTTTTGTTTTTTATTTATTTATTTTTTGATATGGTTCTGAGCAGTGGGGTTGGGCTTTAATTAAATGGTAACAATAATGATAGTAATGATCATAATAGTAACATATTTAATATTAACAATAATGACAATAGTAATAGTGATAATAATGATTACGATGATGATAAATGATCATGATCAAACATCTGATGACACCACTGGTAGTTTCGATATTTGCCATAGCAGAATATGTTTTTCTTTGGTCTATAACTATCCATTGGTCACCTCCCCAGGCGGTGCAGAAGCGCACCTTGTAAAAGTCAGAGGAAAAAAACGTGGAAGCTGGTTCAGGTATTTGTGTTTACAGCTCTGCAACAAGTTGACATTCACGTTTGTACTCTGTGCACATCTAACGACTCGTATCATGATCACAAGTGTCTGAGTAATATCTCAGAGTGATAACATCATGCATGTTGAATATATAATAATCATATTATGGTGATAATGATAATAATGATAATAATAATGATTGCAGTAATAATGATGATAATAGTAGTGATAATGATAATGATGATGATGATGATGAATTATAGATCATTATACTGATAATAATACTGATTATGATGAAAATTATAATATTGATAATAATAATAATAAAAATGTAGAAAAAAGTGTGAATAAAGATGATAATGATGTCATGATCATGATCATCATAATGATTATAATCATTCTTGTATAGAGCTATTCTCCTAGCTCATTTGGACTCACTGTTCATTACATATGAACAAGATACATACAGAAGCACTGATAACATCAAACTGAAATATGCATACATCAGAATACTCATATATTCATGCACGTACACAAATATATGCATACTAACATCCTCTAACCACACTTACACATACGAGCTCGTATGTCTATGGTTGTAAATGTATACGTACATAAATGATCGCCCATGTTCTATAGAAGTTGGAAGTGCGTATATGGTTTGGCGCATTATCTTAACCCTTTGACTCCCGCATCCTATCCACCAACTGCAGAAACTTAACCCTTTGATTCCCTCACCCTATCCACCAGTTTCTTGCAGGAAGGTGGTGGATAGGGTGAGGGAATCAAAGGGTTAAGTTTTTGCTTTGCTAGCATGGTTGGCAATACAGAATGCTGATGGACAGGGTGCGGGAGTCAGAGGGTTAATGATTCTTTGACATGATATTACTTGTAGTGAGTTACCTGTGGCATTTTGGATGGATGTCGTACAATTATAAAACCACAACTTTACAATGCATACCCGAGCGATTGTCATTTTGTTGCCTATGGTCGTTGTGTGTGTGTTTCGTTCGTTATTTCTTTTAACGTCTGTTCACATATGTGCTTTTAGACGTAAAAAAAAAAAAAAATAAAAATAAAAAAAATAAAAAAGAATTAAAAAAAAAAAGAAAAAAAAGGTGTCTATGGGGTGGAAGATTCTACGAAATCATAAAGACAGTTTAACATATTAATTAACATTAAAAAAAAAAAAAAAAAAAAAAAAAAAAATTATAGGACAATAGAAAAGCAATCATAACAGAACGATCAGGCTTGAAAAGATTGCTCAGGGCTGTATGTGTGTATGTTTACCGCGCGCGCACGCGCGCGTGTGTGTGTGTGTATGTATGTGTGTGTGTGTGTGTGTGTGTGTGTGTGTGTGTGTGTGTGTGTGTGTGTGTGTGTGGTGAGAGAGTGTGCACGTATACGCATGCGCATGCAACGAGCGTATCCCGTGCTGGGTTATGACAAACCATCTGTGATTATCTGGTGGGGTAGAGGGGTGGAAAAGGATAATCTTACCGAATAAAAACATTGTAACAGTCAAAGAGTAATGATAGAACTAACAAGCAAACAAACAGAGGTAGGTGGGAGTTACAGGTATAAAAACAATCGGTCTTAATCAAAGAAAACGACCTACAGGACTGTGCAGTAAATGCCTAGTAAAGTGTAAATACAAAGTGAAATCAGTGTGTTTCTGTTTCAATTTTGAAAATGATACAGGGAAATAAGGTCGCATTCGCTGACAACACAAAAGGTGTTTAACTGTTATAGACTCATTACAGACACATTTAATGGTATTATTGAACTTAATCCGAAGTGAGTCCAGATATAATCTGTAAGCTAAAGTTATTTCTAGTCTTGTAAAACCCTGGTAATTTACGATGAAGGGTCGATAGTGACATTGCGCTTTTACTTTCTTTTCTAATATAGCATTCATTTCATGTTCAGAGAGTCGTAAATCAAGTTTAGTACTGTCTGCCCTATTCATTGCTGCACTTTTAGCGATTCTATCGACTCGATCATTATCTATTATACCACAGTGTGATGGAATCCAACAAAAAGTAACGTGAGTATTATTTGTTATTAAACAATGAATTAAAAAGTTTATCTCAAATATTAACGTACTATTTACTTTACATTTGCAGCTCGTCAGGGATTGTAATGCAGATTTCGAATCTACACATAATAAGATACTAAATATAGCTATGGGTAGATCTACTATATATTTCAGTGCCATTAGGACGGCGACTAATTCAGACGTGAAGATTGAGTGTCCCTGTCCTAAAGAGTAAGCCTTTTCTACTTTTAAGTTTGGAATTATAAAACCAGCGCCTGCTGCACCATCATCTAGAACAGAGCCATCAGTAAATATTTTCAAGTGATGTGAATATTTTTCATGCAGATGAGACAGAACGTCAATTGCCAACAGGTGCGGATTAATATCTTTTCTCAAGTCAGTTTCAATGTAGTTGATATCAAAAGTAGCAGTGGACAATTCCCAGGGGGGTAGAGGACAACATATCAGTTTATGTGAAACTTTTTTAGGAACTACTCTGCAAATTTCGAAGAGCTCATTTGTGTAACTGGATATTGTTTCTTGTGCCTTTATTGTTCTTGCTCTCTTGGGGAAATGGATGTCAGACCGAATTTTAAGATCCGTGTCAACATAGTTAGCTACTGCATTTGCTCTAACTATATATTTAGCAGCTGATAACTTCCTCCAGTCTTCCAAAGGAAGGATGCCGGCTATTTTATATACTTCTTGTGTTTTTGTATACACAGGTACCCCAAGAGCACATTTAACAGCTTTACTATCTAAGCTTGGAAGTTTTTTCAAATAACATTTTGGGGCTGAAAAATAGACCTCTTGGCCATAAGCCAACTTTGATCTGACTAAAGCTGTAACAAGATGTAATAACGTTTTAGTGTCCTGCCCCCATGACTGTTTACTAATTATTTTTATTAAATTAAAGCTTTTCACGGCTTTGTATAACAAGGCATCAATATGTACTTTCCATTGTAAACTAGAAGTCAAGTGAACTCCCAGAAATTTCACCTGAGTGATATATTTCAGTTCCTCATTATCAATTTTGAACAGTGGTAACTCTTTAGGACTGAAACCATTATTAAAAAGAATCATATGTGTCTTTTCATTGGATATTTCCAGACCGTTAACTTTCAAGTAAGTGGAAATGTGATCAATTTCACGTTGATAGATCTTTGTAATATAGGTTATTTCTCTTAAGGAAGTCTTCCTTTTCAAAGAAACGTTCATCCAGAGCGCTATATCATCAGCGTACTGAGCTAAGTTCACATTGTCAGAGACTTGTGGTGGCAGGTCATTGATCAAAATATTAAATAAAAGAGGAGATATTATGGAACCCTGTGGAATTCCCATGTTTACAGGTCGTTTTTCAGAGTATGTATGACTTATTTTAGCGACTATACTTCGATTACTTAAAAATGCTTTGATGAAATAATAAATATTACCTTTGAGACCAATATGTTTCAGTTTCAACAAAAGTCTTGCATGCCAGACTTGATCATACGCTTTTTAAGATCAAAAAAGGTAGCTAAGACATTTTTCCTTCTCGCAAACTGAGTTTTTATTTGAGTTGTTAATTTGACTAAATGGTCTGTCGTCGATCTACCTTTTCGAAATCCAGACTGGTTAATAGGTATTATATTATTTTTCTCACAAAAATAAGTCAGTCGATTCAGAGTAATTTTTTCCATTAGTTTCGAAACATGGGATGTAAGCGAGATAGGCCTGTAACTACCTGTATCAGAGCGTGGTTTATTAGCTTTCAGTACAGGTATCACAATTGAATTCTTCCAAATGTCAGGTATGTGACCACTTTCCCAGCATTTTAGTATGATATGGTGTAAATATTTAATCCATTTCTCTGGTAAATGATTTAAAAGCGTATACGAAATGCCATCCAGACCTACAGCTGATTTTTTATTGATCAAAGAGAGAAGAGCATCTTTAAGTTCTTGTAACGTAATTTTTGAATTTATGTACATGTGGCTATCGGGGGGAGATCTGAGTATTCTACAGATTCCTCAATTTTCCGTCTTTTCTCCTGAATTGGTGGAGACAAGCTACTGGAATTACTTGCTCTTGAAAAGAACTGTACAAATTCTTCAGCTTTCTCAGATGACGAAGGAAATTCATTGTCTCTAATCTTAATAGGAAACTGTTGTAAATGAAATCCATTTTTCATTTCTTTGACCTTATTCCAAATTTTAGGAAGATCTTTAGGACCGGAAATTTGTTGAGAACAGAAATCTGTCCAATATCTCTTTTTGGCTTGGGCTATGACCTTGTTTGAATGAATCTTTGCCATTTTCATATTGTAATGGTCTTCTGGAGATTTAGTTTTTATGTAGGTTTTATACATTTTCTTTTTTTCGTTCTTAGCTTCTTCACATAATTGATTCCACCAGCTATTTCCAACAAAATTACCTTTGTTTACATTTTTCCTTTTTGGAATTGAATCTTTTGCTGCCTCATGTAATGTGTTTGTGAAGTGTGAATACATATAATTAACACTGTCGCTCTCGTTGAACGTGCAATCTTTTCCCATTAAGATCGTGTGGTATTTTACCCAGTTTGCACGGTTGTACAAATATCTAGGAATACAGTCATCTTGTTCTGGCGCTTTAGCAAATAATTCATCAATAACTGTGACAATTGGTAGATGATCACTTCCAAGGGAGTCGGATGTAATATCCCATATACAATTAATGACAAGGTCAGGAGATAATAAAGTCAAGTCAATGGCGGAAGCTTTATGTTTAGGATTATCTGGTAGTCTAGTTATTCGACCGTCATTTAATAATACCAAGCCAGAGTCAACGATGTTTTCAACAAAACAATTGTTAGACACATATTGGCAGTCTTTGTCCCAGAATGGAGAATGGGCATTAAAATCTCCGGCGATCAACCATTTCTCAGCATGATCTAAAGTTCGTAGCCAGTCACTGTTGTGTCCATCAGGGCCACGTGGAAAATATACAGACATGATATTTAAAGTTGATACATAGTTAATTTTTACTTTCACAGCCACACAATAAACACCATCCGTTGTGGTGTTTGTGTATGTGTGTGTGTGTGTGTGTGTGTGTGTGTGAGTGTGTGTGTGTCTGTGTGTGTGTCTGTGTGTGTGTCTATATGTGTGTGGGAATGTGTGGGTGTGTTGGGGTGGGGTGTCTGGTTTATGTGTGTGTGTGGGGTGGTGGGGGTGTGTATGTGTGTGTGTATGTAGATGTGTGTAGGTAGATTGTGTGTGTGTGTGTGTGTGTGTGTGTGTGTGTGTGTGCACGTGTGTTAGAAAGTTTGTGTGTGTGTGTGTGTGTATGTGCATGTTAGAGGCAGAGAGGAGTTTGTGTGTGCGTGTGTGTGTGTGTATGTGTGTGTGTGTGTGTGTGTGTGTGTGTGTTGTGTGTGTGTGTGTGTGTGTGTGTGAGAGAGAGAGAGAGAAAGAGAGAGGAGTTTTTGTGTGTGTGTGTGTGTGAGAGAGAGAAAAGTGCATGTGTGTGTGTGTGTGTGTGTGTGTGTGTGTGTGTGTGTGTGTGTGTGTGTGTGTGTGTGTGTGTGTGTGTGTGTGTGTGTTGTGTTAGAGAAAGAGAGAGAGGAGTTTGTGTGGTGTGTGTGCACATGTGTGTGTGTGTGTGTGTGTGTGTGTGTGTGTGTGTGTGTGTGTGTGTGTGTGTGTGTGTATGTAGGTAGGTGTGTGTAGGTGTATGTGTGTTTGTGTTTGTTTTTTTGTATGTTTGTGTGTGTGTGTGTGTGTGTGTAACAGTCAGTCTGTGTGCTGTTCTGATATTTTGCACAATGTGGTGCTGCATTCTTGCACTGTTACCATAACATTTGTAAGCAGAATTGAATGTACATGAAGAGATGTAAATATTTAGAATAATACAAGGACAACAGATTTTGTTATGATTTACACTGCATGTCAGTGCCAGTATGATTGTGTGTTGTGTGTCTACGTGCATGCTTAGACAACACACAGACACACAGACACAGACA
Source organism: Monoplex corrugatus (assembly GCA_030674185.1). NCBI lineage: Eukaryota > Metazoa > Mollusca > Gastropoda > Littorinimorpha > Ranellidae > Monoplex > Monoplex corrugatus. The sequence goes on from JAPXFY010000026.1 coordinate 47,568,377, forward strand.
CACACACACACACACACACACACACACACACACACACACACACACACACACGCACACGCACACACACCGTCTAAAAGCACATACGTGAATAAATATTAAAAGAAATAACAAATGAACACACTACACACACACACACACACACACACACACACACACACACACACACACACACACACACACACACACACACACACACACACACACACACAAAGGCGAATATTAAAACAACATCAGAATAACCCAGCATCAATGTGAAGTAAGTCTCCTTTGGTGGGAGGCCTTGCAGTGGCTTGACATTAACATCTCCTATACACTCTCTCTCTCTCTGGGCCAGCATGACTGAATGTCAGATTTGAAAATGATTCAGGAGCTGTACAAAGGACAATGGAGTGCCAGTGAAAACCACCCCACCTATCGACCCCATTCCTCACACCCAACAGCACAACAACAACGATGAAAATGAGACAATGAAAACAAAACTTTGAAAGTGTTTAGAGTTAGACTTTGATCAAGAGGGGTTCATTACACTTGGACAATTCCATATGTGCTCTACCCAATCTGCCATCTCCCCATGTGGGGATGCCGGGGGCTCTTTCAGTATAAATAGTATCCCCACCTTCTGGAAATTCTGTGCTAGAAATTACTTCTTTTCTGTCACTCTTTTTGTTTCTGCCTTGTTCCTTTGCTGTCTGTCATTTCTTCCTATCATTTTCTGCCTTGCTGGTCCATTCACCTGTATGTATTCGATAAAGTCTTACATACTTTTTCTTACAATTGATAATTGGGTACATGTATTAAGTGCGTTTTTGGCTCAAGGGAAGTGAGATATGGGGAATCAATTTTAGGTAATTTATGCCCATTTTTACATATGTTTTGATGTCCTTAGGTATGCTTGAAGTTATATTCAAGTGTGTTGTTTAGATCGCCTGTAGGATAAATTGGACAGAGTGGCCAATGGGGGGACATGTCCTTAGATCATGTGCGTGAATGCATTGATATGTGTACTTGATTTTTTCTTTTTTTTCCATTTGAAGTTTTGTGTGTTTTGAAATGGTTAGAAGCCTTAATATGGCTCTATGCAGTTAGCTGGGCTTTAAACAACAATGAAAATAACAGTAAAAATCTGCCATCTGCTATCTGGCAGACTCCCTTGGAAGGGGGGGGGGGGGGGGGTTGGGAATGGGGACCTGATTCAATGAAACTCTGACTGTAAGGGAGAAATGAAAAGAAAGTTTCTCTTCTTTCAAATTTACAACAACACACACATATAAAGAAAAACTGTGGTGACATTCACAAGTCTGATTTTTGTTTCAGTCCTTGAAGATGCACCAGCGTAAGTAAAACCGTCAGCACAATCTAGTTGACCCAAGATTGTCCAAGTTCCTGATGTGACCTTGACCTGTCTTCACCTGTCCTCACCAGGCATGGCATTGACGGAACCTGACCTGAAGGGTTAACGTGACCAACCTGACCTAACCTCACCAGGGTCATAGCAGAGTGGGACAAGCAGTCTTGATCGTTGCAGTATGCCTCCACTTTAATGTCAGCCATTCATCACACTGTATAGTTTTGCTGTCAGCAGTGCTCACAGTTGATATTAATCATCATCTGTTGTTATCCATCATGATACTGATTGTATGTTGTATATATTGCCTGTATATTTTTCTTTCCTCTACCTCTTCTGCTCATCACACTCCTTTATTTTAATACCCATCATTCCATCCTGTCTATTTTCACATTGGTCTGACAAGCATTTTTGTTCAGGATATCTTTCTTAATTTGTGTTTTTGGATTTTTCTTCTCCCCTGCTCTTAGTTTTTAAAATTCAGTTGTTTAGTTATTTGTTTATGTATTTATTTTTCGCATTTTCTTGAAGGGTAGCTTACGGTTTCTATAATCTGTTTTAACCCTTTGGTTGGCAAATGCATGAAAACGCATGTGTCTGTTTATTTGCTCGCACTGTGGGGCACTTGTTCATGCAAATTTGACAGATGGCCATGTTTACTGTTGAAGGTTGGCCGTGCCTTTGTTTTAGTTGTAGTTTTTCACTTTATCCATGACATACTCATACATTGACCTTATTTGTAGCTTCTGCCACTCTGACAAAAAAGAAGATGAATTTAAAAGTCATGACATCCAAACAGTTAAGTGAGAACCGAGAAGTCGGTGTTTGTTATTTGAAATGAATATGACAACTTTTTTTTTTTTATCAACAGGAACTATAAAGCTTTTTTTTTATTTCCCCTTTTTTTGTAATTTGAAATGATATGACATTTCAGAACCCATACTATTTTATATGAATATTTTTCAAGAATGAAAGTCTGTGTAACTTGTTATGGTTTTTAGTCATACACAGAACATCGTGTCAACATTTTATAAATGTTCGGTCAGATTTGCAAAGTACACATAAAACTGGGTGACTACTATTAAGGGTTTCTACAAACGTAAGCGTTATAAAGTGAAAATTGTACATGTATTTGTACTTATTCCACAACCCAAACAAACCCAGCACGGTTTAATCTTTCTCCATTTGAGGATAAGAAAAAAGCTTCTATAAATTGTTTTTAAAATATTTTTATTTTAGCATTATTTCCTTGTTTATGTATTTTCTTATTATTTCTTTTGTAGTATGATTTTACTTTTAAAATACATAGCAGTTTATACAGTATTTTGTCAGAATTGCATTTTTTGAAATTGTATCTTAGTAATCGTACTGTTTTTTTTTTCATGGTTCTTTTTGTCCTGGACGCATGGAAATCTGGACATAATTTTATCCACCTTTCATACTTTACAAGTTTTAATTTTGGAAAAAAAAAATCTTCCTTTCTTACATTTTTGAAATGATTTGTCTCCATTTTGTGTTTATAAAATCTTTGATTTTTTTCAAAAATCAGTTTATTGTTAATTTTTGCAAAAAGCAGAAGAATTCTGTTCTTAAGTTTGTCCACATTTCATGTATTGAAAAGTTTTCATGTAACAGTGTCTGTATTGTTATTTTTACACAGTGCATGAAAATCTTAACGTAATTTTGTCTAATTTTTGTCTGTAGGGTGCAAGTAAGACTGGACTGTTTGTTTCCTTTGCAAAAATTTTACTAATCCAACATTTTCTTTAACTACAGCCTTTTGAAAACAAATTTCCTGGTTATTACTAACGGGGAATTGTAGTTGTGTTTTGTCTGGTTGTCTTGTTTTTCTGTCTGTTCATTTGTTCCTTTATTTCTGTGCTTTAATGTCCATACTTGCCTTTTATTTTGTGATATGAAATCATATGTGGGTTTTGGTTAATACAGAGAGTATCAGTTTATACTTTTTCTGTTCTTTTTCTCTTTTCCATTGTCTTCTCTCTCTCACTCTCTCTCTCTCTCTCCTCTCTCTCTCTCTCTCCTCTCTCTCCCCTCTGTCTCGTTCTCACTCTCTTTCTCTCTCTGTCCCCCTTCTCTCTCCTCTTCTCCCACCACCCCCCTCTCTCTTTCTGTCCTGCCCCCTTTCACCATACCCCTCCTCTGTTTCTCTCTCCCCTTTTCCTCTCTTCTTCCTCCTTGTAATTTTTTTGTTTTATTTTGTAGGGGAAAGGGAGGGGGAGGTGAGGAAGGAGAATCATCAAGAAAAGTACTTTGTTTTTCACTTTTCTACAAAATATTTGTATTTTCATCATGTTTGTATTGTTTTTTTTCTTTTGCCTGAAGTTGACAAGATGTTACTGATTTGTTCTTGACTGTACTTCAGGTCTTTGTGTTTGCAGACCTACACGTGTTGGTTTTTTTAAAGACTATTTTAACCCTGACTCCCGCACACTGTCCACCAGCCCCATGCTGCATTACTAACCATGCTATCAAAGCAGAAACTTACACTCTTTGACTCCCTCACCTTACCCACCAGCTTCCCGCAATGGGGTGAGGGAATCAAAGGGTTAGATTTTTTGGTGTATAGGGTGTGGGAGTCAAAGAGTTAATAGTCTTTGTGTTTACTTGTTGTGTGTGCAATTTAAAATTTAACAAGTTTCTCTTGTCATTTTACTTAAAAAAGACTTTTTTCTTATGTTTTTTGTTTTATTTGCAAACTTGTTTTTCTTTTTAACTTCATCCCAAAGAGGTCGTATTTCAAATTTTTTTATTCAGGCTTTTTTTTAATTTGTAACTTTTGTTTTTCTGACTCAACCCAAAGAGGTCAGATTGTTTGTTTGTTTTTTAAACTTTGTGCATCAAATACTTTTGAAAGATACAATGCAATCATCTGTTTACAAAGATGGATTTGGTTCTTGCTCAATAAAATCATGGGTGTACTTGTACTTGTGGTTGTAGATGCCGTAACTTTCAGACTATAAGTCGGTACTTTGGTACAGTATTTGGGGCAGTGCATCTTATAATTGGTCGCATCTTGTATGCAAACAAAAGCATGTTCGGGATTTGTTTGAAGATGTAGTGTGGCTGCCAGAACAATGGAATGATTAGAAAACATGGAGTGGTTAAAATGGATAATTCTCGAGCTTGTGAAATGTGTTAAACTGTAGTGTACAAAGAATAAGTATTTTCACAAAACAGTGGCACCTCTTGGAATAAATTCCACGTGCACGGATGCCAGAAATACCATGCAATATGGATGATCCAAAATGATCATGGCATAAGCCGTAAGTCTTTGTAAGAGCCCTGCATGTAAGGAAGGTCTTTTAAAGGCTTAATCCTTTCACTCCCTCATGCTATCCACCAACATCCTACATTGTCTGCCATGATAGCAAATCGAAAACTTATCCCTTTCCCTCCCTCACCCTGACCACCAGCTTCCTGCAGGAAGCTGGTGAATAGTGTGAGGAAATGAAAGGGTTAAATTTTTGCAGCTTATGGACAGGCTGCAGACGTTAAAGGATTAAAGTTATGGGCGCCTCCCTTAACGCTGAGGTCGTAGGGGATTCACAGGTATCGCTACTTTTGGTTCCTCTTTTCTGGTAAGGTCATGCCTCTCCGTCATTTTACCCTCCACTGCTGTGAATAGGGTCAGGTTCTCTTTCACAGCTGAGTAAACTAGAATCCCCTAACACAGTTTCCTCAGCTTGAACCCTCACAGTCAGACAGAGGGCAGGAGCTCTGTCTTATGTGCTAACTGTTTGTACAAATACAGGCACATAGAACTGATTTTCTACAGAATGTTTTGTTAAACAGCTGTATGACTCTGTTGATGGAGTTGTTAGTTCAAGATCTCATGTCTCGAGGTGAGTCTCGGCCTGCAGAGTAAAAAAAGCATGTGAGTTGAGTCAATAACTTATATATGACTGTAGGATGATTCAGGAGACAATTCTGACACAAGAAGAGGTTGAAAACAGCAGTAGTTACTCGCTGTCGGTATGAAATGTGCATCGGACAGACCCGACAAGAAAATATTGATCCTACAAGCACATGACACAAAAAAAGTGTTGTGGTCCCAGGCAGTACTGGCAGCTAGCCAACACCTTCACACTGTTGAAATACACAGTACAGACATTAGAAAAACCCACCACTTCCAGTGAGTACTATTAGAAGCGGCAAAAGGAGGACTAGGGTGATGGAGTGGGGGCAGGAGGGGGAGGGGGCATGTTCACTGTCTGTGTTAATGCTCCAGTCATTCTGATGGCGTTAGTGTAGTATTTGGTCATACATCCTCTCCCCATCTGCCTGCTTCCATTTCTGGATATTGCCAGCACATACTTTTTTCTTCAGGCCCAAGTCAGCTGGACTCTTACTGATAGATTTGGGTGGAGTGCATATGGAATTACCCAAGCGTGATGACTCAGTTTTGAACAAATTCAGACCCAGGCTGTGGTACAAACTTATTTGTGATCTTAATGACTACAAGTGTTCTGTTAATCTGTAAGCTTGAATCAAAATGTCAATGTCTGAATAAATAGTGGCTGCTGATCGTGTCCTAGAATGGTTCTGTTTAATGTTAGGGTAGTACAGATACTAGACTAACATACTGTTGTTTGAATTGATCCTGGCTGTTCTGTGAATTCCTGTACATAATATCTGTGCTGCTTAAATATGCGCCTTATACTTGGTTGTGCCTTATATGTTTCAAGAAAAAATTGGGTCCGTTTTAATTTAAAAACAACAATCATAATTTAAAAAAACAGCAATTGCACTTTTTAACTGGTACTGGCTTGTAGTCCGAAAGTTATGAAGCATCTGTAGTTATTTTTGACTGTTGTTTTTGATGTGCTGTTTTTCTGTGAAAAGAATTTTTTTTCTTTTGTCACTCGATCTTATCTGTAAGCCTATGTAAGCTGTAGCGCTATGCAGTAGGAAGTGACTCAAGATACTCCAGAAGACTCCTTTAAGAACGCAGGCCACAGCAGCAGTCTGCCAACGGACTTGGCTCTAATCTTTTGTCTTCAGCTGGGCCTGTGAATAGGTAGTGGCTTATAGTTAAAAAAAAAAAAAAAAGAAAAAGAACATATGCAGTATGTCAATGAAACAATGTTTTTTGATATTTTTCATGTTTGCTTTTCTGTGAATATATTTTTGCTATTTGCTTTTATCATAAACTCTACTCAGCTTTCATAAACTGCTGGTATTTGACTCTGGTTCTGCATGATATATGCATCTTGTCGCCAGTGGGTTTCACACAGGATAGTGGAATCATTTCTTGCTCATGTTGTTCATATTTTGTTGTTTTTGCTGTTATCTTCATTTAGTTTGATTTCTGTTCCCACTTCTGTGTTGAAATTATGTGTGAATATAATGGATATATTACACCATTTACAGTTTTATTTTCACACCCCTTTTTATCCATAGCCTTGTTTTATTTCATCCCTTCAATGAAGTGGAAGAACAAAAGACAAAAAAGATGCTTTTTTTTTTCTTTTTTAGAATAAGTGAAGTCCTGTGCTTTCTTTCTGTGCTACATTTTGATTTTATGCGTAGCTGCTTTGGTGTTTCTCTCTTGTATTATTGTTGTTTTGTAATCTCTGCATGCTTCATGTCTTCGAGAATTTTCAAGTGTTATTTTAATTTCTGTCTGTATTAGATAATTCTTTAAAGATACTTTTTTGTTCTCTTTATTCAAGTTGATGTCTTGCTTGCGTCTTTGCTGCTAAGTGACTTCTGCATAATTCAACTTCTGTCTTTTGCTTTGATTTAGTTGTTTCAAAATGTATTTCTTTGAATGAAGTGGTTTCTGTATCACATATATATCTTAAGACAGTTATTTCACCTATTGTGATTTTAACCATGGCAGCATTATTGTATATGCGATGGATACTGGATGGGCTGAAACAGGCTTACCAAGAGGAAAAGAAGTTGGAAGGACATGATTTTTGATGAATGTGATTTTTGAGGAAAAGCAAATCAACAAAAATACAAGCTAATAAACAAACCCTATCAGCTTACTGTATTGGCAAGAAAGTAAACAAAAATTGTAATTTTAAATCTGTGAATATGTGTGCTTTTTCACACTCTGGATAAATGATGTTTATGTACAGTTAAATGAATGTAGATTAGATACAAAGACACAATAGGATACAGGAAAGTCATAATCGTTCACTGTACTCTTTTTTTTAAAAATACAAAGACACAGTAGAATATAAAAAAGTCATAATCATGCATTGTACCCTTTTTTTCAGATCTTATAGGTTTAGATAGTTTGCACATGTGAAAGATTGCAGTAAGGAACTGTCCACCAGATTATTCCAGCTCTGTCCGTTGTGTGCCAAAGCTTGGGTCTCTTCATATGGTTTCTTCGTCCATTCTGCAGTGTTGTCAGTCCATTGTTTTTTCTGTCATCCCCACAATCTCCCTCCCTCAGTAGTTCCTTGGAGGATTGATTTAGTAAGTCCATTGGAACGAAAATTATGTAAACAGAAAATATATATGTATGGTTTTTAGCCTGCTATACGGATGATTGGCATCTTCATAACGGTTGTAACTCAGGTCCCAGGCACACTCAGTCAGGGGTTATGAAAGTGATACACTTGGAAACTGTTCTTCAACATCAGACATTGTGAGCTGTTTCACAGTAAGATCAACAGGAGTTGTGAATATATTGCTCAGGTCAAAATGATTGATATCAAACTGGTCATTTTTGTTATCTTTAAACTTGTGTGATATCAAACTGGTCATTTTTGTTATCTTCAAACTTGTGAACTTTTACTCTTCAGTTTAATGATAACATTGATATCAAACTGCGCATTTTTGTTTCCTTCAATCTTGTTAACTTTTCCTACTCAATTTAATGATGCTGAAAACGTTAATGCTTCTTCTTTTTCTTTGTTTGCAGTCACAGTCATAGGTTAGTTCATTCTTGCCTGAACTGGTAGCCTTCTGAACTACCTTGCCTGCCGTAAATAAGAAAAATGAATTTAAATTTGCAAGTATAGCCCAGGTTTTGTCCCATAGAAAAATGAATTTATATTTGCAAGTGTAGCCCAGGTTTCATCCCTTAGAAACTGAAAAGTTTGGCAATCTACAAGTATAACTAACAAGTGTAACCAAGGTTTTGTCCCTTAGAAACTGAAAAGTTTGGGAATCTACAAGTATAACTAACAAGTGTAACCAAGGTTTTGTCCCTTAGAAACTGAAAAGTTTGGGAATCTACAAGTATAACTAACAAGTACAACCAAGGTTTTGTCCCTTAGAAACTGAAAAGTTTGGCAGTCTGTGAGCATGTCCTATTCACTTCTTGTCTGGGGATGACCTGAGGACTTCTCACTTAAGCATTTTTTTAACTTTCAACAAGTCATCTGAGAAAGTCAGAAACACTCTGAATTTACTTGATGTATTATTGACAGCTTAATACTAAAGCATCCTGTCTGAATCAGCTGACACTGAGAAAGGTTGTGCATCTGCTTGATGTACGTTAGGAACATTGCAGTCATCTGTTCTCAGGATTTAAAAAAGACTTTGTCGAGTTAAGAAAAATTGTGTATGGCTGTTGTCTTCTTAAGGGCTTGGAGACTTCATTTACAAAATATCAGACAGTATTGCGGAACAGAAACGTAAGGCAGAGGGAGGGGAGGGATTCAGAAAAGTGTGGGCAAATTTTTGTGTGTTCAGTGCATGTTGGCTGGTACACAGAGATGTAGTCTTGGCTTTAGTGAAATGGATGTAAAAACAATACATATCAAGTCCCAAAATAATTCAGGTCAGTACCTTGCAAGTGCATCATAGACATATTCTAACTTTGCCTTTTCTACAAGGATGTGAACTAAAATATGCAAACCAACTTAGAAATTGACATAAACTTAATTTTTAAAGGTTGGTCTCATGTCGGAGAGGTGCCACTGCTGCAGTATGGGAAAACTTGTTTCTGTTTTTGGAACTTGACTTTTCGCACATTTTGCTTCATGCTCAGGGTAAATCTTTGAATATCAACCCAACAGTGTTTGTTTGTTTTTTGTTTTGTTTTTAGCTGGATCTGTGTTGACATCAGGAATGCATCACCATCCATGCTGGTTGCAAGGGGGGGTGGGGTGGATTTTTACTTTTTGGATCTTGATTTCTGCAGGTTTTGCTCAGCGTTAAAGGTGAATCGTTATGTCAGCAGACTGTTTAGAGGGTGTCCAGTTGGCATCATACACGTGATGTTGATGTAGACTGGTGGGACTGTCAGTTGGCCCAGTTGTTAACCCTTTCACTCCCTCACTGTATTCATCAGCTTTCTGCATGAAGCTAGTGTATTAGGTGAGGTAATAAAAGGGTGAATTTGTTGGTTTACTAAACAAGGATGAACAAGCCACTGAACTGACACAGTCAAGAATTTACGGCCACAGTGGTTTCTTGACTTTAACCCCCCCACCCCTCTTGGAATGTGATCTTCTTATTTGCCCATAACCCAGAACATGGGATTGAACACAAGTGACTGCAGGTGATATGTGAAGTGAATGATTGTCAAAACCATCTGTAGTTACTGGACAAGGACGTGACAGAAATACAACACATTTCGAACCTTACCCACAATCCTAACTCTCTGGGGTTGATGGAGGTAAGAAGACACGGAATGAGTCAGCAGTGTACCCCCATTCCTGCATAACTCTATTTATTCACTCTCTTTATTTCTCACTTGATTTAAACAGTTATTCCTCGTTGCATAACTCTCCTTATTTACTGTCCAGAGTTCTCACTTGCTTTAAATAGTTATTCTTGGTTTTTCCATCAGTATAGTGATGTTTTGATTTTGTTGTTTGTTTTATCCTGAATTTGAAACAATGTGCATTATGTAGAGATTTGTTGCCTGGTTTGGTAGCGATTTTTTTTCTTTTTAATTTCCCCAGCTCTTGAACGAGGAAAGCTGTCGTGGTTATTTACTCATCATGTGTCCATTATCAGTCATGTGTGTAAGTGTGTAAAAATCAGTTTATTCAGCATTTTATACACCAAGTCAAAAACTGTGGCTGGCCTGACCAGTTAAGATGTGTGTGAATGGCCAAAATTCATGTAGCTGGCCATGGGCTCCTGCAGTATACATGTGTTATCCAGTTAGACTGGATTCTTTTCTCCCCATCAAGAAATCTTGCAGATGGTCAGGGTTAAACTATGCATGACCTGTTCTGATAAACGGGGGTGTGAGTCGCATGTAAGCGAATCGAGATACAACCAGAAAAAGGTGGTGAGGGTCACTCTGAGTGAATTTGAGATTTTTGTTCTTGAGGGTTTTCTTCAGGCCGACAGTAAGTTTCACAGAGAAATTCACTATAAAAAGCAAGAAATTTTAATGGTTGTGGTGATACTCTTTGGCAGTGCTTCATTGAAATCGTCTGGAATTGGTTGTTTTCACAGCCCCAAAGGCAACTTAAGCCTTCACAGAATCGCAACATTCCAAACATTTTTAAAGCTTATGGCATCAATTTTCAGTGCTTCACACAATAACTCAAAATAACCCAATAGCGAGTATTTGTAGGTTTGCGAAGGAAAACCTTACAGTGAATATTCTCAAACGTTCTCCTCTGCCTTCTCAGAGCAAAGATTAACTAATGTAACATTTCAGTTGTCCACAAGTCTGTACAGTTTTTGCCTTGGAGGCTTTATCTGTGTATCATTGTAAAGGAAATTTTATGCCTTTTCCTGTAATATCAGTAACCTCAACTATCAGCTTGTGTCTCTCTTTCTGAGAACAGGTCTTGTATCTTCATATACTGTAGAAAAACAAAAGCAATATCTTAAGATCAGCATTACCGAAAAGAAACAAAAAAATGACATTCTTGTTAGTATCCTTGCATGCTGTTTTGATATCCGTTCTTCAGTTCTGCTCAGTGTTAAACAGAGAGGGCACATCAGTGTGAATTGTTGCATGAAATTGAGTGTCACATTCGTTGTCATTTTTCTGTGATGTATTACTGTATTATCGTTGACTGACTGTTTTTATACTGATGTTCCTGTCTTTTTCCTCTGTATTTGTTTTGTAATTAAAATAAAATAATTCAGTGAAAATGGTGTTCAGGGTTTCATCTTTGTGTGTGTGTGTGTGTGAGTATGTGTGTGGTGTGTGTACATGTATGTGTGTGGTGTGTGTTGTGTGTGTGTGTGTGTGTGTGGTTTGCATTTGTGTGTGGTTTTGTGTACATGTTCATATGTGTGGTTTAATATGTGTGTGGTTTGATATGTGTGTGTGTGTGGTTTGTGTTTGCTTGTGGTTGTGTGTGTGTGGTTTGTGTTTGTTTATGGCGTTGCGATATACAAAAACCTGGTCAATGTGTGGACCATCTCAATGCTCAAATCATTCTGGTGGGTAAGTTTAGTGTTTCATATGTCATAATTCACAAGTTCTTCACCCCCCCCCCCCCCCCCCCTATTTCAAGACCTTGCCAGCGCATGGAGTCTGTTAGATAATTGCTGGCAGAATTGGGATGCTACACATATGGAATTGTCCGAGTCCGATGAATCCAGCCTATAGTATAAATGCTTCATCTCATTCACTACCCATCCTGAAACAATATCGTATCAAAAAGCATTTGATTCTTGGCTGAGGAGGCTGAAACTCTGTATGGAGAGAAAGGAGAATACACTGAAGGACTCTGAAAATTTCACATACATTAGACTTACCATTTCTGTTTTGTGAAGTAAGTGACAAGACTTCGGGATCAGTCCTTGTACGCTAATCTGGTTGGTTTGGGAATGTAGACCGATTCTCAGCCATGGTCTGGATGAAAGAAGAAGGATAATTAAAGTTGGCAAGTTTTTCCAGTGAGCGACATTTTGGCCTCCTGTCAAGACCAATCTTAACAACTGTACAACGTTCAGTCAATGAAAATATTGTTTGATACACAGCCATCTACTCTGCTTGAGAAAGGTCTCCAGCTGAGACTACAAGTACAAGACAGGGAAGTACTCTATGCTTACTTTCATAATATATCCTGGTGTCAACCAGGCCTGAGAGACACCTCCAGTGTTTATAAGGAAATTTAAGCAACCCTTCAATGGTATATATGCATAAAGCGGATTAGACTTTTTTTTATGATCATTGCACTCAGGAAGGTTACCTTTATGCTCACCTTTTTAAGTCCCATTTTCTGCGCCACCTCAATGTCACAGAAGCTGGAACAGTTTTTACAATGCGATGATGATGATGACGATGAGGGTGATAATCATGATGCTATAGAGTTCCATTCAGGATTGAGACTGCTTGACAGGGCTGTACTCTATGCTTACTACCATAATATATCCTAGCGTCAACCAGGCCCGAGAGATTCAGACACCTGCGGTGCTGGTCAGAAGATTTGAGCAACACCCTCAATGATGCATCCGTAAAGTGGATGACTCAACTGTGTGGTCCAGTCTTCCCAATGAGCCCATAGCACACCCAACTCTGGGTAGGAGCCAGTTAGAGCTGAAAAATCCCGTGATGATTTTTGAAGGGACTGACGGGGATTCGAACCCAATACCTTCCAGTCAGTAGTCTGTTGCAGTAACCACTGTACCGTGGCCACTGGTTAAAGCGGATTAGACTTGACTGTGTGGTCTCAGTCAATCCAATGAGCCTGTGGAACACTCAGCTCTGGTCAGAGCCCAAAAATCCCACATAAATTTTTTGGAATGATGGGGTTTCGGATACACATCCAATCAGTATTTTGTTGTGTAACCAGTTTGCCAGGCAGACCGATTATTTGATTGAATTTAGTCACATAGCAGAACTTGGGTCAATGTAGACCTACCAAAAGAATCCATGAAGATTTTGTTTTGATCACAGAATCAATGTAAATATTATCAACACACACCACACACACACACACACACACACACACACACACATACACATGCACACACACAAGGCTGTAAGGCTGGAAAGCACTTGTATAAATGAAAAATATGGCGTGACGTATTCTCCCCACTCTCCCACCCCTGTTTCCCCAGCCACCTCGCACGAAGGATAGTTCACTCGTGTCAACCCAAATTCTTTGTAGCCAAGACAATTCTCTCCCCTGGAGCGCGCGTCCGTGACGTCAGAGTGTTTGACCGAGAAAAATGTCGGCTGCTAGTGCTTTCCACACAACTAGGCTGCAGACGACGCCGTTTCTGCGACAACGCTAAGTGCTCTGACGCCGGTACGTTGCTATGCGCGCGTTTAATCAATGATTTGGGGGTATCTTCTGACGCCGGCAACTTGATCAGCGATTTCCTGATTTAGTTTTCGTTCAACAAGTATGCTAATCTGTGCACTTGTTTCTGTTTGTGTTGCTTTACATGCAAATTGATCAGATTTAATCGAAAAACGAAAAGTAAAAAAAATGGAACATTTATTGATTTAAAATGCTAAAATAGGGTAGTTTAGTTCTGATAGATTGGAAGAATTCGTGGAATGGGATCATGAAAATCGGGCTCGAGGGCTTGTTGTGCCTTGCCAATATACCCGTTGGATCTTTTGAACATCTTTCAAGCCCGTGCATGTATTGTTTGTTGTGAACGAATGAACAGATCTAAGGCATAGTCTTCAGATCAAGATAATGCTGTTTTCTTTAGCTTACTGCAATGTGTGACCATTTTCTTAGGCCTACATTTCTCCCCCTCCACCCTCCTCCTGCGCCATCAGTATCAATCTCGACATCTTTGTTAAGTTGCAGTTCTTTTTACGTATTGTGTTCAAGTTGTTGTTGTGTGTGTTTGTGTTTTGTTTTGGGAGGGGGGTAGAGAAGGTTGATCATATACATCAGCTGGTACTATTTCTGCTTGATGATTGGACTCTGGACAGGTCATAACTTTCTCTCTCCAATTTACCAGACTTCACAAACACTTTATGGTTTATTTTCATGTCAGATCATTTTCCATTTTCTCCAACTGAGCAAAACTTCAGCTAGGAAAGTTCTGTTGTTTTCGTTTTTGCCCTGATATCTGTTTCTTTGTTCTCTTGACCAAAGCCAGTTGGATGAAAATTTGCATCTGTTTGTTTGTTAATTACATACATGTTATCATTTTATTTTCATGTTATCATTTATCATGTGTGTGTGTGTGTGTGTGTGTGTGTGAGAGTTCTGTTTTCTTTAATGTTGGCAGTTGTAGTATACTGTGAATCTGATTTAGTTGTTCCTTTTCTTTTTTCTTTTTTATGAACTTTTGAACCTTCATCAATTTTTGTCAAATCTGTCATATCAAAATAATTTAATAGAAAATGTTAGTAAAGTAAAAAAGAAAGAAAAATGTGTGTGGATGTTTTATACATTGGGTCAAGATTCCTTGTAACTGTAACAATTTTATTGAAAGTTTTATCATGTTATTAGCAGACAACTGATAAGAGTATGTTCGTCTTGGTCTATACATCGCAGAATCCATGACTGGCACAAATGCAGTGGAAAGCTTGATACTGTATGTGGTCAAGTACATTTTCTTCATAAAAAGATGATTTATGTATTACAAATTTACACTGGTAGAACTGTAATTTCCTTTGAAATATGAAGTACCATGGTATTATATTATGTTGTATTGTAATTTGTACACATACACACACACACATACACATACACACACACACACACACACACACACACACACACACACACACACACACACACACACACACACACACACACAAAAATAAAGACACACATAATTATACATTTACCTATCTCGCTTTCTTTTTCTGTTCCATTCTCTGTATCTCTTTCCTGTCACTAGTGTCAGTCTATTCTCTCTCTGTCTGACTGCAGGCATGGTCATGTTTTCATGCAAATATTACAAACCATGCTTAGTAATTTCTAATATAGCAAAAAAAATATGTATTCAGATTTTATCTGAGATATGCTTACATTATAATGATGAAAATATGTATCTGAATTCTGATAAACATGAAATATGTCAAGTTTGTAGTTACATCATGGTTTCGTTGTCCTGATTAAAATTCATTGTTTACATAATCATGTATTAAAATGATTCAAAATAAATCAAGAGAAAATCAGATTGGTTTCTTAAGTTGAATGAACAAACAAATTCAAATGAGAAACCATGTAAATCATTCAATCAATCTAATAAATAATGCATTCAGTTATTATTAGTTTTGTTATTGTCATTGTTAATATTATTGTTCTCATTAAACATTGACATTGATATCATAAAAGCCTTGTTTCATACTGAGTGCTTTCTATAATGTAAATGTACACATCAAACGTTATTGATGGCATCAAGAATAGTGAATTCAGTGGGATAAAGCTGCTTTGAAATCATGATCCTCTTGTTATGCTCTCAATTCTTAACAATCTATAACTTGTACAGATCATTTTAGGTATAAACTTTTACATAATGTATTATGATTGTATGCTTCCATCATGTTTACATGAATGTCAGTATGTATATGTTCTATGTATGTTCTGTAGTAATTTGTATTATATGTGTATGTATTGTGTTATATAAACTCGGTGAATGATCACAGACTTGTCATTGAATATAGGCACCATTGAGAACCAGTGTGATATAAACAAGTTTACAAAAATATATCTGCATAAAAAGAAACAAAACCACTTAGCCATGTCTGAAATGTGCCTGATTGTTCTGACTTGGACTGGGTGTAGGGTTGAGAGATTAGAAGAAAGACAGCGATTTTAACATTTTAACAATGGTGTATTTTGTTACCTTCATTATTTATCTTTTCTGTTCTGTTTTTTGTTTTCCTTGTCATACATTAAGCATTGTTTCACTGACAGCTGCATAACTTATTCAGTGACCTAGACATTCATTTTATTGTTTTTAATTGCTATTTTGATAAATGAGTATTTACATGGACTGTCAGTATCACCAAACTTTACATTTTGTTCCCTTTTGGTGTGGTAGGCAAATGGATAAGACTTTAGACTTGCATTTGGAAGGTTTGGGGTTTGATCATACCTGGGAACCTCCCAGTCCCACCTGTTGTGAGTAAAGGGTGGAAATTTTTCCAATCTCCCAGATCAGTGTGTGTGCAGGCCTGTTTGTGTCTAACCCCTCTTTGCCTGTATACACGCACGGACCATCAAATGTGCATGTTAAAGATCCTAGTGTAAGTATACAGAGTGTGCAGCAACATACCACCTGCGTAGTGTGGGCTAAACAATGTGCATTACACTTACTTGAGAAAAATCAGAGTGCGCACACCAACAGTGTCTTTGTTCTTTCTTTTATTTTTTTCTTTTATTTTATATTTCGATTTTTTTTTCTGTTTTACTCTTATTTCTTTGTTCTTTCATTTTTGTGGTTTTTTTTTTTTAATGAATTTTCTCAAATACAGATTATCACTGTAAACAGTGGCACATATTGCATGACCCACACACACTGCCAGACTATAATTATTGTCAGCAATAGTAAGAACCTCAGGCACCCTTAGGTGATTAGTGGATATATCAGTCTGCACATAAACAGCACGCACACCCTGAACATAACACACTTTCAGAGACTACTTTGAGCAGAGCATAATGGAAAGGTAAATAGTTTTCTTGTGGTTGAATTGGAGTGAGGTGGTAGAGTGGTAGAGACCTCTGTGATTTTTTAGATCATTAATGAATGTGACGTGTGCTTTATTTTCCCCACCTGAGACCTACAAAACCTTGTGAATATACTAGAAATAGAAAGCAAAGGTAAGGGGTTGGAACTAAACAGCAGGAAGACTGAAGTCATGGTGATCAGTAAAAAACATGAAATCCCCTCATGCAAAATAACAGCAAATGGCACAACCTTGACACAGGTTAATAAGTTCAAATACCTGGGAACAGTCATTTCATCAGATGGCATATGCACATCGGAAATCCGGCAGAATCGGCCAAGCCAAAACAGCATTCAAGAAGATGACAAGCATTCTTACCAACAAATGCCTATCAATTAACATCAGAAAGAGAGTCCTTGAATGTTATATAGAACCAATACTGTTGTACGGATGCGAGGCGTGGACAGTCAGCAAGCAAAGCCAGAGCAGGATCGAGGCAGCCAAGATGTGGTTTCTAAAAAGAATGTTGAGAGTTCCATGGACAGCAAAGAAAACAAACGAGACAGTCTTGATGGAGGCAGACACAAGTAGGTCACTCATAAGGAAGATAAGGAAAAGACAAGCAACATTTATAGGCCATTTTATGAGGAAGGGGGATTGGAGCACCTGGTCACAACGGGAAAGCTGGAGGGAAAGAGAACACCAGGTAGACCCAGGGAGAGAATGCTGGACGGACTTGCAGAGTGGCTGGGGATGAGGAGGGTGGGGGAGATGCTGGGGGCAACGAGAGATAGAGATGGTTGGAAGTCCATGGTCGCCAACGCCATGCGGCAGGGCACATGATGATGATGATGATGATGATGATGATGAGACCTTAGTTATTCTTTAGATCATTGTTAATTAATGTGATGTGTGCTCTCTCTTCCACAGCCTTTTGTGTGTGTGTGTGTGTGTGTGGGGGGGGGGGGGGGTCTGTGTATATACTTTCAGACTGCTTTGAACAAAGAGTCATGGAAAGATAAAAAGGTTGTCTGTCCTGAGGTTGTAGGCAGTGAGGTGGTTAAGACTCAAATTTTCTTTAGATCATTGTTATGAATGTGACGTTGATCTCTTTTTGCTGTCTGGCTTACTTCCCCCAACCTTAAACAGGGTCAGGCACCATCCACAGCTGAATGGACTGGATGCCACATGCACAAGTGGTTTTTATTTCTTTTTGTTTTGTTTTTCATCCTGCAAAATCCCCCTGTGGGGATGCTGGGGGCTCTTCAGTATAGATAGTATCCCACTTTCTGGACATTCTGTGCTAGAAATTTTCTTTTTCAGTCACTCTCTTTGTTTGGTTGTTCCTTTGCTTTCTTTCATTTCCTCCTATCATTTTCTGCCTTGCTGGTCCATTTGCCTGTATGTGTTTGATAGTCTTACATATTTCCTCTTAGAACTGATAATTGGGTAAATGTATTAATTGCATTTTTGGCTCTATGAAAATATGACATTCAGAAGTAATTTCAGGTAATTTAGGCCTAATTTTGTATTTGTTTTAGTGTCCTTAGTTGTGTTTGTATTTGTTTTAGTGTCCTTAGTTGTGTTTGTATTGTTTTAGTGTCCTTAGTTGTGTTATATTTGTTTAGTGTCTTAGTTGTGTTTATTTGTTTTAGTGTCCTTAGTTGTGTTTGTATTGTTTAGTGTCTTAGTTTGTTGTACTTGTTTTAGTTGTCCTTAGTTTGTTTGTATTTGTTTTAGTGTCCTTAGTTGTGTTTGTATTTGTTTTAGTGTCCTTAGTTGGTTTGTATTTGTTTAGTGTCTTAGTTGTTTGTATTTGTTTTAGTGTCCTTAGTTGTGTTTATATTTGTTTTAGTGTCCTTAGTTGTGTTTGTATTTGTTTTAGTGTCCTTAGTTGTGTTTTATTTGTTTTAGTGTCCTTAGTTGTGTTTGTATTTGTTTTAGTGTCCTTAGTTGTGTTTGTATTTGTTTTAGTGTCCTTAGTTGTGTTTGTATTTGTTTTAGTGTCCTTAGTTGTGTTTGTATTTGTTTTAGTGTCCTTAGTTGTGTTTGTATTTGTTTTAGTGTCCTTAGTTGTGTTTGTATTTGTTTTAGTGTCCTTATTGTGTTTGTATTTGTTTTAGTGTCCTTAGTTGTGTTTGTATTGTTTAGTGTCCTTAGTTGTGTTTGTATTTGTTTTAGTGTCCTTAGTTGTTTGTAGTTTTAGTGTTTGTGTTTTGTGTTTTAGTGTCCTTAGTTGTGTTTGTATTTGTTTTAGTGTCCTTAGTTGTGTTTGTATTTGTTTTAGTGTCCTTAGTTGTGTTTGTATTTGTTTTAGTGTCCTTAGTGGTTGTATGTTTTAGGTCTTAGTGTGTTTGTATTTGTTTTTAGGTTTGATTTTTTAAGCCTTCTGTGTGATAAATTGGATGGAGAGGTCAGTGCCAGGGACATCTCCTTAGATTATGTGCAGGAATGCATTGATATGTGTACTTAAGTTTCTTTTCCTTATTTTTTTCCTGTTGAAGTATTGTGTATGTTTTGAAGCAGTTATAGCCTGGTATGGCTTTATGCAGTCGGTTGAGCTTTAAACAAAAATAACAATAACAATAACAATTACAAAAAAGGTTTTGGGTTCAAATCCCATCCAGTCATGTCAAACTCACTGGGGGATTTTTTGGCCCAACCGGCTCCTACCCAGAGCTGAGCATGCTGCAGTCTCATTGGGAAGACTGGGACAAGAGAGTTGAGTCTTGTATGCTTAATGGACGGTCACTGAGGATTTTCTCAAATGCCTTGACCAACACCACATGTGTTCGTATCTCTCAGGCCTGGTTGATGCCAGGATATATTATGAAAATAGGTGCAGAATGCAGTCCTCTCATGCAGTCTCAGTTCAGAACTCTGTAGCGTCATGATTATGATCTTCATCATGCATCGTCATAGCATTGTGGACAAAATGCCTTAGATTCTGTGGCCACTGAAGTAGCAAGAGAAAATGGCAAAGCTAAAGAATTGATAAAAGAAAATTGAAAAAAAAAAGGTTATCTTGTTTCAAATTTACAAGAAACATTTACACAAACCAGGTTTGAATCCATGCAGTCAAGATTGTAAGGAGGGGGGGGGGGGGGGGGGGATGAAAAAAAGTTTGTCTTCTTTCAAATTAAAAAAACATCTATCTGTCTTAAAAAACATTTATACTATCTATCTATCTATCTATCTATCTATCTATCTATCTGTCTGTCTGTCTGTCTTCTGTCTATCTATCTATCTATCTATCTATCTATCTATTTGTCTGTCTGTCTATCTGTCTATGTACCATTTAAGTCAGATTTGATCTGTCTATCCATTTATCCATTTATCCATCATCTATCTATCTATCTATCTATCTATCTATCTATCTATCTATCTATCTATCTATCTATTTAAGTCAGATTCGTGTCCACCAGTCAGATTGTAAGGCAGGAACGTTTCCCCTCTAGTCTATGCCATTAAGGCTGAAGCGTTGTGAAGGGCCGTGAAAGGCCATAAAGGTCAAGTGATCCAAAAATCGAACCCCCTGTTCCAACACCCGCATGTATTCCTTTACCAGTAGTAACGTATTACCTATACGTTACGCAGGCCTGGTCTTTGGCTTTAAGCCAATCATTTTAGTGTCACTAATTCCTCTTGGTGGTTGGTATATAGGTGTGTGTCAGAATGAAGCTATCAGCCCTAGTGGTGCTGTATGGTCAACAAATATTTGGTTTAGCCGGCGAGGCATGCGAGATATAGAGCTTTGCATTAGTTCAGAGCGGAGCTGGTCGCATTGTGTAGATCGAATTTGCTGTGTGCTTTTCACGCTGGTGAACGGTTCATTTGGATTGTTGTTGTTGTGCTTGCCAGGGTGAAAGTGATAAGATATTATATACGTGGGACTTAAGAATTTGTGATCCATTTGGAATGTGTGTATGTGCATTGATAGGTTCTGTGGTGTTGCATGGTGCAGAGGACTGGGTGAGCAGAGGCATCTTTATTGAAAAAAATTGTATGTTTAGTTTCATATTGTTTGTCAGTTTGCTTGTTTGTCTGTGTGTTTGTCATTGTCTGTTTGACTGTCTATCTATCTATCTGCCTAAATATCCATCCATCTGTCTATCTATATCTATTCTGTCTATGCATACCTGCCTATCCTTTTGCCTGTCTGTCTGTGTGTCTATCTCTCTATGTGTCTATCTGTCTCTCATTATGTGTCTATCAGTATCACTGTCTTTCTGCCTGTCTGCCCATCAGTCTGTCTGTCTGTCTGTCTTCTCTTCTCTCACTTCAGTCTATCTATCTCTCAGTCTCTCTCTTTTCTTTTATTGTCTGCTGGTCCATCTTTTGGTCTATATCTTGTGTCTGTCTAGCTATTTCTCTATCTGCCTGTCTATCAGTCTGTCTCTGTATGTATCTCTCCGTCTCCATCTCTCTATCTATCTGTTGTTTGTCAGTCAGTCTCTGTGTCTGTCTCTCTGTCTTTTGTTTTCTCCCAGGCTCTCAGTGTCTCTCTCCCAGTTTCTCTCTCTTCCTATCTCTTGTCTGTCTCTTCATCTATCTATCTCAGTATCCATCTAGCTCTTTAATGTCTTTCTCTAGTTGTCTGTCTCTGTTTCTGTTTGTTTATCTCTGTCTATTTGTCTGTCAGTTCTGTCCATATCATAAGAGTATCGTCTGCCTTTAGGGTTTTGT
Organism: Monoplex corrugatus; assembly: GCA_030674185.1. Taxonomy (NCBI): domain Eukaryota; kingdom Metazoa; phylum Mollusca; class Gastropoda; order Littorinimorpha; family Ranellidae; genus Monoplex; species Monoplex corrugatus. The sequence continues at coordinate 47,589,907 of JAPXFY010000026.1, forward strand.
TTTTGTATTGACTGTGTGTGTGTGTGTGTGGTGTTTTGTGTGTTTGAGCATGTGTGCATGTGCACACATACACACACACAGTGTGGTGTTGTGTGTGTGTGTGTGTGTGTGTGTGTGTGTGGTGTGTGTGTGCGCATGCGCACACTTATGTACATGTACATGGGCATTGTGTAAACAAACTCATGAAATATGTAGTATTTTTAAATCATGAATTGTAAAATTGAATTTGCGTGTTATTGTCAGGCCTGTGATATGAACATTTTTCATTGTTCCATTGTTGTTGATTTTTCCTGTCTGGTTTCCAAAAACCCACATAAAATGTGGAGAAATCCATTGACGTATTCATGTTTTAAGCATATAATATTCATGTGTTTTACAGAAAGAAAACTGACAGCAGATTCAGAGTTGGACCTTCTCTGTTGAACAAGAATGATGGAGTGGACACAAAACACCTTGCCTCTTTTGAGGTGTAGATAACACACGTATACACACACACACAGGTACACACACACACACAGGTACACACACACACACACACACACACACACACACACACACACACACAACACAAACACAAACACACACACACACACACACACACACAAACACAAAACACAACACCACACACACACACACACACACACACACACACACCACACACACACACTCATCCAACTGGAATTTGTGAGATTCTTGGAGTGCCATACCTGAACATGTTGCCATGGCACTGACAGGCATCAGCAGTGACTTTGATCTGGATGACCATGGAATTCTTCGTGATTCCTTTGTCTGTAAGTATTGATTATATATTTATTTATTTACTTACTTATTTACTTACATATCTATCTGTCTGCCTATCTTCTACCTACTGTCTGTCTATCTATCTATCTATATCTATATATCTTTATCTATATCTAAATCTATATCTGTCTATGTATCTATGTATGTATGTATCTGTGTATCTACTATCTGTCTGTCTATCTCTCTATCTATATGTCTGTTCTCTGTCTGTCTGTCTATCTATATCTGTATATCTTTATCTTTAACTAAATCATATCAAAATCTAAATCTATCTATCTATCTATCTATCTATCATCTATCTATCTATCTCTCTCTCATCTATCTATCTCTATCTATCTATCTATTCTATCTATTATCTATCTATCTATCTATCTATCTATCTATCTATCTATCTATCTATGTGTTGTGTGTATATATGTATACATATGTATGTGTGTGTATATGTGTATATATACATATGTATGTGTACAGATAGATAATAGACGACAGACAGACAGACAGACAGACAGACAGACTGACATGTTTATTTATTTAATTCTATTTATCTGTTCATTTATGATTTTTTTTTGTAGCCCTATCTTTTTCACTGCTCCGATGTCACTATCCCCACACTGCTCATTTTGACTCTCCAGTGTACCCCCAAGTCCACCAAAACTGAGGTCAGGGCATGAAGGACCACAGAATCTGGGACAAATTTTTCATAATTCTATGATGGGAGTAGGGGTGATGGTAATGATGCTGTGCAGATCCATTTCAGAGTAACACTGTGCATGTGACAGGGATCTCCCATGTGGATGCCAGGGGCTCTTTCAGTATAAATACATGTAGTATCCCCACCTGCTGGAAATTCTGTGCTAGATATTTCCTCTTTTCTGTCACTTCCTGTTTCTGCCTTGTTTCTTTGCTTTCTGTAAATTTCTTCCTATCCTTTTCTGCCTTGCTGGTCCATTCACCTGTGTGTTTGATAAAGTCTTATGTATTTTCTCTTAGGTTTGATAATTGGGTACATGTATAAAGTGCAGTTTTGGCTGTAGAGAAATGGGATATGTGGAAGCAATTTTAGGTAATTTAGGCCCATCTTAATTAATATATGCTTCAGTGTCCTTAGTTATGTTTAAATTTGTATTTAGGTATGTTTTTTTAATTCCCTGTGTGATAAATTGGACAGAGTAGTCAACGCCAGGGGCATCTCCTTAGATTATGTGCGCAGATGCTTTGATATGTGTGCTTAATTTTCTTTTCCTTTTTTTCCTGTCAAAGTATTGTGTGTGTACTGAAATGGTTATCACCCTGATATGGCTCTATGCAGTCGGCTGGACTTTAAACAAAAATACCAATAACAATAACATTAACAATGTGGCAAGGCTGTACTCTACGCTTACTTTCATAATACATTCAGGTATCAACATCCCATTGTTTGGGATCTGTATATGTGCAGTTTTTGTTTTGTATTCCCTTCTGCCTGAACAGAGTAAATCCATTTTATCACCTGGAAGATTATATGTGGAAGGCAAATTATGTGGTTATAGATTTATAACAACAATTTGGGAAAAACAAACACCATGACACTTTCCCATTACTGACATGAGCAAACAGACACATGAACAAGTGAACAAATGAACCAAAATAAAGGAATAAATTAAATAAACAGACTTACAAACAAACAAACATGCAATCAGATAAATGAACAATCTAATGCAGAAACAAACAAGCAAGCATGCAAATAAAAAAGAAACAGAAGACAGACAGACAGACAGACAGACGGACAGGACAGACAGACAGACAGACAGAGACAGACAGAGAGAGAAATGAACAAACATACATAACCAGATATAAAAATAATTCAAACAAACAAACAAACAAGACCAACAAATAAGTAAATGAGCAAATAAACACGTAAAAACAAACAAATGAATAATGTAGAAAGAAATAAGTGAAAAGGTGAGTGAACAAACAAATGAAGAAATAAACAAACAAACAAAAAGAAAGCTTCAAACAAAGAGAAACTAACAAACAAATAAACAAACAGTGGGTAAACAAACAAACAAGTGAATAGGTGAACAAATAGATAGAAGCAAAAAAAGAAGCAAGCAGATAAATAGACAAACAGCAACAGAAATGAAGTAAAACAAACAAAAAGGGAACAACTAAACAAAGCAATAATTATCCTAATTGCAAATGCATTTAGAACATAGACATGCTGTCACATACAAATCAGACATTATCCTAATTACTTGAATACAAGTAGAATGTAGTTATACCCATCATCATCAGGTGCCGTGCCGCATGGCGTTGGCGACCATGGACTTCCATCCATCTCTATCTCTCGTTGCCCCTAGCATAGTAGCATCTCCCCCACCCTCCTCGTCCCCAGCCACTCTGCAAGTCCGTCCAGCATTCTCTGCCTGGTGCTCTCTTTCCCTCCAGCTTTCCCATTGTGACCAGGTGCTCCAATCCCCCTTCCTCATAAAATGGCCTATAAATGTTGTCTGTCTTTTCCTAATCTTCCTTATGAGTGACCTACTTGTGTCTGCCTCCATCAAGACTGTCTCGTTTGTTTTCTTTGCTGTCCATGGAACTCTCAACATTCTTCTTAGAAACCACATCTTGGCTGCCTCAATCTTGCTCTGGCTTTGCTTGCTGACTGTCCACGCCTCGCATCCATACAACAGTATTGGTTCTGTATAACATTCAAGGACTCTCTTTCTGATGTTAATTGATAGGCATTTGTTGGTAAGAATGCTTGTCATTTTTTTGAATGCTGTTTTGGCTTGGCCGATTCTGCCGGCTATTTCCGATGTGCATATGCCATCTGATGAAATGACTGTTCCCAGGTATTTGAACTTATTAACCTGTGTCAAGGTTGTGCCATTTGCTGTTATTTTGCATGAGGGGATTTCATGTTTTTTACTGATCACCATGACTTCAGTCTTCCTGCTGTTTAGTTCCAACCCCTTACCTTTGCTTTCTATTTCTAGTATATTCACAATGTTTTGTAGACCTGTCCCTTTCATTTTCTGCAATTAGCATGGTGTCATCTGAGTGTCGAATGTTGTTTATCATTTTTTTCTCCAACCTTTAATCCAGGGTCTTCTTCTAGGTTTCTCATGGTGTTGGTGACAAAACACAACCCTGTCTGACTCCTCTTTTGATGTTTTGGAAAGAGCTTATATTATTTTCTATTCTCATTGCAGCTGTTTGTTCCCAGTACATATTCCTGATTATTCGTAGATTTTTTCCATCAACATTGAGTCTCTCCAGTTGGTTGATCAATTCTTCATGTCGTACCGATCAAAAGCCTTGGTATAGTCAAAAAAGCATAAATACAAAACCTTATTCATCTCATTTGACCTCTCTATGATAGTCCTTGGGATGTATATGGCATTAATAGTTCCCTTCCCTTCCACAAATCCACACTGTTCTGTAGTTATACTATTAAATTTTTATGCTGCATCTGATGACTTTAAAATATGAACAAATGTAGGGGGAAATAGAATGTCATCTGTATGTCTTTGTGTTAGTATGGATCATGTAATCCTTGGAGAAACATCTTTACATCTTCTCCAATTCTTTTCGATTTTTGTCATCAGCGGAATTCCATGTGGATGATGATGGGATCCTTCATGATGACCTCGACCTGTTCAAGCATGCAATCAACACGGCTGGCCATGGCACCGACTCTGGTATTGGTGGAGACAAGCGATCCAGCACATCCACCCTGCAACACTTGCATGCCAGTTTTGACGAGGACGTGGCCCCCATTGCCGATGAAAGCATCAACATCAGCGACTTTGAAGCCTCCAGGGATGACCTTGACAGCTTTGAAGGTGACCTGCCAGGAGGCAGAAGGTCAAGGTCGTCCCAGAGATACAGAGGTGCCAAGGAGCTGGAAACTCCGGGAAGTACACTGGAACGGCCGATGGAGTACAAGCCAGCCATGTCCAAGACTCCCGGGAAGAGAGGGGGAAGGTCCGCTCCCAGGGAGGACCAGGATCTATTCACGGAGGATTACTACCAACAGCTGCGGGAACTGGGAGTATTAGTGGATGGAGCAGATTTCTCCAGAGATGAGTCGCAGACTGAGTTTGAAGCTTTGGAGACTCATCTGTCACGTGAACACATCGACTATGATGACGACAATCGTGACTTGATCCATGAGTACCTCCAGGACCAGTATGAGCGAGAACAAGCGGAAGAGGATGGAGAAGAGATGGAGGAAAAAGTTGGAAGAAATCAGTTGCATATTGGTGCCAGCTCTCGAGCAAACTCAGCACCGACGATCAGTGAACATTCCTTTCCGGAAATTTCTCCGGAAGATGCGGAGATGATGTACCAAGATTCTCAGCGGACTGGAGAGGATGAGGAGATTTATCTGATCAATCATCAAATGGTGCCTGGTTCATCAGGAGCCCACACCCAAGAACATCCAACAGAACCCAACAATCAAGCAGACAGTCATTCTCATGCACCTCGAGGAGCTGACAGGCGATGGCACCACTCCCGCTCCAGACGAAGCCCTTCACCAGGCCAGGGTGAAGGTCAAGGTCACCCAAGGTCAAGGTCAGAGACAAACACGCCTCGTAAGAATCGTCCGGACTCCGCGGCCAGTCATGTGTCATTTGCCTCAGATGTCCCTCAGCCTCATTCGGGAGGATCAGATCCAGGAAAAGCTTTGGCGAAAGCGCGCTCCCAGGAGAGTTTCTTTGAGCAGGACAAGCAGCAGGACAGGAGTACGGAGAAGGTTCCAAAACGTATGCTGCCGACCCCCAGCGTTCCTGACATCAGCCAGTCATTCCGTGTAAAGAGCAAGAGCAAAAGTTCCAGCAACGTTGCTGGAAAGGCCACCCCTGTGAAACCCACCCACACTTCCATGTCGGAGTTAAGTCGCATCCCCATGGACCAGAACAGCAGCAACGCCTCAGAGGGCATGCATCCATCGGGAAAAGCTCCTTCCGATAGATCTGAAGGGGAGCTGACCACACAGTTGAAAGATGAGTCTTCTAAACGACAGCAGGCGACAGAATTGGTACAGCAGTTGCAGAAAGAGTATGACTCCTTACTGTCTAAATACGCCTTGGCGGAGCTGACTATTGACCAGATGAGACTGGGAGCTCGCGTTGCACTGCATGTTGATTCGCCGACGCCTGTATCGGTACAGCAGAATGGGGGGCCTCCTGGTGGTGGTGGTGGTCCTCGTAAGATGCATGTTATGCAGTTACCTACCCCTTCCGCTCAACGCGCTGTTGTTGGGCAGTTTGGTGGCAAAGGTGAGCTTTGTGTGGGTATGTGTGTGTTTGTATGTGCATTTTCAGGCATGTGTGTGTGTTTGTGTGTGTGTGTGTGCATGTTGATGCATTTGCTTGTAAGCCTGTGTGTGTGTGTGTGTGTGTGTGTGTGTGTGTGTGTGTGTGTGTGTGTGTGTGTGTGGTGTGTGTGTGTGTGTGTGTGTGTAGATACATTTGATTCTTACTACTTCAGTAGTTTATCCATTGGTTAGTTTCATGATACAAAAACGCGAATATATGATTTAAGTATTTACTTTGGAGTTGTTGCAGAAATTTGATGTTTTCCATTTTTCAAAGACAGTTCATAAACTGACTAATGTTCCATTACCATCAATCCAACCTCTTCAGATTTCATTCACTCTGTTTGTTGGAGAAACACAAGAACAGCAGCAGCAACAGCAGCTACAACAACAATGACAACAGCTTCAGCAACAGCAACAGCAGCAAATAAATAAAAAGCCAGTACCAGTGTGAGGCTTCGGGCTGTGATTACAGACATATTTTCAGTTTTCTTATTTGAAATTTGAATTATCTATAAAAAAACAAAACAACTGCTACTAATAATGTATTTGAGTTACTTGTGAAAAAAATCTACTACTAGTAATATATTTGAATTACTTATGAAAAAACTGCTACTACAGTACTAGTAATATATTTGAATTACTTATGAAAAAACTAGCTACTAACAGTACAATTAGTATATATATTTGAATTACATATGAAAAAAAAAACTGCTGGTAATATAGTTGAATTACTTAACAAAAAACAACAACTACTAGTATATCTGTGACCCTGTCAGAGTACATTATATTGTTTCGCAAAGTTTCAAATATCACACTACTCCACTGTGGAGCTGCCTAGGTGCTGTTAAGACCAACAGCAGTTCACCTTGCCGTGTAACTATAAGGCATTTTCACCTGTCTCTTTGAAGACTTGCATAAGGACAGGGGCAGTAACTGAGTAAGTAGCTACAGTTGATAAGTGGATTATTGGATTAGCAGAGCGAAGAGTGGGGCTTTTTAGTTTTTACGTTGAACTCATCCTTCTGTGACTGAATGTAGAGGCACTTGGCCAAGTACATTGCCATTCCAGGGGTGGGTGGTGGTGGTGGTGGTGGTGGGGTTGTTTGACTGGTGTGGTAGTCAAGTGGGTAAATATTGGACTTCCAGTTGGAAGGGCTTGGGTTCAATCCCCCTAAACATCCCTACTGGTGGATAAAGGGTGGAGATATTTCCTACCTCCCCAAGGGCTTGGGTTCAATCCCCTAAACACCTACTTAAAGGGTGGAGATATTTCCTATCTCCCAGGTCAACATGTGTACAGATATACAGTGCCTGAACCCACTCTGTGTGTATACGCATGCAGAATATTAATTATGTATGTTAAAATTTCCTCCAAGTTATGTCGGTTGCTGGCTTATGGAAACACGAAAAACACCCAGCATGCATGCAACGGAAAATTGAAAAAAAAAAAATTGCTGTTACAGTGTTAGCTGATAACTTCTACTGTTGGAGAAAGAAGTGCAATTATCATTATTATTATTATCATTAAGAAGTATAATTTATCATTATCATTATCATTATTATCAGTATCCATCTTTAACATCAAAGTTACTATTGTGAAGTGATTGTTTCATTTTATTTCATTTCTGTCCTGGCTTCCTATTGTTTGGCATTATTCCTGCTTCTTATTTTGCTGTCGAACACTCTCCTTGAAGCTGAGTTCATTCCAGTGAAGTCCTGTTGCCAGAACTATAAAATTGAGGTACTTTAAGGTCATTTACCAAAGGAGGTTCTGCATGTTTCCTGTTCACTTTAGTGGAATTTGATAGCGCCTGTTTTAGTCAGACAGGCTGAGGACCGACCATATGTTGTTGATTTGTTTTATAAGGTTCATCACACTGAGCCGATACATTTGTGCTCACTTGTTTTTACTCTTCCATTTTATTCACCACCTTGATGGCCGCTGAAGCTGGGACAATTTGATGACAATGGGGATAATAATTATGATGCTATGGAATTACTATCCAGTATTGAGACTGTGTGACAGGACAACACTATCTTACAGTTGTAATATATCATTGGCAAGATTTGAGCAATAGGATATTTGAACAACACCATCGGTGACACATCTGTGAAGTGGTTGTGACTCCGCTGTGTGGTCCTAGTCTTTCCAGTGAACCCAGAACACACTTAGATCTGGGTAGGCAAGGAGCCGGGTTGGGCTGAAAAATCCCACAGTGATTTTGATCTGACTGATGGGGATTCAAACCCACAACCTTCCAGTTGGTAGCCCATTGCGCTGAATGCAGCACCATGACAGTTGGGATATGTGTAACATTTCATACTGATGTCTACTTGCTTGATAGAGGAGCCAGACTGAGTGCATATCTCCCGTCCACAGAATGAATGTTTGAGGACACTAATTCCTTTAGATGTCCTAGAAATCTTAAGTACAATGGCCATTAACTTTTGTGTTACTGTTACTAGTGTTAGTAGTGTCATTTTTGTATTTAGTCATGGACTTTCCATTGTTGGACTTTTACTAATTCTTGTGTGCTTTCGTTGTTCTTTTGCTGTCTTTTGGTTTTTGTTTTGTTTTTTTCCTTGTCTGTCTGTCTGCCTGTCTTTCTCACACATGACACACACACACACTACGCACGCACACACGCATCACACACACACCACACCACACACACACACACACACACCACACACACACACACACACACACACACACACACACACACAACACACACACACACACACACACACACACACACACCACACACACTTGTCTGTCTGTGTCTGTCTGTCTGCCAATCTCTGTCTCTCTCACACATTCACACATACACATACAGTTTGATACACAACCACACACACACACACACACACACACACACACACACACACACACACACACACACACACACACACACACACACACACACACACACACACACACACACACACACATACACACACACATTCACACATGTCTGTCTATCTGTCTGTCTTACACACGGACACATACAAAACATATATGTATTGTATATATATTCATTCACATTGCTTGTCTGCTAAATGATAGTTACTATGACTATATGAGTAAAACATAATTGTCATAATTTTCATCATTGTCATCATCACCATCATCAACCATCATCATGATGATCATTATCATCCTAATCCTCAATCATCCTCATCCCTTTCCTCCTCATTTTTGTAATCATCATCATTGTGTCATCATAGTCATCATTAACATCATCTCTAGTGTTGTCAGAATCATTGTTGTCACTTATTTCATCATCATCTTCAGCATCCTCCTCCTCCTCCTCCTCCTCACCACCACACCACCACACCACTATCATCATCATCATCATCATCATTACCATCATCTCTGTCAAGATGGTCATCATCATCGTCGTCGTCATCATCATCGTCGTTGTCGTCGTCGTCGTCATCGTCATCATCATCATCATCATCATCATCATCATCATCATCATCACTCACATCATCATCATCACATCATCACCATTTTTAATGGATGACACCACTTTTGTTTCCTTGCTATAAGTGTAACTGAAGTGATAGTTTTTATCTTTCATCATCAAGTTGTCACAACTCTCTTTGTTTGACTGACTGGACCACTGGGCCACGTGTTGCCTCAAGGGGGTGGGGGTGGGGGCTAAAAACATATGTATCCTATTACCTATTGCCCTTTGTTAAGAGAGCTATTAGAGCTATTAGTATGAATACTCACAGAAAAAAACAATTTGAGGAGGAAACCCCTTCCTTGTTATGAGAAATTTGTGCACATAGTTACATATGTTGCTTATTGTAAAATTGACTGAATACTTTAATTGAACAAAACAGACAAGCAAAATGAAATGAAATAAAATGAAATGAAATTAAATTTAATTAAAAACCTAAAACAAATGAAGCAACAGGTTGAATAGTTCCTGAACTAAAATGATAGACAAACAAATTGAAATGAAATAAAGTGAAATGAAATTCAAAACCTAAAACAAACAAAACAACAAAACATCATCAACAACAGCAAAACACCAACAACCATTAACAACAAAAACAACAATAACAACAACAACAACAGCAACAGCTACAAAACAACAACATCAGTGACAACTATAACAAAAACAGCAAAAACAACAACAGCGAATACCATCAAACTGCGAAACAAACAAATAGAACCAAAACAAAAAAGAGATCACTACGATATTAGCTAGGCTTGACCAACTTACGGGAGCTGTCAAAAAGGTTAACTGGGGATCAGTGGGAATGACAATCACTGTGTGTGGCACCTGGATGGATTAAGGAGTTTGCTCCCATACTTGATGACTTCTCAGGAGACGTTTCTCGACTGTTGGCTGTTAAGATTAACCCTTCGACTCCCTCAGTGTATTAACGTGATTAACCCATTCTGTCAATCACCCTGTGTACCACAATCAACCCTTTTAACCCAGTCACTGTGGTGTAGGAGTTAGCACGATAGACTACTGACTGGAAGATTGTAGGTTCGAATCCCCATCTGTCCCTTCAAAAATCATTGTGTATTTTTTTGGCTCCAACCTGCTCCTACCCAGAGTTGAACATGCACATTGGGAAGACTGAGACCACACAGTTGAGTCTCATCCTTTTCACGGATACATCGTTGAGGATGTTATTCAAATTTTTTACCAACACCGCAGGTGTCTGTTTCTCAGGCCTGGTCGACACCAGGATATATTGTGATAGTAAGCATAGAGTACAGCCCTGTCACAGTCTTAGCTCTGGATGGGATTCCATAGTATCATGATTGTCATCCTCATCGTTGTCATCATCATTGTCGCATTGTTAAGAACTGTGCCAGCTTCTGTGGCCATTGGGGTAGTATAGAAAATGGGACAATAAAAAAGAAATGAGCACAAAGGAAATATCCTTAAGTGTGATGATCCTTACTAAAAAAACTAAAAATCTATGCACACACACGCGTGCGCGCGCGCGCACACAACACACACACACCACACAACACACACACACACACACACACACACACACACACACACACACACACACACACACACACACACACAAACACACACAACACACACACACACACACACACACACACACACACACACACACACTCTCTCTCTGTATCTCTCTCTGTGTTTCTCTCTCTCACACATACACACAGTGTGACACACTCTTGTTGAAGTTAATTGTTAGTCTTTAAGTTCTCGTTCCATTTTTCTATTCTCCCACCTACTTATGACTCCCCTCTGCCCCCAATCCAACCTGTCCAACTATCATCCTCCATTTCATTTTATTTTTTTATTCCCTCCCCCCCCCCCCCCCCCCCCGTCTAATATCACTTATAGTGAAAGGACATTAAATCAAAGAACAAACACACACTCATGCACATGCACACACAGAGTCACATACACATCCCCAGAACATACTAGCACTTTTATTCCTTCAATCCACCCACCAGCTTCCTGTGATCAGCTGCCGCCTGATCCTTTTCACTCCTCCCCTAACCCCACCAGAATCGTTAACCCTTTCACTCCCATCATCCTGTCCATCTGAATTAACACTTTCCCTCTCACCCTGTCCACTGGGAATGTTAATCTTTTCACTCCCTCACAGTCCCCACCAGAATTAAGTTACATGAACTCTTTCAGTCTGTCATCCTGTCCACCAAGATTAACCCTTTCACACTCTCACCCTATCCACCAAGATCATGAATCGTTTCACTCCCTCACCCTATCTAAAAAATCCGTAACCCGTTCACTCCCTTACTATATCAACCAAGATTAACCCTTTCACACCCTCACCCTGTCCATGAGGACTAACACTTTCTGTCCTTCAGTTTGCCCTTTAGATCCTTAATCTTTCTCTCACCCTGTCCACCAGGATCCTTAACCCTTTTCTCTCTCTCTCACGCTGCCCACTATTTTTTGTTAATGTTTTCTCTCCATCATAACATCCACCAGAATTAACCATTTCCTTCCTCACTCAAAACATCAGGATTAATCCTTTAACATCCTCATCCTATCCACCAGGATCCTTAACTTTTCCTGTCTTTCATCCTTATCCACAAGAAACCCTAACCCTTTCTCTCCCTTACCCTATCCACCAGGATCTTTAATCTTTTCACTCCCTCACTTTATCAACTGGGACATGATTGTACAGTGGATCTTAAGGCACTCTAAGTGTGGTTGTTGACAGAAGTTTTCTTAAAGGGAGAAAATCGTTTAGCATAGGCTTGTTACCTTGCCAGTGTACATGTACAAAGCTTGTCTTATTTAAGTTTGCTTAGACCCAAAGCAAATGTCTCATCTAAGTTTGCTTAGACCCAAAGCAAACTTATGTAAGCACACAATCTAATCTAAGATCAGCTGTGCAGTCATGCCCAAGATCCTTAATCCTTTCACTACCTCACCCTGGTCACCACACAGGAGGAAGCTGGTGGATAGTGTGAGAGACTGAACAGTGAAGGGTTAAGGTTCTTGAATGATTCTCCATACAGTCAGAGCTTAGCAGTGTCAACATATCACATGGATTATTAGGATTATCACTGTATAGATATTTGTACAGAGATTAACTGATCTGCATTGCGTTGGGAGGAAAGTCCTCTCAGAAACTAACTTTGTGTTTTGTAACAGCGGTTATTTGGTTACTGTGTGGCGGAGAAAGCGTCATGAATAATGTAGAGTTCCTTTTGTCTGTATGAAACAGTTTGGATTTTTGTGGGGCGAAGGTTTTGAGATAGAGAGAGTGTGCTTCATGAAGAATGTGGGATTCCCGTATATATTTGAAACAGTTTTAATTCAGAGAGGGTAGAGAGAGTGTGTATTGTGAAAAGTGTGGGTATCTTGTATGTATTTCTAGAATTCAGGATTGTGCTTCATTGTGTTTTGCCTGTGACTTGGTGTGCATGTGACAGATTTTTGTTGTTGTTGTGTAATAGGATCCATTGGTTTCCTGTTCTGTTTTGATTTTTGAGCAGTTTTATAATCCCTACTGCTAGTTTGCTAGGCCCATCATAGCTTCATCAGAGCCCTGCTGGTCAGACTTTGTCTGTCCACCTTCCATGATGAGAACAAAGGGTTGGATTTTGATGTCACATAGTATTTCTCCTTTTAAGCTGTCTGGATTGTTTCTGACTCCCAGCTCTATCTCCCTGCAACACTAAAGATGGACACAAGTAGATAGATAAAAGACATAAAGAAAGAAGATGTGTAATTTGCTGTTTTCACTGATGTATGTGACATATTTATGAAGGATCCTCGGAAGCATAGGGCCGCAACAGCACTCCATAAGTGTACTTCATTCTGGGCTGTTGTCTTCACGTGGTCTCATAGTCATATTCATCTGGCTGCCTGCATCTTGTTGTCCATGCACCTTTTCCATGTCTGCTTTGTTCTGCCTGCTGTCCTCTTCCCTCAGGGTTCCATGCTGGTGCTTGTCTTGTGATGTTGTCTGGTGGTTTGCTCAAAGTATTTCTAATTCAGCTTCTGGTTTTATTTTTTCCTTCTCTGTTGGGAATGTGATTTGTTCTTTCCCACAAGTTGGCATTGATGGTGTACATTATGGGCAATACGCAGTGTAATGTGCATACAGATGTGCTTTTATGGTGACACTGATATATCAAAATGTGACAGCTACCTTTGTTTAGTTACTTCACCTGTTGCCTGTCACCTATTAGCACTATCAAATTTGATGGTAGCCGCAGCAGCAGATGTCACAGCAGCTCTCCTCCATTTACTACAGTCTTGACTTCTCAGTGTTACTTTGTAGATTTTTCAAACGGCTGATGTTAGTGATGTTTGATATAGGAAGTGTGTAGTCTGCCCGGATTTCTTTTGGTCTTAACTTTTCAGTGCAAAACTGTTGTCAGGAGAGTTGTGATGGTGTTCTGGGTTGTATGGCCGATGTATTTCATTTTTCTTTTGTTGATTTCTGCCAGCAGTTGACTTTGCTATGAGTTTGTTCAGTATGCTTTCATTTGTTTTTTATCTTCACCTGTAAAACCACGTCTCTGTTGCTTCAATCTTATTTTCATTTGCTTTTCTGCATGTCCAGGCTTCACAGCCATGTGACATTGTTGACTACATCAGGTATTTTAGACTTTTTATTTTAATGGCTGTTATTTATATGCTTCTGTCTTTCCAGATGTTATTGATCAGATCACTTTGTTTCGCCTTTCCAAATCTTTATTTTGATGTCTGATGGCTTTATGCAGGTGTCATCATAATTGTTAAGTGAGTGTAGTTATTTAAAACCACTCGCATTTGGTTGATGTCTTGATATGCTTGATTTTCTTCTCCTTCTAGGTGCATTTCTTTTGTCTTCTTGGCATTTAGATTTAGACCTGCCTTCTTGCCCATTGCATCTACTCTGTACAGAATTCTTTTCACCCTGGGGACATTGCGGACATCAGTGCAGCGGCAGCAGCATATGATGGTTTTGTGATGTTTTGACCACCAATTTTTATTCCCATGTCTCTAATATCTGCTTCTATCACAGCCTTACTATGGCCTATTGTACAATTGGCATGTAGGGCAGGAATAGATTCTCCACTTGTGTCTGTTTTGGGCCAACCTCTGTATAATGCTCCAAGTGTGTTTTATGACTGTAAGGTCTCTTTGTGTCATTCTTTACAAGGTGTTTTTGGGTCTTCCTGCCTTGAGTCTTCCTTCTGGTGTCCAGTGAAGGGCAGTCCAACTGATATTTTGTAGTGCTCTTCAGGCGCTGTGCCTAATCTGTCTCCATCGTCTCTTCATGATGTAATTATCCTTAAGTGATTTTGTATTAAATATGAACTCTTGAGTCATGAGTAACATAACATTACGTGGTCAGAGTGTTCATGCATCCAAAGTCTAAGATAACAAAACTGTGGTGTACCATCACATTTGTAATTGGAATAACAAAAGTGTGGTAAGCCATCACAGTTAAAATGTGGTGCCATTAAAATCAGTTAAAATGAACTCATCTACAAACACAAAAACTAGACTAAAAAGATGTTTTCATACAGTCACATTGATGATACACTCTCTTGTCAGTCTGGTGGATGAATAACGACCTTCTGCATCTGGATGAGCCTTCAGTGGGATAGAACACAAGTTCTGGAGGCCCGTGTTCTTTCACAGGCATGGCATGGAAAGGAATCTTTGGGTTGTGGGTTCTGTCACATTAAGCTGCAAGTAAAACTAGTCGACCATGGGAATGAGGCGTGCCCCAAAGTCTCCCCGCCTAACAACCATTCAGGAAGCCAGTCCTTGGGTCGAGCTGCAGGAGAGTCTAAGCTTCGAGTATCTGGACAACGACAGTAATGACAGCATTTATTGTCACAATGCAGTGCAGGGAACGATCAAACCTGAACATTGCTTGAATGGAAAGACTAGTCGCTGGAAGAGTTATGAAGTGGTTTCCAGTTGTGCCTGCAGTGAAGATAAGCCTGAGTGTGACAGAGTGGGGTTTAGCTGCCGACATACACGGTCTGAGTCTGAAGGTAGCTTCTGTTTTGCAGTAATGTTTTTTTTGGTTTTTGTACAATTTTACTTGAACAAGGATTTTTATTTGCTGCCCCATTTTCTGTGTTGTTTCTGTGTCATTACCCCTTTGCCTAATTTTTTGGCTTTCCAGCACATCTCTAAATGGGCAGAACTGAGGATACCATGAGGGCAGGGCATGAAGGGCCACAGAATCTGGGAAATATTTTGTTTTACGATATTGTGATGATGAGATGGGGAAGATAGTGATGTTCTTTTTCTGGGGGTTGAGACTGTGTGACAAGGGTTGTACTGTAAACTTACTTTCATACTTACTTTCACATGTCTGGCATCAACCAGGCTTGAGAGATACAGATACTTGCAGTGTTTGTCAGGAAGTGTGTGTATGTGTGTGTGTGTGTGTGTGTGTGTGTGTGTGTGTGTGTGTGTGTGTGTGTGTGTGTTTGTGTGTATGTGTGTCTGTGTGTGTGTGCATGTGATTGTGTGTGTGTGTGTGTGTGTGTGTGTGTGTGTGTGTGTGTGTGTGTGTGTGTGTGTGTGTGTGTGTGTGTGTGTGTGTGTGTGTGTGTGCATGTACATGTATGTATATATATATATAATGTGTGTGTGTGTGTGTGTGTGTGTGTGTGTGTGTGTGTGTGTGTGTGTGTGTGTGTGTGTGTGTGTGTGTGTGTGTGTTGTGTGAGAAGAATGTGGCACAAGATTTTCTTAGCTGTTTATCACTTTATGGGTGGATCTTTACTAAGTTTCAGTCGAAAATTGATCTGTTTAGGAGTCACAAAAACACCCCACCTTAAATGAGCACGTTTTGACAAACTTGTATAAATAACATTTTCAAACAACATTTCAATTGTTTTCATTGTTATGAACAATCCACCATTATCCTTGATGCATATGTCACGTTTTATGTGTCTGAACAATCATCAGTGTCTCAATGGCCTTGAGAAAGACAACATGTGGATTCTCTGTAACAATTCTTATCATCATCATCATCATCATCATTTGCCTTGCTGCATGGCATTGGCGATCATGGCAGCTCTACAAGTGTATCTCATACCTCTTTTATCCCCACCCACTCTGCAAAACCAGTGTTTTTTCCCTGGTCTACATGGTGCTCTTTTTCCCTCTAGCTTTTCTGTTATGACCAAGTGCTCAAACTTATATCTCATAAAAACGAAAAGGTCCCATAAATGTTGCTCATCTTTTCCTTATCTTCTTCATCAATGTTCTTTTTATGTTTGCTTCTTTCAAGACAGTCTTGTTTGTTTTCTTTGCTGTCCATGAAAATGTTAACATTCTTAGAACCATATTTCAGCTGCCTCAGTCTTGTTCTGACTTTGCTTATTAATGTCCAGGCTTTCCATCCATACAACAGAATCAGTTCTATGTAACATTGAAAAACTCTTTCTGATGTCAACTAACATATTGAAGGGGAACATTCTAGAATGGCTTGACCGATCTTGTTTTCCTGTTCACGTTGATCATAAGATTTTTTGCATACAATATACACATGTTTGGGTAGTTCGTACCATTACAGATTTGTTATTACAAGGTGTGCTGAGAAGACCCATACAGCTAGACTGAGCTTCCCCTGTCTCTTCTACAAATGCAAACGTTTTTTTTTTTTTCAAACTTGTTTTTAATTTGTTTTTGACAAAACACAAATAAAGACAATATTTGCTGAACATTATTATGATATCATTGAGAAAGTTGAACAAGACTTATATATACAATTGATTGAGCAAAAATTAGATACTTACATCATATCTACCAACCTGTTATATGTTTTTTTAAAACAATCATAAAAAGTCATTTAATTTTTTAACAGTTTCAGATTTTAAGTGTTGTGATGTTAATGGTTTGTTGCAGTAAATTGCGTGTGTATTTTTGGGTTTTCAGGCAAAGAAGCAATGCAAAAATCATTAACAGACAACTAAGGAGTCATACTGACCTCTGCTTGATCAAGTAAACTCGGTGAGGCTATGTACTTCATCGAATACTGTCGCAAAAGTAAGTAAAATACTGTAAATGTCAACATCTTCAACAAAGGGCCATTGCAATAAAATTATAGTCACTATCAACTACATGTAAGACAAGACATTCAATATAGAGCAGTCACTATCAACTCACAAGTAAGTACAAACATTCAAATATAAAGCAGGTCATGATCAACTTACTATGTAAGAGCAAACATTCAAATATAAAGCGTCACTATCAACTACATGTAAGACAAACATTCAAATATAAAGCAGTCACTATCAACTAATGTAAGACAAACATTCAAATATAAAGCAGTCACTATCAACTACATGTAAGAACAAAACATTCAAATATAAAGTCAATCACTATCAACTACATGTAAGACAAACATTCAAATATAAAGCAGTCACTATCAACTACATGTAAGACAAACATTCAAATATAAAGCAGTCACTATCAACTACATGTAAACAAACATTCAAATATAAAGCAGTCACTATCAACTACATGTAAGCACAAACATTCAAATATAAAGCATCACTATCAACTACATGTAATACAAACATTCAAATATAAAGCAGTCACTATCAACTACATGTAAGACAAACATTCAAATATAAAGCAGTCACTATCAACTACATGTAAGACAAACATTCAAATATAAAGCAGTCACTATCAACTACATGTAATACAAACATTCAAATATAAAGCAGTCACTATCAACTACATGTAATACAAACATTCAAATATAAAGCAATCACTATCAACTACATTAGACAAACATTCAAATATAAAGCAGTCACTATCAACTACATGTAATACAAACATTCAAATAAAAGCAGTCACTATCAACTACATGTAATACAAACATTCAATATAAAGCAATCACTATCAACTACATGTAAGACAAACATTCAATATAAAGCAGTCACTATCAACTAAATGTAAGACAAACATCAAATATAAAGCAGTCACTATCAACTACATGTAATACAAACATTCAAATATAAAGCAGTCACTATCAACTACATGTAATACAAACATTCAAATATAAAGCAGTCACTATCAACTACATGTAAGACAAACATTCAAATATAAAGCAATCACTATCAACTACATGTAAGACAAACATTCAAATATAAAGCAGTCACTATCAACTACATGTAATACAAACATTCAAATATAAAGCAGTCACTATCAACTACATGTAATACAACATTCAAATATAAAGCAGTCACTATCAACTACATGTAAGACAAACATTCAAATATAAAGCAATCACTATCAACTACATGTAAGACAAACATTCAAATATAAAGCAGTCACTATCAACTACATGTAATACAAACATTCAAATATAAAGCAGTCACTATCAACTACATGTAAGACAAACATTCAAATAAAAGCAGTCACTATCAACTACATGTAATACAAACATTCAAATATAAAGCGGCAGGTCATAGAGAAACCATGCATACATCTCATAAAGAAGCAAACAGTTGCGAACTTTCTTTCTTTCTTTAAATTAATTTGATGACATACCACTTGTACAGCAATGGTTTCACTTTTCACCCCTTACCTGTCATTCCAGTCCAGGGAATCAACCTATCTCTCGAATGTTTTATACCAAGGCTGCTGGGCAGTGCCCTGGTCTTCACGTTTTTCAGCTGCCATGGGATCTTTAGCATGTGCAGCCAGAAGGCACACAGATCTGACTTGTTTTTGTCCCTTTAAGAGGACTTGACATTCAGTTTGATTTTCCGGTCAAACTGAGGAGAAAATTCCAGGCCTCAGTGGGGAGCGAACCCTGGAACTTCAAGTTTAGTTATTGGCAGGCGAACGTCTGAACCATTCTGCCACTCTTCTCCCCTTTATACATCCAGATTTATAGCTTAATAAGTATCATATTTGATTACATATCCTGTACCATGTCTCACTTCTGCAATAGCCTGTTTTTTTTATTTCCGCACCAGATGGACAAGTGTTGGTACAGGATAGGTAAGCGGAGCACTGCCAGCTATTGCATCAGTTAGACATGATAAGTATGTGAAGTAAAGGAAATGTTTAGAAAAAAGTATCCTATCATCATTATGTATTAAGTATTAGTCTCATTTTGATCTCTTTCTAGATGGACCAACTCATGCTTCAAGCCAAGCACAGACCACGGACGGCACCTCTCGTCCAGCATCACGGGCTGATGATCCTCTGTCAGGTCCGTATGGTGATGCAGAGGGTGGGGGTCAGGGGGCAGGATTTGCGTCTGAAGATCGTGTGGGGGTCAGAACTCCCAGGACGTCTGAGTCGGTGATGCTGAATCTCCAAACGCAATCGGCATCTTTGAATAACAGGTAGGATGTGTGTTTGTGTGTGTGTGTTTGTGTGTGTGTGTGTGTGTGTGTGTGTGTGTGTGTGTGTGTGTGTGTGTGTGGTGTGGTGTGTGTGTGTGTGTGTGTGTGTGTGTGTGTGTGTGTGTGTGTGTGTGTGTGTGTTGGAGATGGCTGTTGGAAGCGTGTATAGGGTGTGTGTGTCTGTGAGTGTCATGTATGTATATTTGTAGAGAGAGAGATGAGTGTGTTGTGTTTTACGGGAGAGAGATGAATATGTATGTTATATGTGTGAGTGTAGGCACTTCTGTGTGTGTGTGTGTGTGTGTGTGTGTGTGTGCGTGTGCGTGTGCGTGTGCGTGTGTGTGGTGTGTGTGTGGGTGTGTGTGTGTGTGCGTGTGTATGTGTGCATGTGTTTGCGTGTGCATGTCTGTAGGTGAAAATGATTGTATGTGCACATGTGTGTGTGTGTCACTGTGTGTGTGTTGAGCTTGAGTGTGTATATCTGTGTATACATGTTTTTGCATGCATGCATGTATATTTATGTGTGTTTGTACACATGCACATACATGTGTGAGTGTGTGTGTGTGTGTGTGTGTGTGTGCATATATGCATACATTACATATCAGTTTGTTGTGTGTGTCTGAGTGTGCATGTACAGGTCTTGAGTGTGAGACCAACAGTATGAGCATGTTTGTGCTTGTGTGCATGCAGGTGTGCATGTGTTTGTCTGCATATATGTTTCCGTATGTGTGTTTGAATGTGTATGTATGCATGCAAGTGTGCATATGTGTGTTTGCACTGTACACACGTATAAGGCATGAGAAGTTAAGAGTTTGTTCAGAAGGGATTCATGGCACTCAGACAGTTCCATATGCGCTCCATGCAAATCTGTCATCAGTTATCTGGCAGACTTTCTGATCTGGACCTTCGCAAAACCCTGTGCTCTGGCAAGAATTTGAAATGAGAGGAAGAGTGGGAGAGGGACCTGTGAAACACTAAGCTGACACCACCAGAATGATAAAAACATAACAGTGGGCAGTGAACAGGCCAGCTTTTAATATTGCAGGCTGGGACTGAACTCGAGATATCATATCTTCAGTCCACTGCTCTTTCAAAAGATGCATGAGAAAAACAAAATGAAACAAAACAAAAAACAATACTCACTGACATAATGTAAGAAATATATGGTTCATAGAGCCACATAATATTTAGTATGATCTGCACAACTTTAACAGTATAATCCAACACAAAAGCGGTGCTAACTCTCTAAGGGGGGTGGGGGGGGGGGGGGGGACCAGAATAGAGGCAAATGTAGGTGCTGAGAGTCAGTCTGGGATTTTCACTTTTCGGCTGAAACACACTCTGTCAACATCAAACTTCAGTATAACTGTACAGATTTAGCTTGAAACTAATGAAAGTGTCCAAATTCAAGTTTTCATTTATCTACATCATCCAGATTTGGTAATTCTTTTAATCAGATTGCATACTTTTGATTCAACATGCAATGTAACCCTCGCACAGCCGCATAATTCTGTCGCACATTGCTGGAAAAGTGGTGGTCTTGGCTTTTGTGTGCTGTTGTGGTGAAATTTCATTTGAGATAGAAAATACGGCATCATAGTGCTTGAAATCTTTACAGGCTGTTTTCTGAAAACCACCATTTCCACCATCTGGGGATATGACATTTCAAATGGTCAGTTTCTACAATCTTCACCATATGACATTCAATTATATATCAGAATGATTGTAGATTTCAGAAATGTACGTGCCTGAACATATCCCCAAATCCAGTTAGCACTGATTTTGTGCTTAAGGGCAGTGTACATGTCTGAAAATATGCCAAAATCAAGTTAGCACTGATTTTGTGCTTAAGGGTCACGTTTCTGGCTAATATAAACATCAAAACCTTTTTTTTTCTTCACAGTTGGACCAGTTCCACACACTACTGGAAAACCGACAGCTGACGTTGGAAGAACAGGAGAAGGCGTTTGAAAACATCCGTACAGACCATGAAAAACTGCGACGTGCCTACCTGCAGGCAAAAGAAGACTACAACGTTTTGAAGCGATCAGGTAAGTGTTCATACCTGATAGGTTGTCCATGGTGATTTTTTCCCCCTCTGATATCCTGTTGGAAAGTTCAAGGCTTGATCCACCTAGACAACTTGGTCTTATGAGTAAAGGTGGATGTTTTTCTGATCTCTCAGGTCAACATGTGTGCACACCTGAATTGGTGATCCACCTAGACAACTTGGTCTTATGAGTAAAGGTGGATGTTTTTCTGATCTCTCAGGTCAACATGTGTGCACACCTGAATTGGTGATCCACCTAGACAACTTGGTCTTATGAGTAAAGGTGGATGTTTTTCTGATCTCTCAGGTCAACATGCGTGCACACCTGAATTGGTGATCCACCTAGACAACTTGGTCTTATGAGTAAAGGTGGATGTTTTTCTGATCTCTCAGGTCAACATGCGTGCACACCTGAATTGGTGATCCACCTAGACAACTTGGTCTTATGAGTAAAGGTGGATATTTTTCTTATCTCTCAGGTCAACATGCGTGCACACCTGAATTGGCTGAAATGCTTAAACCCTCTTTGTATGTATATGCATGCAGAATATCATATTTGCATGTTAAAGACTGAAGCTGTAAGTCATGTCATAATTGGCTTATGGAAACATAAACATCCTGTTTGCATGCCATCAGAGATACAGACTGTGCAGCAACATGATAGAATGTTGACAGCTCACTTAACAGCCTGATTTTTCATGCTTCGCAGAACAGTTTTAACATCAAAGTGACGACCAACATTCAAGCAAATCCAAACCCGAAACACATAAAAATAGAATGAGAATGTGTATTTAATTATGAAAACCAGACAGACCAGTTCCCATGATATAGGGGTTAGTGCAAGAGACTTGTGACTGGAAGGTTGTGGGTTCGAATTCCATCATCCCTTCAAAATTCATTGTGAATTTTTTGGGTCAACGGACTCCTACCCAGAGTTGAGCATGCTATGGGCTCACTGGGAAGACTGGGACCACACAGTCAAGTCTCATCCGGTTCATGGGTGTGTCATTGAGGATGTTGCTCAGATCTTCCAATCAGCATTGCAGGTGTCTGTATCTGTCATGCCTGATTGATGCCAAGATATATTCTGACAGTAAGCATAAAGTCCTGTCACGCAGTCTCAATCCTGGATGGAACTCCTTAGCATCATGATTGTCAACCTCATTGTTATTATCATTATCGCATTGCAAATGCTGTGCCAGCTTCTGTGGCCATTAAGATGGAACAGAAAATTGGGGACAAAATGAGCGCAGAGGAAATCTCCTTGAGTGCAGTGATCCTTAAACAAAAGAAGTGCAAAAAGAAAATGTGACGGATTCAAATTTTAATCCAATTGGCCTTTGTCAAAAGTTTTTCATCCCCAGTTCAGTGAACCACAGGGAAGTTAGCTGATCGGCTGTTTCTGTTCTTACTGTAGTGAATTTGTTTCTTTGTCATCTTTTGTGTACACGCTTGACAGAGACTATTTGGCCAAAACTTTGTGCCCGTCTTCTCTTGTTTCGAACCAGAAAAGCACAAAAATAGAAGTTGGACGCATATTTGATATAACAAAACAAGACAGTGATGAATTTTCAGCCAGCTGGCCTTTGTCAAGCATGTACAAATGATAAACAAAACAGAATCAATGCACAACACTTCCCCTAAAAACAGTAGACAACTTCCGAAATGTAGCGTCCTGTCTTGTTTTGTTTGTCAATTATGTGTTCTGGTTCTGTTCTTTGTTTTTCTGGTTCGTTTTTTTCACTTGTTCCGTTAATTAAAGTCCTCTCCTCATTTAGTTTTTTTGTTTCTGATTGCTGTTGTAGTCTGTGTATTTTTTAAAAGTTATTATTTACTGTTGAAACATATTTTTGATCATGATAATGGTGATAACCGTTGTTATTGTTGCTGTTGCTGTTGCTGCTGTTTGTATGGATTTTCAGAAATGACTTTTTGAAAAATCACTGTTTTCATCTTCTTTATCAAGGAAACATTTCCTTTAGAGTACTGTGCCAATTCCCTGACCATTCAAAATGATCTACATGTGTGTGTGTGTTTGGATGTGTGTGTGTGTGTGTGTGGTGTGTGTGTGTGTGTGGTGTGTGTTTATGCATATATATTAATGTGTGTGTGTGTGTGTGTGTGTGTGTGTGTGTGTGTGTGTGTGTGTTTATGCTTATATATTACTCTGTGTGTTTGTGCGTGTTTGTGTGTGTGTGTGTGCGTGTGTGGTGTGTGTGTGTGTGTGTGTGTGTGTGTGTGTGTGTGTGTGTGTGTGTGTGTGTGTGTGTGTGTGTGTGTGTGCAAGTGTGTTTGCACATGTGTTTTACTCTGTGTGTGTGTGCACACATATGTTCTACTGTGTGTGCATGCGCATGTGTGTGTGCTTGCATGTGTGTGTGCATGTTTGTTTACCTCTGTGTGTGACCTGATTGGACTGTCTGCATTATGCCAGATGTCTTCTTTGCAACCTGATAGACGACTTGCATGTGGTTGTGTTTGGTGACGTCTTCTGTGTCTTCCATTTGTTTGTCTGGCCATTCCCTTTTGTGATTGCTCTATGTGACAAGAATAAATTTATTGTAAATGTATTCATTTCTTTTTTGATCACAAAGGATGTACCATATGAAAGGTTGCTTTCTCTTTTTAATCAATCACCATTGTGCAGTGGTTATAGTCATAGACTAACAACTGGAAGGTTGTGGGGTTCACATTCCATCAACCGGTCAAAATCATTGTGGGATATTTTGGCCCCAACCATCTCCTAGCCAGAGTTGTGACATGCTGTTATCTTATTGGGGAGGCTTAAATCATACTGTCAAGTTTCTTCCACTTTACCATGGAGGGTCTTACTCAAATTTCATGACCAACACTGCAGGTGTCTGTATTTCTTGGGCCTAGTTTGTGTCAGGATATATTATGAAAGTAAGCATAGAGTACAACTCGGTCACACAGTCTCATTTCAGAATGGGACTCCATAGCATCATGATTATCATCTCTATTGTCATCAGTAGCGAGAAATTGAGGACAGTCGGACAGCAGACAGTCCTTTGAGAAGAAAACCCAGTCAAGCAAGTGTTTCAGCCCATAAATCCTTACAATCAAAGGGGACCTTGCTGTACCCAGGTCATGACTTTTGGATGCCTTTCTGCTGTTGCTATTTTTTTCTTCTGTGGCCATTGCAGGGGCGTATAAAATAGGATAGGAAAAAAAGAAAAAAGGTAAGCACAGAAATGAAACTGCATAAGTGGGATGATCAGGACCCCTCCCCCCAAAAAAACCCCAAACAAACCAAAAAACAACAACAAACAAACAAAAAAGCCTACTTATTCTCACAATCTGTGTGGCATTGCAGGAGCTGGTGAGGACTTTGACAATGACAAGGAGCTAGAGGGACAGCTTTTCCGACTGGGTATGAAGTTTGATGAGGTGCACGAGATGGTGGACTCCAATGTCAAGGCCAACACCTCCCGCCGCCAGCCCTTCCAGACCAGTCGTCTGGCTCAGGATGAAGAGGAGGAGGAGGAAGAGGATGGTGAAGATCAGGTTAGTTTGGGTGGACAGATGGTGGTGGTGGTGATGATGATGGTGGTGGTGGTGGTGGTGTGGTGAGATGATGATCAAGAAGATGATGGTGGTGATGATGATGATGCTGACAATGATGATGATGACGATATGATGACGACGACAACAACAACGACGATGATGGTGGTGATGATGATATGATGATGATGGTGATGACAACAGCGATGTGATGATGTTGATGATGACGACGACGACAATGATAGTGGTGACAACGACGACGATGATGGTGATGATGATGATATGATGAGGATGGTGATGATGACAATGATGATGTTGATGATGATGATATGATCATATTGATGTTCATATTCATGTTCATGTTGATGATGATGATGATTCATCTCCCATTGGTCCAATAGATGAGCGGGCACTCAAGTCATCAGTGCCTGGTGTGGATATTCATGTGGGATACAAGACTGATCCAGGAGGCACATATTCCTCTTCAGGCATTGTAAAGGAAACAGTCCTGTGGCCTTGCCTTCTGCTTCCCCGGCCTTTTTTTGTTGAACAGCTGTTGTTTTGTGCTGTTCATATATGACTGTGCTATGTGTACATTGCTGTTGCCAGTATTGAAGGCAATGTCAGCTGTTGTTTTGTGTTGTTCATATATGACTGTACTATATGTACACTGATGTTGCCAGTGTTGAAGGCAATGTCTTCCCGAATTGTAGTGTTGATGCCACAACTGATGTGGTTAGCTTTTATAGTAGCCTTGTATTGCTTTGATAGTTTGATGCTTTAGACTAATGTGGTTTTGAACCTAAGACTTCCTGGTCAGTAGTCCAGTGCACAAACCACTTCACCACTTGACTGATGACAAGCATCAGTCTTTCTCTTACACACGTACCTGTCCATCTTGTTGATTTCAGAGTTCAGAACACAAGCAGCACCAGCCTGATGGAGAGGGAACAGCCGAAGATGCCGAGTTTGAGAAACGTGCAGAGCAGCTGCATGAAGAGTACAGAGCCCTGATGGATCGCTACCGTCGCCTCAAACAGATGGCACCCACTCCGGAACTGAACAAGGAAACAGATAATCTTGTTCGGGTAATTCAGTTTTTGTTGACTGGTCCACTGCTGTGTCTCTCTTAAATGACAGTTTATTCATTACATAAATTTCAAAAAGATGTATAATAATAAAAAAAAACCCAGAAGAATGCTGTGCAAAAGTGGCGTGGAACAGGTACATTCGGAGAGAAAGGTTGATTTCCCAGGCCTCCTTTGAAGGTCAATTATCCTTCTTGCCTTTCTGAAGTCTTGGTTAAAAAAAAAACAGTGGCGCTATACTGTGGCGATGGGCTCTTAAAGGGGAGAGCAACCTGAGCTTTACATGATTCATCCATTGTGACGAAAGAAAATAACAAATTTTAGAGAAAAATGGTTACCATGACAAAAGAAATTAACATAAATTTTAGAGAAAAATGGTTGCCATATCTACCACTTCTTATAGACGAAGTTTAATAATAAGAACAACAGTCATAATAATAAAAATGACATTTATAAGGCATCAAATCTTGATTCAAGATTCAAACCAAGATGCTCACTCTCATCATTCACCAAAGCAATCATTCAACAACAGTACACGGGACACAAAGCACCCGCAAACGGGAAAGGGGTAAGACAGGAGGGGAGTAGGGTGTGTAACCCCTGACCCAAGCCATTCTCCTCCTTCTGTCTCACATACACACACACGCATGCAAAATGTTGAGCTAGGATACACTCAAGCCTGCATGTCGAATCACTGATTTATTAGGGCTTAAAACGTTCCGCGTCTCGGTGGAATTCCATGATTTCAGTTTGTCAAAAAAAAAAAAAAAAAAAAAAAACCAAACGAAAGGCATTCGTGATTGGCTTGCAAGCGTTCATAGCAACGGCGCGCAAGTTATGGCCCCTGATTTGCCCCCGGACTCC
>JAPXFY010000026.1:47622361-47659861 GCA_030674185.1 Monoplex corrugatus
TCTTCCCTCTCATGTACTAAAACCTTTGTTCTTCAGTCATTTTTAAGCCCATTTCTGGATTTACAACAGGCATATAAACCTGCATTCTAACATATTTTTTCATCTTATTGCTGAATAGTCATAGAACTAAATTTATAAACTAGAGACAATAGTGATATGACACAGTGCTGTTGCACTGCCAACATGACTTCAAACTACTTATAGGCCTTCTTAAAAAGAAATATATTTCTCATAATTTTTTTAAGTGTATAAATTTACAAGGTGTACTTCTGCTGGAGACTTTACCACTTGTTTGGTAAGTCAGCCAATGAGTGGTTATGAATCCAGCAATGTGATCAGCACATAGAACAATGGAATTTTTCACAGAAATGTGTTTATCTCTTAGAAAAAATAAAACTTCACTGTGACTATTCCCTGTGACTCCCGCAGTCACATGAGTCGGAAGGTCCTGGGTTCGATCCACTAAGACACGTCCACCTGGTGGGTAAAAAGTGGAAGTTTTCTATTTATCTCACAGGTCGATATGTGCACATACCTGCCAATGCCTGGACCTGCTTTGTGTGTAAACTTGAGTGGAATGTCAGATAAACAATAAAGATCCTGTAAGTCACGTCATCGGATGGCTTACGGTATCATGAAAACACCCAGCTTTCATACCTACCACGTAGTAGACAGACTGTGCAACAGCAGAATAGAGTGTGGGTAAGGCCTCTAGAATCTTGAGTTCTCTATGCTCCATTCTAAATTATGTGTAATGTGCAGCGAGTCCACATGGGCATGGTGAATAACGCTATACAAGAATGATTTATCATAGAGTCATCCAGTAGATAGCAAGAATGTCCTATTAAGTTAGAAAATAATTGTTGCGGTGCTTTGAAAATTTACCTCCACCTGGCCCAATTATTCTATGATCTGATTGCCAAATTTTGTGCTAATATTTTGACATCATTTGTTATGGCATCACGTTGGGTACAGTGTCATGGCCATGTTAAGTGTTGAAGAACAGCGTCTTACATTAAGATTTAAGTGTATAAAGGAAGGTCTGGTGCAGATATGTATTGTGCATTTATTTCTTTGTTGTCATTTGTACATGCTTGACAAAGGCCAGTTGTCCAAAAATTTGTGCCTGTCTTGTTTTGTTATATTAAATGTACATTCTAACTTTATTTTTGTGTTTTTCTGGTTCGCACTTACTTTAATGCTGGCAGTCACTTTGATTCAGATTTCAGTGATAATAAAATAATTATAAATGATAAATACTAATAGTGATGATTATGATGATGATAATAATAATAATAATAATATTTTCAGGTATGACAGACTTCATCGGCGCGATCAGCGATGCTCACCCCATCCCTCAGGGAGTGGGGGACAGGATGGGGGCGGGCAGGGTGGTTCCTCCTCCGTGTCAGCCAGCCCTAAGGTATGAACTTTTTTTTAAAATGCTCCAGTTCGTCTTGGGTGTGTGTATGCATTTTGACCATGTTGTGCAGGCGGCATGTCGTTGTACAGTCTGCATACTCTGGTGGGCATGCATGCTGGGTGTTTTCATGTTTCCATCAGTCATGGGAAACTGACATGACTTGCAGGAGCTTTAACGTGTGTACTTGATGTTCTGTGTGCTTGTACACAGAAATAGGGTTTAGGCACTAGCAGGTCTGCACACATGTTGATCCTGGAGATGGAACAAATCTCCACCCTTTACCCACTAGGCGGGAGGTACCCAGGTGGGATCGAACCCCAGACCTTCCGATTGGAAATCTGGCGTCTACCCACTTGACTACCTCACCCATCAGGGAAAATTTTAAACACTTGGTCGTCAGTCATGCTCAAACACTTCCATTGAGGTTTCAAACTTGTATTGAAATGTAGCCTACCTAAAGAAGGAATCTTTTACCTTTAAGATCCATTAATTGGCAGCATTGCAAAATTATAGCCTTCTTGTTATGTTCACAAATGTATATATATATGTGAATAAGTAAAGCAGTGAGAAAATATGTAAGAACTACAAGACTATGATTTATGAAAAATCTCCATTCAGTTATTATGACATCCATATGAAAGTTTTTATGTATTTCAATGCAGGATAGAACAGGAGGGTGGCGGGGGAGGGGGGGAGGGGGGGCTCAAGATGTACTGTACAATGTAATTATCAAAATATGTCAGCTGTTTGACAGTTAAGTTTTACCACAAGTAACCTAAAAAAATCACCAGTGGAACAATTGTATGTGAAAGAAATGTTATCCTTTTCTTCATGGATTTACATAAAGAAGTTTGTGTTTGTTTGCCAGTGTGTTCGTATATACATACATACATACATACATACAAAATTGATAAAAATGTTGATTAAAAAAGAAGTGATTCTTGAACGTGAT
The DNA here is from genome assembly GCA_030674185.1 of Monoplex corrugatus. Lineage (NCBI taxonomy): Eukaryota > Metazoa > Mollusca > Gastropoda > Littorinimorpha > Ranellidae > Monoplex > Monoplex corrugatus. The sequence continues at coordinate 47,624,737 of JAPXFY010000026.1, forward strand.
TGCCATGCATGCAAACTTGTGCCATCAGATCAGAAAAGACCGACTACATCCTTCCAAAACGATGTTGGTGTGTTGTGCAGGGACGTGGATTGCCAATGGTGGGCGATCACTCCATCAGCCCTACATGTCAGGTCGTCAGAGCGGCAGAGATGCACATATGGACGACAGTCTCCGTCAGACACCAAACAGTCTCAGTTCCAATTTGGTGTCGCCTGTAGATCGAAATGCAGGTGTGTGTGATGAGTGTGCATGTGTGTGTGTTGTATGTGTGTGTGTGTGTGTATGTGTGTGTGGATGAGTGTGCATGTGTGTGCAATAGAGGAAGACAGAAAACTAAGATGTGAGAGATGACCTAGATAGATTTGACAAGAACTGGAAAGGAAAAGCACTGGAACGAAGTGAATGGAAGCAGCTGGGGAAGGCCTTCATCCAACAATGGACTTCCGATGGCTAAAAGATAGATGGATAAAGACTGTGTCATATGGACAGACAGAAGAACCAATGAAAGTGTCCTAAAAGAACTTGATACTACCAGCAGACATCAACAAGGGAAGACTGAAATATATTGGCCGTGTGTCAAGTGGCGGCCATTTTTCAAGGAAAAACAGTGGCAAAAAGGAAGAAAGGCAGACCTCCAATCTCATATATTTAGAACATAACTAATATCATCAGTGGCCTAAATATTCAAGAAGTTGTCCACAAAAGTCAAGGCAGAGCCGTTTGGAGGTGAATAGTCGTGTCATAGAGTGTAGTGGCCTACACTAAACCTGGTGACGCTGACAGGTGACTAGTTTTCTGTTTCCAGTCATATATCAGTGGCCCATTTGCTCATTTGTGACAGCTCCATGGTTTTTCACTTGTGGTCTGGAGTTTTGTTTTGCTTTTTTTTTTTAATAGAGCCATGGTCTGTAGATCTGATATCTTGAGTTAAGTCCCAGCCCGCAAGATTAAAAACGAGCTATTTGCTGCTCACTTAATGTTTCTATCATTCTGGTGGTGTGGATGGTTTCATAGGCCCATTCTCCCCCCTCCCCATTTCAAAACTTTGCTGGTGCTTAGGGCTACGCACTGGCTTTGGCAGTCCACCAAATAATTGCTGGCAGATTTGGGTGAAGCATGTATGGAATTGTCCAAGTGTGATATGTCCCTCCTGAACATGCCTGAAATTCTAACTCTGAACTTAAGCTGCATCTTTGATATGTCCCTCCTGAACATGCCTGAAATTCTAACTCTGAACTTAAGCTGTATCTTTCATACACTTAAGCTGTATATGTCAAACATCATTGTTGCCAGACCGAGATCACCAGGGTTCTCCCAGCAGTCTGGATGGGGCAGCCGCACCCCGTGATCAGGATGGCTATGACCCACGCATCAATCGCCCTCGCCGACACCAGCATGACTTCCGCGACCCCAAACTTAATAAAGTGAGTTTGCTTGATGTATGTATGAGATGAAGGGGGATGGTAGGTGTATGGGTGTTTGCTTGATGTATGTATGAGGTGAAGGGGGATGGTAGGTGTATGGGTGTTTGCTTGATGTATGTATGTGAAGGGGGATGGTAGGTGTATGGGTGTTTGTTTGATGTATGTATGAGGTGAAGGGGGATGGTAGGTGTATGGGTGTTTGCTTGATGTATGTATGAGGTGAAGGGGGATGGTAGGTGTATGGGTGTTTGCTTGATGTATGTATGTGAAGGGGGATGGTAGGTGTATGGGTGTTTGTTTGATGTATGTATGAGGTGAAGGGGGATGGTAGGTGTATGGGTGTTTGCTTGATGTATGTATGTGAAGGGGATGGTAGGTGTATGGGTGTTTGCTTGATGTATGTATAGTGAAGGGGGATGGTAGGTGTATGGGTGTTTGCTTGATGTATGTATGAGGTGAAGGGGGATGGTAGGTGTATGGGTGTTTGCTTGATGTATGTATGAGGTGAAGGGGATGGTAGGTGTATGGGTGTTTGCTTGATGTATGTATGAGGTGAGGGATGGTAGGTGTATGGTGTTTGTTGATGTATGTGTGTGTGTGTGGGTGTGTTTATATGGTGTGTATTGTGTATGTGTGTGTTTGTGTGCACGTGTGTGTTTTTGCGTGTGTGTGGGGTGTATGTGATGTGTTGTGTGTGTGTGTGTGTGTGTGTGTGTGTGTGTGTGTGTGTGTGTGTGTGTATGTGTGTGTATGTGTGTGTGTGTGTGTGTGGTGCGTGTGTGTTTGTGTGTGTGTTTTGTTTTTGTGTGTGTGTGAGATATTCTTTAACAGGAATTTTATTTTTAGCATGGTCCCAGTATTCCCAATCAACTCGTAGCACAATCAACTCTGCATGGGAGCCGGCTCAGCTCTGGATTGGAATTGTTGGGCCACAAAATCCCACCACAATTTTGACAGAACTGATGGGGATTCGAACCCACAACCTTCCAGTTGGTAGTCTGTTGTGCTAACCACTGCGGCACAATATGTGGTATGATACAAAATGTTTGTCTGGGTACAGATGTCAGAAAGGGGGAGCTACTCCAGCCTACCTGACAGCGGAATTTCAGATCATGAGCCACAGAGAGACCAAGTTCTTGATCGTTTGCCAGGCCCCGGCAAAATGAAGCAGATGACCCATCAGAGGGGAGACAATGACCTGGACAGTGGCTTCATTGGCTCCGTCGTCAGCACAGATGGCGCTCGTCCCTCTTCCCGCATCGCTTGCCGGAGACGCCGCTAAGGCTGAGGTATGTTAGGGGGTGTGGGTAGATGCTGATTTATGTTACTTTATTTTGATTCATTTTATTTTATTTCATTTTATCTTCATTGTTGTTGTTTTTTTTACTTTGGAAAGAGGGTAATGGTGTCGAGAGAAGAGATTGGGGATGAAGAAGGAGTTTAATGATGGTTGTGTAGAGTTCGTGATTACCCACATGTATGTGCGAAAATGTATGAGCAAACACACTGACACATATACGCACACACGCACATACATATACACACAGCACACGCATGCACATACACACACATATGGGCACGAGTGCGCGCACACACACACAGACACACACACACATATATATACACACACATGCATACACAGACACCACACTCACATACACACACACACACACACACACACACACACACACACACAACACACACACACACAACACACACACACACACAGAGGGACACACACAAATATGCACACAAGCACGCATACATGCACGTATACACACACACACACTCATCTAAAAAACATGTGAATAGACATTAAAAGAAATAATGAACAAATGAACACACACACACACACACACACACACACACACACACACACACACACACACACACACACACACACACACACACACACACACACACACACACACACACCCCTCGTCTCTCTCTCTCTCTTGCATGCATGTAGTATTATAATGATGATATGTGAATGATATGCGCATGTGTCATGCTTTTGATATACATATGTTCACGCACTCAAACACATGCAAAAAAGCATTCGTCCGTCATGCAACAGCACGCACTCCTTCCAACCAATGGCACTAAACAAACTGCGATGTATTCTTTTTTTTTACATTTATTATTACTAACTTTCACCCATCACTCATACAACATACAACATACACAACCACGCACCTTCATACTCTTTCTCTCCTTCGTTTTCTCCTCCCTCTTCGTCTCCTATTCCTCGTTTTCTTCTTATTCTCCTTTTCTTTCTTCTTCCTTGTCTCCTTCTTCCTCGTCTTTCTTCCTCGTCTTCCTTTTCCTCGTCTCCTTTTCCTCATCTCCCTCTTCGTCTCCTTCCTCATCTCCTTCTTCCTCGTCTCCTTTTTCCTCGTCTCTTTTTTCCTCGTCTCCTTTTCTTCCTTATCCTTATTTTTCGCCTTTTTTTTATTTTTCTTCTTTTTCTTCTTCTTCTTTTTCTCCTTTTTCTTTCTCACCGTTTTCTTCTCCTTCCTCTTCTTCTTCTTCTTCTCCTTTATCTAATTCTTTCTTTCTTCTCTTTTTATTTGTTTTGCCTTCTTTTCTTTATAACTTTTTCGCGTTCTTCTTGTTTCTTTTCTTCTCCTTCTCCTTTCTATAGGCGGTTGTTTTGGAGACTCCTTCCTCTGGGCGGATTCTTTGGCGACTGCTTCGCAAAACCTATTCCACCTTTTGTTTTTAACTTGGGTGAGCTGTTTTCTGAAAACTCAATCCTACCACACATGCACACACAAAATTTCCTTCCGCACGCAACATAAAACTCATGCATACATCACTCCATGCACACGACACAAAAATCAAGAGCACGCACCACCCTGCGCACATGACAGCATGCCTGCTCTCTCTTTCTCTCTCCCGCCTTCTCTTTCTGTCTGTGTCAGTCTCTCTTTCTCTCTCTCTCTCCCTTTTATTCTCTTTCTCTCTCTTTCTAGCTGTAAGACAAGTCCAATGGGGCCCATTGCTACTATCCTTGAGTAATAAGTTTCTCTGTGTCTCTATCAATTTCTGTCTCTGCTGTCTCTGTCTCTGTCTCACTCAGACTCTCTCTCTCTCTTTTTGTGTCAGTCTTTCTCTCTCTCTCTCTCTGTATCTGTCTCTCTCCTCCCCACTCTTTTTCTGTGTCTCTCTTTCACATGACACACACACACACACACACACACACACACACACATACACACACACACACACACACACACTCACACTCACTCTCTCTCTCTCTCTCTGTCTCTCTCTCTCCCTTCTCTTTCTCTCTCTCTCTCTCCTTGTTGCTCTCTGTGTCTTTGTCTCTGTCTGTCTGTCTGTCTGTCTCTTTCTCTGTCTGTCTGTCTCATCTCTATTCTCTCTCTCTCTCTTTCCCTCTTTCCTTTTCTTCCTTTCCCCTCACCCTGTTTTTCTCTGTGTCCCTCTGTCCCTTTACCATGTGACATTTGAACTGTTGTCACTGGGGAATGCATGTTTCACACAGTGCAGCACTATTACCCTGCCCTTTTTTGGTTTTTTTTTGTCTGTATATGTGTATTTCTGTCTACCCTAAGAAAGTGGAATTTTGCCAGGAACAACTCCTTTGTCCCTGCCATGTGATTTTGAACATGCATTGAATGCATGCTGCACATGGGATCTCAGTTTATGGTCTCATCCAGAAGACTAGCATCTAGACCATCACTTTAGATCCAGTAGAAGGGGGAAGAAAAAAACCCTGTGTTGATGCATGATTCAAATTTGGGTTTCTTATGTCCTAGGAAGGTGATGTAACAACTATACCACACACTCCATTCGTGATCTTTTTCCTAAAACTTTTTTTTTAGTATTTTTTTTACAATACACTCCACCTACTATTTGGTTGTGTTTGAATTTGTATACAGTATGTTTTATGAATCCCCTATGTGATAAATTGGACATAGTGGTCAATGTCAGGGGCATCTCCCTAGATTATGTGCATGAATGCATTGATATGTGTATTTAATTTTCTATTCCTTTTTTTTTTTTCCTGTTGAAGTATCGTGTATGTTTGTGAAATCGTTATAACCCTAATATAGCTGTATGCAGTCGGCTGAGCTTTAAGCAAAAATAACAATAACAGTAACAGTAGCTACTCCAAACAGATTTTGAGATTTTTGAAACTATTACCAATAAACAGATCTTTTTATTGTGATTCTAATGATACCAACATCATTTCTGTATCTCAGTTAGGAAAAAAATTGCGAATTTTTAAAGATTTAATTTTCATGGCATTTCTGCGCCAAAGCGCAAATCAACAAAATTGTCATTTTCAGCAGGCTATACAACAGAACTGATGTGTATTTTCCGATCAGTTTTGCATTTTTCTTGACATTCCTGATGCATAGATGATGTTTGATTTTTTTCAGGTAGTTCTTATAAAGGGAGAGTGATAAAATTTGCTATCAAAAACCAGAAATATCAGGGTTTTTGCCAATGCCCAACTGATACAAAGTATAACACGAAAGCATGCCGGAGACACATTTTCATAACTTTGCTTTCCATTGAGCTAGAAAAATGCTTTTGGTATCACTGGATTCAGCAAAAAAAGACACTCAACCAGCACACTTTCAAAACTGTAAAAATGAAAAAGTACACATTTATTTGACATTGATTAATAATTTTCTTAATACTCACAAATCGCAGAACTCAGTCACCCATCTGGATAGTGTTTTGACTTCAAGTGCCAGTCAATATCTAAAGCAGCAGATGATCAATATCACATTTAGCATGGCTATCATTGTTCCTGTCCAGAGGTCATCCATGTAATGAATTTGAGTGGACTAAAAAGCCCCCAAATTTTCATTAACGGCACACAGGATTCATCACAACATGGCAAGGTGACGCCACTGCACTTTAGATGGATAAACTACAGTCTCAGGTGAGACTTGCTGTAGCTTCAACTAAGTAACAATTTTGTTCTGTACTTGGGAATTCACTGAAACAGAATGAATGTGAGCAGACTAGACAACAGTTCTGGCCACTGTGCTCTGAGTCTTAACTGACAAAGTGTGATATACGGTAATTAGCTGAGATCTGTCACTTGCAATTAACAGGTCAGAATCCCAGGAATCAACAAGGATACTTGGTGCATTTGCAATAACATGGATGGTTGCACATATGTCAGCCATACCTTTGCTTTGTGGTAGTTTGTTTACTCGCAGTAGACGGATGACACTTTTGTGTATGCAGACAATGATTTCCTCCACATCATCTGCTTGTCAGATTTGACCATCATTGCTAACTGGAAGACAATCAAAGTCCCAGTAGAAAACATCTTCAGCATGTGTTTTCAAAAATATCCTCCTGTGAAAGCCAGCAGAAACAGTCCGTGTGACCCCTGACCTGTTCAGGTATTGGACTGATGCCCAGCTGCCATTCTCCTTTAACTCCAACACCTGTCCAATATAGAATCTTTCTACAAAATAAACAGCCATCCACTGGCCCTGCTTGGTGAAGTGAAATAGGGCTGCTTCAACAGTGTCTTCATTCATGTCAGCAGCATATATATCTCCTTCAGGATGAGTTGCAGTAGTAGAACAGGCAGCCACAGGACAGTCTGCAAAAGGGATAGGTCTTTCTGTGAGGAGATGGTGTTGAAGAACTAGCCTGAGATCATCCAATGACCCTGTCAGTTTTAGACAGCCTTTTTTTATTTGCTGACTAAACCCCTGTAATCCTAGAGGCAAAATTGCAGTACCTGTTTTGAATACTTCTTTCCTTCCAACTGAAGTCCTCTTAACTGCAGCAGGAGATGGTTAGTCATGCGTACAGCTGGCAACAATGGTGGTCTTCCCTTCCAGGCAGAAAGCTTCTCCTCAGTCGGTTGTAGGTTTCATCAGCTGAAAACAGCCACATTTCCTGTTGTTATTGTTCTCTAAGTCATGTTTCTATGTCAACCAGTTTGCAGACAAATTCAGTAATTGTCCAGTATTGTCATATAGCTAAATTTTCAGCTTACAAGTTGAATCAATATGAGAATGTGTTCAGTCTGTTATTCACTTACTGGCAACAAATCTTGTGATTACACATTTATTTCACAGTGCACATTCATATAATTGTACGAAATTCTGAACAAAATGTGAGTATAGATCTAATTATATACTTATAGTTTTGTTTTGTTGAAGCTTAACTGATTCATCTGATGATATTTTGTTTTGAAGTAACTGATCATCTGAGAAGTGCGACCACATTGTAAAACTGGAAACCGAAAGTACTGCACAAGCTCAGTTCACGTGACCAAATAAAACCCTTCAATCCTTGAAATGAATGCTTTTCTTTACTAAATATATGAATGAAATAAATGAAAAGTCTCTTTCTCGTAATACTTTTATCATGAAGGTGAGTCAGCACCAATAAATTTAAATAAGTCATCATTTTCGACCAGCCCACAACGTCGAGTTTGTGTTGTTGGCGCGATTCCACACCATCTTGTTTCAAACAGTGTCGGCTCATAAAAAGTACACAGAACAACAAAATATTCGTAAAATCAAAAACAGTAAAGAACTAACTTACCAACTTGTGCGAACAGTTGACCTGACTGCGATACTGAAGCAGTCGGTGTCACATTTCGGTCACTACTGGTGACCGACAATTCAGCGTGCGCGTCGGCCATGTCGGCTAAGAGTGTTCGTGACGAGCGGTTACACTTTGGTCTTTTTTATCACTTGCCGCTTCACGTGGAAATGATAATCAAACAACATTTTGGACAAATATTGTAGAGGGAAGTCTATCTACAAAATGTATTATGAGCTTGAGCAATCAGGTCTTTATAGTAGAAATTCTACTTTGAACATTTTATTGCTTGAATTTTTACACATTGACCGCAATGGATCCATTGGGCGATCTTTTTAGATCTAGCCACTCACGCAATGCGACAGAGCATTAAGCAAGGATAGTGTAAACAGAAGGCAGTCAGCGTTACGTCAAGACAGCTGGCCGAACTCGCTAGGGTAGGGCGAATGAACATGTAATAAAACATACGAAAATGAGTATTAGTCTAAACAAGTACATCATTCAAACAACGAAACACCAATCTTTTTATTGCAGTAGATTTTATTACATTTTCTTTCACACATCGCAAAATATGATGAGTTGAAAAAAAACAAAAAGTAGGTCAAATCTGCAGACTTTCCGCCTGATGCACACTGTTTGGAGTAGCTAGTAACAGTGCTGAGAGTAGTCAAGTTAATATTTTTATTCTGTTCCCACCCATCCTTCTTCAAGAGACCAGAATCGCTCCCGCCAGAACAGCGGAGACTCCAGTTCCACGGTGGGCAGTGCCCGTCGAGAGCAAGGCGACCGAGCATCAACCACGCTTGTCCAGACCAGCCCCGGCCGTACCTGCCCGGGATTGGAATCAACCGCAGCATTGATCAGAGCTACGACGGCGAGCTGGACGAGTCCACCTCCTTCAGCGAGACCCACCCGCCCAATTCTCGATCCAGAACGGACTCCCATTCCCAGGATGTGCGCCCCAAAGTGTTGAGCTCCCGACAAGGCAGCGCACGTAGTCACAGCCAGAGGGTGCACCTGAGAGGGAGGAAGGGGGAGGAGGCGTCTGTGAGTTCCACGGCAACCAGGTCGCAACAGGGTCTGTCACGTTCGGCCGTGCGAAGGGATGAGACGTTGGAGGATATCAGTGATGGGGGTGAGTGAGTGAGCGCGTGTGTGTGTGTTTGTGTGTGTGTGTGTGTATGTGTGTATGTATTGTGGGGTGGGTGGGTGGGGGATAGAGTGGGTTGGTAAGTCTGTATGAATTGGTGTGTGTGTGCATGTGTGTGTGGAGGATATATGTGTGTGTGTGTGTGTGTCTAGGTGGAGGGTAGGTGTATGGGTGGGTAAGTGTGTGAATTGGTGTGTGTATGTGTGTGTATATTTGTGTGTGTGTGAATTGTGTGTGTGTAGTGTGTGTGTGTGTGTGTGTGTGTGTGTGTGTGTGTGTGTGTGTGTGTGTGTGTGTGTGTGTGTGTGTGTGTGGCGCGTGCGATGTGAGGGTAGGGGAGGTAGGGTGCATGGGCGTAAGAGTGGTTTAAGTGTGTGTGTATGTGTGTGTGTGTGTGTGTGCATGTGCGTGTGCGTGTGTGCGCGCAAGCGTGTTGTGTAGATAAGGGAGGTAGAATGCATGGGTGTAAGAGTGGTTAAGTGTGTGTGTGTATGTGTGTGTGTGTATGTATGTATGCGTGCGCACAGTTTGTGTGTGTTTGTGTTTATGACTACAAATGTGTAGACTTAAGTTATTTTTCATAAGAACTCAACCCATAGATTAGTTTTAAGAAATGAAGACAAAAGAGATGTGTATGCTTGGGTGCAATTCTTCTATCAGGTGACAGAAATCCATGATTTCGAGTTTGAGCTATGATGGAATTTCTGTCAGTGAAAGACTAGTGAGAAATTGCATTTATGTCTGTTGAAAGACAGACATTGAAGTAAAACAGTGAAAAGACCCTTTATTGATTTTTCAATCTCTCTCTCTCTCTCTCTCCTTCCCTTTCTCTCTCTCTCTGTCTCTCTGTCTCTGTCTCTCTCTCTCTGTCTCTCTCTCTGTCTCTCTCTCTCTCTCCTTCCCTTTCTTTCTCTCTCTTTCTCTCTATCTCCCACTCTCTCTCTGTCTCTCTCTTTTTCACTCTCTCTCTTTGTTTTGAAACAAGATATTTGATATAGACTGGAGGTGTGTGTGTATGTGTGTCTGTGTGCACTTCTGTGTGTGTGTGTGTTTTGTGTGTGTGTGTGTGTGTGTCTGTGTGTTGTGGTGTCTGTGTGTGTGTGCATGTGTGAAAAAAATGTATGAAGAAGATTTTCTATGGTCTTCATTGGGGGATCTGTAAAAATGAATAAAACTGGCTTAAAGATGTACACTGTTGTGGAGCTGCAAAAGCAAAGCTTGGAAAAAAGTGTTTAAATCAGCACTTTTTGCGGAAGGTGTGTGAACTGCAGTTTCTCAGGAACTTATGACAGTACATATATTTTTGTTTCACTACCGTATTTTGTCAGTCAACCTTTGTTCTTGATGCACATCAAAACTTATTTCATCTGATGCTTCTCCCCTGTGGGGATGCCAGGGGCTTTTTCAGTAGAAATAGTATCCCCATTCTGGAAATTCTTTGCTAGAAATTTATCTTTTCTGTCACTCTCTTTGATTCTGCCTTGTTCCTTTCCTTTCTGTCATTTCCTCCTATCATTTTCTGCATTGCTGATCCATTCACCTGTGCCTGTTCTATAAGCATTACATACTTTCTATTAGGACTGATAATTGGGTACAGTGTTAAGTGCATTTTTGATTCTAAGGAAATGTGATGTGCAGAAGCAATTTTAGGTAATTTAGGCCTGTTTTTATATATGTTTTAGTTTCCTTAGTTATGCTGATATTCTATCCAGGTCAGTTTTTTTTAACCCCCTAGTGATAAATTGGATGAAATGGGCAATGCCAGGGACATAGATTATGTGTGTGAATGCATTGTTATGCTCACTTAATTTTCTTTTCCAGGTTTTTTTTTCCAGGGTGATCAAAGTGTTACGTTTGCAATGGTTATAAGCCCTGATATGGTTCCAAGCAGTTCGCTGGGCTTTAAACAACGGTGATGATAATAATCTAAGACTTCTTCAATGTCACATTGGCCTTACAAAGTTCAAAATGTGTTTTTTTTGGTAATAATTTTTGTATGAAAACCGATTTTTATTAGAATGGCTTGTTTACATTTTATGCATGGGAGTCAATGGAGAATATTAGTTTACCTTGACCATAACAACATTTCAGAAATGACTGAAGCATCAACCCCTCGACATGTAGACCCTGCGGAAAACACACAAAGGAGGGAGCTGGTACAGCCTTCACCTCGCACCATGTATCGTCCTCCTACCCCCCACCAGTCTGCCACACCTCGCAGACCTTCCACCCCATATCGCGCAGAGGAGATGGATGCGGAGGGAGTTGTTCAGCAGGAGTCTATGGTACCTGAGGTGGGCAGGATGAGAATGAGGCCTGATGAGGATTTGGTGAGTGGGTGTGAATGTGTGTGTGTGTGTGTGTGTGTGTGTGTGTGTGTGTGTGTGTGTGTGTGTGTGTGTGTGTGTGTGTGTGTGTGTGTATGTAGTGTGTGTTTATGTATGTGTGTGTGTGTGTGTGTGTGTGTATGTGTGTGTGTATTTGTGCATGTGTTGTGTGTGCATGTGTGTGTGTTTGGATGTGTGTGTGTATTTGTGCATGTGTTGTGTGTGCATGCATGTGTGTTTGTATGTGTGTGTGTGGTGTGTGGTGTGTGTGTATATGTGTGTGGTGTGTGTTTGTGTGTGTGTGTGTGTGTATGTATTGTGTGTGTGTGTTGTTTTGCGTGTGTGCGTGTGCGTGTGTGCACACACGCATATATGTGTGTGTGTGTGAGCGCATGTGCGTGTGTGTGTGGTGTGTGTGTGTGTGTGTGTGTGTGTGTGTGTGTATGTGTATGTGTGTGTATGTATATGTGTGTGTGTGTATGTGTATGTTTGTATGTTTCAAGAAGAAAAGCACTGTTGGCAAATTTACATAGAGCACATATGCTACATGTACTGTCTTAAGTACCACAAATCCTGCTGGAGCAGAATCCAAAAATTTCAGTTTCTTTCTTCTTCAGATTGTCCAGAACAGATTACAGCAGCGAAGTTCAAGGTCACCAGCAGTCTCTGACCCTTCAACCCTGCCCTCTCAGCGACCATCAAGTCGCGGTCAACCGACGACTGACTTGTATCACACCCGACAGAGACAGGGAGGCAGCCGAGAGCGAGACAGAGAGAGTGTCATGTCTTCGCAGTCTTCCAGGCAAGAGTCTGTTCTTGATAACATTCTGGTTTTTCTTGGATGTTTGTGAGCATATTGTAAGCATACTCTATCGATAACTGTGGATGGATATGCTGGGTGTTTTTATGTTTTCGTAAGCTGCAGGATGCTGACATGACTTCCAGGATCTTTAACGTGCATAGTTGATGTTTTGTATACATATACATTCTGGTGGTGTCAGCTTAATGTTTTTAGATTTTTCTGTTCCTTTTCAGTGTGAGCACTATTTTCTCAGATGTATGTGTGCATATTGTTTGGCTCACACTGTGTAGGCGTTATGTTGCTGCAGAGTCTGCATACTCCATCTTCGATGATGTGCATGTAGAGTATTTTCCTGTTTATCTAAGTCACGAAATACTGATGTTGCTTACAGGATCTTTAATGTACATATTTGTTGTTCCAGTGCATATTATGAGCACGAAAGGGGTTCTGGCACTGGTAGGTCTGTGCATATGTTCATCTGGGAGATCGGAAGAATCTCCAACCTTTACCAGACCCTGCTCAGGCTGGTTCAGACCCGGATTATTGACCTGGGAGATGGGAAAAATCATTACCCTTTGCCAGACATTGCCCACACTGGTTCAGACCCAGATTATTGACCTAGGAGATGGAAAAATCATTACCCTTTGCCAGACATTGCCACACAGGTTCAGACCCAGATTATTGACATGGAGATGGAAAAATCATTACCCTTTGCCAGACATTGCCCACACTGGTTCAGACCCAGCTTATTGACCTGGGAGATGGAAAAATCATTACCCTTTGCCAGACATTGCCCACACTGGTTTCAGACCCAGATTATTGACCTGGGAGATGGAAAAATCATTACCCTTTGCCAGACATTGCCCACACCGTTTCAGACCCAGATTATTGACCTGGAGATGGGAAAAATCATTACCCTTTGCCAGACATTGCCCACACTGGTTCAGACCCGGATTATTGACTGGAGATGGAAAAATCATTACCCTTTGCCAGACATTGCCCACAACGGTTCAGACCCAGATTATTGACCTGGAGATGGGAAAATCATTACCCTTTGCCAGACATTGCCCACACTGGTTCAGACCCAGATTATTGACCTGGGAGATGGGAAAAATCATTACCCTTTGCCAGACATTGCCCACACTGGTTCAGACCCGGATTATTGACCTGGAGATGGAAAAATCATTACCCTTTGCAGACATTGCCCACACTGGTTCAGACCCGGATTATGACCTAGGAGATGGGAAAAATCATTACCTTTGCCAGACATTGCCCACACTGGTTCAGACCAGATTATTGACCTGGAGATGGAAAATCATTACCCTTTGCCAAACATTGCCCACACTGGTTCAGACCCGATTATTGACCTGGAGATGGGAAAAATCATTACCTTTGCCAACATTGCCCACACTGGTTCAGACCCAGATATGACCTAGGAGATGGGAAAATCATTACCTTTGCCAGACATTGCCCACACTGGTTCAGACCCAGATTATTGACCTGGAGATGGGAAAAATCATTACCCTTTGCCAGACATTGCCCACATGGTTCAGACCGGATATTGACCTGGGAGATGGAAAAATCATTACCCTTTGCCAGACATTGCCCACACCGGTTCAGACCCAATTTTTCAACTGGAAATCCAGCATCCAAACCATTTGTCTATCGACCCCATCAGCTTATGTTTGATAGATCCTGTCCTTCTTTCACTTGTTATCTTAAAAACAGAAACTACAGTGTAGTTTTTCACAAAACCACAACACAGTTTCATAACCTTTTACATTAAGATACCATAGCATTTAACATATTTCATATCTCTTAACTCTTCGGAGACGTAACAGCGGATATTCCGCTGCAGCTGGCCAAACCATTAGAGACGTGACAACGGACATTCCGCTGCAGCTGGCCAAACCATTAGAGACGTGATAGCGGATATTCCGCTGCGGTTTTTAAAAATAGATGCAAGCCGGTCGCTGGTCTAGGGGAACTAACTACACATATAGGAACACTCTTTGGTATCTTCTGAAGTGTTTGTTACTTCTCTTGCATCGATTTTATCCCGATTAGTTACAGTTTTTGCCTTTACCCAAACCAACCGGAGTGACCATCCTTGCACCAAAATGGCGACATTTAGGCCTTCTTCTTTTTCTTCTTCTTCAAAGGATCGTCACAATCACTTTGCTGCTTCACCTGTGTGAAAACAAAGCTGTGTTTGTTCTTTTATATCTTCTGGTCATACCAAGGACTTGTGATTATCTGGATTTCTGGATTACCTGGTCAAGAATGGGTGTTTTACTGACTTTATGTGTTGGATTACTGTCAATCAAAAACTTCTTTTCCCAGAGCCAAAACCCTACCCCATTTCACCTTCTAGGAAGGTAAGTAGAATAGATGTATTGTCCTTGTATGTAGCTTCAGCTCAAAGAGCGTAAATTGAATTTTATTTTGATATAAAAATATGTTCTTGTGCTGTAAAATCTGTATTTTTGAGAATTTTTTGAAACCCCCCCAAATCGTGCGTTTCCAAGGGTTGTGTGCAGGTCCCATTGATCGCGTCCACAGTGGTTGTGCAAGGCAACTATATTACGTCTTCAAAGAGTTAATCCACATCACATTTTTTTTGTATTGCTTGCTTCTGGGTGGTTCCAGGATATGTTATGATGGGAAGTGTAGAGTACAGCACTGTCACACTGTGTAGAGTACAGCACTGTCACTGTGTAGAGTACAGCACTGTCACACTGTGTAGAGTACAACACTGTCACTGTGTAGAGTACAGCACTGTCACACTGTGTAGAGTACAGCACTGTCACAATGTGTAGAGTACAGCACTGTTACACTGTGTAGAGTACAGCACTGTCACTGTGTAGAGTACAGCACTGTTACACTGTGTAGAGTACAACACTGTCACTGTGTAGAGTACAGCACTGTCACACTGTGTAGAGTACAGCACTGTCACACTGTGTAGAGTACAGCACTGTCACTGTGTAGAGTACAGCACTGTTACACTGTGGTAGAGTACAGCACTGTCACTGTGTAGAGTACAGCACTGTTACACATGTGTAGAGTACAGCACTGTCACTGTGTAGAGTACAGCACTGTACACTGTGTAGAGTACAGCACTGTCACTGTGTAGAGTACAGCACTGTCACACTGTGTAGAGTACAACACTGTCACTGTGTAGAGTACAGCACTGTCACTGTGTAGAGTACAACACTGTCACTGTGTAGAGTACAGCACTGTTACACTGTGTAGAGTACAGCACTGTCACTGTGTAGAGTACAGCACTGTTACACTGTGTAGAGTACAGCACTGTCACTGTGTAGAGTACAGCACTGTTACACTGTGTAGAGTACAGCACTGTCACTGTGTAGAGTACAGCACTGTCACACTGTGTAGAGTACAGCACTGTCACTGTGTAGAGTACAACACTGTCACTGTGTAGAGTACAACACTGTCACTGTGTAGAGTACAGCACTGTCACTGTGTAGAGTACAGCACTGTCACACTGTGTAGAGTATACACTGTCACTGTGTAGAGTACAGCACTGTCACACTGTGTAGAGTACAGCACTGTCACACTGTGTAGAGTACAGCACTGTCAGCTGTGTAGAGTACAACACTGTCACACTGTGTAGAGTACAACACTGTCACTGTGTAGAGTACAGCACTGTCACTGTGTAGAGTACAGCACTGTCACACCTGTGTAGAGTACAGCACTGTCACGCTGTGTAGAGTACAGCACTGTCACGCTGTGTAGAGTACAGCACTGTCACTGTGTAGAGTACAGCACTGTCACTGTGTAGAGTACAGCACTGTCACACTGTGTAGAGTACAGCTCTGTCACACTGTGTAGAGTACAGCTCTGTCACTGTGTAGAGTACAGCACTGTCACTGTGTAGAGTACACACTAGTCACTGTGTAGAGTACAGCACTGTCACTGTGTAGAGTACAGCACTGTCACTGTGTAGAGTACAGCACTGTCACTGTGTAGAGTACAGCACTGTCACTGTGTAGAGTACAACACTGTCACTGTGTAGAGTACAGCACTGTCACAACTGTGTAGAGTAACACTGTCATGCTGTGTAGAGTACAACACTGTCACTGTGTAGAGTACAGCACTGTCACACTGTGTAGAGTACAACACTGTCACTGTCTAGAGTACAACACTGTCACTGTGTAGAGTACAGCACTGTCATACTGTGTAGAGTACAGCACTGTCACACTGTGTAGAGTACAACACTGTCACTGTGTAGAGTACAGCACTGTCACTGTGTAGAGTACAGCACTGTCACTGTGTAGAGTACAACACTGTCACTGTGTAGAGTACAGCACTGTCACACTGTGTAGAGTATAACACTGTCATGTGTGTAGAGTACAACACTGTCACTGTGTAGAGTACAGCACTGTCACACTGTGTAGAGTACAACACTGTCATGCTGTGTAGAGTACAACACTGTCACACTGTGTAGAGTATAACACTGTCACTGTGTAGAGTACAACACTGTCACACTGTGTAGAGTATAACACTGTCATGCTGTGCAGAGTACAACACTGTCACACTGTGTAGAGTACAGCACTGTCACTGTGTAGAGTACAGCTCTGTCACACTGTGTAGAGTACAGCTCTGTCACTGTGTAGAGTACAGCTACTGTCACACTGTGTAGAGTACAGCACTGTCACTGTGTAGAGTACAGCACTGTCACTGTGTAGAGTACACACTGTCACACTGTGTAGAGTACAACACTGTCACACTGTGTAGAGTACAGCACTGTCACTGTGTAGAGTACAGCACTGTCTACACTGTGTAGAGTACAGCACTGTCACACTGTGTAGAGTAGCAGCACTGTCCACTGTGTAGAGTACAGCACTGTCACACTGTGTAGAGTACAACACTGTCACTGTGTAGAGTGCAGCTCTGTCACACTGTGTAGAGTACAGCACTGTCACACTGTGTAGAGTACAGCTCTGTCACACTGTGTAGAGTACAGCTCTGTCACACTGTGTAGAGTACAACACTGTCACACTGTTTCAATGCAGAATGGAATTCAATAGCATCATGATTATCATCCCCATTGTCATCATCATCATCTTAGTGATGTGAAAAATTTTCTTAGACTCTGTGTGCAATAAAGCAGCACAGAAATGAGACAGCTAAAAAAGAAACATTTTTGAGAAAAAAAGGAGAAAACAACAAAAGCATACATATTCACAAAACAAACAAAAAATAGTAACCACAAAACAAAACAGAAAACCACACACACACACACACACAACACACACACAACACACACACACACACACACACACACACACACACACACACACACACACACACACACACACACACACACACACACACACACACACACACACACACACACACACACACACACACACCACACACACACACACACAATGACCTCCCTCCAAGATACCTTCCATGTTAACGGCTTGAATACTTCTTCCAGTCACAGGCCAGCATCTCGTCACAGTGGCCGTGGTGGTGATATGTTGGAAGCCATCAGAGGAGAAGAACGAGGGGTAGGCTCTGACGCAGAGATTCGTTCAGATGCCACAAGAGGGTCTTCCATCAACAGGTGGGCATTGCTTTTTCGCGTTCTGTGCATCTGTCTGATTTTCTGGCTGTCTTTGAATTCTCTCTGTCTCATCTATCAACAGGTGAACACTGATTCTTCACATTCTGTGTCTGATATTTTGTCTGTCTTGGATTGCTGTCTGTCTCTCTCTGTCTCGTCTATCAACAGATGGGCATTGTTTCTTCACATTCTGTGTGTCTGTCTGATTTTCTTCTTTCGCGTTCTGTGTATCTGTCTGATTTTCTGGCTGTCTTTGATTGCTCTTTGTCTCATCTATTAACAGGTGGTGAACACTGGTTCTTGACATTCTGTGTCTGTCTGATCTTTTGTCTGTCTTGGATTATTGTCTGTCTCTCTCTTTCTCATGTATCAACAGATGGGCATTGTTTCTTCACGTTCTGTGTGTCGTCTGATTTTCTGGCTATCTGATTGCTGTGGGTCTCTGTCTATCTGTCTCTCATCTGTCAGCAGGTGGACATTGTTTCTTTATGTTCTGTGTGTCGTCTGATTTTCCGTCTTTGATTGCTGTCTGTCTGTCTCTGTCTCTTCTATTAACAGGTGAGCGCTGGTTCTTCATGTTTTGTGTGTCTGTCTGATTTTCTTTCTTAGATCGCTCACTCTCCTCTCTCTTTCTCTTCTTTTCTCTCTTTCTTTCTTCTCTCTCTCTCTCTCTGCATGCCACTCTGGCTGGCTGGCTCTGTTGTTCTGCTTGTCTTTCTGTCTGCCTGTCGTCTGTCTGTCTGTTTGTCTATCTGTCTGTCTCAAGAAAAGTATTTACCTTGTAGCGTTGTATGTTTTATGAAAATAGTCTTCTTCACATCAGTATACTTTCAGCAAATCAGAATGAAAAAAACAATGAAAAGTCAATGTATGTGTTTGTACAGACCTTTCAAATTGTGGACAAGTGTACTGAGCCCATCACATTATGACGATGTTTGATAGTAATTCCACTTTTCTTTATATTTCCTTGTAGATATGTGTGATATTAATGTACGAGTGCTGCTTACATATTGCTATTCTGTATTATATAATGTGTTATCTTACGTCTCCCCATCAGAAGGAGCTGTGGTCTAAACTGAACAAATTTCTTTTCTGCTTTCTTTCCTTCTGTCTTTTTAATAAATCCATTATAAATTGTTACATATCTGTGTAGGAAGGTACATTTGTATATATGTATTTGTCTGTATTTCTTTTTTCAAACATCTCAAAGGGGTCAGAATGCTCAGGCTGGAATTTGATTTGATAACTGTGTTTTGATTCTGTTTGTATTATACAAAGTGTAATATCCTAGTTGTGATTTATGGATACATGTGTGGTAATTAACGTAGCTGTGATTTATGAATGTATGTGCATTAGTTTAAATGATTTTATGAAAACTCATGCTTCTGATGCTTCATTATCATGTGATTGGCTCTAAATATCATTGTCTTTACCGCTGCAAAATAAAAGTCATTTATTCATTCATTCGTTCATACTCCTTTTTCTTGATCTCATTGTCAGTGTTGCCATCATTATCATTGTCATCATTGTTGTCGTTGTCATCAATCATCATCATCATCAATCATCATCATCACATCATCATCATCATTTTATTCCTTTTTGGCTGGTTGGTTCTTTTAATAGTCGTGAACTCAAGATCTGATAGTTTCAGCATCATCTCATCATCATCATCATCAGGTGCCTTGCCGCATGGCGTTGGCGATTTTGGACTTCCATCTGTCTCTATCACTTGTTTGCCTCAAGCATCTCTTCCACCCTCCTTGTCCCCAGCCACTCTGCAAGTCCATCTAGTATCTTCTCCCTGGATCTACCAGGTGCTCTCTTTCCCTCCAGTTTTCCCGTTGTGACCAGGAGCTCCAATTCCCCTTTCCTCATAAAATGGCCTGTAAATGTTGCCTGTCTTTTCCTAATCTTCCTTATGAATGATCTACTTGTGTCTGCCTCCATCAAGACTGTCTCGTTTGTTTTCTTTGCTGTCCATGGAACGCTCAACATTCTTCTTAGAAACCACATCTCAGCTGCCTTTGGCTTTGCTTGTTAACTGTCCACGCCCTGCAACCATACAACAGTATTGGTTCTATATAACATTCAGCCTGCAACATTAAAAACTGGCTTGTTTGCTACCCATCTTGATGTTTTTATATGTTTGTGGTGTCTGCTTAGTGTTTCATAAATCCTTTCATAAGACTTTGCCAGCATGTAGAGTTTTACACAGGCTCAGATAATTACTGGCAGATCTGGGTGGAGCACATATGGAATTGTCCGAGTGTGATGAATCCCTCTTGAACAAACACCAAACTCCTTTTCTCTTCCTCCTCCTCTTCCGTTTCTTATGGACCTTTTCTTCTCCACCTCTTATTCTTTCTTTTTTCTCTCTCTTGAAGGATGGACATCTGTACATCATATGTTTAAGACAACTTGCAAGTGTTACGTGCCATTTCATATGTATGTTTTTGTACCAGCGCCAGACTGCGTGCGCTGCAGGACGAGATAGAAAACTGAAGGAAGGAGTGAAACAGGCCCAAGATACAGCTGCCCAGCGAGTGGTCCCAGCCCCTCTCCCACCACCGAATCAACAGGAAGGTCCTGAATACTATGACCCCTTCGAGGATCCTTACGGCTTCATGCGCATGCCTCGCCGGAGGGCCAACTCTTTCTCCGGCGGTCGTGTGCGGGAGTATGATGACTGGTACTGGAACGGGCCTAACGATAAAAGAACTGACGATGCGGATATCCCATTGGGGTATGCTGCGGCTGATGCGTACAACCGACACCATCGTGACAGAACGCCGGAAGCGGGTCGTCAGAGGTTACGTTTTAGGGATGACAGACGAAGACAGGGTGAAGAAAGCAGCCAAAGGAGGTGAATGATGGTGAAGGGAGGGGTGGGGCTCGAACTTCTGCTCCCCCCTCCTTACCATCCAGACTGTCTTCACAAACACGCCGACCCCCAACCACGGATCCTCAGGCATTGTACAGTTATTACATTCCTACACGGCAGGGTAGTCAGCCAGCCCTGCCCAACCCCAACCCCAACGCCAACCCATACCGCCAACACACCACCCCGCTGTCCGCCTCTCAACCCAACCTGGCTGGGACACTGGCCGGAGTGGAAACCGTCCCTACCAGCAGCAGGCCCAACCCAAGCAGCCGTGGTACACAATCCGTCGATCGCAGTGGCCAGCTTCATCGTCGTCGGGACAGTATTACCCCACGCTGGGGTATCAAGCAAGGAACAATGCACAGCAGGCTGTTACTGCTGCCCCTCCACCTGTAGCAGCTCAGCCACAAGTCGCCGGTTATTATGCTGCCTACCCGGAGGGACAGGACGGGGTGGGTACAGGGTGGAAGCCTGTCCCTTGTGCGGAGGTGCGGGAGCGCACATTCATGAGGATGATGTGGAACCGGTGCATGGATACATGGCTCAGGACTTTGCCACCCAACCAGGGTAAGTTGTAGCATTGTTGGTATATTGTTGTTGTTTGTTGTTGATACTTCAACTGGTTTTGTTACAACTTGGGATTTTGGCGCGGCACACATGATCAGATTTAGCTCTCCTTTACAACTACGGCCAAACCAATAGAAAAAAGGGAATTAATTTTGGTTTGCTCATCACATTCTCTTTAGCAGGTATGATTGTCCAAGAGATTCATTCTTTTCTTGTGCATTGTCTCCCTCAAACCAAGAAATTCTATGTATTTCCTAAACCACTTTGAGAAATTTCATATCTGTTAGAATTTCATGTGGTCAGCTCGGTAACGGCTTGAGTTCTCTGTGCTGTACTGTAAAGTCTAATAATGTGTAATGTGTGATGAGTCCAAGTTAGTCTGGAGAATAGGGGCAGAATAGTTCAAACGTTCACCTGCCAATAACTAAACATAAGGTTCCAGGGTTCATTCCCACTGAGGCCTCAACTTTTCTCTTTAATGTGACCAGAAAATCAAACTGAATGTCTAGTCTT
Organism: Monoplex corrugatus; assembly: GCA_030674185.1. Lineage (NCBI taxonomy): Eukaryota > Metazoa > Mollusca > Gastropoda > Littorinimorpha > Ranellidae > Monoplex > Monoplex corrugatus. The sequence continues at coordinate 47,646,552 of JAPXFY010000026.1, forward strand.
TCGGAAGGGGACGAAAAACAAGTCGGACCCATGTGTCTTCTGGCTGCGCATGCGAAGACCCCATGGCAGTTGAAAATCATGATGAGCAGGGCATTCGACCGGCTGCCCTGGTATAAAACATTGGAAAGATAGGTTCATTGCCAGGTACCTTCCCTTAAAGTAAAGTTAGCCTTCTTGCCGTTCTAATGTCTTGGTTAAAAAAAAAAAGAGGTGGCGCTGCACTGCGACAACACACTCTCAACGGTAAGAACAGCCCAAGTTTCAAGTGGTAAATCCATTGTGACAACTAGTCACCGTGGTGTAGTGGTTAACGCAACGGACTACTGATTGGAAGGTTGTGGGTTCGAATCCCCATCAGTACCTTCAAAAATCATTGTGGGATTTTTCAGCTCTAACCGGCTCCAACTGCAGAGTTGGGCATGGTATGGGCTCATTAGGAAGACTGGGACCACACAGTTGAGTCTCATCCACTTCACGAATGTGTCATTGAGAGTGTTGCTCAAATCTTCTGACAAGCACTGCAGGTGTCTGTATTTCTCGGGCTTAGTTGATGCCAGGATATATCGTGATGATAAGCATAGAGTACAACCCTGTTACGCAGTCTCAATCCTAGATGGAACTCCATAGCATCATGATTATCATCCTCATCGATGTCATCATCATTGCATTGTAAAAAACTGAGCGCAAAGGTAACCGCCCTGGGTGCGATGATCCTTAAAAAAAAAAATCCATTGTGACAAATAGAAATATTTATGTATGAATGTGAATGAATACAAAAACAAGCTAATTTTACTACAATATGTTCATTGTGCTAGGAGAAAGAGATGTTGTAATGAACACAGTATATTCAAATTGTATCAGGGCAGTGTGCAGATAATGCTGTTTTAAAATAGTGTGAACATTTATGGGACATCAGTGGCTTAGTAGAAGGGGAACGCAGGTTGCAGTAGCACTGATGTTTTCAGTAGGAGATTCATGCATGGAGCAAGGATCACCCTGATACAGGATATGTATGATCTTTGAATAGTACTTTCTGGGGGATTGTTATATAGTGTCAGTGGATCTTTTATTGCAGTCATCCTGAAAATAGCTAGTCTGATCAACCACAGGTGAGCATGTGAGTGCGTATATAATGTGTGTATGAGTGTGTGTGTGTGTGTGTGTGTGTGTGTGTGTGTGTGTGTGTGTGTGTGTGTGTGTGTGTGTGTGTGTGTGTGTGTGTGTGTGTGTGTGTGGTGTGTGCGCGTGTGCTTGTGATATATTAATTGCAGTAACTTTTCATTTGTGTATCATTTCCATACTCATCACCATTTCTGTACTGATAATACAGAAATAATTTTTTTTTGTCTCAGAATTAAATGCTCATCTTTTCATTCTTTAAATCAGTTTCAGGATTTACACTCGTCATAGGCGCTACCATAGGTAAGGCCATGGTATTTATTTGAATGCGCTCATCATCATCTTTCATGCATGCTTCATTAATCATTTGTGTTCAAGATTTGCTCATATTGTAAATAAAGCAGGTGAGATCATCATTTTTGTTTAAATTGAAAATTTTCGTGTGTCTGTGTTTTGAGTTTGGGTATTCTTTCTGCTGTCATTGTCGTCTTTCATGCAAGCTTCATTAATATTTTGTGTTCAAGATTCCTCTATTGTAAGCACTGCAGCTAAGGTCATCATATTCATTTAAAGTGACATTTTTGTGGGTCTGTGTTTTGAGTTTGGAGTTTTGTTCTGGTATTTGGAGTTCTGTTCGTTGGTATTATGCTCATCATCCCTGCTTCATTAACCCTCGTACTTCTAAATAGGATGTTATAATGTTAAATGTGTTGTCATCACATTGATTTAACCCCTTGGCTCCTGTGTCATGTTTATGATTCATATGGAATGTTTGCGGGTCTTTGTTTTGAGTTTGGATGATTACTTAACTGCATTCTCTATTGCTTATGCTTCATTAACATTGGTGTACAGGATTTATTCATATTGTTGCTGTCACAGGTGAGTTCATTGTTATTTGTTTAAATGAAGAATTTGTGCATTTCTGTTTTGATTTTGGGATACTCGTGTTGCATCTGTCATTCTTCTGACTAAGGGTTTTTTTTTTCTGGGTACTCCAGTTTTCTTTCAACCCTGTGGCTGTTGGATTATTTTTTTTTTTCCTTTTCCAGGTCAGACTGCATTTGTTCCATTAGGCAAATCCATTTACATCAGCTGTGTCTCTCGCAATCATTTTTTTCATTCATTCAACCTTAGGTGTATATTCTGTGTTTGTCTGTGTGTATATGCTTTCACTCAAGAAAAGACACTCAGCAAATGCATTAAGATGTGTTGGTTTCCAGTATCATGCTCAACAAATGTATTAAAGTTTGTTGAATTCCAATATTTTGATCCAAGACCCTCCTCAGTTAAAACAACAATAACATGGCATGACCATTTTTACTTTGTAGAATTCATCCCAGTTGCCTCAAGACATGGCATGTGTCTGCCCTGTATCCCAGGAATGATAATTCACAAACAGTTTATGACTTCGCGATTCGTATATTAATTTTTTCTACTATCAAACAGGAAGTCTTGCTGTTTTTCCCCAAAGTTTTGTGTATTTGTTTATTGTTGTCTTTTAGGTTTTATTGTTGTCTTTTAGGTACAATGCTGTATGGCATTGATCCCATGCTGATCATTCCGGTTCATCACTAAACCCCCAACCCAAGGTTCATTCAGTCAAAAGTCTGAGTGCCAAGAAGCCCATGGGAGCCACCCACCAGAGCAGACTCTGCACTCGCTGCTGATTTATTTTGATGGAGTTCACAGAACATTGCTTACTAAGTTTCCAACTAATGACTAATTGCTCTGTTGGGGAACTAGTCTGAGTAAAGTGACCCCCCCCCCCCCCACCTCCTTGTAAGTACGGAGACCACCTTTAAGTCCTTTGATGACAACCTCATGGACACGACAACAAGACCTATCAGATTATTTTAACCCTTGACTCCCACCGATCACTAGCTCTGCATAGTCATATGATAGCAAGCAAATAACACTTTGATTCCTCCTCACCACCAGCTCCTGATAGAGAAGTCAGAGTTTTAATTTGCAGCTAGGGATAGGGTGGAGTCAAAGTAGGATGGAACAATGATTAAAATCACCAGTTTTCCTACATGGTGACGCAAGCACATTCATCAGACACAGTACATTTTATTTCTTAGTGTTGTGGTTGATGTTGTTTAGATAGTTATGTTTCTGCTGTTTTATGTGTCTGTGTTGTACATATAAAACATCCTGTTACTGTGTAGCTGCCGTGCTGTCCCTCTGCGGGGATGCCAGGGGCTCTTTCAGTATAAATAGTATCCCCACCTTCTGGAAATTCTGTGCTAGAAATGTTCCTCTTTTCTGTCACTTCTTTGTTTATGCCTTGTTCCTGTGGTTTCTGTCATCTCTGCCTATCATATTCTGTCTTAATGGTCCATTCACCTGTGTGTGTTCGATAAAGTCTTACGTACTTTTTCTTAGGATTGATAATTGGGTACATGTATTAAGTGCATTTTTGACTCTAGGGAGGTGAGATATGCGGAAGCAATTTTAGGTAATTTAAGCCTGTTTTTTATGTTTTGATGTCCTTAGGTATGCTTATATTTGTATTTAGGTGTGTTTTTGAAATCCCCTGTGTGATAAATTTTCTTTTCTTTTGTTTTCCTTTGAAGTTGTTTTTTGAAGTGGTTACCCTGAATGCCATATGCATCAGCTGGCTTAAACATAACAATAACAACAATACAACCTGAAAGGATCAGTTGTCCCTAATCGAGTCACACACACTGCTGATACAGTTGACATGAGGTGATCATCTCAATCATGCATACACATATACAGTCTGACTGACTCAATCATATGCATACAGTCTGACTGACTCATCAATGCATACAGTCTGACTGACTCAATCATATGCATACAGTCTGACTGACTCAATCATATGCATACAGTCTGATGACTCAATCATACGACCTCATCATATGACACCACTGTTATAGACTAATCCTACTTGAATCTGATGCTGACAGATATGACAACCGATAAAAATATGAAAGTGTGTGTGTGTGTGTGTGTGTGTGTGTGTGTCACAGTGTGTGTGTGTGTGTTTTAAAAATAAAATGCAGTGCCGAATGTGGTAAGTCTGTGGAGGTTTATCTGTCCTTTACACCTTTCAGTTTGAGGTTGCACGTTGGTCCTTTATCACTGTGACTTACAGCAGAGATCCACCCTCTTTGGAGATTAGAGCTTGTTCAAGAGGGATTCATTGCACTCAGACAATTCCATATGGGCTGAACCCAAAACTGCCAGCAGTTATCTCACTGAGATCTGCTAGTTATCATCTAGAAGACTCCTTGAGCCTGTGCAAAATACTATCGCGAGCAAGGTCTTCAGACTTAAGAATATTTGAAGTAGGTAGGGTGGGGTGGGGAGGTGGGGGGGGGGGGAGAGAGAACAGGACATATATAATACAAAGTTGACGTCATTAGAATGATTGTGTATTTGGACGGGCAGAGAATAGGCCAGTTCTCATGTTGCAGGCTGGGATCGAACCTAAGATATCAAATTTGGAGCCCTTGCTCTAGCAGCACAGCCAGTCAGCCTTCTGCTATGTCATTGAACATGCAGGTGTTGCCAGTCAGGCATCTGACGGCCTGATCCAATTATATTATGTGACTTAATTGTGCAGTGTAGCATAGCCTGAAACTCTAATCTTTACTGATTGACTGCTTCCCCCAGAAACTGCCTGATGACAAAAGCTTTAAAAATCGTTTTAAAAGATTGAAGATAAAAAAAAAAACTTTGAAATTTATGTATCATTTTGATAAAACAAAGGCAGTAAAGTAGTCATTAAAAATCTTATCAGATTTCTCCTTTACTTCCTCTAGGAGCTGGCCCATTGTCCGTCTGCTTGTGACCAGTGGCTGGCAGAGACAGAATAACAGCATGCTGGCACTAGAGTGGAAAGCCAATTAAAACAGCTTTGTACAAGTGGTTCCATCATCCAATTCCTAAGTCTTGGGCTATGCATACCGTCCTTAATAAATGAAGGTTGTGCAGGGATGACAGGAAATGTAGCCCATAGTAAACAAAGAGTGAAAAGATGTGACATTGAGAAAGCTGAGTGGAGGAGAAGAGGGAGAGCAGGAATTAGATAGGTTGGCAGGTTGACTCCTTTTTTTTCTTTTTTCCAAGAGCAGAACTTTAGCTGGCTTGGTCTGTAATGCTTCCAAAAGTGACGCAGTTGCTTCAGAGTGTCTATGAAATGAAAGGTTTTGTGCCTGCTTATACCTGAAACTTCCCCCAAATGTACACCTCTTCCCGACCTCCCTGAAACTTCCCCCAAATGTATACCTCTTCCCAATGTCCCTGAAACTTCCCCCAAATGTATACCTCTTGAGGACCTCTCTGAAACTTCCCCCAAATGTACACCTAAGGATCTCTCTGAAACTTCCCCCAAATGTACACCTCTTCCAACCTCTCTGAAACTTCCCCAAATGTACACTCTCCTGAGGACCTCTCTGAAACTTCCCCCAAATGTACACCTCTTCCTGACCTCTCTGAAACTTCCCCCAAATGTACACCTCTTCCTGACCTCTCTAAAACTTCCCCTATGTACACCTCTTCCGACCTCTCTGAAACTTCCCCCAAATGTACATCTCTTGAAACCTCTCTGAAACTTCCCCCAAATGTACATCTCTTGGAGACCTGTCTGAAACTTCCTCCAATGTACACCTCTTGGAGACCTGTCTGAAACTTCCCCCAAATGTACATCTCTTGGAGACCTGTCTGAAACTTCCCCAAATGTACATCTCTTGGAGACCTCTCTGAAACTTCCCCCAAATGTACATCTCTTGGGACCTGTCTGAAACTTCCTCCATATGTACACCTCTTGGGGACCTGTCTGAAACTTCCCCCAAATGTACATCTCTTGGAGACCTGTCTGAAACTTCCCCCAAATGTACACCTCTTCCTGACCTCTCTGAAACTTCCCCCAAATGTACATCTCTTGGAGACCTGTCTGAAACTTCCCCCATATGTACACCTCTTCCTGACCTCTCTGAAACTTCCCCCAAATGTACACCTCTTCCTGACCTGTCTGAAACTTCCCCAAATGTACACCTCTTCCTGACCTGTCTGAAACTTCCCCCAAATGTACACCTCTTGGAGACCTCTCTAAAACTTCCCCCAAATGTACACCTCTTCCTGACCTCTCTGAAACTTCCCCAAATGTACACCTCTTCCTGACCTGTCTGAAACTTCCCCGTATGTACACCTCTTCCTGACCTCTCTGAAACTTCCCCCAAATGTACATCTCTTGGAGATCTGTCTGAAACTTCCCCCATATGTACACCTCTTCCTGACCTCTCTGAAACTTCCCCAAATGTACACCTCTTCCTGACCTCTCTGAAACTTCCCCCAAATGTACACCTCTTCCTGACCTCTCTGAAACTTCCCCCAAATGTACACCTCTTCCTGACCTCTCTGAAACTTCCCCCAAATGTACACCTCTTCCTGACCTCTCTGAAACTTCCCCCAAATGTACACCTCTTCCTGACCTCTCTGAAACTTCCCCCAAATGTACACCTCTTCCTGACCTGTCTGAAACTTCCCCGTATGTACACCTCTTCCTGACCTCTCTGAAACTTCCCCCAAATGTACACCTCTTCCTGACCTTCTCTGAAACTTCCCCCAAATGTACACCTCTTCCTGACCTCTCTGAAACTTCCCCCAAATGTACACCTCTTGGAGACTGTCTGAAACTTCCCCCAAATGTACACCTCTTCCTGACCTGTCTGAAATTCCCCCAAATGTACACCTCTTCCTGACCTGTCTGAAACTTCCCCCAAATGTACACCTCTTCCGACCTGTCTGAAATTTCCCCCAAATGTACACCTCTTCCCGACCTGTCTGAAACTTCCCCCAAATGTACACTCTTCCGACCCGTCTGAATTTCCCAAGTACACCCTTGAGACCTGTCTGAAACTTCCCCCAAATGTACACCTCTTCCCGACCTCTCTGAAACTTCCCCCAAAATTAATGTACACTTCACTTCTTCCCAACCTCTCTAAAACTTCCGCTAAATGTACACTCTGGAGACTGTCTGAAACTTCCCCAAATGTACATCTCTTTCCGACCTCTCTGAACCCCCCCCCCCCAATGTACCCTCTTCACGACCTGTCTGAAACTTCCCCCAAATGTACATCTCTTCCGACCTCTCTGAAACCCCTCAAATGTACACCTCTTCACGACCTGTCTGAAACTTCCCCCAAGTGTACATCTCTTCCTGACCTCTCTGAAACCCCCCAAATGTACACCTCTTCACGACCTGTCTGAAACTTCCCCAGACGTACACGTCTTTCCGACCTCTCTGAAACTTCCCTCAGATGTATACCTCTTCCCGACCTCTCCATTCTGCTTCTGATACTATTTGTTTACAATTTACTCAATAGAGATATTCCACAGTCGGTTGCTGTTCATTTTCTGTGTCTGGCCCGCACGACTGGAACGAGCTTCCTGTATCTCTTTGACTGTTGCGAACTCTGTTTTCATTCAAGTCCAGCTTGAAGACACCCTTTTTGTCCAGCAGTGATTTCCCCTTTCATCCACCCCCCTCATCCCACTTCCCTCCTGTCCTACTCCTGCTTCTGGTATATCTGTGCTTTGTGCCTGAAGCTGTTGTCCTCTTTTGTCACTGTATGGGAATGTGTGAGAGAACGACAGAATGTACATTCTGATTTGATTTATGCATCAAGATTTATCACTTCATGAATATATCTATTATTATTGTCGTCGTCGTCATCCGTCGTCATCATCATCATCATCATCATCATCATCATTCTCATTCAATGTGATGTGAGGATGTGATGATGATGATGATTAATTTGTTCCCAGCCTCTCTCCCTTCTTTTTATTTCATCCTAATTTATGATGAGAGATGTCTGTTTCTGTTGATCTGTTGAGAGAGAGAGAGAAGAGAGAGAGAGAGAGAGTGTGGAGGTGTGTGTGTGTGTGTGTTAGTGTGTGTGTGTGTGTGTGTGTGTGTGTGTGTGTGTGTGTGTGTGTGTGTGTGTGTGTGTGTGTGTGTGTGTGTGTGTGGTGTGTGTGTGTGTGTGTGTGTGTTGTTTGTGGAACATATCTGTAATGATGACTAATCATGATCATATCATTACCATTCCACTTCAGTAAACAGTACTTTTCAGTTCCATTCTATCATAGATTAATTTTTATTCAATTTCATTCAAAATTCCTTGGCTGCCCGTGAGAATTTAGATGCAGAATGCATAACAAAGGAAAAAGATAATTGTGAATAAATAAAAAACTAAGCATTCATAAAATTTTGTAATTATACATTTTCAGACCAGAGGCTAAAGGTCGTAGTAGACAGAGGTCAAGGTCAGCATCAAGGTCACGCCATTATACACCTGAACGCAGTTCTTCTCATAGTCGTTATCTGGTCAGAGAGTATGGAGAGAGCATCAGTGATGAATCGGACCACGAACATGTCAGAGGTCACCGCCGGTGAGTACAGCCCTTTTTCAAAATATGAAGAAACAAGCAAGCAAGCACAAAATCTGTGGGAGATTATGCCATATTACGTTAGAAAGATATTTTTTTGTGTGTGGACGTGTGTGTATATGTGTATGCGTGTGTACATGTGTGCATGTGTGTGTGTATGTGTGTGCATGTGTGTGTGTATGTGTGTGCATGTGTGTGCGTGTGTGTGTGTGTGTGTGTGTGTGTGTGTGTGTGTGTGTGTGTGTGTGTGTGTGTGTGTGTGTGTGTGACCAAAATGTGTTTGCGAGATTTTCATAATTGTTGCATGATTTTCACAATTATCTCTTAGTGGATGTTTGCCAAATTGGGCTTAAAGGAGTGGAGTGTTGAGGAGTTGTGAATACGTACATTTGGAAGTCATAGCATTTAAAGTCAAGGTCATGTGGACCAAAAATAAAAATGCCTGAAATCGGAAGTTTTTGAGGAAAGTGTGTGAAGGGCATGTTCTAGGATTTCTGACATTTACATTGTTTTCGCTGTTGTGACTGTCTGCCGTTGTTCTCAGTTCATGTCAGTTTTGAGCTTAAGTGAAGCTTTTTTAAGATCAAAGTGATCTTGAGAATGACAAAATCTGGATTTTTTTTAATGATATTTGTATAAAATGGGAGACTGTTTGACTGGCTTGACTGTAAAGCGACCTTGAAAATAACAAATTCTGGATTACCTGGCACAGCTCAGCCCAATCAACCCAACTGAAACCAACACAACACAACTCAGCACAACACAACACAGCACAACACAGTATACGCAGACAACACAACACAACCCAACAATACAATACTACCCCACACATCCCCACACAACACATCCCCACACAACACAACCCCTCAAAACATAGCACAATACATTGCACACAACACATTACAGCTCTACACAACACAACACAACACAACACAACACAACACAACACAACACAACACAACACAACACAACACAACACAACACATAACCCAACCAACACAACCCCACACAACACAACCCCACACAACACAACCAACACAACCACTAACCTAACCTACCTAACCTAACCTAACCTAACCTAACCTAACCTAACCTAACCTAACCTAACCTAACCTAACCTAACCTAACCTAACCTAACCTAACCTAACCTAACTAACTAACCAACCCAAGAAAAAAAAATGCAAAACACAGCACAAGACAACACAAGACAACACCACACCACACCACACCACACCACACCACACCACACCACACCACACCACACCACACCACACCATATCACACTACACCACACCACACCACACCACACCACACCACCTCATACAACACAATACAACCCCACACAACACAACAAAACACAATGAGGAAAAAGCCGCTCACCACAACACAGTACAACCCAGCACAATACACAATTTAACCCAACACAATCTAATCCAACCAAACACAACATGCCCAACCTAACCCGGCACAGCACACCACCCCAACCCAACCCAATCCAACCCAACCCAACCAATTAGCAAGTCCTTTTTATAATTTTAACGTATGTGACAGTTTTCAAACCAAACGACATTTTCTTTATGACCCTGACAGATCACGCAGTTTGTCAAAGACAAGGAGCCACTCTGAAACCAGGTCGTCTTCCGGACGATCGTCCTCCAGACAACGAGGCAGACGATATCGTCGCGATGTGGATGCGGTAAGTAGACTTTGTATATTGTCTTGTTTTTTTTTTTATGTCTTAATGTGTGTGTGTGTGTGTGTGTCTGTGTGTGTGTGTGTGTGTGTGTTGGTTTTACCTCTCTTTTTTATGTCCTCCACTTTTCATAAAATTATTGAAACATTGAAACCCATAAGATTAGAATAATAACTTGCAAATGAACACCAATAATTATGTTACTCCTGCTTCTGCAACAAGTACTATAAATTCTACTATTACTACTACTATTAATGGTATTGGTAATAATGATAATCATTATGATTATGATGACTAGAATGATGATGACAGTGAAAATAATAATGATGACGATGATGATATTAATGATGATGATGATGACGACGACAACGACGACAGTGATGATGATGATACTACCACCACCACCACCATGAGCTTCACTTCTAATGGTGATGGTGATGATGATGATGATGATGACGACAACAATGACAACAACAACAATGACAACAGCAACAACAACAGCAACAACAATTCTACTACCGCTGCTGCTGCTGCTGCTGCTGCTGCTGCTGCTGCTGCTGCTGCTGCTGCTGCTGCTGCTGCTGCTACTACTACTACTACTACTACTACTACTACTACTACTACTTCTACTACTGCTACTACTACTAGTAATGATGATGATAATGATGATGATGACAACAGCAATAACAGTAATGATACTTTGTTGCAGTATGACTCGGACGAAGATGTCGATTTGAATGAGTCTCTGGTTCTGTCAGAGGATATTAACCGCTTGACCAAACGTATGATGGGCACCGTTCAGGGAGAACTCCATAAATACAGGAACAGGAAGGAGTTTGGATCTTCGTACTGGTGACACTGTTAAGTTGGAAGGAACAGACAGACAACTGGAGTTCGATTCCTTCATGAGATATGTGATTGGATTTTGGATTGTGAACAGATACGGGATTGGATTTCAGATCCTAAACGCACAAATGTGGTTTGGTTTCCAGATTGAGAGTTCGTATCCTGAAAATTTATTAGTGATCGGATTTTGGATCCTGAATGGATATGTTATTGGATTTAACATCCTGAGGAGACATTGTTGGATTTCAGATCATGAAAATGAAAAGATATTAGTGATTAGATTTTTTTTTTATCCTGAATAACAACGTGATTAGATTTGATATCCTGAGTGGATTTATGATTGGAGTTTTGATGTTGAACAACCATATGATTTGATTTGGCATCCTGAATAGATACATGGTTGGAGTTTGGATCTTGAACAACATGATTGGATTTAACATCTTGAGTGGATTTATGATTGGAGTTTGGATCTTGAACAACCATATGATTAGATTTGGCATCCTGAGTGGATTTATGATTGGAATTTTGATCTTGAACAACCATGTGATTGGATCTTGAATAACAACATCCTGAGTGGATTTATGATTGGACTTTTGATTCTGAATAAGCATACGATTGGATTTGACATCCTGAGTGGATTTATGATTGGAGTTTTGATCTTGAATGACCATATGATTGGATTCAACATCCTGAATATACATGGTTGGAGTTTGGGTCCTGAACATCCACCGTAATTGGATGTGAATCCTGAATAACCTGAGTGGATAGAACAGTAGGTTTGACATCCTGAATGGATATCTGATGGGACTTTTGAATGAATTTGACATCCTGAATAGATTTATGATTGCATTAGACTTTTGTTTGGATTTTGGATCCTAAACAAGCACCATAATTGGATTTGATAGTCTGAATAGGTATATTATTCAACTGACATCCTAATCAGATTGGATTTTGAATTTTGAAATTGAACAGGCATATGATTAGATTTCAGATTTGAAACGCACAAATATTGTATGGATATGCGTTATCAGATTTCAAGACCTTAACATGCTGAGGCATCGGTGATATGTGATCTTGAATCTTTAACTTGTGTGGGATTGGATGTAAATCCTGAAGAGATATATGACTGGTCTGGATCCTGAAAAGACATATGATTGGACTTGAGATCCTGATTAGATAGGTTACTGGGGGTAGGCTTGCGTCATCAAAGAGACAGGGGACAGCTCAGGTCTTTTAAGTAGTGACACAAGATTTTGGCAACATACTGTTAAAGGTTGGATTCAGGAAAGTTACATGATGAGTGTTTGGACCTTTTGATGGGGTAAGGGGACAGCATTTACATTTGTAAGATATTGTATGAGGCAAGAGAAATTAGAGCACCCAGTCACAACAGGTAAGCTGTAGGGAAAAAGAAGCACCAGGTAGACCCAGGGAGAAACTATTGGACGGACTTACAGAGTGGCCAAGGACAGACAGGGTGGGAGAAGGACTTTCAGCGACAAAGGATAGATTTGTATAGAGGGCCGTGATCATTAATGCCATGCAGCAAGGCACATGATGATGATGATGCCCTAACAGACAAGATCGTCCGTCTGCCAGCAGCAGCCGGGTCAGGCGTGCTGAGGTTGGACTGTTACTTGACAGTTGCCGGTCAGCTCTTTGTGTGTCACTCAAAAATGACCTCCTTCCAGAATACCGAGGATGGTCATGGACAATGTGTCATGACAAGTGATATTGTGACAAGCCCATTCAAGCCTGCATCACTTTTTCTCTAAGAAGTTCTTGTGTGTTCACCTGGAACTTGAACCATCCCCTCCTCGCTTCAGGAGTACAACTTTTGAAAGTATTTTGATCTTTCTGAAATTGACAGACTGGTACAGAAGTTTAACCCTGTACAGTATTTAGACTACAGAGTCCAGAGATCATCCCTACAAGAACTGAAACTCTGAGCCTATATCCCCAAATTTTGGTATTGTGAAAGTAAGTCCTGTAGCGCAGAATCTGCAAACTGTTGCGGAGGTTTACATGGTATATGGAATTTCATCTTCCAAAATTTAATTTAGGGACAAAGGGACAAGATCTTGCCATGAGATGCGACAAACCTGGTGATGCTTTGGTGAATCAGTGTTGTTGGACCAGAATTACTGATCCACTGTGTGCCTATTCTGGCTTTGTTTATTTGTTGCCAGCTTGTGTGTTTATATATATACATATTGGTTTTTTTTTGTCTGTC
>JAPXFY010000026.1:47664861-47694861 GCA_030674185.1 Monoplex corrugatus
GTGATTCTGTCCTTCATGCTATCATTTTTAGAGATGACTTTGGAATGATGGTGATGATCATGTGATTCTGTCCTTCATGCTATCATTTTTAGATGACGTTGGAATGGTGGTGATGATCATGTGATTCTGTCCTTCATGCTATCATTTTTAGAGATGACTTTGGAATGGTGGTGATGATCATGTGATTCTGTCCTTCATGCTATCATTTTTAGAGATGACTTTGGAATGGTGGTGATGATCATGTGATTCTGTCCTTCATGCTATCATTTTTAGAGATGACTTTGGAATGTGGTGATGATCATGTGATTCTGTCCTTCATGCTATCATTTTTAGAGATGACTTTGGAATGATGGTGATGATCATGTGATTCTGTCCTTCATGCTATCATTTTTAGAGATGACTTTGGAATGGTGGTGATGATCATGTGATTCTGTCCTTCATGCTATCGTTTTTTTTTTTTTTAGCGATGACTTTGGAGTGGTGATAATGATAATGTGATTCTGTCTGTCATGCCATCATTTTTTTTAGCATTGACTTTGGAATGATGGTGATGATCATGCGATTCTCTCCGTCATGCTATCATTTTTAGATGACGTTGGAATGGTGATGATGATCATGTGACTCGTTCATACCACCATTTTTAGAGATGATGTTGGAATAGTGGTAATCATAATGTGATTTTCTCAATCATTCCGTCCACATTTCTAGATAACATTGTTCAAGATAACATTGTTATGTTGCTTGTTATATAATGACTCAATTATTCTGCCTTAATTTAAGTACAAAAGGTTCCTGCTAGCTTTAAACTGTTGATTATTGTGTGTGTGTGTGATTGTCTCATTCATTCATTGTGTGTGTTTTTTTTTTCAGAGGATGTGGGATAATTGTGGAACGCTGTTTATCATTTATTGATTAAGGCAGTTATTTCTTCAATATATTTAGAGGGTTTAGATTAAGTTTGGACCACTAGTATCATGTGTATGAATGTCTCAGCAAGAATGGGTCAGATATGTCATAGTCTGCCTGTAGACTTTAGTAGATAATTTATATGATAGTCTTGACTTTGTGGCAGAACTCTGCCGATCCGTCCAGTAGCTTTAAAAATTTTGTTCCCTTCATTTTAATAACATGTATGTTAGTTTGTTTTAATCTGTGGGTTTGTCTTGTTAGTTTGTTTTGATCTGTGGAGCTGTTTGTCTTGTTAGTTTGTTTTGATCTGTGGAGCTGTTTGTCTTGTTAGTTTGTTTGGATATGTGGGGCTGTTTGTCTTGTTTGTTTTGATATGTGGAGCTGTTTGTCTTGTTAGTTTGTTTTGATATGTGGGGCTGTTTGTCTTGTTAGTTTGTTTGGATATGTGGGGCTGTTTGTCTTGTTAGTTTGTTTGGATATGTGGGGCTGTTTGTCTTGTTTGTTTGGATATGTGGAGCTGTTTGTCTTGTTTGTTTTGATATGTGGAGCTGTTTGTCTTGTTTGTTTTGATATGTGGGGCTGTTTGTCTTGTTTGTTTTGATATGTGGGGCTGTTTGTCTTGTTTGTTTTGATATGTGGGGCTGTTTGTCTTGTTAGTTTGTTTTGATATGTGGGGCTGTTTGTCTTGTTAGTTTGTTTTGATATGTGGGGCTGTTTGTCTTGTTTGTTTTGATATGTGGGGCTGTTTGTCTTGTTTGTTTTGATATGTGGGGCTGTTTGTCTTGTTTGTTTTGATATGTGGGGCTGTTTGTCTTGTTAGTTTGTTTTGGTATGTGGGGCTGTTTGTCTTGTTAGTTTGTTTTGGTATGTGGGGCTGTTTGTCTTGTTAGTTTGTTTTGATCTGTGGGGCTGTCTCATTAATTGTTTTTGTCGTTTTATGTCCTTTTTTTTCCATTTTTTGAATAAGAAAGAGAGTCTTTTTTTGTGCATGATTGTGTGTGCTTGTGTGTGTGTGTGTTTGTGTGTGTGTGTTTGCAACAGGGAGGTGTGTTCTGCTTGTTTGTGTAAGTACTTGGTTGTTTCTTTTTTTTCTAATTGTGTATCTTCCTGGATGAGTTGTAAAGGTTCCACAGCCTTGTTTACATAAAACGTTTATTTATTTATTTATTGATGCCTTTTGATATGTACTCTTTTTATGTCTTCCTATTAAAACTGGAATGCATATTTACTATATGCGATTTTTGTTCGTTTTGGTAGTGGTGGTGGTTGTGGTGGTGGTGCTGTGTGTGCATGTGTGCACACATGCATTCATATGCGTGAGTGTGTATATGCACATGCATTCGTGTGTGTGTGAGCGTGGATGTATGGGCGTCTGTATGTGTATCTCAGTGCATGCATGTGACTTGACTTGATCTAGTAACATAGGAAAAAATGAGATTGTGGGTCGGGGTCAATGGAGAGGAAACTGAGTCCTTAAATGTGGCGTTTTGTGACGTTTTAGTGTAGGACATGGTATTTTAACTTCGTATACACCAAAGTGGGACAGGATAGGGTGGAGGATATAGTTGGACCTCATGGCCTTGGTACACAAAATGAAAGGGGGGGGGGGAACCTGTAGAATGGGCACAGATGAATGAGTTCATAGTAGGAAACACCTGGTTTGAGCAGCCTAACAGAAGAAAATGGACTTGGATGAGTCCAGGAGATAATACCAAAAATCAAATTGACTTCATCCTGATCAACAAAAGATTTAGAAATTCTTTACTGTCAGCAAAAACACTACCAGGCGCAGACTGCAACAGTGACCACAATCCTGTAGTGGGAAGGTTTAGGCTGAAATTGAGGAAAAAGAAACAGACCAAAAGCAACATCAAACTAAACCTTGGACTCTTAAAGACAGATGAAATGATACGTCAAAAATTTAATGTACATGTTCAAAACAAATTCAGTGCTCTGGAAGACGTTGGTGACAGTGAGGAACAATGGACAAAGTTGAGAAGTTCTATAAATGAAGCTTGTGAAGAAATCCCTAAGGCAAATAGAAAAGCAAAAAAGAGCTGGATGACTAATGAAATTTTGGGCCTGATGGAGGAAAGGAGGAAGGCAAAGAGAAACGAGGAGATATACAGGAAGATAAACAAAGAAATCAGGTATAGGTGCAATGAAGCTAAGGAAGCTTGGCTGAACACAAAATGCAAAGAGATAGAAGAACGACACAAAATGGATCTTCAGGGTATGTACAGACGAATTGAAGAAATTGTCCACAGGAAAAATACATGCACACCAAGTGATTGCTTAAAATCGAAAGATGGCACGCTTATCATGGAAAAAGACAAAATATTAGACAGATAGGGAGAGTACATTAAAGACCTTTTTGAGGATGACAGAAACGAAGAACACATTATAAAAAAGAAATTTGAAGGACCACCCATAATGAAAGATGAAGTTAGAGCGGCACTGAAAAAGATGAAACTAGGAAACGCCCCAGGACCAGACAACATTACTACAGAGATGATTGAAGCCCTGGAGGAATTTGGCATAGAAAAAATAAGTCCTTCTAAATGAAATTTATGACACTGGAAAAATCCCCAAAGATATGTCAAAATCAATTTTCATTGCTTTTCCAGAGAAGACAGGGGCTATAGAATGCGAACTCCATCGCACAATCAGTTTGATGAGTCATGTAACAAAAATCCTGTTAAGAATAATCATGATGAGGACAAGGAATAGAATCAAAAGAGAAATAGCAGAAGAACAGTGTGGCTTTGTGGAGGGGAAAGGAACTATGAATGTCATATACATCCTAAGAACTATCATAGAGAGGTCAACTGAGATGAATAAGGATTTGTATTTATGCTTTGTTGACTATACCAAGGGTTTCGATCGGGTACGACATGAAAAATTGATCAACCAACTGGAGAGACTCAATGTTGATGGAAAAGATCTACGAATAATCAGGAATATGTACTGGGAACAAACAGCTGCAATGAGAATAGAAAACAATATAAGCTCTTTCCAAAACATCAAAAGAGGAGTCAGACAGGGTTGTGTTTTGTCACCAGATCTGTTTTCACTATATAGCGAAAACATCATGAGAAACCTAAAAGAAGACCCTGGATTAAAGGTTGGAGGGAAAATGATAAACAACATTCGGTTCGCAGATGACACCGTGCTAATTGCGGAGAATGAGGGGACCTACAAAGCCTTGTGGATGTACTGGAAATGGAGAGCAAGGGTAGGGGGTTGGAACTAAACAGCAGGAAGACTGAAGTCATGGAGATCAGTAAAAAACATGAAATCCCCTCATGCAAAATAACAGCAAATGACACAGGTTAATAAGTTCAAATACCTGGGAACGGTCATTTCATCAGACGGCAGATGCACATCGGAAATAGCTGGCAGAATTGGCCAAGCCAAAACAGCATTCAAGAAGATGACAAGCATTCTTACCAACAAATGCCTATCAATTAACATCAGAAAGAGAGTCCTTGAATGTTATATAGAACCAATACTGTTGTACGGATGCGAGGCGTGGACAGTCAGCAAGCAAAGCCAGAGCAGGATCGAGGCAGCCGAGATGTGGTTTCTCAGAAGAATGTTGAGAGTTTCATGGACAGCAAAGAAAACAAACGAGACAGTCTTGATGGAGGCAGACACAAGTAGATCACTCACAAGGAAGATTAGGAAAAGACAAAACATTTATAGGCCATTTTATGAGGAAGGGGATTTGGAGCACCTGGTCACAACGGGAAAGCTGGAGGGAAAGGGATTGCCAGGTAGACCCAGGGAGAGAATGCTGGACGAACTTGCAGAGTGGCTGGGGATGAGGAGGTTGGGGGAGATGCTGGGGGCAAAGAGAGATAGAGATGGTTGGAAGTCCATGGTCGCCAACGCCATGCGGCAGGTCACCTGATGATGATGATGATGATGATGATGATGATACACCAAATCAAAGACCGTATCTAACTCAGCCAGTGTAACTCTCGGTTATTGACCAAAATTTCATGTAGCTGTTCTTGGTTTACACGTGATGCGCATGTGACCCGCTTTTACCAATCAGTCATCCCCACGCGTATCAGGATCAGCAAGTTATCCATCAGTATTTCTGGCCAAAGCAAGAAACAGATGCAGGAAACAGAAAACAAAACAAAACAAAACAAAACAAAACAAAACAACAAAACAAAACACATAAAAAGAACCAGAACGCGTATTTAATACAACCAGACAAGACAGGCGCAAATTTTCGGCCAACTGACTTTTGTCAAGCGTAAAATCACAAAGAAACAAACACCAAATCCAAAAATTAGGGGGAAAAGACCGAAACTTCCCTGCTGCTTCGTCCAGTGTGAGAAAAGGACTAAACTGCAGGAAAATTTCTCTTTCTCCTCGTTTTTTCGTGTCTGAATTTTTCTCCGTCTTCATTCCTCAACCCCCCCCCCCCCCCCCACCCTTGTTCACCTTGTCATTGAGTATGTGTTATCATGAGCGATTTCAGCAAGCATCGCGTCAATTTCTTTTTGTACTAATCTAGATTCCCGCTCAGCGGTACTGAACATGTCGCCTTGCCCAGTCACACATTGCGGCAATGATCGTGCTTCGAATCATAGCTCTTCAATCTTTTCAACATCGCGATAATCAACCGTTGATGACCGCAGGGCCCGTTTGTCAAAGTCCCAGAAACAAATGACTGGGGGAAAAAAAACACGCTCGCCATTGACTTCCGGTGACTCTTAAAGTGCTGGCTTGTCTCCAATAATGCGTCTTTTCATTTGTTACGTGTCTCCAAGAATCCATCTTTTCATTTGTTACGTGTCTCCAAGAATCCATCTTTTCATTTGTTACGTGTCTCCAAGAATCCATCTTTTCATTTGTTACGTGTCTCCAAGAATCCATCTTTTCATTTGTTACGTGTCTCCAAGAATCCATCTTTTCATTTGTTACGTGTCTCCAAGAATCCATCTTTTCATTTGTTACGTGTCTCCAAGAATCCATCTTTTCATTTGTTACGTGTCTCCAAGAATCCATCTTTTCATTTGTTACGTGTCTCCAAGAATCCATCTTTTCATTTGTTACGTGTCTCCAATAATGCGTCTTTTCATTTGTTACTTGTCTCCAATAATGCGTCTTTTCATTTGTTACGTGTCTCCAATAATGTGTCTTTTCATTTGTTACGTGTCTCCAATAATGCGTCTTTTCATTTGTTACGTGTCTCAAATAATGCGTCTTTTCATTTGTTACGTGTCTCAAATAATGCGTCTTTTCATTTGTTACGTGTCTCCAATAATGTGTCTTTTCATTTGTTACGTGTCTCCAATAATGTGTCTTTTCATTTGTTACGTGTCTCCAATAACGTGTCTTTTCATTTGTTATGTGTCTCCAATAATGCGTCTTTTCATTTGTTACGTGTCTCCAATAATGTGTCTTTTCATTTGTAACTTGTCTCCAATAATGCGTCTTTTCATTTGTTGCTTGTCTCCAATAATGCGTCTTTTCATTTGTAACTTGTCTCCAATAATGTGTCTTTTCATTTGTAACTTGTCTCCAATAATGCGTCTTTTCATTTGTAACTTGTCTCCAATAATGCGTCTTTTCATTTGTTACTTGTCTCCAGTAATGCCTCTTTTTATTTGTTACTTGTCTCCAAAATATCCGTCGTTTCATTTGTTAAGTATACTTGTTAAACAGGGATTTGAGAAGAGATTCCAATTTTAACTTCGTATTCACCAAACCAAGAACTGTACCTAACCTGACCAGTGTACCGCTCTGTCACTGGGCAAAAGCCATGTAAATGTCCATGGTTCCCACGTCATTCACATATGATCCGCCCTGACCAATCAGTGATCCTTCCGCTCTGAGTGCTGAATAGTTCACATCAGTCCTCATTCTCTTTGGCCACGTTCAACAGAACAGACTCTCGCAAGTCGACTCTGTATTGGCTTTTGTCTTTTTCAGCGTTTTATCGTGTCTTTCACAATGTTTTACCGTATCTGAATTTGTCTCTGCCCTCATACTCTGTTGTCATTCTCAGTGTTTTATTATGATGAATCTGTCTCTGCCCCTTATCCTCGTTGTCTTTCTCAATGTTTTACCGTGTCTGAATTTGTCTCTGCCCCAATCCTGTGTTGTTTTTCTCAGTGTTGTTTTACCGTGTCTGAATTTGTCTTTGCCCTTATCCTGTGTTGTTTTTCTCAATGTTTTATCATGGCTTTCTCAATGTTTTATCGGTCTTTCTCAATGTTTTATTGTGTCTTTCTCTACAAGGGAACCTTCGCATTGACGTCAGCAAGATGTCTCAGCCAGATCTTGTAGAACAGTTCGCAGAGGCCTTTCAGAGAGAATACGATGCATTGCAGCCCAGAGACTCTGCCACTGAGAGATGGGAAACGCTACGAGACACCATGCACCGCATTGCTATGGCCACCTTTGGGAAGAAAACTGTGAAGTCCCACGACTGGTTTGAGGCCAAATCATCAGAGATGACTCCCACTGTTGAGGCCAAGCGTGCCGCACTCACCAAGTATAAACGGTCACCCAGTGAGAAGAACCTGCAAATCCTCAGGGCTGCCAGAAGTAAGGTTCAGCTTAACGCCAGGCGCTGCGCAAACGAGTACTGGACAGAGCTCAGCGAAGAGATACAGAGTGCTGCTGAAAGAGGCAACATCCGAGGAATGTATGATGGCATCAAGAAGGCACTGGGACCAACACAGAGCAAGATCGCCCCCCTCAAATCCTCCACTGGGGAAGTAATCAGCAATCCTAGCCAACAGATGGAAAGATGGGCGGAACACTACTCCGACCTCTACTCCACACAGAACACGGTGTCCCCCTTAGCCCTCGATGCCATCAAGTGCATGCTGGTAATGGAAGAACTTGACGCAGAGCCAACTGCGGACGAACTCAGCAAGGCCATTGATAGACTGGCATCAGGGAAGGCACCTGGCAATGACGGAATTCCCCCAGACCTCATCAAGCACTGCAAGACTTCTCTTCTGCACCCTTTGCACGCAGTTCTCTGTCAGTGTTGGAATGAGGGAGCTGTACCGCAGGACATGAGGGACGTCAAGATCGTCACCCTGTACAAAAACAAGGGCGAAAGGAGCGACTGCAACAACTACAGAGGTATCTCGCTCCTCAGCATTGTTGGCAAAGTCTATGCTCGGGTCCTCCTAATCCGCCTGCAGAAACTGGCTGAACGCGTCTACCCGGAATCACAGTGTGGTTTTCGAGCAGAGAGATCCACGGTAGACATGGTCTTCTCCCTTCGCCAAATCCAGGAGAAGTGCAGAGAGCAGCGGATGCCCCTGTATGTGGCATTCATTGACCTCACCAAGGCCTTTGACCTAGTCAGCAGAGATGGCCTTTTCAGGGCTCTCCGAAAAATCGGCTGCCCCCCAAGCTGCACAGCTTAATTGAGTCCTTCCACTCAAACATGAAAGGGATGGTGCAGTTCAACGAAAACCTCTCCAAGCCCTTCGACGTACGCAGCGGTGTGAAACAAGGCTGCGTCCTGGCCCCAACCCTCTTTGGAATCTTCTTCGCTCTCCTCCTGAGGCATGCGTTCAGCACAGCGCAAGAAGGGATCCACCTGCGGACCAGATCAGATGGCAGGCTCTTCAACCTCGCCCGCCTCAGAGCAAGGACAAAGGTCCGTGAAGCCCTCATCAGAGACATGCTATTTGCCGACGATGCCGCAGTTGTGACCCATACTCAGCGGGACTTGCAGTCACTAATGGACCGCTTCTCCCAGGCCTGCAAAGATTTTGGTCTGACCATCAGTCTTAAGAAGACAAACGTCCTGGGCCAAGACACGCCATCTCCACCAGCCATCACCATTGATGACTACGAGCTTGAAGCCATCCATCAATTCACATATCTTGGGTCCACCATCACCGATAACCTCTCCCTTGACACAGAGGTCGACAAGAGGATCGGGAAGGCAGCCACAACACTAGCCCGCCTCACACAAAGGGTGTGGACAAATCCCAAGCTGACTACAAAGACAAAGATGGCTGTATACAACGCCTGTGTCCTCAGCACCTTGCTGTATGGCAGCGAGGCGTGGAACACGCATGCTCATCAGGAGAAAAGACTCAATACCTTCCACCTGAGAAGCCTACGGCGCATACTTGGCATTTCCTAGCAAGACAAGGTGACCAACACCGAAGTCCTAACCCGCGCTGGCCTCCCAACCATGCATACCATGCTGAGACAGCGTCGGCTGCGCTGGTTGGGCCATGTTCGCCGCATGGAAGATGGTCGCATCCCAAAAGACATCCTTTATGGTGAGCTTGCCACAGGGCAGAGAAACATTGGCCGCCCACAGCTGAGATACAAAGACGTTTGCAAGCGTGACATGAAGGCGCTTGAGATCAACACTGAGTCCTGGGAGGACCTCGCAGACGACCGCAACAGCTGGAGAACTACTCTCAAGAAACAGCTGCGGATTGGTGAGGACAAACTGTCAGCTGCTGCAGCAGAAAAGCGAGTTCGCAAAAAAGGGATGACAGCCAACAGACCAGCATCAGCATACACATGCGACCGCTGCGACAGAGACTGCCTCTCTCGCATTGGTCTGTACAGTCACAGGCGACGCTGCTTGGACCAAGCAGACAGCCCATCTAGACATTAGAACGGATGTACTTTGTCCATGGTCAGTCATGACCGAAGGAGGCCTACCTATTGTGTTTTTCTCAATGTTTTATCGTGTCTTTCTCAATGTTTTATCGGTCTTTCTCAATGTTTTATCGGTCTTTCTCAATGTTTTATTGTGTCTTTCTCAATGTTTAATCAGTCTTTCTCAATGTTTTATTGTGGCTTTCTCAATGTTTTATCGGTCTTTCTCAATGTTTTATTGTGTCTTTCTCAATGTTTTATCGGTCTTTCTCAATGTTTTATTGTGTCTTTCTCAATGTTTTATTGTGTCTTTCTCAATGTTTTATCGTGTCTTTTCAATGTTTTATCGGTCTTTCTCAATGTTTTATTGTGTCTTTCTCAATGTTTTATTGTGTCTTTCTCAATGTTTTATCGTGTCTTTCTCAATGTTTTATCGTGTCTTTCTCAATGTTTTATCGTGTCTTTCTCAATGTTTTATCGTGTCTTTCTCAATGTTTTATCGTGTCTTTCTCAATGTTTTATCGGTCTTTCTCAATGTTTTATTGTGTCTTTCTCAATGTTTTATCGTGTCTTTCTCAATGTTTTATCGTGTCTTTCTCAATGTTTTATGTGTCTTTCTCAATGTTTTATCGTGTCTTTCTCAATGTTTTATTGTCTTTCTCAATGTTTTATTGTGTCTTTCTCAATGTTTTATCGTGTCTTTCTCATGTTTTATCGTGTCTTTCTCAATTTTTATCGTGTCTTTCTCAATGTTTTATTGTGTCTTTCTCAATGTTTTATCGTGTCTTTCTCAATGTTTTATTGTGCTTTCTCAATGTTTTATGGTCTTTCTCAATGTTTTATGTGTCTTTCATGTTTATTATTTTCTTATGTCTTTCCAATGTTTTATCGGTCTTTCTCAATGTTTTATGTGTCTTTCTCAATGTTTTTGTGTCTTTCTCAATGTTTTATTGTGTCTTTCTCAATTTTTTGTGTCTTTCTCAATGTTTTTATGTGCTTTTCTCAATGTTTTATGTGTCTTTCTCAATGTTTTATGTGTCTTTCTCAATGTTTTATTGTGTTTCTCAATGTTTTATGTGTCTTTCTCAATTTTTTGTGTCTTTCTCAATGTTTTATTGCTTTCTCTAATGTTTTATGTGTCTTTCTCAATGTTTATTTGTCTTTCTCAATGTTTTATTGTGTCTTTCTCAATGTTTTATTGTGTCTTTCTCAATGTTTTATGTGTCTTTCTCAATGTTTTATCGTGTCTTTCTCAATGTTTTTGTTTTTCTCAATGTTTTATGTGTCTTTCTCAATGTTTTATCGGTCTTTCTCATGTTTTATATGTTGTCTTTCTCAATGTTTTATTGGTCTTTCTCAATTTTTTATGTGTCTTTTCAATTGTTTTATCGTGTCTTTCTCATGTTATGTGCTTCTCAATGTTTTGTGTCTTTCTCATGTTTGGTCTTCTCATGTTTATGTGTCTTTCTATGTTTATGGCTTTCTCATGTTTTTTGTTCTTCTCAATGTTATTGTGCTTCTCAATGTTATGTCTTTCTCAATGTTTTATTGTGTCTTTTCAATGTTTTATGGCTTTCAATGTTTTATTGTGTCTTTCTCAATGTTTTATGTCTTTCTCAATGTTATTGTTTCTCAATGTTTATTGGTTTTTCAATGTTATGGTCTTTCTCAATGTTTATTGTGCTTTCTCAATGTTATGGTCTTTTCAAGTTTTATGGTCTTTCTCATGTTTATGTCTTCATGTTTTTGTCTTTTCATTTATGTTCTTTCTATTTTTTCTTCTCAGTTTATTGTTTCATGTTTTATCGTCTTCATGTTTTATGTCTTTTCATGTTATTGGTCTTCAGTTTTGTGTTTTCTCAATTTTTATGTGTCTTTCAAGTTTCTTGTTTATGTGTCTTTCCATTTTTGGTCTTTCAATGTTTTTGTTTTATGTTTTACGGTCTTTTCATTTTATGGCTCATGTTTTGGTCTTCAAGTTTTTTGTTCTTTCTCAATGTTTACGGTTCTCATTTTATGGTCTTCAATGTTTATGTGTTTTCCATTTTGCTTTTCATTATGTCTTTCTATGTTAGTCTTCTCATGTTTTGTCTTTTCATTTTATGGTCTTCTCATGTTTTTGTCTTCCAAGTTTTATGCTTTCTCATGTTATGTCTCCAGTTTTCTTTTCAAGTTTGGTTTCAAGTTTGTGTCTTCATTTATGGTCTTCTGTTTTATGGTCTTTAATGTTTATGTGTTTCATTTATGTCTTCAATGTTATGTTCTTTCATGTTATGTGCTTTAGTTAGTCTTTCTCATTTTTTTGTGTCTTCATGTTATGTTCAGTTTATGGCTTTCATTTTGTTTTTATGTTATGTCTTCAGTTTTATGTCTCATGTTTTAGTGTTTCTAGTTTATGTTTCAATGTTTATGTTCTTCTCATGTTTGTGTCTTTTCATGTTTTGGTCTTCATGTTTTGTGTTTCAAGTTTTGGCTTCCATGTTTATGGTTCTCAGTTAGGTTCTATGTTTTATTGTCTTTCATGTTATTGTTTCCATGTTTATGTCTTTCCAGTTTTGTCTTCCATGTTATGGCTTTTCAATGTTATGTCTTTCTCATGTTTTGTCTTTCTCAGTTTTTGTGTCTTTCATTTTGTCTCTCATGTTATGGCTTTTCAATGTTTTATGTCTTTTTTATGTCTTTCTCAATGTTTTGTCTTATTTTTTGTCTTTCCATTTTTTCTTCTCAGTTTATTGGTTCTCAAGTTTGTGTCTTCTCATGTTTGGCTCTCATTTTATGTTTTCATGTTATGTCTTCATGTTTATTGTTTTCATGTTAGTTTCCATTATTGTCTTCATGTTATGGCTTCATGTTATTTCTTTCAATTTTGTCTTTCTCAAGTTATTGTTTTCATTTATGGTCTTTCCATTATGTCTTCCAAGTTTTCTTTCTCAATTTTATGTGTCTTCTAGTTTTGGTCTTCATGTTTTATCGTTTCTATTTTTTGTCTTTTCATGTTATGTTTCATGTTTTGTTCTTTCTCAATGTTTTATTGGTCTTTCTCAATGTTTTATTGTGTCTTTCTCAATGTTTTATTGTCTTTCTCAATGTTTTATTGTGTCTTTCTCAATGTTTATGTGTCTTTCTCAATGTTTTATGTGTCTTTCTCAATGTTTTATTGTGTCTTTCTCAATGTTTTATCGTGTCTTTCTCAATGTTTTATTGTGTCTTTCTCAATGTTTTATTGGTCTTTCTCAATGTTTTATTGTGTCTTTCTCAATGTTTTATCGTGTCTTTCTCAATGTTTTATTGTGTCTTTCTCAATGTTTTATTGTGTCTTTCTCAATTTTTATTGTGTCTTTCTCAATGTTTTATGTGTCTTTCTCAATGTTTTATCGTGTCTTTCTCAATGTTTTATCGTGTCTTTCTCAATGTTTTATCGTGTCTTTCTCAATGTTTTATTGTGTCTTTCTCAATGTTTTATTGTGTCTTTCTCAATGTTTTATCGTGTCTTTCTCAATGTTTTATGTGTCTTTCTCAATGTTTTATTGTGTCTTTCTCAATGTTTTATGTGTCTTTCTCAATGTTTTATCGTGTCTTTCTCATGTTTTATGTGTCTTTCTCAATGTTTTATCGTGTCTTTCTCAATGTTTTATTCGTGTCTTTCTCAATGTTTTATCGTGTCTTTCTCAATGTTTTATTGTGTCTTTCTCAATGTTTTATCGTGTCTTTCTCAATGTTTTATTGTGTCTTTCTCAATGTTTTATCGTGTCTTTCTCAATGTTTTATTGTGTCTTTCTCAATGTTTTATTGTGTCTTTCTCAATGTTTTATCGTGTCTTTCTCAATGTTTTATCGTGTCTTTCTCAATGTTTTATTTTTTTGTTTTTTGCTTTCTCAATGTTTTATATCGTGTCTTTCTCAATGTTTTATCGTGTCTTTCTCAATGTTTTATTGGTCTTTCTCAATGTTTTATTGTGTCTTTCTCAATGTTTTATTGTGTCTTTCTCAAGTTTTATTGTGTCTTTCTCAATGTTTTATTGGTCTTTCTCAATGTTTTATCGTGTCTTTCTCATGTTTTATCGGTCTTTCTCAATGTTTTATTGTGTCTTTCTCAATGTTTTATGTGTCTTTTCAATGTTTTATCGGTCTTTCTCAATGTTTTATCGTCTTTCTCAATGTTTATTGGTTTTTCTCAATGTTTTATTGTGTCTTTCTCAATGTTTTATGTGTCTTTCTCAATGTTTTATCGTGTCTTTCTCAATGTTTTATGTGTCTTTCTCAATGTTTTTTTTTTTTTTTTTTTTTTTTTTTTTTTTTTTTTTTTTTTTTTTTTTTTTTTTTTTTTTTTTTTTTTTTTTTTTTTTTTTTTTTTTTTTTTTTTTTTTTTTTTTTTTTTTTTTTTTTTTTTTTTTTTTTTTTTTTTTTTTTTTTTTTTTTTTTTTTTTTTTTTTTTTTTTTTTTTTTTTTTTTTTTTTTTTTTTTTTTTTTTTTTTTTTTTTTTTTTTTTTTTTTTTTTTTTTTTTTTTTTTTTTTTTTTTTTTTTTTTTTTTTTTTTTCAATGTTTTATTGGTCTTTCTCAAATGTTTTTATTGTGTCTTTCTCAATGTTTTATTGTGTCTTTCTCAATGTTTTATTGTGTCTTTCTCAATGTTTTATTGTGTCTTTCTCAATGTTTTATTGTGTCTTTCTCAATGTTTTATCGTGTCTTTCTCAATGTTTTATTGTGTCTTTCTCAATGTTTTATTGTGTCTTTCTCAATGTTTTATGTGTTGTTCTTTCTCAATGTTTTATTGTGTCTTTCTCAATGTTTTATGTGTCTTTCTCAATGTTTTATTGTGTCTTTCTCAATGTTTTATTGTGTCTTTCTCAATGTTTTATGTCTTTCTCAATGTTTTATTGTGTCTTTCTCAATGTTTTATCGTGTCTTTCTCAATGTTTTATTGTGTCTTTCTCAATGTTTTATTGTGTCTTTCTCAATGTTTTATTGTGTCTTTCTCAATGTTTTATTGTGTCTTTCTCAATGTTTTATCGTGTCTTTCTCATGTTTTATCGGTCTTTCTCAATGTTTTATCGTGTCTTTCTCAATGTTTTATTGTGTCTTTCTCAATGTTTTATGTGTCTTTCTCAATGTTTTATCGGTCTTTCTCAATGTTTTATCGTGTCTTTCTCAATGTTTTATTGTGTCTTTCTCAATGTTTTATCGTGTCTTTCTCAATGTTTTAGTGGTCTTTCTCAATGTTTTATCTGGTCTTTCTCAATGTTTTATCGGTCTTTCTCAATGTTTTATTGTGTTTTTCTCAATGTTTATATCGTGTCTTTCTCAATGTTTTATCGTGTCTTTTCTCAATGTTTTATCGGTTTTCTCAATTTATGGTCTGTTTGAATTTTTTGTTCTTCTTCAAGTCTTTTGTCGTGTCTTGCTCAATCTTTGATGTGTCTTTCTAATGTTTTATTGTCTCTTTCTCAAGTTTTATTGTGTCTTTCTCAATGCTTTATCCTCTTCTTCATGTTTTATCTTGTCTGTTTCATGTACGTGTCAACCAATGTTTATTGTGTCTTTATGGCAATGTTTTATTGTGTCGTTCTCAATGTTTATTGTCCTTCTCAATGTTTTATGTGTCTTCCAATGTCTTATCGTGTCCTTTCTCAATGTTTTATCGTGTCTTTACTCAATGTTTATCGATGCTTTCCAATTCTTTATCGGTCTTTCTCAACGTTTTAACATCGCTTCTCAATGTTAGTGCTCCTCAAGTTATACGGCTTCTCAATGTTTATTGTGTCCTTACTCAATGTTTTAATTGCCTTTCCAATCGTTTTATCGTGCTTTCCAGTGTTTAGTTGGATCTTTGTACTCAAGTGTTATGGTCTTTTCAAAGTTTATGGTCATCAATTATTGTCTTCTCAATGTCTTCTAGTTGTGTTTTTCTCAATGTTTTATTGTGTCTTCTCAATGATCTAGTATCTCTGTTTCTCACAGTGTATTAGATGTGTTCTCTGTTCGGCAATTTTAATCTGTCTTTCTCATGTTTTATCTGGTCTTCCTCAATGGTTTGATTGATCTCTCAATGTTAATATTGTGCTTTCTCAATTGGTATATCTACGCGTGTTTAAGCAATGTTTTATGTGTTTTTCTCAATTATGTTTATATGGTGTCTATTTGTCAATGTTTTTTATTGTTCTTTTCGTATGTTTTTTAGTGTGTCTTTTTTCAATTGTTTTTTGGTTTTCCAATATTTTTATGTCGTGTTTTTTCATGCGTTGTTATGTGTGTGTTTAATGTGTTTATGTGTTTTTCATGTTTAGTGTGTCTTGTGATGTTTAGTGTGTTTTGTATGTTTGTATGTGTTTTCTAGTGTGTTTATGTGTCTTTCTCAATGTTTGATCGTGTTTTCGCAATGTTTTGTTGTGTTTTCTGTGTTTTATGGCATATTTTATTGAAGCGTTTGAAACACACACACACACACACGCACACACATACACACACACACACACACACACACACACACACACACACACACACACACACACACACACACATACACATACACACACACACACACATACACACACACCACACACACACACACACACACACACACACACACACACACACACACACACACACACACACACACACGGCAGGAGAAACTGTAAAACACAGTGTGTCCAAAAATCACAAACACAACCCCTTCAGTTGTCGTGGATTTGTTTTTCATGTTTTACGTTCGGAAAGTGTGTGCTACTCACATGATCTCGGAGTATCATCTGATTTGAAAGACAAGTACCCACACCACGGTCCAGAAGAGATAGGAGAAAATTCTCTGGCTGCCGGGCATTTGAACCTTCACTTGACTCACCTGACTTACTTAATCCTGAAGGCTTCCACGCAAAAAGGGACAGTGGCTGAAAATCCACCATGAAAGGAAAACAAAAAGCCATCACCAATCAGACAAATATTGGTGCTTTCTCAAAAGTAACACTGCGCATACTCCTACAGCGTGGAAAAGAAAGTGTTTATTTTTTTTCCAGAATCAAATGTAAAAGAAATGGAAAGGAAATGGTTGGGATGGTGAAGAAGAAAGTGGTGGGAAAATCCTTGACATTGTTGTCATTTTTTTATTTGTATCTTTATTTCGTTATTTCTCTCTTAGTGCTGTCTTTTTTATAATTTTTTTTGTTTTGGTTTTGAGATATGTGTGTGTATGTCTGTGTTTGTTTGCGCGTGCGTGTGTGTATGTGTGTGTGTGTATGTGTGTATGGTGTGTGTTATGTGTGTGTGTGTGTGTGTGTGTATGTGTGTGTGTGTGTGTGTGTGTATGTGTGTGTGTGTGTGTGTGTGTGTGGTATGTGTGGTGTGTATGTGTGTGTGTGTGTGTGTGTGTGTATGTGTGTGTGTATGTGGTGTGTGTGTGTGTGTGTTGTGTGTTGTGGTGTTGTGTGTGTGTGTGTGTGGTGTGTGTATGTGTGTGTGTGTATGTGTGTGTGTGTGTGTGTGTGTGTGTGTGTGTTATGTTGTGTGTGTGTGTGTGTGTGTTGTGTGTGTGTATGTGTGTGTGTGTGTGTGTTGTATGTGTGTGTGTGTATGTGTGTGTGTGTGTGTGTGTGTGTGTGTGTGTGTGTGTTGTGTGTGTTGTGTGTGTGTGGTGTGTATGTGTGTGTGATGTTGTGTGTGTGTGTGTGTGTGTGTGTGTGTATGTGTGTGTGTGTGTGTGTGTGTGTGTGTGTGTGTGTGTGTGTGTGTGTGTAGTGTGTGTGTGTGTGTGTGTATGTTGTGTGTGTTGTGTGTGTGTGTGTGTGTGTGTGTGTGTGTGTGTGTGGTGTATGTGTGTGTGTATGTGTGTGTGTGTGTGTGTATGTGTGTTATGTGTGTGTGTGTGTGTGTGTGTATGTGTGTGTGTGTGTATGTGTGTGTGTATGTGTGTGTGTATGTGTGTGTGTGTGTGTGTGTTATGTGTGCGCGCGTGTGTGTGTATGTGTGTATGTGTGTGTGTGTGTGTGTGTGTGTGTGTGTGTGTGTGTGTGTGTGTGTGTGTTCACGTGCACGCTTTACATCAGAGTTGGAGGATAGCCAAATGATTTAAGCCCCTGCTTGGAAAACCATTAATAGATTCCCGTTCGATTTTCGCAGACTCCCACCTGAAAGTAAAAAAGAAGGAAAAGGGTCAACGACTGCAGGGCTGGACCAGTTAGTGTACAACCCTCCACACAACATCACAAGACAGCATCAGTGTGGAACCCCACAGAGAAGAGGACAGTGAACAGACCAAAGCAGACGTGAAGAAGGTGTAACGTCGACGAGATGAAGGCAGCTGGATGGACACGAGACCAAGTATGATAATAATAATGAAAAATTACAGTATTTATATGTCGCCAAAACTTGACAGTTCAAATCAAAGCGCACTCACGCACCAGACATGCGCATACAATAGACGCAGACTACTTACAGTATTTAAACCACACACACACACACACACACACACACACACTCTGAGGGAAAGAGGAAGTTGTAGAATTCACTGTCGGTGAAAGATTTTGGTCTTTAATTAACCTTTTGACTCCCGCATCCTATTCACCAACTGCAAAAACTTAACCCTTTGACTCCCTCACCTTATCAACCAGCTTCCTACAGGAAGATAGGGTCAAGGAGTCAAAGGGTTAAGTTTTTCCTTTGCTAGCATGGTTGACAATGCAGGATGCCGGTGGACTGGGCGCAGGAGTCAAAGGGTTAAATTGGATTTAAAAGCGGAAAGGGTATGTGACAGAAGAATGGAAAATGGAAGTCTACTCCAGGCAGACGGTCCTGAGACAGCAAAAGGACACTGGCCGATAGTTGACAGTTTAATTAAATCTAGGAATCTGAAGGGCAAGAGTATCAGAAGTTGAGCGCAAGGTGAAGACAACAGCCCAGAACAGAGTCGTTGATAATATAAATATTATAAATGTAAGAACCTGAAGGGCAAGATTATCAGAAGCTGAGCGCAAGGTGAAGACAACAGCCCAGAACAGAGTTGTTGATAATATATATATTATAAATCTAGGAACCTGAAGGGAAAGATTATCAGAAGCTGAGCGCAAGGTGAAGACAACAGCCCAGAACAGAGTCGTTGATAATATAAATATTATAAATCTAGGAACCTGAAGGGAAAGATTATCAGAAGCTGAGCGCAAGGTGAAGACAACAGCCCAGAACAGAGTCGTTGATAATATATATATTATAAATCTAGGAACCTGAAGGGCAAGATTATCAGAAGCTGAGCGCAAGGTGAAGACAACAGCCCAGAACAGAGTCGTTGATAATAAATATATTATAAATCTAGGAACCTGAAGGGAAAGATTATCAGAAGCTGAGCGCAAGGTGAAGACAACAGCCCAGAACAGAGTCGTTGATAATATAAATATTATAAATGTAAGAACCTGAAGGGAAAGATTATCAGAAGCTGAGCGCAAGGTGAAGACAACAGCCCAGAACAGAGTCGTTGATAATATAAATATTATAAATGTAAGAACCTGAAGGGAAAGATTATCAGAAGCTGAGCGCAAGGTGAAGACAACAGCCCAGAACAGAGTCGTTGATAATATAAATATTATAAATCTAAGAACCTGAAGGGAAAGATTATCAGAAGCTGAGCGCAAGGTGAAGACAACAGCCCAGAACAGAGTCGTTGATAATATAAATATTATAAATCTAAGAACCTGAAGGGAAAGATTATCAGAAGCTGAGCGCAAGGTGAAGACAACAGCCCAGAACAGAGTCGTTGATAATATAAATATTATAAATCTAAGAACCTGAAGGGAAAGACTATCAGAAGCTGAGCGCAAGGTGAAGACAACAGCCCAGAACAGAGTCCACTAGAGGAGTGCTGTGGCTGTCCTAAACTCCCCTAAGATCCTTCAGTTTCTGTTTCTCAAGATAACGTCTCCTCGCTGGGGATAAATTCCATATGCGCTGATGACACTGAATGGAGAAGATTTAAATAACCATAGTATAAGCCTTAAGCCTTGCACATAAGCCCTATGTGTTGACAAGGTCTTGATGTATGGGTTTTGTATCTATCTTTGTATCAGTCTGTAGTTCGAATAATGCAGACTATAATTATTGTAGTGATATAAATATACATCTATCTATTTAATCTATCTATTTAATCTATCTATTTAGTCTATCTATCTATCTATCTATCTATCTATCTATCTATCTATCTATCTATCTATCTGTCTCTCTGTCTGTCTGTCTATCTATCCATCCATCCATCCATCCATTCATCTATCCATCCATTCATCCATCCTTCCATCCATCCATCCATCCATCCATCCATCCATCCATCCGTCTGTCTGTCTGTCTGTCTATCTGTCTGTCTCAGTCTCTCTCTCTGTCTCTCGCTATATATATATATATGTATATTATGTACCGGCAGCCTCTCTTCAGCAATGCGGGAATTGTGTCAGTCAGTGGAAAAATTGCACATGTTTATCTGTCAAATATTCTTGCAGATGAACATGAATGACAAAGTTGTTATCATGAAGATAAATATTGTTCTTTCCTCTATCGATCTGTGCTGTTTGTTTTTGTTATAAATGCACCCATACGAAAATCTGCGCAAAAAACCCCCAAAACAAAACCACACCGACCGACGAAGTTTCACCGCGTGTGACGTAATGGCGACTGGCTCACGGCAATGCTTGGTAGTGACTAGTTAACGGCAACTTAAATTATACGGGTCACGCAGGACTACCTTCATGCAAATTAGTACAGTTGACAGGTCGAAACCCTGTCCTTCATTCCCGTATAATTTTATTTTATTAGTTTGTTAGTCTTCTGAAGGTCGGAATATTGGCAAATTTTGAAGAAGAATATCTGAAGACCTCCTTGATATATCAGAATGTGTCCGCGGATGCGTAAACAGCTTAATTTTTGCTAAATTTAACCGTATACGGA
Source organism: Monoplex corrugatus (assembly GCA_030674185.1). Classification (NCBI taxonomy): domain Eukaryota; kingdom Metazoa; phylum Mollusca; class Gastropoda; order Littorinimorpha; family Ranellidae; genus Monoplex; species Monoplex corrugatus. Next base: position 47,685,298 of record JAPXFY010000026.1, read on the forward strand.
ACTATGAGATATGACCTGTACCGGATGTGCGCGAGTCTTCGAAGGGCGAGTACCCGTGATGTGCCATTTTAGCATATGGGAACCTCGAATCATGGCGGCCTTCGAAGCGATCGCTGAAAGTCCAGTCAACGAATTTCTACCTGTGATCGTCAAGCTGAAGAACAAACGTTGTAAACATCGACTGATTTTTCATGAAAACTGACTTAGAAGTTTGATTCAGTGAATTGTTTTTAATGTTTCTCTTTATTTAGAAAGATTTTAAAAGAAATCCGCGGCAGGTATAGCCTGCATAAGCAAAGAATAGAAAGTACGATCTCCGGTTTGATGTTTTATCACCAAGGGATTTTTTTTAACCGACCTGGAACTAGTAGAAGTAAATATATGTGAAACGACTGCTTTCCAATGGTGTTTATATTGCTAATGTTTAAAGAATACGATGGAGTTTTGTTTTTGATACATCGAAATCATGTTTGTGTTAGTACTCGGCCAGAAATTCAAACCGGAAGTTGGTCGGCGAGTGCATGTCGTCTATTGGATCAGTTTCGACAATTTTTATTATCGCAAAGAAACAGCATATAGCGGTTTTGCACAGTCACACACGCGCGCACGCATGCACGCAGACACGCACACATTATCAGAACACTATATAGCATCAGGCAAACACGGACACATAGCTCCACAAAGTCCAATGAGCCTTTCTAATGGCAAAATATAAGAATACTTTACTCTCAAATGTAATAGCAATCTCAAATCTATCGACCTCTCCACATTTTCATCTGATGCCTCCCGTCTCCTTTCTGAAAAGTCACATAATCTTGCCGATGAATTCTATACTACTCTCCACCATCTTCTGGACACTCATGCTCCAGCCACAACCCGTCTTTTACCTGACCGCCCCCCTAACCCCTGGCTCACTCATGAGATTGCCTGTGCAAAACGTGCCCGCCGCAGAGCAGAGCGCCGTTGGCGCAAATCCAAACTCACTGTACACAGGCAACTTTTCCAAGCCTCTAAAACAAAAGTATCCACCCTCATTGCATCAGCAAAAACAAGCTATTTCCAAACCAAAATCCTGAATGCCTCTTCTTCAAAAGAACTCTTTACAACCATGAATCATCTCCTTGGCACACGAAAAGATTTACCTCTCCCAACAAAACATACAAATGAAGAACTCCCATCTGTATTCTCCAAGTATTTCACCACCAAAATACAAACTCTTCGTGACAGGCTTGACAGGACACCCTGTCAACCATGCCCACCTGACCCTTCCTTCTCTGGCACACCTCTTACTACTTTTACCCCAGTCTCACAAGAAGAAATTTTCAACACAATCAGATCCATGTCGTTCAAAACCTGCGAACTGGATCCTCTTCCAGGTTCTCTCTACTCCGACTGTCTCCCTACTCTCCTCCCATTCATCACTGACATCATCAACACTTCTCTTCAAACTGGAACTGTCCCAGATTCTTTCAAGTCTGCTATTGTTCACCCTCTCCTCAAGAAACACAATTTAGACCCAAATGAACTGAAAAATTACAGGCCTATCTCTAATCTCTCTTTCTTGTCAAAACTCCTTGAAAAAGTCGTCCTCAACCAGCTGAACTCTCACCTGTCTGCCAACAATCTCCTCAATCCTTTCCAGTCAGCCTACCGCCAGTGCCATAGCACTGAAACTGCCCTACTACACATTCTCAACAATCTCCTCCTTGCAACTGATACTGGCAAAGTCTCTCTCCTCACACTCCTTGATCTGTCTGCGGCCTTCGATACCATTGACCATGGTATTCTTCTTTCTAGACTTCATCATACTTTTGGCATCTCTGACATTGCTCTCTCCATTTTCACTTCGTATTTATCAAACAGAAAACAAACTGTTCTCATCAATGGCACTTACTTTCAACCTGCATACCTGACCTGAGGTGTTCCACAAGGATCTGTCCTTGGCCCTGTTCTTTTCACTCTTTACACCTCCCCCCTGTCCACCATCATCAACTCCCACTCTATAAAACACCACTTCTATGCTGAAGACACCCAACTTCAAGACAGTGACTCACCTGATAATATACAGCGCCTGTTGACTCGCACCACTGAGTGTTACTCGGACATTAAGAACTGGATGACGTTCAACAAACTTCAGCTTAATGACGACAAGACAGAAGCTATCCTCATTGGCACCCGTCAGAAACTTTCTCAGCTGCCTCCTCTTTCTCTCCCATTATGTAACACATCAGTCCCAATTTCTGATTCAGCTAAAAACTTGGTGTCTGCATTGACTCTACCCTCTCCATGAACAACTTTGTTTCTCAAACTGCCAGATCTTGCTACTATCATCTCCATCGTATAAGGCTGACCAGGAAGTATCTCTCTGTCGAAACAACTGCAAAACTTGTTCTCTTCTTCATAATGTCTCGCATTGACTATTGCAATTCACTCCTGTCTGGTCTTCCTGCCTCCACCATTCACATCCTACAGCGCATTCAAAACAATGCTGTACGCCTTGTACTCAAAAAGAAAAAAGCTGACCACATATCTCCTCTCCTGGCACAACTTCACTGGCTCCCTGTATCAAAGCGCATACAGTACAAACTAGACACCATGTGCTACAAAAACCTCAATAACGCAGCCCCCGATTACCTGTCAAGCCTACTTGAGATCTATGTTCCCTCACGTACCCTCCGCTCTGCCTCCGATCCTCTGACTTTTCGCTTTCCACGCACTAAGCTCAATACCTATGGTCCACGAGCCTTCTCTGTTTCTGGTCCACTCTCCTGGAACAAACTTCCTCTCTCAGTCCGTCAGCAACCTACTTTTGTCTCCTTCAAGTCCGCTCTCAAAACTCACCTTTTCTCCTCCGCATAAAATCCTAACCTCACTCAACCCCCCCCCCTCCCCCCCTCTGCAGCCTGTCTCCGCTCGGAGGGGAATCGCATGGTTATAATATATAATTGTATATGCTATGCTCTCTGTGGTTTTCCATTGCTTTTATTCTTGCTTTTATTGCTTTTGTTCTTTCTCCCCATTTGTAGCCATGCGTGTGTGTGTGTGTGTGTGTGTGTGTGTGTGTGTGTGTGTGTGTGTGTGTGCGTGCGTGTGCGTGCGTGCGTGCGTGCGTGCGTGTGTGTCTGCTTCAGCGCTTAGATTTGATTTTATCAAGATTTTGCGCTATATAAATATTGTAATTATTATTAATTATTATTATTATTGAGAACTGAGTGTGATAAGTCGTGGGACGAGAACACGGCTTTTGTTTTAAAAATTAGTAACACTGATTAATCATCACCTCAGGGGCTAAATCTGAAGACAAAAATTGAGACAGTTTTAAAAGAAGCAGAGAGATTTTCAGTAGATAGACCAGCCATTGAAAATTTCTTTGTCTGTGGATATGGGAAGATGCATGTTACTGCGAAATAACTGATCAAAATAACTTATTTATAAACATTAGGAATGAGTTTAGTAATGGCTGTAAGTCATATACTGCATTGCCAGGCATGTATCTTCTGCTGTTACATATTTTAGTTTCATTATGTTATTGAGAAGGATGTCTTTCTGTGCTAGTATGATACAAAGTCATCTGTGGATCACATTATTTCAGACTAAATCAGTATATGCATACAAAATCTTAAAATCTCATATATTAGCAACATTTGCCGGTAAAGATTGAAGCTGTAGCTTTTATTTAATTCACATGCAAAATTTCAGGAGATTCCATGAAGACATAACGTGAGTTATGTCTGTTTTAATTTGGGCCGACACATGGGCACTCACATTATTTGGGTGCAAATGCATTCAAAATATCTTACATCTTGAATATAACTAAGCTTGTGAATAATGTACTAGTAGCTTTCTGTCTATTTGATTTACATGCAAAATTTCAAGGAAATCCATCAAAAAATAAGCGAAATATGTGCGTTTTAATTTGGTCTGGTACGTGAACCGTGCTTTTTCCATCGTTCAAATGAGATATTTTGACATTTTTGGAACCATGTAACTCTTGACTTTGTCACTTTACGCTGCCCCCAAAAATTCAAGTTTCATACAGTAACATTGTTTCTGAGAAAAACTGAACTCTAGCCAATTCTGTCTTCTTAATTTTGTGTAGTGGGGGTGCAAAAATGGCTTGTCATGTAATTTCGAACATTGACAAATGGTATATTTATGAAGTTTGCAGCACTGCTGTGTAAATGTATGAACAGATCTGCTTGTATGCTTGCTTTGGTATGTAGTTTATGTTGTTAAGAATTAAAAATCAGGAATGACATTCTTTGTCTGAGGACTTCTGGAAAATTTAGGTTCCTGCGAACTTGCTACATTTCACAATTGGCGAAAACGTACGTAAACTGCCGTTTTCAAAGTGCGTTATCTCTGGACCTAATACAGCCAGAGACTTACTTTTTTTTTGCATTGTGCTTATTTTTTCTTGTACTTTTCAGAAATATAAGTGTTAATAACTTTTTCAGAAGTTTATGTTTTGGCTGCCGGTACCTATATATACATATACTCCTAATCATAATTTAAGGGCCACTTCTTCCTTCCTCTCTAATTTTAATTTGAAATAATTGACAATGTTTAGAATTGATTCTATGTTTTATTTCATCATTTCCACACCTGTTTTGGAAAAAGAAATTAGCACAATGACCCATTAGTGAACAGCACATGCATTTAAAGGAACATCCCCCCCTTTTCAAAAAACAGAAAGTGTCAGATTTGGCCAATCTGTTTTCAATATCGCGTGTGTCCGCCCCGAGCCTGGATGCACGCTTCACAGCGCCGATGCATCGACCCCACAAGGGTACGGAGTGTGTCCTGAGGGATGGCCGCCCACTCGATCTGCAGGATGTCGACCAGCCTGGCCAGGGTGCCCGGTGGGGGGTGGTTGTCCCTGATGCGCCTCCCGAGCACATCCCAGAGGTGTTCAATTGGGTTCAGGTCAGGTGAGCACGCTGGCCAGGCCATACGGACGACTTCATGCTGCTCCAGGAAGTCGGTCACAAGGCGTGCTCGATGCGCAGGTGCATTGTCGTCCTGGAAGATGGCGCCTTGACCAAGGTCCACAAGCGCAGGCAGTGCCACGGCCGCCAGAACCTCGTCCCGGTACCGGACCCCGTTCAGGATGCCGTCAATGGGGAGCAGGGGGGTCCGGGTACCACGGCTCATGCCACCCCACACCATCACCGACCCGCCGCCGTACCGGTTATGCTCTTGGACAGTGGCGTCAGCGAACCTCTCCCCTTGACGTCGCCACACCCGAGCCCGGCAATCGTTAAGGTCAGAGTGAAACTGGACTCATCCGAAAACAAGACCCGGGCCCACTGTTGCCTTGTCCAGGTCACGTGCTCCCTGGCCCAGGTCATGCGGCGCACTCTGTTGACCGGTGACAGCACGGGTCGGACGGCCGGTCTCCGTGACCTCAAGTTTGCCTCATGTAGCCGTCTTCTCACCGTGCTGCAGCTGATGTTAGCACCTGTTGCGTCCCTCAGCTGACCCCTCAAGGTCACCGCAGTGGATGCCCTTTCCCTCAGGACGGAGAGGGCAAGGTAGCGGTCTTGCTGTCTTGTCGTTACTCTGGGTCGACCCGTGTGACGCCTTTCCTGGACTGCTCCAGTCTCATTGAAGCGCTCCAGCAGTCTCTGGATTGTGGAATGCGACACTTCAAGTCGTCTAGCAACTTCCCGCTGCGCTAGGCCTTCATCAAGCAGAGCGAGGGCTCTCCCCCGCTGCTCATCCGTCATCCGTCGTCTTGCAAGCATGGTTAAAACGAACCAAGAACGGGTCCTTTTTATCCTCGTCTGCGGGCAACTTTGGCTGGAGTAGTGTTCAAAAAGGGCTTGCCTTGCACGTGCAAAGCGAATTTTGTCGCTACCTTGCCTGCGTCGTCAGAGAGACCCTGCTGAAGATTCGACAATTTCGTGTGGAAATTGTCTTCCTTGGGCCGCCCATTGCAAATCGGCAAATCCCCAAACACGTGCCAAAAGGAAACTGCAATGTTGTCTGAGCTCTTATCCATTCAGTTACGGCAACGAATTGGAGAAAAGAGTAAGAGAAAATAGGTTATTTCTCCTTTCAAAAATTGACTCAAAAACGTTCCTGGCCCTTCAATAATGACGTGTAGTATATATATTTTTTGTATTGGCATCCGTCTGTCTCGGGAGACAATGGAGATTGCGCCTTGGAAGTCATTCTGCGGTGGAACTGCAGCGTCGGCTGTGGCTGTAGAGCCCGATCCTCGAACGGCAGGTCCTGTTGCAGTTGCTGCACGTGAAGATGGTGTCGTCCGAAGGCGCTGACCCTGCTCTCTGGCGTCTGCGTGCTCTTCTTACTTCCCACTGCTCCTCCTCTGCTCGGATGTCTTGATGGCCGAATTGATGGCAAGTTTCCAGCTGCTGCGGTCTGCTGCTACCACTTCGAAGCCTGCTGGTGCAATGCCACCTGCCTTGAGGTCCCGCTTGCACACATCTTTGTAGTGGAGTATGGGCCTTCCGGTGAGTCTGGAGCCAGTAGCAAGCTCTCCGTACAAAATGTCTGTGGGTATTCTGCCATCTTGCATGCGGGTAACATGGCCAAGCCAGCGCAAGCGTCTCTTTGTGAGCAGGGCAAACATGCTGAGAGTTCCTACACGTGCTAGGACGTCCTTATTGGGGACGTGGTCCTGCCATGAAATGCCAAGAATCCTTCTGAGGCAGCGTAGGTGAAAGGTGTTGAGCCTGCGTTCTTGACGGGAGTATAGAGTCCAGGTCTGGCACCCATACAACAGTGTGCTCAGCACACAAGCTTGGTACACTTTAGACTTTGTCTTGATGGTCAGCATGGAGTTTTCCCACACTCTCTTTGACAGGTGGGCCATTGCTGCAGATGCCTTGCCGATCCTTGAGTTCAGCTCGGTGTCCAGGTTGAGACTGCTGGAGATGGTGGAACCAAGGTATGTGAAGTCTTCCACCACGTCGAGAGTGCAGTCACCGATGGAAATGCGAGGATCCGAGCTGACATCTTGACCCAGGACGTTGGTCTTCTTTAGGCTGATCGTGAGGCCAAATTCTTTGCAGGCATGAGCGGAACGGTTAATGAGCTCTTGGTGGCAGCCTCGGTGTGTGCCGTCATGGTGGCATCGTCAGCAAACAGCATCTCTCGAGTGAGGACTTTTCGCATTATCGTCTTTGCACGGAGGCGTGCGAGGTTGAATAGGCTGCCGTTGCTCCCGGTGTGAAGGTAGACGCCTTCTTCGGATTGACTGAAGGCATAGCGCGGCAGCAGGGAGAACAGGATGCCGAAAAGTGTTGGAGCAAGGACACACCCCTGTTTGACTCCGCTTTTGATGGGGAAGGGGTCCGAGGAGGAGCCAACGTACTGGACGGTGCCTTTCATGTCCTCATGAAAGGATATGATCATCCTCAGGAGCTTGGGGGGACATCCAATTCTCTGCAGTAGTGTAAACAGGCCTGTACTGCTGACCAAATCGAACGCCTTGGTCAGGTCTATGAAGGCAATGTACAGAGGGCGTCTCTGCTCGCGGCACTTCTCTTGCAGCTGCCTCAGAGAGAATATCATGTCGATCGTTGATCTCTCAGCTCTAAACCCGCACTGCGCCTCTGGGTAGACGCGTTCAGCGAGCAACTGCAGTCTGTTCAGTACGACGCGGGCGAAGGTCTTCCCGACAATGCTTAGGAGAGATGTTCCGCGATAGTTGTTACAATCGCTGCGATCGCCTTTGTTCTTGTAGAGAGTGATGATGTTGGCATCTCGCATGTCCTGAGGCACAGTTCCTTCTTCCCAGCACTGTAGCAAGAGTTCGTGGAGATGATCGAGGAGGCTGGTAACTTTGCCTGCTATGATGACCTCGGGGGGGGGGGGGGGGGATGCCATCGTTTCCTGGGGCTTTGCCGCTGGCTAGAGAGTCGATGGCCATGCTGAGCTCCTCGGTGGTGGGTGGGTCGTCGAGCTCTTCCATGACTGGCAGGAGGCTCGTGTTTTCCACTGCTGAGTCTGTAACAATGGTCTCCCCCGAGTATAGCTCTTGGTAGTGTTCTGCCCATCTCTCCATTTGCTTTGCACGATCGATCATGATTTCGACAAATGGTATATTTATGAAATTTGCATATATATACATATACAGTGAACATAGAAAATGAGAATGATGTACAACATCAACATTCCATTGACAAACTCATTTTGATTAACCTGTCAAACGAAACACTCACAGAAACACAGGCAAGTGTCTTAAAATTAGGACCCAAATTCTGTCCAACATCCCAGGCCTTTGATCATGACCAGTTGGTAAAAGATGTCACTGAAGGTTGTCGCAGAATTCGCCTCAAAGAACTGTACTTTGACACTGCACCAGAAGAACAAGAGCCCCCCAAATTCTATAAGCGGTCAGGCTTCATGCCACAGCCTGGTAGGGACAGATCACTGGACGCATTCTGTGACACAATTCAGAGTAAAGTAAATGTCCATCAATGCAGAAAGCGCCCCCATGACAACCTTAAGCCGCAACAAAGACGGGCACTACAACAGCTCAGAAAAATGGTACAAAACAGACAGATAAGGATAACCACCGCTGACAAGGGTGGTGCTGTGGTCATACAAAACATTTCAGACTACCTGACAGAAGCCTACCGCCAGCTTAACAACACAAATCACTATAAACAACTGGATAAAGATCCAACAATACAGATCGCCAAAATTTCCAACAATCTGGTCAACAGACTACACAGAGACAACCTCATAGATAACAATATATAAAAATGGGCAATAGTGGAACCCCAACAAGTCAGATGTCACTGCTTCTACACACTGCCTAAAATACACAAGACATTGTCCAACCCTCCAGGTAGGCCTATCAGTTCTGGAATTAACGGACCCACTGAAAAAATATCCAAACTGGTCGATCACTGGCTACAAGAATATGTAGTAAATCTTCCCAGCTATATCAAAGACAGTACACATTTTCTCCGCACCCTACAAGACTGGAACCAAAGCCATGGCCCTTTCCAAAACATCACTCTGGTCACATAGACGTTGTGGATCTGTATTCAAACATTCCACATGACGAACTCATCACTGCGCTAAAATACTACCTCAGAGATGACAACCAACAGTCCATCGCACCACCAATAGACCGAGTCATAGAATTAGTCTCTCATGTTCTCTTTAACAATGTTTTCCAGTTTGAAAAAAAAAACTACTACCAACAAATCTTTGGTACTGCAATGGGAACACCCATGGCCCCTTCAGTTGCCAACTTCTTTATGGGTTGGTTAGAATTCAAACTTTTGGCCAACAGCCCTGTCACCATTTCTGACCAGTACTGGAAACGCTTTATTGATGACATTTTCTTGCTATGGACAGGCTCTGTTTCTGATTAGAACAGTTCTCAGCGTACATCAACTCCTTCCACACTACCATAAAGTTTACAGTGACTCATCCACCAATCAGTTTACCTTCCTTGATGCGCGGGTCAGCATTGACAATGGCTACCTAGTGACTGATGTGTACATCAAACCTACAGATTCCCATTCTTATCTACATAGCCTGTCCTGTCATCCTCAACACGTGATCAAAAACATTCCA
>JAPXFY010000026.1:47699861-47704861 GCA_030674185.1 Monoplex corrugatus
CGCAGAAGGGCAACATCTTCTCTATAGCGGCAGCTTGCACATGCCACGTGTCCATAGCCTCAGTGTGCTCCAGGCCGATCTCTCCAAAGCCGACGATTCGCGGTGAGCGGACCAGCTCGGCCAGTTTGGCGATACCGTTTTCCATTTTGGCTCTGGGGTACGTGGCACAGTGCCGGGGGTGGAATCCAGCCGCTATCGCCATGTCTTCGGGAAAGTCTCGGAGATTTCGTTGGGTAGGGTAGGTGCTTGGGTCGCAGAAGACAGCGCAGGTACCGACGAGCCTGACTTCCTTCCTGAAGTCCACGTGGGTTCCATCAATGAGATCCTGCAGCCCGGAATCTGACGGCAGCCGCATGGCCCTGATGGTCCTGTCCAGATGAAAGTGGGAGTCAAAGGCACGAGGTTTAAGAGGTCGGCTCTTGTCGCCCTCACCCGGATACCTCGTTCTGCCCATTGTGACTGGAGGGGCTGGTTGGCTGGAAGCTGGCGGAAACCTTGTTGTAGGGCCCTCCATACTGGGAGCTTCTGGATACCTTGATGCGGGAGCCGCTCCGTAGCTTGGTGGGGCTGTCTGACTAGTGGCCGCCAGAAACCTTGAAGACCCGACTGTGGGAACGTCCTCCCTGTGAGGTTCTGCTGGCCTTGTTCCACGGCCACGGCCACGGCCGCGGCCACGACCCGTCTGCTGTGTAGGAGCTTCTGGGAGCTTCGGTTCAGGTCTTGTCGGTTGAGAAGCTGCCAGAAACCTTGAGTCACCACCGCCGGCTTGAGAAGAAGCGGGCGGGAGCTTTGGTGTTCGTGCTGAACGACCGATAGGAGCGATGTTGGAGGTGATCCAGCCCGACCTTTTGACCTGGAGCACATCCAGGGCTCGTGCGGCATCCGACAGCCATTTCTGACCAGCAGCTGCGTCTCTACCGGACGAGATGTTGTCTCTGGCGATGTCCCGCATGCGGAGAAGGGCCCTCTCCCTGTCCTCCTCACGCTCCCTGGACAGCCACAGTTTCTCCACCATCTCGTAGGCGGGCTCGTACAACCTCCTCTGGGCCAGCAGCTCTTCCACCTGGTCCATGACGGACCTAGCAGCCATGCTGTCTGCAACACCACATCAGGTCAGAAGCTCCGGTTTAGTCACGTCTGCAAGACTGGCACTTGTTAGCACTGCACGACTGGCACTTGTTAGCACTGCAAGACCGGCACTTAGCGCAGCAAGATGTTACTTGTTAGCACACCAAGACTGGCACTTGTTAGCGCAACAAGATGGATGTCACTTGTTAGCGCAGCAAGACTGGCACTTGTTAGCACTGCAAGACCGGCACTTAGCGCAGCAAGATGGCACATGTTAGCACACCAAGACTGGCACTTGTTAGCGCAACAAAGTGGATGTCACTTGTTAGCGCAGCAAGACTGGCACTTGTTAGCGCAGCAAGACTGGCACTTGTTAGTGCAGCAAGATGGCATTTGTTACCGCAGCAAAACGGATGGCACTTGCTAGCACTGCAAGACTGGCACTTAGCGCAGCAAGATGGCACTTGTTAGCGCAGTATGATGGCTTTTGTTAGCACACCAAGACTGGCACTTGTTAGCGCAACAAGATGGATGTCACTTGTTAACACACCAAGACTGGCATTTGTTAACGCAGCAAGATGGATGGCATTTGTTACTGCAGCAAATGGATGGCACTTGTTAACGCAGCAGCATGGATGGCACTTGTTGGCGCAGCAAGATGGCACTTGTTAGCGCAGCAACATGGATGGCACTTGTTGGCGCAGCAAGATGGCACTTGTTAACACACCAAGACTTGCACTTCTTAGTGCAGCAAGATGCCACTTGTTAGCACACCAAGACTGGCACTTGTTAGCACACCAAGACTGGCACTTGTTAGCGCAGCAAGATGGCACTTGTTAGCACACAAAGATGGCACTTGTTAGCGCAGCATGCAAGATGCCATTTGTTAGCGCAGCAGAACTGGCACTTGCTAGCGCAGCATGCAAGATGCCATTTGTTAGCGCAGCAAGAGGGATGGCACTTGTTAGCGAAGCAAGACTGGCACTTGTTAGCGCAGCATGCAAGATGGCACTTGTTAGCGCAGCAGGACCGGCACTTGTTAGCGCAGCAAGATGGCACTTGTTGGCCCAGCATGCAAATGTTATTAAGATGGCACTTGCTAACGCAGCATGCAAGATGGCACTTGTTAGGGCAGCATGATGGCACTTATTAGCGCAGTGTGATGGCACTTGTTAGCGCAGCATGCAAGATGGCACTTGTTAGCGCGGCAAGATGGCACTTGTTAGCGCAGCATGCGAGATGGCACTTGTTCGGGCAGCATGATGGCACTTGTTAGCGCAGTGTGATGGCACTTGTTAGCGCAGCATGCAAGATGGCAATTGTTAGTGCGGCAAGATGGCACTTGTTAGTGCAGCATGCAAGATGGCACTTATTAGGGCAGCATGCAAGATGGCACTTATTAGCGCAGCAAAATGACACTTGTTAGCGCAGCAAGACTGGCACTTGTTAGCACAGCAAGATGGCACTTGTTAGCTTAGCATGCAAGGTGGCACTTGTTAGCGCAAGAATTGCATTTTATTTCTTTAGTATTTACTTGCTTTGGTTTTTTTCTTTCCTCGCCTAGCTAAGATTTTAGAATATTAAAACGGCCGGGTTTGTAGGGTTGGCTGGTTGTTTAACAGACCACAGACATCCTATATATAGATTGCGCACGACCCTCTGTGAGCGTTTAGGCGAAACGAGCCCACCGCGAGCCACCATGTTGGAGACCTACCTGCATTAAGCTGCGTGTCGCTTACACTGTGCAAATGAGCGTAGGACAGAGGGAATAGTCAGACTGTACCTTTCCTCACACTGGACCACAGACATGCACTGGACGGAGTAGCAGAAAAGTTTCAGTCTTTTTCTCCTAATTTTTGTATCTGGTGTTTGTTTGTGGTCTTACGTTTGACTAAGGCCAGTTGACCTAAAATTTATGCCTGTCTTGTCTTGTATTAAATACGCCAGACTGTACCGTTAAAATATTTTTTAAAAACAAAATTTCGTTCACCCATTATTAGCGTGTGTGGTGTGTATGTGTGTGTGTGTGTGTGTGTTGTGTGTGTGTGTGTGTGTGTGTGTGTGTGTGTGTGTGTGTGTGTGTGTGTGTGTGTGTGTGTGTGTGTGTGTGTGTGTGTGTGTGTGTGTGTTGTGTGTGTGTGTGTGTGTGTGTGTCCAACTATATGATATGAGTGTAGGACAGAGGGAAAAGTCAGACTGTGCCGTTAAAATATTTTTGTAATTATACAAAATATCGTTCACCCGTCTTTGAGCCCTGAGGCGAAACAAGCCCACCGCGAGCTCCAAGTGGCTTCTTTGTTGTAGTCCTTCGTGTTCTAAGTTGTCTTGTCTTGTATTAAATACGCGTTCTTATTCTTTTTTTTTTTTTTTTCGTGTTTTTTTTCTTCTTCTGGTTCCTGTTTGTTTGAACGCAGGCAGTCTCACTTGTTTTGGATTATGTATTATGTATGTGTGTATAAAGTTTGGTTCTCTCTTCCTCTCTCTCTCTCGCACGCACCACACACACACACACACACATACACACACACACACACACACACACACACACACACACACACACACACACACACACACACACACACACACACATATCTATATTTCTATTATATATATATTATATATATATATATATATGTATCATCATCATCATCAGGTGCCCTGCCACATGGCGTTGGCGATCATGGACTTCCATCTGTCTCTATCTCTCGTTGCCCCTAGCATCTCCCCACCCTCCTCGTCCCCAGCCACTCTGCAAGTCCGTCCAACATTTTCTCCCTGGGTCTACCTGGTGCTCTCTTTCCCTCCAGCTTTCCCGTTGTGACCAGGTGTTCCAAATCCCCCTTCCTCATAAAATGGCCTATAAATGTTGTCCGTCTTTTCCTAATCTTCCTTATGAGTAATCTACTTGTGTCTGCCTCCATCAAGACTGTCTCGTTTGTTTTCTTTGCTATCCATGGAACTCTCAACATTCTTCTTGGAAACCATATCTCGGCTGCCTCAATCTTTTTCTGGCTTTGATTGTTGACTGTCCACGCCTCACATCCGTACAACAGTATTGGTTCTATATAACATTCAAGAACTCTCTTCCTGATGTTCATTGATAGGCATTTGTCAGTAAGAATCTTGTCATCTTCTTGAATGCTGTTTTGGCTTGGCCGATTCTGCCGGCTATTTCTGATGTGCATCTATCGTCTGATGAAATGATCGTTCCCAGGTATTTAAATTTATCAATCTGTGAGCGAGCTGATATCCTTGCTAAGGAGAGAGCCAGAGAAGAACAACCTAACAACAGCGTCAGCTACAGTGAGAAGAGGGGCATCATCAGGGCGCTTTCCATGCCGAGACGACACAGGGATGACTTACCACCTGTTGTCTAGAGAGCAGCAAGTTGCCCTGGTGAGGTTGCGCACTGGTCACAATAGGCTGAACAGCCACATGTACCGCAAACTGAAGCTGGCGCCCTCCCCAACCTGTCCTTTGCGGTCAAGAAGACCAAACCACGGAACATATACTCCAAAGATGTCCCCTTCACCAGGTGGCAAGACAGGACGTGTGGCCGACAGACACTCCGCTGACAACCCAAACTCCATGGCTGCAGACAGGAGCTGGAAAAGACGGCTGCATTCATCGCCCGGACTCAGATGATTGTGTAGCAGCGTACGCCAAGAAGAAGATCAATTTGTGTCAAGGTTGCGCCATTTGCTGTTATTTTGCATGAGGGGATTTCATGTTTTTTACTGATCACCATGACTTCAGTCTTCCTGCTGTTTAGTTCCAGCCCCTTACCTTTGCTTTCTATTTCTAGTATATTCACAAGGTTTTCTAGGTCCCTTTCATTTTCTGCAATTAGCACGGTGTCATCTGCATATCGAATGTTGTTTATCATTTTCCCTCCAACCTTTAATCCAGGGTCTTCTTCTAGGTTTCTAATG
>JAPXFY010000026.1:47714861-47729861 GCA_030674185.1 Monoplex corrugatus
AAGAACTATTTCGACAGATGTTGATCATAATACGCAGTTGTCTTCCCATTTGCAAGCCTGGGATTCTTTCCCTTCGATGAACAAAGGCAGTTCAGTTGTGTGTGTGTGTGTGTGTGTGTGTGTGTGTGTGTGTGTGTGTGTGTGTGTGTGTGTGTGTGTGTGTGTGTGTGTGTGTGTGTGTGTTCGTGTCTTGTCATTTAAAATTATTGTTGAGCATCATACCTTTGTATTATGGCCTTCAAATATATTACAATATCATGAAAACAACAACGACAACAACAACAAAACAAAACAAAAATAAAAAACCAAATCATCAACAGCACACAACATAACCAAACCAAAACCAAACAGAAATGTAAAACAGGCAATAAAACAAACAAAGCGAAAAACGCAAACAACAATTATATTGGGCGTTGTACATAAAAAAGCAACGTGTATATTGTGTCGTTTTGAAGTTGCTTATTTGTGTCTGAATGCGTGCGTGCATACAATTCCAAGATGATAAGTACAAATCTGTTGAAATAAACATAATTGTCTCGTCATAATTAGAAGATCTGTCTGCTAGATGTGATTATATTTGTTTTGTATTGTCAAATGATAGCTTCCAATAAGATGAGACGTGATTAAAACTACAGGCTTTCATCCAGACCACCGGACTGATTATTTGAGGCAAAACCACGCTCAATCGCAAAAAAAAAAGACAAGTAAGCAAACAGACTGAAATTCCATTGCCTCGGGTTATTTCAGGGTCACTATTTTTGTTATCATCTCTATGACATAAAAAGAAAAATCTCAATATGGTTTGGCCATTATATACCTTTGGTTTTTTCATCATCATGTGCCCTGCCGCGTGGCGTTGGTGATCATGGTTCTCCATACGAATCTATCCTTTGTTGCTGCAAGTACATTTTCCACCCTCTCTGTCTTCATCCACTCCGCAAGTCCGTCTGAGATAATATCAAATGATATAATAGGATACAAAATGATGCCAGATGATATGAAATTATATAAATAATACAATATGATGACGTATGATGTAAAATGATATCAGAGGATGAGAGGACAACATACGATAAACAATGATACGCAATGATATGCAATAATACCCCAGGGTTGCATGGAAACAATGAGTACACGAATAACATAGTGAACATGTAATGGACGCAGATACAAAATATGTGGATGAACGTTTTATGAACGCAGGATTGGAGAGCGCACATGAACGCAGGATACGCAGCATGCAGACGAACGCTTATGAGCATGATAATGAAATTATACAAAGGAATGGGGAAGTGTGTGCACAAAATAAATGAGCTCTAGAGCGCGAGCAATCATTCTGAGGACGGTGTCGCTATAGTAACGACTGTATAACGTAACGAATAAAGATGAACCCAAGGAGAGAAGATACGGGCAGCATGGCATTGGCCCTTGCAACGGAATTCCATTGCAATAATGCTCAGAAGAGCATGGAAACGTTGAACACACTATGTAATGGTTGATTAAATATGTCGGAATATTTAGTCATGAACAACTGACGGTCCTGGTTTAAAGGCGGCAAGAACGATAGGACCAGTGAAATGATTGATAGCCATCATGCAACCGAATATTAATATTTGGAGCCAAACTTTGATGGTTCCTGTATTGTGATGAATATTTGCCTGCAACCAAACAAACACGTTAGTACCACAACATACACAACACAAATAAGAAGGTAGGTCCGTAGACAGTACTATTGTTAGTACATACATCCTGCTCTATAGATTGAATCACTGTTAATGAGCACAAGAAAAGAAGAATATTTGCATATTCATAGTGTAATTTCCTCAGTAGTAATCGTTCACGTCACTGTACATACTTTTATCAGTCTTTGAGTATGTGTGCCATATCATGTGAATTGAAAAATCCTCTTAACAAAGGATCGACACATATACACTATTAGGCCCTCAAGTACGGCACCTTGTGACGAATGTCACTCAATTCACACACCGAAAACAATTGAAAAAAAAAGTCAGACAATACCGAGGGCTGCACCCCTGTGTGTTTAAGTCCCTATGGTAGTATGCCATGTAGCATGAAGCGCAAGTTGTATGGACAGTAGTAACTAGCACAGGACATAACAAGTAACTGGTAAAAACAGTAGAGGTAAGAAGTACATTTAATGCATCAGTTGATTAAGTATTCTTCGTCGTCCACTGAAAGGAGACTACATAATGTATCTTAACGTTTATCAAAACAAGGCATAAATGTTTGAGATGATCCATGCAGTGTGCTAAGTATGGGTCAGTATTGAACCTTGAAAATCGAGAGACTGTCAGCGGCAACTAAAGAAGCATATTAGTATCGAAACATACACAACAAAACAAGACGCTGAATCATAAGTGCTTTGCAATACTCATTATCAAGACAAGTGTCTAAGGTACTGTGACAATTCTAAGAAGACTGTTGGTCATTATAGGAAGATATAGTAGACACACTGAACTGATTCGTAATTTCTTGACACAAGGGAAGCATAGTTTTGCATCAAATGTCAATTCCTCAGTGATGATTAAGCAATGTGACCAGGCCACATGCTCCTCATGTGAATTGATTGGAAAAGAAGTAGGGTTACAGCCCTATGACATACGTCGTACAATGTGCTCCTTCAAGTAGAAATGAAGTAAGATCAGGCCAAGAAACAAGTAATTTCTCTCAGTATGATTGAATCTGTAGCACACTCAAAAAAGATCAAAATCACCCAAACAAGACGACACAGTACTACCACACGAATGAAGCAGACAAAGGGATACAGCAAGAAAATGAAATTCGTAAAACCCATCACCAACTGAAAAAAAAAACCTGTAACTAAACCGTTTCTCAAAAGTTGTATTTACAAACGCTCAACAGCAGCTGTTAATTCGTAATTATTACCATTGTAGTCTATCCGCCTCAGCAGAGAGGACGGAGATAGGGCAAGTGAAGTGGTCGCTCCCAAAAAGAGAGAAAACCATTTTAATGAGCGTTGACTGATTGTTTCTTTGAAAGTGGCAAACTCGAGCTACAGCTGTCGTGGTCAAGTGACTCGATGCGTGTGTGTGGACACATGTTGCCCGTTAGGTCAGAACATTGTGTGTGTGTTAACCTCAACTACAGTTACAATGACATGGGTGGGAGGGTGGGTAAAGTTTATTTACAGCTGTGCGTCCCGTGTGTTCCACATCAATTGAAACAGTTAAAAGGAATATGCAATCTACTATCTCCAGGATTGTCATTAAGTACTTATATGACGGCAATCAATCAGCTTACGAACAATTCGAAATAAAGAAACTACATTCAAAAACGCACAAAGCTGAACAAAGAACGAGACTAGTACGAACGTGGTCAGCAACAGAAAATCATCTATAACTTATCTCAACAATGTAGACAAACGCCTTCAGTGAAGCGTTATGAATGGAAAAGTTTACCGTACTACACATTGCTGACCATTTTACATTCTCACCAAGGTTCTTCATGACTGGATAGCTGTGTCATTAGGTCATATGTGGCGCTATCAAACACTTGAAGCTGACTTTGAATGCCTCACATTTGACCACACTTTTACAAGCAAATACACGAGCTAGAAATAGTATTCATATACGTGGAGGTAGCAAAAAATAGAACACTTGTTTCTTCATACGAAGTGTTGTCTATTTCTCTAAAGCTCTCACTTTTCTCGTTGTGTGTATCTCTTTTTCGTTATTTTTGTCAACGTCTATCCACATATGTTGTTTGATTTTGTAAAAAAAAAACCCTCTATTCATGCTAGCGAGTAGGCAAGGGGGATCGACTGCATCTCCATCATCTGTCATGGGAGGGTTTTTGGGTGTTGTTCTGGAATGTGGGGGATGGTTATGTGGAATGACCTTTCTATATAGAAATCACACACAACAAGAAGGAAGAAGAGAGGCGAGTGGAAACGCACTAAGCACACTAGCAATAACTTTCAAAAGCAGTCCACACATAGAATTACAAGTCAGTATAGTTTCTTTAATTAAGCATGTTCAACTTACAGCATAATCATTCATCTTCTTATTCTTATTTGCCAACGTCCTAAAGCAATCTTACTTCTATGCCTCCTCCTCATCATCATCAGGTGCCCTGCCGCATGGCGTTGGCGATCATGGACCTCCCTCTGTCTCTATCTCTCGTTGCCCCTAGCATCTCCCTCACCCTCCTCGTCCCCAGCCACTCTGCAAGTCCGTCCAGCATTTTCTCCCTGGGTCTACCCGGTACTCTCTTTCCCTCCAGCTTTCCCGTTGTGACCAGGTGCTCCAAATCCCCCTTCCTCATAAAATGGCCTATAAATGTTGCCTGTCTTTTCCTAATCTTCCTTATTAGTGATCTACTTGGTAAGAATGCTTGTCATCTTCTTGAATGCTGTTTTGGCTTGGCCGATTTTGCCGGCTATTTCTGATGTGCATCTGCCGTCTGATGAAATGATCGTTCCCAGGTATTTGAATTTATCAACCTGTGTCAAGGTTGTGCCATTTGTATTTACTTTGCATGAGGGGATTTCATGTTTTTTACTGATCTCCATGACTTCAGTCTTCCTGCTGTTTAGTTCCAGCCCCTTACCTTTGCTTTCTATTTCTAGTATATTCACAAGGTTTTGTAGGTCTCTTTCACTTTCTGCAATAAGCACGGTGTCATCTGCACATCGAATGTTGTTTATCATTTTCCCTCCAACCTTTAATCCAGGGTCTTCTTCTAGGTTTCAACAAAGCAAAACGGAAAGCAGAGGCAGAGATCGTGAAGGCAAAGAAGAAGTATTGCCAGAAACTGGAGAGCCACAAACTTCCTCTCTCAGTCCGTCAGCAACCTACTTTTGTCTCCTTCAAGTCCGCTCTCAAAACTCACCTTTTCTCCTCTGCATAAAATCCTGACCTCACTCAATCCCCTCTGCAGCCTGTCTCCACTCAGAGGGGAATCACATTGCAATATATAATTGTATATAATATGCTCTCTATAATTTTCCATTGTTTTTATTCTTTCTCCCCATTTATAGCCGTGTGTGTGTGTGTGTGTGTGTGTGTGTGTGTGTGTGTGTGTGTGTGTGTGTGTGTGCGGGTGCGTGTGTGTGCGTGCGTGCGTGCGTGTGTGTGCGTGCGTGCGTGTGTGTGTGTTTCAGCGCTTAGATTTGATTTTATCAAGATTTTGCGCTATATAAATATTGTAATTATTATTATCATTATAACATCAGACCCCAAATGTGCATGTGGATCACAGACTTTCTATCCAACAGGAAAACAGGTCGTGAAAGTGAACGGCATCCATTCCTCCCCCTCACTCTGAGCACTGGTGCTCCTCAGGGCTGTGTCTTGTCGCCCCTTTTGTTCACTCTGTACACGAACGATTGCCGCTCATCAAGTGACACGGTCAAGTACTTTAAGTTCTCCGATGATACCACGGTAGAGGGCCTGATCAACAACGGCGACGAGTCCGCATACTTCAACGAAATACAGAAACTTATTAGATGGTGTGACAGTAACAATCTGGAACTAAATGCTGTTAAAACTAAGGAAATGATTGTGGACACCAGAAGATCCAAGACCCCTGTCACTCCCCTTGTGATTAAGGGAGAGTCCGTAGAAGTTGTAGAAACATTCAAGATTCTAGGTACGACGATATCAAGCTCGTTGAAGTGGGAGGAGAACACCAGCAACATTGTGTCAAAATCCCAACAAAGACTGTTCTTCCTCCGCCAACTCAAAAAGTTCGGTGTTGGTCAAAATATACTCGTGCAGTTCTACCGGGCGGTGATAGAGAGCGTTCTGACCTTTTCGATCACTGCCTGGTACGGCGCCCTCCCCGCAGCCGAGAGGGAGAGGCTCAACAGAGTTGTCCGGACCGCCTCGAAAATTATTGGGTCCACTTTGGAGCCCCTTGAGTCCATCTATCTTAGAAGAATGGAAAAGAAGGTCAAATCCATCGTGGCCGACGAGGGCCATCCGGCAAATTCTTTCTTCTCCCCCTCCCTTCCGGTAAACGATTCAGGTCCTTTAAGGCCAGGACAAGCCGGTTAAGCAACAGCTTCTATGTGAAGGCGGCCCGTGACACTGTCCCTACCTAGCTTGTTCACGTGAGATGTGCCGGGGCTTTGGAGTTAAGGATGAGCAGAGGAGAGAGCGTGCGGATGTGTACAATTGACTTATGTTGGAGCAAACATTGTGTGCATAGCATTGTGGGGTTGTATGTGAGAGAGGGTATAGAGAGGGTGTGTGGGTGCGTGCGTGTGCATGTGTATGTGTATATGTGTGTGTTGACTCCGCGCACATGCGTGCGCGAGCGGGTGTGTGTGTGTGTGTGTGTGTGTGTGTGTGGTGGGTGTGTGTGTGGGTGTGTGGGGGGATGGGGGGTCGGGGGGTCGGCTGTTGCTTGTATATGTGTTTCTGTCGGCTGACTTAAAAAGTTTAACCTTGTCCTCTTAGTCTACATACTCATTTTATTGTATTTACCTCAATTTGATTTTAATGCGCATATTGCATTGCATCTTTAATCAAATTTTTCTATACCTACCAAAGTTGTTTTTCAATGAGTATTGCCCTTTTTGTCCATTGTTAAAAGTCCTAACCAAGTCATCTGACTTATGATGTGCTTTTTTAACCGTACATTTTTAGAATTAGTCATAATCTTTGATATTGTGTTCGACAACGAGGGAAGGTGAGAGAGATGAGGGGAGGGAGAGGGTGAGAGAGGGATGAGGGAGAGAGTGAGAGAGAGTAAGAGTATGTGTGTACATTTGTTTATGCGTTCTTGTTCCTGTATGTATTTTAATGCGAATGCCAAAAGAATTTCCCATTGTGATGTTCTGGGCTAAATAGAATATTGTATCTTGTATTTTTAGCCAGGCAGGTTTGACCAGAGTCCACCACTCTACAGCAGTGCTTTGTAACTGCTACGATCTTTCGGGAGGGACTGAGTGTAGGAAGTGACTGATACTGGCACAGAGTAGGCCTAGTCGAATCTAGGTCAATCTGTAAGCCTATACTTCAATGTGTGCCTGTGGCCCACCACTGGATGGGTGAGGGTGGTGTGGAGAGGGGAAGGGAAAGACAGATGCGCGCTGTTAAATTAATTAGTTGGCAGGGCTAAGGTGGCTTGGATGTGGGCGCCTTGGCGTGAGAGTGTGTGTGTGTTGTGTGCGTGTGTTTCTTCGATTCCGTGGATGACCGACGAATTTGTCTTTTATGATGTTGAACATTGTAATTGTTGTGAGGCGTGAGTGTGATTGTATGCATATCCAAAACATTTTCCACATGTCTGAGCACTGGGCTAAAATAAAATCTTGTTCTTGTTCTTTTCTTGTTTAACCTTGTCCTCTTAGTCTACATACTCATTTTATTGTATTTAACTCATTTTGATTTTAATACTCATTTTATTGTATTTAACTCATTTTGATTTTAATGTGCATATCACGTTGCATCTTTAATCAAATTTTTTTCTATACCTACCAAAGTTGTTTTTCAATGAGTATTGCCCTTTTTGTCCATTGTTAAAAGTCCTGACCAAGGCATCTGACTCTTATGATGTGCTTTTTTAACCGTACATATTTATATTTAGTCATTATCTTTGATATTGTTTCGACAAAGAGGGAGGGGGAGAGAGATGAGGGGAGGAAGAGGGTGAGAGAGGGGTGAAAGAGAGAGTGAGAGAGAGTAAGAGTATGTGTGTACATTTGTTTATGCGTTCTTGTGCCTATATGTGTTTTGATGCGAATGCCAAAACAATTTCCCATTGTGATGCTTTGGGCTAAATAAAATTCTTGTATCTTGTATCTTGTATGTTTTCGCTGTAAAGTGAAAACAGATCTGGTGACAAAACACAACCCTGTCTGACTCCTCTTTTGATGTTTTGGAAAGAGCTTGCATTGTTTTCTATTCTCATTGCAGCTGTTTGTTCCCAGTACATATTTCTGATTATTCGTAGATCTTTTCCATCAACATTGAGTCTCTCCAGTTGGTTGATCAATTCATCATGTCTTACCCGATCGAAAGCCTTGGTGTAGTCAACAAAGCATAAATACAAATCCTTATTCATCTCATTTGACCTCTCTATGATAGTTCTTAGGATGTATATGACATTAATAGTTCCTTTCCCTTCCACAAATCCACACTGTTCTTCTGCTATTTCCCTTTTGATTCCATTCCTTGTCCTCATCATGATTATTCTTAACAGGATTTTTGTTACATGGCTCATCAAACTGATTGTGCGATGGAGTCTGCATTTTATAATAATAATAATAATAATTACAATATTTATATAGCGCAAAATCTTGATAAAATCAAATCTAAGCGCTGAAACAGACACACACGCACGCACGCACGCACACACGTACGCACGCACACACACGCACGCACGCACGCACACACACACACACACACACACACACACACACACACACACACGCATGGCTATAAATGGGGAGAAAGAATAAAAGCAATAAAAGCAAGAATAAAAGCAATGGAAAATTATAGAGAGCATATCATATACAATTATATATTATAACAATGTGATTCCCCTCCGAGCGGAGACAGGCTGCAGAGGAGGGTTGAGTGAGGTTAGGATTTTATGCAGAGGAGAAAAGGTGAGTTTTGAAAGCGGACTTGAAGGAGACAAAAGTAGGTTGCTGACGGACTGAGAGAGGAAGTTTGTTCCAGGAGAGCGGACCAGAAACAGAGAAGGCTCGTGGACCATAGGTATTGAGCTTAGTGCGTGGAAAGCGAAAAGTCAGAGGATCGGAGGCAGAGCGGAGGATACGTGAGGGAAGATAGATCTCAAGTAGGCTTGACAGGTAATCGGGGGCTGCGTTATTGAGGCTTTTGTAGCACATGGTGTCTAGTTTGTACTGTATGCGCTTTGATACAGGGAGCCAGTGAAGTTGTGCCAGGAGAGGAGATATGTGGTCAGCTTTTTTCTTTTTGAGTACAAGGCGTACAGCATTGTTTTGAATGCGCTGTAGGATGTGAGTGGTGGAGGCAGGAAGACCAGTCAGGAGTGAATTGCAATAGTCAATGCGAGACATTATGAAGGAGAGAACGAGTTTTGCAGTTGTTTCGACAGAGAGATACTTCCTGATCAGGCTTATACGATGGAGATGATAGTAGCAAGATCTGGCAGTTTGAGAAACAAAGTTGTTCATGGAGAGGGTAGAGTCAATGCAGACACCAAGGTTTTTAGCTGAATCAGAAATTGGGACTGATGTGTTACATAATGGGAGAGAAAGAGGAGGCAGCTGAGAAAGTTTCTGAAGGGTGCCAATGAGGATAGCTTCTGTCTTGTCGTCATTAAGCTGAAGTTTGTTGAACATCATCCAGTTCTTAATGTCCGAGTAACACTCAGTGGTGCGAGTCAACAGGCGCTGTATATTATCAGGTGAGTCACTGTCTTGAAGTTGGGTGTCATCAGCATAGAAGTGGTGTTTTATAGAGTGGGAGTTGATGATGGTGGACAGGGGGGAGGTATAAAGAGTGAAAAGAACAGGGCCAAGGACAGATCCTTGTGGAACACCACAGGTCAGGTATGCAGGTTGAGAGTAAGTGCCATTGATGAGAACAGTTTGTTTTCTGTTTGATAGATATGAAGTGAACCAGGAGAGAGCAATGTCAGAGATGCCAAATGTATGATGAAGTCTAGAAAGGAGAATACCATGATCAATGGTATCAAAGGCTGCAGACAGATCAAGGAGTGTGAGGAGAGAGACTTTGCCAGTATCAGTTGCAAGGAGGAGATTGTTGAGAATATGTAGTAGGGTAGTTTCAGTGCTATGGCACTGGCGGTAGGCTGACTGGAAAGGATTGAGGAGATTGTTGGCAGACAGGTGAGAGTTCAACTGGTTGAGGACGACTTTTTCAAGGAGTTTTGACAAGAAAGAGAGATTAGAGATAGGCCGGTAATTTTGAGTTCATTTGGGTCTAAATTGTGTTTCTTGAGGAGAGGGTGAACAATAGCAGACTTGAAAGAATCTGGGACAGTTCCAGTTTGAAGAGAAGTGTTGATGATGTCAGTGATGAATGGGAGGAGAGTAGGGAGACAGTCGGAGTAGAGAGAACCTGGAAGAGGATCCAGTTCGCAGGTTTTGAACGACATGGATCTGATTGTGTTGAAAATTTCTTCTTGTGAGACTGGGGTAAAAGTAGTAAGAGGTGTGCCAGAGAAGGAAGGGTCAGGTGGGCATGGTTGACAGGGTGTTCTGTCAAGCCTGTCACGAAGAGTTTGTATTTTGGTGGTGAAATACTTGGAGAATACAGATGGGAGTTCTTCATTTGTATGTTTTGTTGGGAGAGGTAAATCTTTTCGTGTGCCAAGTAGATGATTCATGGTTGTGAAGAGTTCTTTTGAAGAAGAGGCATTCAGGATTTTGGTTTGGAAATAGCTTGTTTTTGCAGATGCAATGAGGGTGGATACTTTTGTTTTAGAGGCTTGGAAAAGTTGCCTGTGTACAGTGAGTTTGGATTTGCGCCAGTGGCGCTCTGCTCTGCGGCGGGCACGTTTTGCACAGGCAATCTCATGAGTGAGCCAGGGGGTAGGGGGGCGGTCAGGTAAAAGACGGGTTGTGGCTGGAGCATGAGTGTCCAGAAGATGGTGGAGAGTAGTATAGAATTCATCGGCAAGGTTATGTGACTTTTCAGAAAGGAGACGGGAGGCATCAGATGAAAATGTGGAGAGGTCGATAGATTTGAGATTGCGTCGAGTCACTGTGCGCGTGGTACGGGAAGGAGGAGAAATGTCAAGAGAACAGAGAATTGCAGAGTGGTCAGATGAAGGGCTGAAGTTAGACGGGTAGAAAGAACTAACAGTTGTCAGTAGCTGAATTGTGGTGTCACGAGAAATGATCCAGTCAAGAATGTGACCTTTTTGATGGATTGGTTCAGAAATGTGTTGAGTCATATTGTGATTGGACAGAGAGTTGATGATATGTCTTGTGTCATAACGGTGAGTGTTGTCATAGTGGACATTGATGTCACCTAGAATGATGAGATTTCCAGGTAAGAGGCAGTAGTGGTCAAGCAGTTGGTCAAAGTCAGAGAGAAACGTGGATGTGGTGAGTTTGTTGGCAGAGCTAGGTGGAGGTCGATAGACACAGGAGAAGGTGATGGGGTGAGGGGTGGATTGGAAGGATACTTCAACGTGCTCGAAAGAAGGATGGGAGAAAGGCAGAGACTGCGAGAAAGATAGGCGGGAATGGAGTGAGTCGTTGTAGAGGATGGCGATACCGCCACCTCGGGATGAGCGATGGAAAGAAGCAAGCCTGTAACCACTCGGAGTGAGGCTAGCATGTATAGGTTCATGACCAAGGGGGTTAAGCCATGTCTCTGTGATAAAAGCAATGTCAACATGCTCATCTGCGATAAAGTCAGCAATGACTTCGGCTTTGCCATCCTTGCATGTTGACTGAGCGTTAAAAAGGCATAGTTTTAGTTTATCACAGTCATATGGCGGTGGCCGAGGTGGCGACGAAGGCGGCACCGACGGGACAAAAGACGAAGGCGACACCAGCGGGGCAGAAGACGAAGGCAGCAGACGGAACAGAGACGAAGCGCACGCAGACAGAGACGGAGCGCACCGGGGACAGAAGACGGAGCGGACCCGCAGGACAGAAGACGGAGGCGGCACCTGCGGGACAGAAGACAAAGGCAGCATCGGCGGGAGAGAAGACGAGGGCAGCGCCGGGGCAGAGACGAAGGCGGCATGCGGACGAAGGTGAAGGCGGCACCGGCGGGACAGAAGGTGAAGGCGGCACCAGCGGGACAGAAGGTGAAGGCGGTACTATCACGATAGAAGGCGAAGGTGAAGATGGCAGAGGAGGAGACGAAGTTTGCAGCAGCGAGGTCGAAGGCAGGGGCAGTGGAGGAGACGAAGAAGCAGAAGACGAAAAGTGGCGTCGGGCTGGCACAGCAGGAGGCAGGTTGTGCCAAAGACGGTGGAGACGTCCACCACGACAGGATCGCGCAGTGCGGGGCTTGCTACACAGCCCAATGTACGTATGCGCTGGTAGACGCTCCACCGAGGTAGCATTTGCTGTGTTTAAAAAGTGTCGGTCCAATTTGTTTAAGAAAGGACGGATCCATAATTGAGAGCCAGTCAGGAGAGGATGATGTTTACAGGTTGGTGTGTGGGTTGGTCAATTCACAACAATTGAATCAGAGAACAACGAAGGTTTGGGAGCTGTTGCGTTGGGCGAACACAGTAGGCTAAAATGTTAACACAGTTCACAGATTAAATGTCCGACCTGAGCGGCAGAATTAAAATGACGAAAAGTAGGCATACGAAACTCGAAAATCAGATTATCCAGTAAAACATTCAAAATTAAAAAAAATATTTACATCACCATTTGTCGGGACCCAAGAGGAATAAACTGATATAAAATTCAATGCACAAAATCAAATAGAACCACGATAAAATCACTGTAAAATACCACACACACTTTTGCTGCTGCTGGCGCGACATCTACTCATAACACCTGTCTTCTTTGGAAGTGCAATGAAAACTGATTTTGACATATCTTTGGGGATTTTTCCAGTGTCGTAAATTTCACTTAGGAGGACTGTTATTTTTTCTATGCCAAATTTCCTCCAGGGCTTCAATCATCTCTGTAGTAATGTTGTCTGGTCCTGGGGATTTTCCCGGTTTCATCTTTTTCAGTGCCGCTCTAACTTCATCTTTCATTATGGGTGGTCCTTCAAAGTTCTTTTTTATAATGTGTTCTTCGTTTCTGTCATCCTCAAAAAGGTCCTTAATGTACTCTCCCCATCTGTCTAATATTTTGTCTTTTTCCATGATAAGCGTGCCATCTTTCGATTTCAAGCAACCAGTTGATGCGCATTTATTTTTTCTGTGGACAATTTCTTCAATTCGTCTGTACATGTACATACCCTGAGGATCGGTTTTGTGTCGGTCTTCCATTTTTTGCACTTTGATTTTTAGCCAAGCTTCCTTAGCTTCATTGCACCTATTTCTGATCTCCTTATTTATCTTCCTGTATATCTCCTCATTTTTGTTTGCCTTCCTCCTCTCCTCCATTAAGCCCAAAATTTCATTAGTCATCCAACTCTTTTTTGCTTTTCTATCTGCCTTAGGGATTTCCTCACAAGCTTCATTTATCGAATTCCTCAACTTTGTCCATTGTTCCTCACTGTCTACAGCGTCTTCCAGAGCACTGAATTTGTTTTGAACATGTACATTATATTTTTACGTATCACTTCATCTGTCTTTAAGAGTCCAAGGTTTAATTTGATGTTGTTTTTGGTCTGTTTCCTTTCAGCCTATCAGCCCTTAAACAACAATAACAATAACGGTCATGTCACACGTAAGCCTGAGGCTTGAATTTGTTTTTATTTCATTTTACTTTTATCAAGATCCTGACTATAATATATTCCTTTGTTGAGCGCATTCTAAATCTTCTACATTGGTGTTTTGGAAAATACTATTTCCGAATTTCGCGTCTTCGCCTTGTTTTTGTTATTGATGTAACAAACGCTTGTGCAACACGTTTTACACATCTGTATTTCACGCTCGCGTGGAAAACGTCAGCAGCAACAACGACAACAAAACTGCAGACACGAAGAAGAGACGATCACAATGTGACTGAGGAAGGAACGAGGTCTGTACCGCATATTACTTATCTCGCGTGTCGTGCGCAGTTTTGCATAATTATTTTGTTTTGTGTAAAGTTTAATTTAACACAGGTTGTGGCACATGAAGGGAAAGTGTGCAGTTTAGGTGGGCAATGGAGACTGAAACTAAACTACACCTTGGATAAGACTGCTCCAAGACCTGAACCAGGTTAGTCCAAATTGTGAAAATATTTGTCGAGATAACTCGGCTGCCAAGGGACGGAATTTGACTAAAATTTGATTGAAACGTGTGGTGTGGTATGAAATTTGTGGGGTGTCATAAACTCAGAATAAATCAAGACCTGCCAAAATGTCATCTCTGCAAAACTTGATTCGTTAGCAGGGATTTCTCCTTCGTTTAACTGACTGGTTTAGACTTGTGTCGCTTTTTGCAGAAATAGCACCCTGTCTATAGATTGCTGTCTGTCACCATACGTTCGCAATTTTGTTTCAGTGTGGATTATGTCATCCTGTTGGTATCCCCGGTGGGGATGCTGCGGGCTCTTTCAGTATAAACAGTATCCCCACCTTCAGGAAATTCTGTGCTAGAAATTTCCTCTTTTCTTCATTCTGTTTGTGCTTTGTTTCTTTTGCTGTCATTTCTTTATTTCATGTCTTGCTGGTCCATTGACCTGTATATATTGGATAAAGTCTTACATACTTTCTCTTAGGTTTGATAATTGGGTACATGTGTTAAGTGCATTTTTGGTTCTAGGGAAATATGATTGTGTAAGCAATTTTAGGTAATTTAGGCACGTTCTAATGTTTGATCCCCCATGGGGACGCCAGGGCTCTTCGGTGTAAGTAGTATTCCCACCTTCTGGAAATTCTGTGCTAGAAATTTCCTCTTTTCTGTCACTCTTTGTTTCTGCCTTGCTCCTTTACTTTTTGTCATTTCTTCCTATTATTTTCTGCCTTGCTTGTCCATTCACCTGTATCTGTTAAAGTCTTGAATGTTTCTCTTGGCATTAATAATTGGGTACATATATTCAGTGCACTTTTGGTTCTGGTGAAATGAGATAAGCGGAAACAATTTTAAGTAATTTAGGCCCGTTTTTATATACGTTTTAGTGTCACTAGGTATGTTTAAATATGTATTCAGTATGTTTTTTTTAATCCCCTGTGTGATAAATTGGACAGACTGGTCAATGCCAGGGGCATCTCCTTATATTATGTGCACGAATGCATAGATACGTGTACTTATTTTTCTTTTCCTATTTTTTTCCTGTTGAAATGCTGTGTATTGAAATGGTTATAGCTCTGATATGGTTCTATGCAGTCGGCTGGACTTTAAGCAACAGTAAGAATAAGAAGGAGCAGCCATGGGCTCCCCAGTAAGCCCAATAGTAGCCAACCTGTTCATGGAGGATTT
>JAPXFY010000026.1:47734861-47739861 GCA_030674185.1 Monoplex corrugatus
TGACATGAAATTCATTTCCAGTGTTCATTCCGATAATGAAACTTTAAATCAGAATAGTGACAGTAGACTGGGTAGAGTCTGATATGACTGATCACAACAGGAAAGGTGGAAAGCACAAAATTTGACATGTTGATAACCACGAGACTATCACTGGCGTTGCCATAGCTTCTTTGTTTCTTTTGTTTTGCCATGAAATAACCATTGCTGTTGGCATGGAATCATCCCGACCAGGAATTTTTCTGTTGTGTTTTTTTAAAGATGAGATGCACACGTCATTACAGTGTCGCCAAGATTGTTCCAACAGACAGTACAAACAGTAGTACAAGATACAAAACCCACGTGCTGGGCAAGACCCCAGGACCTTGCCAATTCATGGCTTTATGTGCAGGCTTAAGGCTTGTGCCATGATCGTTTTGGTTCTTCTCCATCACGTGACACCAATGACACCAATACATGTGGAATTCAATCAGAAAGCGGAAACATTATCTTGAAAAACTGAAACTGAAGCATTAAATTATCTGGGTTTTCTTTTTCTTTTTCTACATAATAATAATTAATAATAATAATAATAATTACAATATTTATATAGCGCAAAATCTCGATAAAAATCAAATCTAAGCGCTGAACATACACTTACGCACGCGCGCACACACACACTTACACATGGCTATAAATGGGGAAAAAGAATAAAAGCAATGGAAAATTATAGAGAGCATATTATATACAAATATATATTACAATGTGATTCCCCTCCGAGTGGAGACAGGCTACAGAGGGGGGATGAGTGAGGTCAGGATTTTATGCAGAGGAGAAAAGGTGAGTTTTGAGAGCGGACTTGAAGGAGACAAAAGTAGGTTGCTGACGGACAGAGAGAGGAAGTTTGTTCCAGGAAAGTGGACCAGAAACAGAGAAGGCTCGTGGACCATAGGTATTGAGCTTGGTGCGTGGAAAGCGAAAAGTCAGAGGATCGGAGGCAGAGCGGAGGGTACGTGAGGGAACATAGATCTCAAGTAGGCTTGACAGGTAATCGGGGGCTGCGTTATTGAGGCTTTTTTTAGCACATGGTGTCTAGTTTGTACTGTATGCGCTTTGATACAGGGAGCCAGTGAAGTACACGATGAAAGATAACCAGAGCTGTTAACATGGCGTTTTTGTTTTTTGTTTGTTTGTTTGTTTTTTGCTTGTTTTGCCATGTGAAAACCATTGTTAGCGACATTTACTGAAAAAACATCCACAAAACAGAATCACAACTCGTATTTAGTATAGCAAGACGGGCGTAAATTATTGGCCAAGTGGCCCTTGTCAAATAACACAGAAAAAAAAGACACACTCACACGCACACACACACACACACACACACGCGCGCGCACACACACACGCACGCGCGCACACACACACACGCACACACACACGCACACACACACACTCTCTCTCTGGGAAAAATAGCAAAACTTCCCTGACATTTCTTCCAGCTTGTTGTTTAGGACTTCTTTGTTGTCATACGTTGCCCAAATTTTGCACCTGTCTTGTTTTGTTATGTTAAATATGCGTTCTGATTGTAATTTTGTGTGAGTGTGGGTTTTTTCCATCTGGTTCTTATTTGTTTATTTGTTGAGCACGGGTAGTTATAATTATTTGTTTTGGACATTTACTGAAGTTTGTTTTTTTCTCCTAAGTTATGAGAGGGAACCAGTGTTTTTAACACGGCTTTTTGTTTCGTGTTGCCGTGCAATAGCCATTGTCGGCGTCATGTAGTAAATTTGTTTTTGCTTCTAAGTGATGAGAGGTGGCTTGTGCTGTTACCATGGTTTTTAAAAAAAATTTTTTTTTACTTATTTTTGGTTTGGTTTGTCATGACGTAACCATTGTTGTGTTGACATGGAATGACACCTATGGGGGCTGTTTCAATGCAAGTAGTTTCCCCACCTGGAAATTCACATCTTGTTGATAACACCGCTGTTCTGGCAAAAATTGAACCACAATGACCGTTCTGTGGTTTGACGTGCAACTGTTACTGTCAGAGTTGTCTCCCTGTTCAGTTGGCTCAGTCTGTGGTGACGAGTTACTGGTGCTGTGACCAGGATACACACACTCACACGCGCGCGCGCGCGCACACACACACACACACACACACACACACACACACACACACACACACACACATACATACATGCGGTAATGTTGTACAATAGAAT
Source organism: Monoplex corrugatus (assembly GCA_030674185.1). NCBI lineage: Eukaryota > Metazoa > Mollusca > Gastropoda > Littorinimorpha > Ranellidae > Monoplex > Monoplex corrugatus. Next base: position 47,737,057 of record JAPXFY010000026.1, read on the forward strand.
ACGAAAATAATTGGAGCTAATTTCACGCACTTTTACGGGTGTTTTCGGTTCTGCTCGATGTAAAGAGACGTAAGACACCCTTACCTACTCACTTTGACCAGTCCTTCCCCACAAACATGCACAAAGTATCCCTGAATGACTGGCGACCACAGCTCCAGCAGTCACCTGCACGCCATTTTGGTTGCTGATCACATGGGCACAACGTCATCACTAGTGGGGAGTTATTGTCTATAAATAGTAACATCAACCACGTGTGTCAGTGCAATCACCGACCTAAAATATGTGTGCAGTGCAACACTTGTTTACCCCTTCGGTTACCTCGCGTTTTTTGGCTTTTTTCCGCGTTTTTTTTCGGCATTTTCCGGAGTTTACTGGTCTCGATCTAGATGTAAACATTACCACGTGTTTCCTATTTTCGGTTTCAAATAAAAACACACAAACAGTGATGACGTTTTCACCCACGTCACCCACGTGATCAGGGTTATGGTCGCCAGTCATTCAGGGATATTTAATGCATGTTTGTGGGGAAGGACTGGTCAAAGCGAGTAGGTAAGGGTGTCTTACGTCTCTTTACATCGAAGGTAAGGGTGTCTTACGTCTCTTTACATCGAGCAGAACCGAAAACACCCGTAAAAGTGCGTGAAATTAGCTCCAATTATTTTCGTATTCTATTGTACAACATTACCCATACATGCATACACACACATACAAACATACATACACACACACACCACACACACACACACACACATACACACACTCATACACATACACGTATACACACACCACACACATTCACACACACACAAACGCGCGCGCGCACACACACACACACACACACACACACACCACACACACACACATACATGCATACACACACATACAAACGTACATACACACACACACCACACGCACACACACACACAATACACACACTCATACACATACACGTATACACACACCACACACATTCACACACACACAAACACACACACGCGCATGCACGCACGCGCGCGCCACACACACACACACAGACACACACACGCACACACGCACACACACACACACACACACACACACACACACACACACACACACACACACACAATTCATGTATACACACACACTGGATGTTGAGTTAGGGATGTTGAAATGTGTGTTTCATTTGAGTATGCCTTTTCCATTATTCATAACAATATTGATATTATTTCTTTTTCTCACAGCTGTCCGTCACAGCGATGTAGAAATTTCCTCTTTTCTGTCTGTCTTTGTTTCTGCCTTGCTCCTTTGCTTTCTGTTATCTCATCCTATCGTTGTCTGCTTTGCTGGTCCATTCACCTGTATGTGTTCGATAAAAGTGTTGTATGCTTTTTCGTAGGATTGATAATTGGGTACATGTGTTATGTGCATTTTTGGCTCTAGGGAAATGTAATATGCGGAAGCAATTTTAGGTCCATTTTTATATATTGTGTAGTGCCCCTAGTTATGTTTAAATCTGTATTCAATATATGTTTTGAAATCCCTTGTGCGATAAATTGGATGGAGCGGTCAACACCAGGAGCATGTCTTTAGATTATGTGCACGAATGCATTGATATGTTCACCAAATTATCTGTTTTTTTCCCTGTTGAAGTACTGTGTGTGTATTGAAATGGTTATAGCCCCGATATGGCTTTACACAGTCAGCTGGGCTTTCAACAACAATAGCAATAATTATAGCAGGTATGTTTTTAATCCTTTGTGTGATCAATTGGATGGAGCGGCCAACGCCAAGGATATATTTCCTTAGATTATGTGTGCGAATGCATTGATATGTGCATTTGATTTTGTGCTTTTTTCCTCTGTTGAAGTACTATGTGTGTACTCGTATTTAAATGGTCATAGCCCTGATATGGCTTTACGCAGTCGGCTGGGCTTTAAGCAACAATAATAAGAATGCACGCGAATGCATTGATACGTGTACTTAATTTTCTTTTTCTTTTTTCCTGTTGAAGTATCGTGTATGTTTTGAAATGGTTACAGCCCTGATATAGCTCTGTGCAGTCGGCTGGGCTTTAAACAAACATAACAGGACATTTTTTTTTTAAATCCCCTGTGTGATACGCCAGTACCATCTCCTTAGATTATGTGCGCGAATGCATATATAATTTTCTTTTCCTTTTATTTTCTTTTCCTTTGTTTTTTTCTGTTGAAGTATTCAGTATATGTGGAAACGATGAAAGCCCTGATATGGCTGTATGCAGTCGGTTGGGCCTTAAGTAAAATAAAACTAACCACTTTCATTGATATGGGTGAACTAGTCATATTGTCATAATCGCCATCTGATGGCCAGTTTGAGCGACATGGGTTTAAGATTTTTGTTATTGTTTTTGTTGATACCTAGGCGTAACCTGTGTTATCAAGATAGAATTCGCATGTTGATGTTTCTGTATAAAGAAAAATGGCCATGAAATGACCTTTGCCATTGAATGGGATTCTGTTGTCCTAGATGCTGTTGTAGTTATTATAGTTGGTGTATGGAACGCAGGGACAGCCCGTTCAAGCTGAGGTGTGATTAGTGAGCGAGTGTGTGTGTGTGTGTGTGTGTGTGTGTGTGTGTGTGTGTGTGTGTGTGTGTGTGTGCGTGTGTGTGTTGCGTGTGCGTGTGTGTGTGCACGTACGTGTGTGTGTGTGTGTGTGACAAGCACACACAGAGACAGAAAAACAGACCAGAAACAGTGACAAGCACACAGAGACAGAAAAATAGACCAGAAACAGTGACAAGCACACAGAGACAGAAAATAGACCAGAAACAGTGACAAGCACA
>JAPXFY010000026.1:47742361-47744861 GCA_030674185.1 Monoplex corrugatus
CTCTCTCTTTCTCTGTGGATGTGTTTGTGTGTGTTTGTGTTGTGTGTGTGCGCGTGCTAGCTATCAATGCATGTTAGGGATATTGTGTTGTGTTGCACTGTATTGTATTGTATTGTGTTGTATTGTATCGCACTGTACTATATTGTATTGTATTGTGTTGTATTGTATCGCACTGTATTGTATTGTGTTCTTTTTTTCAGTTCCCATGACTACTTCCCCAGCACCAGCCCCCCGAGTCCCTTCAAACCTGACTTCATCATCCAGTGGGATTTTGACACCTCGGCCTTCCTGCAACGACCCGATGTCAAAGGTCAGAAACCCAAACTGATCACGTGGATGGTACCTACCCGATACACGCCGCCACTTCTGGAGCCGGTGCGCCTGCGCGTGTGCCCGGAAATGCCGTGCCGGATGATGACCGATGGCCATTACCAGAAAGAGAGCGCAGCGCTGGTATGGGCTGGACAGATAATGACTGCGCCTGCTCCTCCAGTACGATCTCATCCTGACCAGGTGAGATAGATGTTTTAGCCCTAGAGGACCAGTCGCCATGGTGTAGCGGATAGCGCTACGGATTCTGTATCTCTCTGTCTCTGTCCTTCTCTCTGTGTCTCTGTCTGTCTCTCTGTCTGTCTGTCTGTCTCTCTCTGTCTCGGTCTCTGTCTTTCTCTCTGTCTGTGTCCCTCATTTGTTCTCTCTCTTTCTCTCTCTCTTTTGTTCTCTCTCTCTCTGTCTCTCTGTTCTCTCTCCCTCTCTCTCTCTTCTCTCTCTCTCTTCCCTATCTGTCTCTTTCTCTCTCTGACTCTCTCACCCTCTTCTCTCTCTGAGTCTTTCTGTCTGTCTCTGTGAGTCTCTGTCTTACTCTGTGTCTTCCAATCTCTCTCTGTGTGTCTATCTCTCTCCCTCTCTCTCTCTTAGTGTCTCTCTCTCTCCCTCTCTCTTTGATTCTCTCTGTCTCTTTCTCAATCACTGTCTGTCTCTGTCTGTCTGTCTGTCTCTGTCTCTCTCGAAAATTTTGTGTTCAAATATTTATTGTATAAATATGATGTGATAATGATGTAATGATAAACTTGGGTGCTTTGTGGTCAAATAAAAATGTATTATAGAAAATGAAATATAATTAAAAGTTTGAAATGCGGATGTGTATGTTGTGGGTGTGTGTGTGTATGTGTGTGTGTGTGTGTGTGTGTGTGTGTGTGTGTGTGTGTGTGTGTGTGTGTGTGTGTTGTGTTGTGTGTGTGTGTGTGTGTGTGTGTGTGTGTGTGTGTGTGTGTGTGTGTGTGTGTGTATATATGTGTGTGTGTGTGTGTGTGTGTGTGAGTGTATATATATATATATATATATATATAGTATGTATGTTTTGTGTGTGTGTGTATGTGTGTTGTGTTGTGGTGTGTGTGTGTGCATGTATATATATATATATATATTATATATATATATATATATATAAAATATATATATATATATATATATATGTATATATATATAATGTATGTATGTGTGTGTGCGTGTGTGTTTATGTGTGTTGCGTTGTTGTGGGTGTGTGGTGCGTGCGTGCGTGCGTGCGTGCGTGCTTTTGGTGTGTGTGTGTGTGTGTGTGTGTGTGTGTGTGTGTGTGTGTGTGTGTGTGTGTGAGACAGGTATTTCTGTTTCAGAACGACGAACCACAAACACCTGATTGGATTCACAAGCCCAGCTTCCGACGTCCTGCATGGAAGTCTGCATTCAACTGGACAGTTACTTACAGGTAGTATTGGATTGGATAGCGGCTTGTTGCTGTTGTTACTATTGGTATTGTTGTTGTTGCTGTTGGTACTGTTGTTACTGTTGTTGTTGTTCTCGTTTCTGTTGTCAGTGTGTTGTCGTTGCCGTTGTTGCTGTTGTTGTTGCTGTTGTTATTGTTGTTGTTGCTATTGTTGTAATTGTCGTTTCTGTTATTGTCACTGTGTTGTCGTTGCCGTTGTTGTTGCTGTTGTTGTTGCTGTTGTTATTGTTGTTGTTGCTATTGTTGTAATTGTCGTTTCTGTTGTTGTCACTGTTGTTGTCGTTGCCGTTGTTGTTTTCTGTTGTTATTGTTGTTGTTGCTATTGTTGTAGTTGTCGTTTCTGTTGTTGTCACTGTGTTGTCGTTGCCGTTGTTGTTGCTGTTGTTGTTGCTGTTGTTACTGTTGTTGTTGCTATTGTTGTGGTTGTTTCTGTTGTTGTCACTGTGTTTTCGTTGCCGTTGTTGCTGTTGTTGTTGTAGTTGTTGTTTTCTTTTGTTGCTGTTATTATTGTTGTTGATGCTGTTTTTGCTATTGTTGTTCTAGTAGTTGTTTCTGTTGCTATTTGTTGTTGTTGTTGTTACTGTTGTTGTTGGTACGCCTGTTGCTATTGTTCTAGTTGTTTCTGTTGTTGCTATCGTTGTTCAAGTTATTGTTACGGTTGCTGTTGTTTTTGTAGTCGTTGTTTCTGTTGCTGTTGTTGTTGTTGATGTTACTGTTGTTGTTGATGCTGTTTTT
>JAPXFY010000026.1:47749861-47757361 GCA_030674185.1 Monoplex corrugatus
TTTAGCTGGCAACGTGAGAAAATTGGCTTCCAAGCCGAAGTCCTCGCCATAGAGCTTGGTGCAAGGGGGTTGATAGGCACTTCTGCGTATGACCTCATAAAAAAGCTCTTAAATTCTGGGAAGGAGCCATAAAGGCAATGGCAGAAGGAACTGAACCCTGTTTCAGAAGGAACTGAACAGAATCCCAGCTCAGGAGGAACAAAAGTGAACTTTCTTAAGACTTTTACTCCTGCGTCCTGTCCACAAACATCCTGCATTGTCAACCATACTAGCAAAACAAAAGCTTCACCTTTGAATCCCTAACCCCCTCCCCCCCCCCCCATGTGGTGCGGAGGGCTCTTTCAGTATAAATAGTATCCCCACCTTTTGGAAATTTCTGTGCTAGAATTTTCCTCTTTTCTGTCACTCTCTTCGTTTCTTGCCTTGATCCTTTGCTTCGCGTCATTTCTTCCTATCATTTTCTGCCTTGCTGGTCCATTCACCTGTATGTGTTCGATAAAGTCTTACGTACTTTTTCTTATGATTGATAATTGGACACATGTATTAAGTGCATTTTTGGCTCTAAGGATATGAGACATGCGGAAGCAATTTTCAGTAATTTATGCCCGGTTTTGTACATGTTTTGGTGTCTAAGGTATACTTAAATTTGTATTCAGGTGTGTTTTTTTGAAACGGTTATTGTCCTGATATGTTCTATGCAGTCGGCTGGACTTTAAACAACAATAACAATATCAGCTATAAAAGCAATGGCAGAAGTAACTGAAAAGAATCCTGACTCGATCTGGCCGAGGAGGAACAAAAGTGAACTGTTATCAAGGCTTTGACTCTCGCATCCTGTCCACCATCCTGCATTGTCAGCCATGCTAGCAAAACCAAACCTTTACCCTTTGACTCCTTCACACTATAAGCCAGCTTCCTGCAGGAAGCTGGTGGATAAGGTGAGGGAGTCAAAAGGTTAAGTTTTTGCAGGTAATGAATAGGGTGCGGGAGTCAAAGGGTTGAGGCTTAAAATTTTCTCTGAGTACAGCGGGTGTCCGAGGACTAAGTGGTTAAAACATCTGTCACGAGGGTGACTTGCCCTTGAAACACGTGACCACTTTGGAGGTGCAGGTGCAGACCCTGGTGAAGGTTGAAAAAAAAAAGATAGTGTCTGCAGTTTAGATCACTTCAGTTCAGTTCATATTGCTTACAGCCCAGCCGACTACTAGAGCCATAACAGGGCTAACACCACGTCAGTGTCGGCAGAAGAACATCCAGGAGTCATGACTGGACGTGGCCCGGCCCTTTTAGAATGTATGGAGTTCAGTGCCGAAACATTTTGCTTTGGGGGAGCGGAGGGGTCTTCTTCTGAGTAAATTCTGCTGTCCACATTCCCATAAGTTTCTTGCAACTTACAAAATATTTATAATTAGATAGTACATTGTATGCTGAGTGTTTCGTACATTGTATGCTGAGTGTTTCGTACATTGTATGCTGAGTGTTTCGTACATTGTATGCTGAGTGTTTCGTACATTGTATGCTGAGTGTTTCGTACATTGTATGCTGAGTGTTTCGTACATTGTATGCTGAGTGTTTCGTACATTGTATGCTGAGTGTTTCGTACATTGTATGCTGAGTGTTTCGTACATTGTATGCTGAGTGTTTCGTGTGTTCCTTGTAGTCTAAAGTTTATATTCTGTCATTATTATTCACGCAATTGCCTTTTAGCTGAATTTGTTTTCTTCTGTCGTTTTAATTATTTTGGTTACAAGCATATTTGATATGTGTATATATACATATGGTTTCTTCCTATCTTTTTCTTTCAAGCTGGTCCATTCATCTGTATATCCTTACATACTTTCCTCTTAAGATTGATAATTGTGTACATGTACATCCTTACATACTTTCCTCTTAAGATTGATAATTGTGTACATGTATATCCTTACATACTTTCCTCTTAGGATTGATAATTGTGTACATGTATATCCTTACATACTTTCCTCTTAGGATTGATAATTGTGTACATGTATATCCTTACATACTTTCCTCTTAAGATTGATAATTGTGTACATGTATATCCTTACATACTTTCCTCTTAAGATTGATAATTGTGTACATGTATATCCTTACATACTTTCCTCTTAGGATTGATAATTGTGTACATGTATATCCTTACATACTTTCCTCTTAGATTGATAATTGTGAACATGTATATCCTTACATACTTTCCTTTAGGATTGATAATTGTGTACATATATATCCTTACATACTTTCTTCTTAGGATTGATAATTGTGTACATGTATATCCTTACATACTTTCCTCTTAGGATTGATAATTGTGAACATGTATATCCTTACATACTTTCCTTTTAGGATTGATAATTGTGTACATGTATATCCTTACATACTTTCCTCTTAAGATTGATAATTGTGTACATGTATATCCTTACATACTTTCCTCTTAGGATTGATAATTGTGTACATGTACATCCTTACATACTTTCCTCTTAAGATTGATAATTGTGTACATGTATATCCTTACATACTTTCCTCTTAAGATTGATAATTGTGTACATGTACATCCTTACATACTTTCCTCTTAAGATTGATAATTGTGTACATGTATATCCTTACATACTTTCCTCTTAGGATTGATAATTGTGAACATGTATATCCTTACATACTTTCCTCTTAGATTGATAATTGTGAACATGTATATCCTTACATACTTTCCTTTAGGATTGATAATTGTGTACATGTATATCCTTACATACTTTCCTCTTAAGATTGATAATTGTGTACATGTATATCCTTACATACTTTCCTCTTAGGATTGATAATTGTGAACATGTATATCCTTACATACTTTCCTTTTAGGATTGATAATTGTGAACATGTATATCCTTACATACTTTCCTCTTAAGATTGATAATTGTGAACATGTATATCCTTACATACTTTCCTTTTAGGATTGATAATTGTGAACATGTATATCCTTACATACTTTCCTCTTACGATTGATAATTGTGTACATGTATATTCTTACATACTTTCCTCTTAAGATTGATAATTGTGTACATGTATATCCTTACATACTTTCTCTTAAGATTGATAATTGTGTACATGTATATCCTTACATACTTTCCTCTTAAGATTGATAATTGTGTACATATATATCCTTACATACTTTCCTCTTAGGATTGATAATTGTGTACATGTATATGCTTACATACTTTCCTCTTAGGATTGATAATTGTGTACATGTATATCCTTACATACTTTCCTCTTAGGATTGATAATTGTGTACATGTATACCTTACATACTTTCCTCTCAAGATTGATAATTGTGTACATGTATATCCTTACATACTTTCTCTTAAGATTGATAATTGTGTACATGTATATCCTTACATACTTTCCTCTTAAGATTGATAATTGTGTACATGTATATCCTTACATACTTTCCTCTTAAGTTGATAATTGTGTACATGTACATCCTTACATACTTTCCTCTTAAGATTGATAATTGTGTACATGTATATCCTTACATACTTTCCTCTTAGGATTGATAATTGTGTACATGTATATCCTTACATACTTTCCTCTTAGGATTGATAATTGTGTACATGTATATCCTTACATACTTTCCTCTTAGGATTGATAATTGTGTACATGTATATCCTTACATACTTTCCTCTTAGGATTGATAATTGTGTACATGTATATCCTTACATACTTTCCTCTTAGGATTGATAATTGTGTACATGTATATCCTTACATACTTTCCTCTTAGGATTGATAATTGTGTACATGTATTGACCGCATGTTTGGCTCTAAGGAAATGTGGTGTACATGAGCACTTTAGGTAATATAGGTCTTTTTTTTATGTGTGTTTTATGTGGTAATATAGGCCTTTTTTTAATAGGTTTTTTGTGGTAATATAGGCCTTTTTTAAATGTTTTTTGTGGTAATATAGGCCTTTTTTATAGTGTTTTTTGTGGTAAAAAAGGCCTTTTTTTATGTGTGTTTTTTGTGGTAATATAGGCCTTTTTTTATGTGTGTTTTATGTGGTAATATAGGCCGTTTTTTAATAGGTTTTTTTGTGGTAATATAGGCCTTTTTTAAATGTGTTTTTTGTGGTAATATAGGCCTTTTTTTATGTGTGTTTTTTGTGGTAATATAGGCCTTTTTTATGTGTGTTTTTTGTGGTAATATAGGCCTTTTTTTATGTGTGTTTTGTGGTAATATAGACCTTTTTTATGTGTGTTTTTGTGGTAATATAGACCTTTTTTTAAAGTGTTTTTTGTGGTAATATAGGCCTTTTTTTTATGTGTGTTTTTTGTGGTAATATAGGCCTTTTTTTATGTGTGTGTTTTGTGATAATATAGGTCTTTTTTTATGTGTGTGTTTTGTGGTAATATAGGTCTTTTTTTTATGTGTTTTTTGTGGTAATATAGGCCTTTTTTTATGTGTGTGTTTTGTGGTAATATAGACCTTTTTTTTATGTGTGTTTTTTGTGGTTATATAGGTCTTTTTTTTATGTGTTTTTTGTGGTAATATAGGTCTTTTTTTTATGTGTTTTTTTGTGGTAATATAGGTCTTTTTTTATGTGTTTTTTGTGGTAATATAGGTCTTTTTTTATGTGTGTTTTTGTGGTAATATAGACCTTTTTTTATGTGTGTTTTTTGTGGTAATATAGGTCTTTTTTTATGTGTGTTTTTGTGGTAATATAGGCCTTTTTTATGTGTGTTTTTTGTGGTAATATAGGCCTTTTTTATGTGTGTTTTTTGTGGTAATATAGGCCTTTTTTTGATGTGTGTTTTTTGTGGTAATATAGGCCTTTTTTTATGTGTGTTTTTTGTGGTAATATAGGCCTTTTTTTATGTGTTTTTTGTGGTAATATAGGCCTTTTTTTTAGTGTGTTTTTTGTGGTAATATAGGCCTTTTTATGTGTGTTTTTGTGGTAATATAGGCCTTTTTTATGTGTGTTTTTTGTGGTAATATAGGCCTTTTTTTATGTGTGTTTTTTGTGGTAATATAGGCCTTTTTTTTGTGTGTTTTTTGTGGTAATATAGGCTTTTTTATGTGTGTTTTTTGTGTAATATAGGTCTTTTTTATGTGTTTTTTGTGGTAATATAGGTCTTTTTTTATGTGTGTGTTTTGTGGTAATATAGGTCTTTTTTATGTGTGTTTTTTGTGGTAATATAGGCTTTTTATTTTTTATAGTGTGTGTTTTTGTGGTAATATAGCTTTTTTTTATGTGTTTTTTGTGGTAATATAGCCTTTTTTTATGTGTGTTTTTGTGGTAATATAGGTCTTTTTTTATGTTGTTTTTGTGGTAATATAGGTCTTTTTTATGTGTTTTTTGTGGTAATATAGGTCTTTTTTTATGTGTGTTTTTGTGGTAATATAGGTCTTTTTTTATGTGTTTTTGTGGTAATATAGTCTTTTTTTATGTGTTTTTTGTGGTAATATAGGCTTTTTTTATGTGTGTTTTTGTGGTAATATAGGTCTTTTTTTTGTGTGTTTTTTGTGTAATATAGGTCTTTTTTTATGTGTGTTTTTGTGGTAATATAGCTTTTTTATGTGTGTTTTTGTGGTAATATAGCTTTTTTATGTGTGTTTTTTGTGGTAATATAGGCTTTTTTTGTGTGTTTTTTTGTGGTAATATAGGCTTTTTTTATGTGTGTTTTTGTGGTAATATAGGTCTTTTTTTATGTGTGTTTTTTGTGGTAAATAGGCTTTTTTATGTGTGTTTTTTGTGGTAATATAGGCTTTTTTTATGTGTGTTTTTTGTGGTAATATAGGCCTTTTTTTTGTGTTTTTTGTGGTAATATAGGCTTTTTTTATGTGTTTTTTGTGGTAATATAGGTCTTTTTATGTGTTTTTTGTGGTAATATAGGCTTTTTTTGTGTGTTTTTTGTGGTAATATAGGCCTTTTTTTATGTGTTTTTTGTGGTAATATAGGCTTTTTTATGTGGTTTTTTGTGGTAATATAGGCCTTTTTTATGTGTTTTTTGTGGTAATATAGGCTTTTTTTATGTGTGTTTTTGTGGTAATATAGGTCTTTTTTTATGTGTTTTTTGTGGTAATATAGGCCTTTTTTATGTGTGTTTTTGTGGTAATATAGGCCTTTTTTTTGTGTTTTTTGTGGTAATATAGGCTTTTTTTATGTGTTTTTTGTGGTAATATAGGCTTTTTTATGTGTTTTTTTTGTGGTAATATAGCCTTTTTTTATGTGTGTTTTGTGGTAATATAGTCTTTTTTTATGTTTTTTGTGGTAATATAGGCTTTTTTGTGTGTTTTTTGTGGTAATATAGCCTTTTTTATGTGTGTTTTTGTGGTAATATAGGCCTTTTTTATGTGTGTTTTTTGTGGTAATATAGGCCTTTTTTGTTGTGTGTTTTTGTGGTAATATAGGCCTTTTTTTATGTGTGTTTTTTGGTAATATAGGCTTTTTTTATGTGTGTTTTTGTGGTAATATAGGCCTTTTTTTATGTGGTTTTTTGTGGTATATAGCTTTTTTATGTGTGTTTTGTGGTAATATAGGCTTTTTATGTGTTTTTTGTGGTAATATAGGCTTTTTTATGTTGTTTTTTGTGGTAATATAGGCTTTTTTTATGTGTGTTTTTGTGGTAATATAGGCCTTTTTTATGTGTTTTTTTGTGGTAATATAGGCTTTTTTTGTGTTTTTGTGGTAATATAGGCCTTTTTTATGTGTGTTTTTTGTGGTAATATAGGCTTTTTTTATGTGTGTTTTTGTGGTAATATAGGCTTTTTTTATGTGTGTTTTTTTGTGGTAATATAGGCTTTTTTTATGTGTTTTTTGTGGTAATATAGCTTTTTTATGTGTGTTTTTGTGGTAATATAGCTTTTTTTATGTGTTTTTTGTGGTAATATAGGTCTTTTTTTATGTGTGTTTTTTGTGGTAATATAGGCTTTTTTTATGTGTGTTTTTTGTGGTAATATAGGCCTTTTTTATGGTGTTTTTTGTGGTAATATAGGCCTTTTTTTATGTGTTTTTTGTGGTAATATAGGTCTTTTTTTATGTGTTTTTTGGTGGTAATATAGGCTTTTTTTATGTGTTTTTTGTGGTAATATAGGCCTTTTTTATGTGTGTTTTTTGGTTGGTATATGGTTTTTTTATGTGTTTTTTGTGGTAATATAGGCTTTTTTATGTGTTTTTTGTGGTAATATAGGCCTTTTTTTTGTGTGTTTTTTGTGGTAATATAGGCCTTTTTTTATGTGTGTTTTTTGTGGTAATATAGCCTTTTTTTGTGTGTTTTTTTGTGGTAATATAGGCTTTTTTTATGTGTTTTTTGTGGTAATATAGGCTTTTTTTTGTGTTTTTTGTGGTAATATAGGCTTTTTTTATGTGTTTTTTTGTGGTAATATAGGCTTTTTTTATGTTTTTTGTGTAATATAGGCCTTTTTTGTGTGGTTTTTTGTGGTAATATAGCTTTTTTATGTGTTTTTTGTGGTAATATAGCTTTTTTATGGTGTTTTTTTTGGTAATATAGG
>JAPXFY010000026.1:47761231-47776231 GCA_030674185.1 Monoplex corrugatus
AGGGTCACAGTGAAACCATGGAGAGCAGCATGGCGGATGTGCACATCAGCGGAGGAACTTTGTTTAGTCAACGATGAAGTACACAAGACGCTGGGCAGAGACGCCCAGGGTCACCTAGTTCAGTCAGAGAACTACCCCTACACTTGTATGGAGTGGTGACTGCAAGTGCTTATCTAGCTAAAGAAAGCAATGAAATGACACAAATTTTAAGAAGTTCATCCCGCATCGCTCGTCGCGCGGTCAAACAAGGAGCGCGTCCAACAACGGTGTCTCAGGCTGCAGTCGAAAAATCAGCTACTGAGACCAAAATAATCAAAATACCAAAACCTCGAGGCTTCAATACAAGACTGATGAAGGGAAAGAGAGACATCTTCATAGCCACTCTCAATGCCCGTACACTTCAGAAGGAAGGACAGATACCTGAACTAATTGCGTCAGCAGAATCTACAAACCAAAACATCATTTGCCTGCAAGAACATAGATTCTTATATGAAGACATTGCAACAAAAGAACAATTTCGGAAGTTGGAAGCTGATTACATGTTCAGCCTGGAAAAACAGCGTGAATGCTGCAACTGGCGGAATTGGAATGCTTCTCAGCCAGTAGGCCTACAATGCACTTAGCAATGTCGAAATGATATCTCCAAGAACTATGATAGCTACATGTACTTTCAACGGAAATCCTTGGACTTCGATAGTCTCCTGTTAGAGTCCCACTAATGTAAGTGATGAAGTGGAAGTCGAAAGATTTTATCAGGACTTAACATCAGTCACCAGACAAGTCCCGAAGCACAACATCCCCATTATTGGTGGCGACTTCAATGCACAACTTGGAAACCTTGATGGCTTCAAATATACATATCACTCTCAGACTAACAGAAACGGCTCTATGCTAAAAGACTATCTCAATGAAAACAATCTCTTATGCCTCAACACTCTATACCAGAAAAGACCAGGTCAGCTATGGACACACAAATCTCCAAATGGGAGCAAAGCACAACTCGACTATATTATCATCAATAAGAAATGGAAAAATAGCACAAAAAATTGCAGAGCATTCAACTCGTTTGTCAGTGTTGCATCAGACCACCGCATCGTTTCTGCTCGACTTCGATTGAGCCTTCGAGCAAATAAAAAGAAATCTTGCAACACTACTCCATATGACTGGTCAAATCTAAACGACAACCCTGAAATTCGAAACATCTTCATTACAAGGGTGAGAAATAGATTTGCTGCCCTACAAGATACAGCCTCAGCAAAGACTGCTAACATGACATACAACCACTTTGAAATGGCATGCAAAGAAACAGCTGCAGACACTATCCCGCTGAAACCCAAAGTAAAAAAACTCAAAAAAACTCCCTGGGTGAATGAGGAAATCTGTCAAAAACGCAAGCAACTAAAAGAAGCTGCACAACTAAAAGACTCTTAACCATCCCCTGAGAACATCTTTCACTTCAATAATGCTCGTGCTGCTCTCATAGAGGCCTATGAAGCACAGCAAACGAACTACCTACAAAGCAATATCGACCAGATCACAAATGCTATCAGCAACAAAAAGTCTGCTGTTGCCTGGAAAACCGTGAACGAAATAAGTGGTAGAAAAAGCTGTAACAGAGCTAAGCTAAAAGCATTTAGCCAAGAAGAGCGAGTAAATCTGCGGCAACAACACTTCCAAGATCTACTCGGGAAACCTCCAGACATCTCTGAAGAAGAAATAACTCCAGTCTTCATGGAGGAGCTGAATATTAAGAAAGGGCCGTTTACGTTGGACGAACTACTGATAGCAGTTAAAAGCATTCAGTGTGGAAAAGCTTGCGGACTCAATGAGATACTAGCGGAAGTATAGAAAACCGGAATTTCATCAGATACGTGCTGGAATGCTGCAACAACGTTTATAACCAAGACCCAATAAACAAATGGACTAAAGGATGCCTGCTTCCTTTCCCCAAGAAAGGTGACCTCGGAATCACAAAGAACTACCGCGGAATCACATTAAATGCAATTTCTGCAAAGATCTACAACCTAAAGCTCCTAAATAGGATAAGGCCGGAAAAAGATCCAGTTCTGAGGAAAAACCAAAACGGATTTCCCCAAAACAGATCGACATCTGGACAAGTACTCACCATCAGACGCATATTGGAAGGCATAAAAACCAAAAACCTCCCAGCTGTTCTCCTATTTATCGACTTTTCCAAAGCTTTTGATTCGATCCACCGAGGAAAGGTGAAGGAGATTCTAACTGCATATGGACCACCCAAGGAAACAGTAGACGCCATCATGATGCTGTATCAGAATACCCGCTCTATGGTTCGCTCCCCTGACAGAAACACAGACTTCTTAACATCACTGCTGGAGTCCTTCAAGGAGATACGCTTGCCCCCTACATTTTCATCATCTGTCTCGATTATGTGCTGAGGAAAGCAGTGGATAAGAACAAAAAACTCGGCTTTACCCTCACAGAACAGAAGAGCAGACGCTACCCTGCAGTAAAGATAACAGATGCGGATTACGCTGATGACCTGTCTGTTCTCGGAGACCTCCTAAATGATGCAACATCTCTCCTTCACAACATCAAAAGAACAGCAATGGAGATCGGGCTCCACCTCAATGCCAACAAAACAGAGTTCATCTGTCTGAATCAAGACGCATCAGAAGGTATGAGAAGTCTCAATGGAGATGCGATCAAACAAGTTCAAGACTTTAAATACCTTGGCAGCTACATTGACTCCACAGAACAAGACGTCAACACCAGACTCGGAAATGCCTGGGGTGCTCTAAATCAACTGGACAAAATCTGGAAATCCAATCTACCAGACAACCTGAAAATGAACTTCTTCTGAGCAGCAGTAGAGTCCGTTCTTACATTTGGCTCAATCTCTTGGACCCGAACAACAACATTGGAGAAGAAGATTGATGGAGCATACACACGAATGCTGCGTGCAGCCCTGAACAAATCTTGGACAGAACATCCAACTAACAAAGAGTTATATGGTAAGATCCCACCAATCAGTAAATCAATACGTCAACAAAGACTGCGCTACGCGGGACACTGCTGGCGTAGCAAAGAAGAACTGGTGGGAGATGTTCTACTATGGAGACCCAGTCACGGCAAACAAAGACCAGGACGTCCAAAGAAGACCTTCATCGACCAACTGAGGACAAAGTTGAGGAATTCGATAAATGAAGCTTGTGAGGAAATCCCTAAGGCAGATAGAAAAGCAAAAAAGAACTGGATGACTAATGAAATTTTGGGCTTGATGGAGGAAAAGAGGAACGCAAAGAGAAATGAGGAGATCTACAGGAAGATAAACAAGGAGATCAGGAATAGGTGCAATGAAGCTAAGGAAGTTTGGCTGAAAACAAAGTGCAAAGAAATGGAAGACCGACACAAAACCGATCCTCAGGGTATGTACAGATGAATTGAAGAAAAAATACATGCACATCAACTGGTTGCTTGAAATCGAAAGATGGCACGCTTATCATGGAAAAAGACAAAATATTAGACAGATGGGCAGAGTACATTAAAGACCTTTTTGAGGATGACAGAAAAGAAGAACACATTATAAAAAAGAACTTTGAAGAACCACCCATAATGAAAGATGAAGTTAGAGCGGCACTGAATAAGATGAAACCGGTAAAAGCCACAGGACCAGACAACATTACTACAGGGATGATTGAAGCCCTGGAGGAAATTGGCTTAGAAAAAATAAGTCCTCCTAAATGAAATTTACGACACTGGAAAAATCCCCAAAGATATGTCAAAATCAATTTCATTGCACTTCCAAAGAAGACAGGGGCTATAGAATGCGAACTTCATCGCACAATCAGTTTGATGAGTCATGTAACAAAAATCCTGTTAAGAATAATCATGATGAGGACAAGGAATAGAATCAAAAGAGAAATAGCAGAAGAACAGTGTGGATTTGTGGAGGGGAAAGGAACTATTAATGCCATATACATCCTAAGAACTATCATAGAGAGGTCAAATGAGATGAATAAGGATTTGTATTTATGCTTTTGTTGACTACACCAAGGCTTTCGGTCGGGTAAGACATGATGAATTGGTCAACCAACTGGAGAGACTCAGTGTTGATGGAAAAGATCTACGAATAATCAGAAATGTGTACTGGGAACAAACAGCTGCAATGAGAATAGAAAACAATGGAAGCTCTTTCCAAAACATCAAAAGAGTCAGACAGGATTGTGTTTTGTCACCAGATCTGTTTTCACTTTACAGCGAAAACATCATGAGAAACCTAGAAGAAGACCCTGGATTAAAGGTTGGAGGGAAAATGATAAACAACATTCGATACGTAGATGACACCGTGCTAATTGCAGAAAGTGAAAGAGACCTACAAAACCTTGTGAATATACTAGAAACAGAAAGCAAAGGTAAGAGATTGGAACTAAACAGCAGGAAGATTGAAGTCATGGTGATCAATAAAAAACATGAAATCCCCTCATGCAAAATAACAGCAAATGGCACAACCTTGAGACAGGTTGATAAATTCAAATACCTGGGAACGATCATTTCATCAGACGGCAGATGCACATCAGAAATAGCTGGCAGAATCGGCCAAGCCAAAACAGCATTCAAGAAGCTGACAAGCATTCTTACCAACAAATGCCTGTCAATCAACATCAGGAAGAGAGTTCTTGAATGTTATATAGAACCAATACTGTTGTACGGATGCGAGGCGTGGACAGTCAACAAACAAAGCCAGAACAACATTGAGGCAGCCGAGATGTGGTTTCTAAGAAGAATGTTGAGAGTTCCATAGACAGCAAAGAAAACAAACGAGACAGTCTTGATGGAGGCAGACACAAGTAGATCACTCATAAGGAAGATTAGGAAAAGACAGGCAACATTTATAGGCCATTTTATGAGGAAGGGGGATTTGGAGCACCTGGTCACAATGGGAAAACTGGAGGGAAAGAGAGCACCAGGTAGACCCAGGGAGAAAATGCTGGACGGACTTGCAGGGTGGCTGGGGACGAGGAGGGTGGGGGGAATGGTAGGGGCAACGAGAGATAGAGACAGATGGAAGTCTATGATCGTCAACGCCATGCGGCAGGGCACCTGATGATGATGATGATATGTATGTAGATCTAGATATATATAATTATATATGTCAGGGCTAAGTTCAATCATTTGCCTTGCCTTGGGTGCTGACTTTGTTCTGGCTAAGCTTTGACTGGAATTATCATTTGTGAACCAAGGTTGTTTTTGTGGCCCATATGGTTGCCTTGGTTACAGGTGGAGATTTCATTGATGTTATCTTGGTGGTCAAGGGAGTCTAATTTCTGTTTAGGAAATATTTTCTCGGTAGGGCTTGTTTCCCTTGCTGCTTTTTGTGTGTGTGTGTATACGTATCTGTGGGTCTGTGTTCCGAGGGGTGTGTCACTCTGTTTCTGTTGGACCTATGAATCACGCTTTTCAGGCGGATTCGGTGGATTGTGGGGCCAACCTGAGTTCAGGTCTGATTTTGAGTTCTTGATATACTGGCTTGGGAATTTCTGGTCAGTTGTTGGGTGTCTGTGTTTCGGGAAGGGTGTTAGTTCTTTTTTTTTTTTCTCCTTTCCTCCGAGATAACCGTGTTACTCGGTAACAGGTTATAAGTGAATCTAAGATGTAGTTCTGGTTCACTTTCGAGATTAGTCTATGTATTCTATGTTCACCCTGTAGTCCAGTTGAGTGTACTTGGCAAGGTTGATGTGGCGTCTGTACCAGTTTGTGCTGTTCCGTGCTATTCCAATTTCTATGTTGTTTGAGGGAGTTGCGGAAAAACTTCTGGTGTTGCCAGTATGATTTTCTGACTCTTTGAAGAGGTGAGTTTTAAATTCTGTGTTTATGGAAGGGCATTTGAGCCTCTACCTCGAGATAACCTTGTTAATTGGTAACAGGTTATAAGTGAATTTAAGATGCAGTTCTGGTTCACTTTCGAGATTAGTCTATGTATTCTATGTTTCTATGTTAACCCCGTAGTCCAGTTGAGTGAACTTGACAAGGGTGATGTAGCGTCTGTACCTGTTCTGTGCTGTTCTGTGCTGTTCAAATCTCTGTCGTTTTGAGGGAGTTGCGTTGTTGGTCGTTGTGTGGTGGTGTGTTTACGTTTAGGGGTTCAAATTTCTTGTTTCCCTAGGTTCCAAACTGGTTTGAGAGGCTTGCCCAACTGGTTTGTGTGGCGTCGTAACGTAGGTTTGGATTAGGTTTTATTCGTCGTCGTTGAGATGTAAATTTGTGAATATTTTGATTCTCTGCGCCTTTGGTGGCTGGATGGGCCTAGCGTTGGGAACCCAACCCATGACGTTAGGGATAACCAATTTAGTTTGCTCAACAAGTATTTGTGTTTACTATTTGAGGATAGACCTAGAGGAGGTTACCGTTTGGAGATAAGATTGTGTGTTGTGTGGCAGACTGACAGACAGTTGACGAGGAAGTTAAAGATAAAATGGATATTGTAACTTTATTATTGAGTGCCAGCATGAGTGTGTGGCTATTGTCAAGGGACGGTTGATTTGTATTTTGGGCCCATGTCGTGGTAACGTTCTATGGTTTTATTTTATGTGATTATACTATGTGTGCCTTGTGATGGGTAGTGAAATTACCTTCATATCTTCATAAAATTTGATCGGGGCTAAGTTTAATCATTTGCCTTGCCTTGGACAATGCGATGGTTACTTATACCTGATTCAAAATCCACTTCGATTGAGAGTCAAACAAAACTTTTGGGTAATGAAATTACCTTCGTGTATTCATAAGCTTTTGTCGGGGCTAAGTTTAATCATTTACCTTGCCTTGTGCAACGTGATGGTTACTTACACCCGACTTCAAGTTCATTTTGGTTGACAGATCAACAAAAGTTTCAAAGGTTTATGTTTATGTTGTTGTTTTTTTTATAATTTTTGTGTGTGCCTTCGAGATGCCCTGTTGTTTCACAAGAGTTTATTTTGTGATGATTTTTTGTGTGTCTCTTTGAGATGACCCGGGGATGAATTTTGTACAAGGTATTGTGTTTGTGATGCCTTTGACTGTGAAGTGATGTGAAATATACAACGTTAGTACGTGTGTTGTGTATTTGATGGGATTTATGGCGTTGAGCTGTTTTGAGAACCGTTCGTGGGGTTTGGTCAGTCTGGGACTGCCAAGCTGGTTTGGACAGTGTTCCGGTTGAGACTGCCGATGGCGGACGCTATCGTCAGGTCGACCGTGCAGACTGGCAACTCTGTGCGTTCGCTGTTAGAGTCCGGGCGCTGTGGTGTGTTTGGATGTAGTTTTTTTTGTGTGTGTCCAGTGAGAAATTTTGTTTAAGGTATATGTTAATGTAATTTGTGAACTCCTGTATTGTTGGATGACAGCCATTAAATATGGGTGAATGAAAAAAAAAAAAGTTTTGTTGACCATTACTGTGTGTTGGGGCGATAGGTAGATAGGTCTGTAAATTCTGTCTATCCCTCTTAGAAAGATCGGGTCTTAGCGAGCCTGACTATATATATATATATAATGTGTGTGTGTGTTTGTGTGTGAATATAAATATGTATATACATATGTATATGTATAATTATGTATATATACATATATATATATGTATATATATATATATATATATATGTGTGTGTGTGTGTGTGTGTGTGTGTGTGTGTGTGTGTGTGTGTGGTGTGTGTGTGTTGTGTATGTAAATCACACAATTATGTAATAACACTTTTCACCAAGCCGTTTCGTTAGTCTCATTCTAATTGTTTGTTAAATGATTCTGACCAATGACCCTCACCTTGTATTCATTGCTGCCACGTGCCACCACAACGATGTCTGTTCCCATGTAGCGGAAGAATTTCTCCGAAATATAGTCCTTGCAGAAAGAGCTCTCAAAGGACAAGTAGAACTTGTATTCAGTGCTGATCTTCTGTAGGCACAAAAATCTTTTTTGTTTGTGTTGCTTATTTTTGTATTTTGGTTTTAGTTATTTAGTTAGTTGGGTAGATAGGTGGGTAGGTAGGTGGGTAGGTAGGTAGGTATGTAGGTAAGTAGGTAGGTAGGTAAGAAGATAGGTAGGTAGGTAGGTTGTCAGTAAGTCAATCGGACAGTTAGTTGGTTAGTTTGAACTTCTATTCAGTGTTGATTGATCTGCACACACAAAATGTTTTTGTTGATATTGGTAGTTTTATTTCAGAACACTTCAGAACACTATTACTCAAGGATAGTAGCATTAGGTCCCTTTGGACCCATCTTACAGCTAGTCCTTGCTATTCTCCACACAAAATATGTGCAAAACAAAAGAACCATAACACATAATATGTAAAACAAGTCATAAATAATACATGTGATGAAACACTGACGTTTATATCTGTCTATAGCAATATATATATATATATATATATATATTATTTATTAGTTATATGTGTGTGTGTGTGTGTGTGTGTGTGTGTGTGTGTGCGTGTGTGCGTGTGTGTGCGTGTGTGTGTGTGTGTGTGTACACAAAAACATATAATACATGTGTGTCTTAATTAGTTTAGTATGTATTATTTGTATTGTCATTATTATTGTTTCAAGCCCAGCCAACCGCACAGAGCCATATCAGGACTATAACCATCTAAAAAATACACTAGTACCTCGTTTAAAAAAAAAAAAAAAAAAAATTTGCATATCAATGCATTTGCACACATTTATATAAAGATATGTCCCTGGCACTGACCACTCCCTCCAATTTATCACGAGAGTGTTTAAAAACCTAACCTGTATACAAATTAAAATAATTAAGTACACTCAGACATATATAAAAACTGGACTAAATTATCTAAAATTTCTTCTACATATCACACTTCCTTAGAGGCAAAATTGCACTTAATGCATGTACCCAGTTTTCAGTCTATGAGAAAGTAAGGCTACGCACAAAAAGTTAAGGATCACTTTGAGAAAACAGGTGCGTAATAAACTCAGTTCGCTACTGTTATTATTTCTCAGTCCAGCCAAATTGTTATGAATTCTTGTTCAGCTGTAAGTGGGCGATGTTGTGTTAGTGCGAAAATTGCACGGGATTCTCCACTACTGAGCTTGGCCGCAAACGGAAAAGCGGAAACTTGCGAAAAAGGACCTTGTTTTGAACCGTTCTGCCTGAACACATTGCACAAGCCAGATGGAAAAACCATTATGCACGTGCAAGCACTGCTGTTTATGTGTGAGATGCTGTCTCTAGCTTGGCTTTATAAGAAGACATTCCACCAGTAGTAGGCCTGATCTGACAATGCCTCCACGACGAAAATTGAGCGAGTTTGAGAGGGGACGAGCTGTTGCATGGTTCCAAGATGGTGTTCCCAAGCGAGAAGTGGCCAGGCAACTTCAGGTGTCCATCTCGGTCATTGTCAGACTGATTCAACGCTTCACAGCCACTGGGAGGGTCCATGAAAGACGCAGATCTGGTCGACCGAAGAAGACGAACCCACGTGAAGATCGTCTCATTGAACGACAAGCCCTGCAGACAAGAACAGCCTCTTCAAGCATCATTCGAAGGCAGCTGAGGGTGGCTACTAACATCAACATCAGCCAGCAGACCATACGGAACCGCCTTCATGGGTTTAACCTCCGTTCTCGTCGCCCAGCTGTACGGCCACGCTTAACTCCAGCCCATAGGGCAGCACGTCGCAACTTCTGCAGACGTCACGTGAGGTGGACACGTCAGCAATGGTCCCAGGTCCTGTTCAGTGATGAATCACGCTTCACCATGAACCACAACGACGGCCGACTGAGGGTCTGGAGGCGCCCAGGGCAACGCTTTATTGACACCACTGTCCAAGAAAAGGTGGCCTTTTGTGGAGGTTCTGTAATGGTCTGGGGGGCCTTCAGCCTTCACCACAGAACACCCTTGTGTAATGTACAGGGTAACCTGACTGGCCTCCGATACCGGGATGAGATCCTTCGACCGCTGGCTGTGCCTACACTACAGCAGATGGGACCGACGGCTGTCTACCAGGATGACAACGCTCGCCCCCACAGGGCAAGGGTGGTCAACGACTTCCTGCAGCAGTCTGGAGTCAACAGAATGGAGTGGCCAGCATGCAGTCCCGATCTCAACCCGATTGAGAACCTCTGGGATGAGCTGGATCGCAAAGTGAGGAGCAACCACCCCCTCCCAGGGATGCCCAACATCTCTACCAGATGCTGCAGGCTGAGTGGCAGGCGCTTCCACAGAGGATCTTCACCAACCTGGTCAACTCGATGAGGACTCGCTGCGTCGAGTGCCAGAACAGCCATGGCGGTTACACGCATTACTGAACTTTTGGGAGCATCAGAATGCCCTGTCTTGTGATTTCAATGACTTTGGGAAATCAAATTTCGATACGTACCCACTTTGATCAAATGTACAACCAAACGATTGCTCGAAATTGAAGGCAATTGTGTATCGTTATCACTAAAGCATGGAATTAAATGTTTGCCAAACTTCAACGCATTGGCTTTCTTATTTTGAAAGTTATGAATTTTTGTGCAAGTGATCCTTAACTTTTTGTGCGTAGCTTATATAAGGCTTTACAGAACGCATACAGGTGAATGGACCAGCAAGGCAGAAAATGATAGGTAGAAATGACAGAAAGCAAAGGAGGAAGAAAGAAACAGAGTGACAGAAAAGAGGAAATTTCTAGCACAGAATTCCCAGGAGATGGGGCATACTATTCACAGTGAAAGAGCCCCCGGCATCCCCACTCGGGTGGTTGGGGTGGAGTTAGTCTAGTTAGTTAGTTAGGTTAGTTAGTTGGTTAGTTAATTGGTTGGTTAGTTAATTATTCAGTCAGTCAGTCAGTCAGTCAGTCAGTTAGTTAGTCGGTCGATCAGTTAGCTGGTTTGCTTGTGTTTGTTTTTTTATTTTTATTTCTCTGTTTAACAACGATTTTACCATGTGAAAATCAGCTTGTCCTCAAAGTAAACACATCATCTGGAGAGATTCTGTGTGTGTGTGTGTGTGTGTGTGTGTGTGTGGTGGTGCGTGCGTGGTGGTCGGTGCGTGTGTGTGCGCGGCGTGTGTGTGTGTGTGTGCGCGCGTGTGTACGTATGTGTGTGTGTATGTATGTGTGTGTGCGTGCGTGTATGTGCGTGCGTGTATGTCATTGTATGTGTGTGTATGTGTGTGTATGTGTGTGTGTTCGTTTGTGTGTGCTTGTGTGTGTGGTGTATGTTTGTGTGTATGTGTGTGTGCATACGTATGTGCGTGTACGTGCATATGCGTACAAGTTGTACCTTAAAGCAAACATCATCAATGGAACGAGGACACTTGAACTTAGAACTTTCCCCGAAGAAATCCACCTGGATGTACTGTTGTAACTGTTTGACGTAAGCTTCACGACGGCCATAGGTGACGCGATTGCTGACCAATATGGCCACTTTCTGGCTTTTTCTGGCCAAAATGGCCGAGTAGTTCTTAGCCACCGGTACCTTTCTGGGAACGATTTTCCCATACAAGTCCACAATGTCTGAGTCAAACCTGGAACCGTCAACAGACACATCGTGTTACACCAGAGGGTTTTGAGTTCTAGTTCGGGTTATCTCTGAGAAGCACTAGTCACGCTCGGGCAAGTCCATATGCCCGCCACCAACCAAATTTGCCAGTAATGTTTTGACTGTGTGCCTGATAACTTGTCGGCAGATTTGGATGGATCGTGTATGGAATTGGCCCAAGTGTGATGAGTTCCTCTAGAACACATTTTACATTTACACGTCAGCTGTTAAGTCACAGGCTGACTACTGACCAGCTGTTTTCTTTTGGTTGTGTGTGTGTGTGTGTAGGGGGTGTTGTGTGTGCGTGCGTGCGTGCGTGTGGTGTGTGTGTGTGTGTGTGTGTGTGTGTGTGTTTGTGAGTGTGGGGGTGGATGGGTGCGTGTGTTGTGTGTGTGTGTGTGTGTGTGTGTGTGTGTGTGTGTGCGTGTGTGTGTGTGTGTGTATGTGAGTATGGGGGTGGATGGGTGCGTGCGTTGTGTGTGTGTGTGTGTGTGAGAGAGAGAGAGAGAGTGTGTGTGTATGTGTGTGTTGTGTCTGTGTGAGCTTTGTATGCGTGCGTGTGTGTATGTGTGTAGGTGTGTGTGGGTGGGTGGGTGTAGACGTATGTATGTGTGTATCTGTGTGTGTGTTTCTATGTCTTTGTATATATAAAATATAGTGTGTGTGTGTGGTGTGTGTGTGTGTGTGTGTGTGTGTGTGTGTGTGTGTGTGTGCGTGCATGTGTATTTTTACCCTATTTTCTGAGGGCTACATTGTCATGTTATGAGGAGAGGGGAGGTAAGGTGGAGACCTCGTTAGAAAAAAAAAATGCAGTTGCTGCCCTTTACGTCGATGACTTCTGCCTACAGGCACTTTCCTACCCAGTGGTCAATGCATCCGCCAAGATGCTCGTTGTTCCTGTGTTCGATTCCTACTCAGAGAGTGACATTTCTCCCCTTCCCCTCTATTGTTATTGTTGTTTAAAAACCCAGCCCATTTCATACAGCCATATCAGGGCTGTTTCTATAACTGCTTCAAAACATACACAATACTTTAACAGGAAAAAAAAAAAAAAGAGAATTATGTTCACATATCAATGTATTCGCGCACATAATTTAAGGAAAGGCCCCTGGCGTTGACCACTCTGTCGAATTTATCACACAGGGGATTTAAGAAACATGAATAAAAAAAACAACATAACTCAGGACACTTAAGCAAATACAAAAACGGGCCTAAATCACCTAAAACTGCTTTTGCATATCTCATTTATGTAGAGCCAAAAATGCACCTAATACATGTACCCAATTATCAATCCTAAGAGAAAGTATGTGAGACTTGACTGAACACATACAGGTGAATGGACCAACAAGGCAAAAAATGATAGGAAGAAATGACAGAAAGCAAAGGAACAAGGCAGAAACAAAGATAGTGACAGAAAAGAGGAAATTTCTAGCATAGAATTTCCAGAAGGTGGGGATACTATTTGTACTGAAAGAGAGCCCAGCATTCCCCCCGTATGTGTGTGGGGATCCTTCTTCTCTGGATCTCGTGTGGTTACGGTCTAGGTGCTAGTCTTTTGGATAAGACGACAATCCGAAGTCTTTGTGGGCAGCATGCATACGCTCAGCGTGCGTTAGAGATCCCACGACAACAAGAGCTGCCCCTTGCAAATTTCTGTAGAAAAAAAATCCGCTGTCGTAGGTACACGGATATAGAGGGGAGAGAGGGAAAGGTGGGCAGTACTGTGGCGACGAGTTTTCTGGTCCGACGGCAATCCTATTTCACAGCATAAAATCTTGAAGTGACCAACAAAGAAACAAAGAAGGAAACAGGCAAACAAAGTGGACAAACAAACCGATAAACAAGATACAACAATAAACAAAACAACATTCTCTTCAGAAAAAAGATGAAATAAAATAATCAACCCTTATTTAAAAAAACAAAAACAAACAAGAACAAAAAACAAAACCCCAAAAAACGATGTCGACAGCAATAACAGCAACAATAACAAAACAACAGCGACAAGAACAACAACAACTACAGCAACGACAACATCAACAACAAGAACAACAGCAACGACAACAACAACAACGAAAAAACAATAGAAACGCCAACAGCAACAACAACGACAATAACAACAGCAATAACATCAATAAGAATAACAACAGCAACAATAGCGACAACCACAACAGCGACAGCAACAACAGAAACGACAATAGCACCGACAACAACAAAGACAACAACAGAATCAACAACAGGGCCGATAACAACAGAAACAACAACTGCAAGAATAACAACAACAGTAACAGATACAACAACTAGGACGACAATAGCAACAACAGCAACAACAGTAACAACAACAATAGCAACAGAAACAACGACTACAACAACGACAGCAACAGTAAAAACGGAAACAACAACAATAACAATAACAGCATCAACAACAACAGTAACAAAAATTACAATAGCAACAACAGCATCAACAACAACAGTAACAACAACAACAGCAACGGAAACAACGACTACACCAATAACAGCAACAGTAACAACAGAAACAACAACTACAACAACAATAGCAAAAACAGCATCAACAACAACAGTAACATCAACAACAACAACAGCAACAGAAACAACGACTACAAAAACAACAGCAACCGTAACAATAACTTGAACAACGATAGCAACAACAGAAACAACTAGAACAATGACAACAGGCGTACCAACAACAACAGTAACAACAACAACAACAATAGCAACAGAAAAAACTACTAGAACAACAATAGCAAAAACAGCATGAACAACAACAATAATAACAGCAACAAAAGAAACAACAATTACAACAACAACAGCAACAACGGCAACGAAAACACAGTGACAACAACAGAAACAACCACAACAATAGCAACAACAACGATAACAACAGCAACAACAACAGCAACAACAACAGCAACAACAACAGCAACAACAACAGCAATAATAGCAACAACAACAGCAACGACAATGGCAACGACAACACAGTGAGAACAACAGAAACGACAAATAGCAACGGTAACATCAGCAACAACAACAGCAACAACGGCACCTACAACATAGTGACAACAGAAACGAGAACTACAACAACAACAGTAACAAAACAACAGTAGCAACAGCAACAACAACAGCAACAACGGTACCTACAACACACTGACAACAGAAACGAGAACAACAACAACCGTAACAACAGTAGCAACAGCAACAACAACAATACCAATAGTAACAACAGCAACAAGCCGCTATCCAGTCCAATATTACCTGTAAGTAACTGTCCAGTTGAATGCAGACTTCCATGCAGGACGTCGGAAGCTGGGCGTGTGAATCCAATCAGGTAATTGTGGTTCGTCGTTCTGAAACAGAAATAACTGTCACACACACACACACACACACACACACACACACACACACACACACACACACACACACACACACACACACACACACACACACACGCACGCACGCACTCACACACACACACACACACACCCCACATACACACAC
>JAPXFY010000026.1:47778731-47791231 GCA_030674185.1 Monoplex corrugatus
TCACGCAAACATATACACATAATTTTTTTCTTACTCTTTCACACACACACACTCTCTCTCTCTCACACACACACACTTCCCCCCTCTGTCTCTCTCTCTCTCACACACAGACATTCACACACACACACTCACTCACTCACTCACACACACACACACACACACACACACACACACACACACACACACACACACACACACACACACACACTCACGCAGAGTAGTACAGGTAGACATGCGAGAGAGAGAGAGAAAGAGAGAGAGAGAGTGAAAGAGAGAGAGACAGAGATGAGGAAAGAGAAACAGACAGAGACTGAGAGAGAGAGAGAGAGAAACAAACACAGAGAGAGACAGAGACATATAAATAGAGAGAGAGAGAGGAAGGGAAGAGACAGGTACAAGCAGATGCAGTCAAACAGACAGACAGACAGGCAGACAGACGGACAGACAGATACACTTACAGCTGAGGCCATTTATCGCTGGTATCATACTGAGTAGACATGTTTTCCTTCCTGGCTGAGGCCACTTCCCTGTCGCCTGCATCTCCATGGTCATCACGGTTCCTGACGTCACTAGCAGAATCTTTTTCAGGGGCTGACGACTGTTTCTGATGAGCAGGGAGTGGGGAGGAAGAATAACGGTGAAGGTTAAAACCGTACAGCTGGCTTACAATGACAATGGCGATTGTCGCCAGGATCAAACCTATGACAATACGCTTACCATGGAGCCCCATTGTCAACCTTGTCTCGCTTCTTCAGTTTCTGGTCCTGTTTTTCCCGTTCCTCTAAGTGTTTTCCCGTCTCCGTGTGTGTGTGTTCTTCTGTCTCTGTTTTTCTGTCTCTGTGTGTTTGTCACAGTTTTCTGGTCTGTTTTTCTGTCTCTGTGTGTTTGTCACTGTTTCTGGTCTGTTTTTCTGTCTCTGTGTGTTTGTCACTGTTTCTGGTCTGTTTTTCTGTCTCTGTGTGTTTGTCACAGTTTCTGGTCTGTTTTTCTGTCTCTGTGTGTTTGTCACTGTTTCTGGTCTGTTTTTCTGTCTCTGTGTGTTTGTCACTGTTTCTGGTCTGTTTTTCTGTCTCTGTGTGTTTGTCACAATTTCTGGTCTATTTTTCTGTCTCTGTGTGTTTGTCACTGTTTCTGGTCTATTTTTCTGTCTCTGTGTGCTTGTCACAATTTCTGGTCTGTTTTTCTGTCTCTGTGTGTTTGTCACAATTTCTGGTCTATTTTTCTGTCTCTGTGTGCTTGTCACTGTTTCTGGTCTGTTTTTCTGTCTCTGTGTGTTTGTCACAATTTCTGGTCTGTTTTTCTGTCTGTATGTGTTTGTCACAATTTCTGGTCTATTTTTCTGTCTCTGTGTGCTTGTCACAGTTTTCTGGTTTTTCTTCCGTCTATCTGTTTGCTTGCCACAATTTCTGGTCTGTTTTTCTGTCTCTGTGTGTTTTTCTGTCTCTGTGTGTTTTTCTATCTCTCTGTGTTTTCTGTCTCTGTCTGTTTTTCTGTATGTCTGTTTTTCTGTCTCTGTCTGTTTTTCTGTCTCTGTGTGTTTTTCTGTCTCTGTCTGTTTTTCTGTCTCTGTGTGTTTTTCTGTCTCTCTCTGTATTTTTCTGTCTCTGTGTGTTTTTCTGTCTCTGTCTGTTTTTCTGTCTCTGTGTGTTTTTCTGTCTCTGTGTGTTTTTCTGTCTCTGTGTGTTTTTCTGTCTCTGTGTGTTTTTCTGTCTCTCTCTGTATTTTTCTGTCTCTGTGTGTTTTTCTGTCTCTGTGTGTTTTTCTGTCTCTGTCTGTTTTTCTGTCTCTGTGTGTTTTTCTGTCTCTCTCTGTATTTTTCTGTCTCTGTGTGTTTTTCTGTCTCTGTGTGTTTTTCTGTCTCTCTCTGTATTTTTCTCTGTGAGTTTTTCTGTCTGTCTGTGTTTTTCTGTCTCTCTCTCTCTCCCCCCCTCTCTCTCTCTGTTTTTTCTCTGTGTGTTTTTCTGTCTCTCTGTGTTTTTCTGTCTCTCTGTGTTTTTCTGTCTCTCTGTGTTTTTCTGTCTCTCTGTGTGTTTTTCTGTCTCTCTGTGTTTTTCTGTCTCTCTGTGTTTCCCACAGTTTCTGGTCTATTTTTCTGTTTCTCTGTGTGTTTCTGTCTCTCTGTGTTTCTGTCTCTCTCTGTGTTTTTCTGTCTCTCTCTGTTTTTCTGTTTCTCTGTAAAGGTGGACCCGGAACACTTGGTGAAGGAAAGGCCGATGTCCTCAGGGAACAACTGTTGAACAAAAAGTCAAAGTCATTTCATAACATGACCAAGGGAAGATCAAGGTTGTCCCATAACACTGGTACAAGATTTCACATTTTATCAGCGCCAACAAGTATCAGAAGTAGCGGCAGCAGCAGCAGCAGCAGCAGCAGTAGTAGTAGTAGTAGTAAGTAGTAGATTAGGTCCAAATTGGCCCCCAAGGGGAGGGGGATAACCTCGCGAAAAAATCGATGGTGTTCGGGTGCCTGTGGTTTAATAGTGTGAGAGAGGGTTAATTTTTTAAAAAGTATAAAATAAGATAGAAAAAAATGGATGTGGGGTACCTGTGGTTGGAGAGTCGTTTATGTGACCATATTTGACCTTTTACCCCTACCCTCTCTCCCTCTCTCTCTCCTCTCTCCTTCCCCCTCTTTTAATGATCTCTCTTTTTGTAGACAACCTCTCAAGGAGCTCAGCTACATGCTCTCCAAACACACACCAGTCAGCTGTTCAAGCAGTGGCTTGGAAGTCAGGAGAGCCTTTCTTCAGATTTTCCAGGCATAACCTACAGTGACTTGGAGCGTGCAGAAGACCTGTTCAAACTCAACGTGGATGTTTTTGAGTTTGATGAAACTCAGTCATCACCTTGTCTTGTCCCCAGTCGATGGAGTGCAAGAAAACATCCTCGAACCATGTGTGTTCTGTCTTATGAACATCACTTTTGCTACATCACCAACATCAACAAAGCTGCTCAAGCTTTTGGCTGCCCTAAATGTGGAAAGCTATGGAAGAAAGAGTCTTTACTAAATCGTCATGAGAAAACTTGCACAGGTGATAAAGTCAAACATGTCTACCCTGCAGGTGTTTACACTCCCCCATTCACACCTGTAGAGATGTTGCAAAAAATGGCCTTCTGGTGGATACGTCCTTTGTGTTTCCCTATAGAGCCACCTATGACTTTGAAGTCTATTTCGACTCTCAAGACCTGCCACACCCCAACAAACACATTCCTTTGTCTTTCAGCATTTGTTCCAATGTTCCCACCTCTGAAGAGCCAGTGTGTTTCATCAGTGATGGAGACCCTCAAGATCTGGTGGACAAGATGGTAGATCACTTGGAAATGATTTCTGACCACAGTTATCGTCTGCTAAGAGAAAAGTTTACAGATGTCTATAACCAGCTAGATCAAAAAGAAGCTGAAGAAAGAGAAGGTGAAATTACCAACACAGGTCTGACATCCAAACAACTAAGACAGAAACTAGACGCCTATCTCCATGAACTTCCTGTGGTGGGATTCAACAGTTCCACCTACGACCTCAACGACATCAAACCCTACTTTTTTCAGCGTGTGGCCAATCTTGCACTACAAACGGATAAACAAGCAAGTCATGACATAACAGACATTGAGAAGAAAAAGGAGATGGAAGAAGAGGAAGAGAAGGAGGACAAAGGCAAGCTCAAGTTCCTTGTCAACAACATGAACCAGTACAAGTGTGTGAGCACAGACAAGCTCAAGTTCCTTGTCAACAACATGAACCAGTACAAGTGTGTGAGCACAGACAAGCTCAAGTTCCTTGTCAACAACATGAACCAGTACAAGTGTGTGAGCACAGACAAACTCAAGTTTCTGGATGTCATGAGTTTCATTGCCCCTGGTTTTTCTTACGCCAAATACCTGGCTGCATTTGATGTGAAAGAGCAAAAAGGTTTCTTTCCCTATGAGTTTGTGACAGATTTGAAAAAACTGGACTTGCCTTATTTTCCACCCAAAGAAGCTTTCTTCAGTTCGTTGAGAAATGAACACATCCTCGAAGAAGATTACCACTACTGTCAGGAAATCAGGGGATAAAATGGACATGAAAACTCTGCGAGACTTTCTGATCTGGTATAACAACAAAGATGTTGTTCCCTTTCTGCAAGCTCTGGACAAACAGTCTTGTTTCTATTAAACGTTGGGACTTGATATGTTAAAGGATGGCATCGTGATCCTGGTCTTACTCTACGCTACCTCTTTAAAACACTTCCAGAGAGCGTCTACTGTTCCTCATCCATCAAAAGCACAAAGACCTTCATCAACTTCTCTGTCCTGAAACGGTGGGTGGTCCTTCCATCATCTTTCATCGTTACCATGAAAAAAGACTGACTGCTATCAAACAACCAGATGGAAAGCGGGTCTCTTGTCTGGAAGGTTATGATGCCAACGCTTTGTATCTGTGGGCACTGATGCAAGACATGCCCACAGAAGACCCTGTGTGACGGAGGAAAGAAAACTACTTGAGGGCAGAAAAGACAGATTTGGACACATGGCAAGAGAATGGCTAGAATGGGCCATGCATTCAAACAACATTCATCTTCACACAAATTTAACGGCAAAGAACAAGCTCTTGGACAACGCTATATCCGTGTGGATGGATGGGATGCCCACACCAAGACAGTGTATCAGTTCCACGGGTGTTTGTTTCATGGTCATGTCTGCTGTAAGACCCAGGGTAAACCATCAACCCTGTCAACGGAAAAACTCCGACTGAACTGAGACAAAACACTCAAGACATCACCAGCTACCCGAGAGACACTGTCAAGGTCACTGTCATTGAAAAGCGAGAGTGTGAATGGGAACAAGATAAACGCACCAACCCCAGCATTGTGTTTGACTGAACGCTTCCCCAGACTCAACAACAACCCATTCAGAGGACTTGGTGAGATCACATGTTCAGACATTGTTAAGGCTGTGAAAGATGGGAGCTTGTTTGGACTTGTCCAATGTGACATTCGAGTTCTGGATCATCTTCAGGACTATTTTTCAGAGATGCCACCCATCTTCAAAAATGCAGAAGTCTCGAGAGAAGATGTTAGAGAGTTTATGAGGAGCTATGCTGAACGTCATCGTTTACTGTCTCAAGTTAGAAAAAAACTCTGATTGGAAGTTTCTTTGGGAAAAACATCCTTTTGACCACCCCATTCCTTCAGTGGTACCTCCATCATGGACTGGAGGTGCTTGATGTACAGCAGGTAGTAGAATATCCACCTCAAAGATGCTTTCAACAGTTTGGGGAAACAGTGTTCAATGCACGTCGGGAGGGAGATCAAGATGTCTCGAAAGCTATCTTGGCTGATACTTTTAAACGTTTAGGGAACCTTGGTAGTAATAGTTGTGTTAGTAGTGATAGTAGTAGTTGTAGAAGTAGTGTAGGTACCGATGATAGTGATAGTACTACTAATAATGAAGGTATCATGTGGATGTTCTAATTCATCAAAACGCTCAAAAATTGTACTGCAATGGGATAATCTCTGAGAATTACCTCGAGCAGTTTTCAAATGGAACAATTTATCTGGATACCAGCAGCAGCAGTGGAAGTATAATAATAATAGTAGTAGTAACAGCAGTAGTGGTAGTAGTTATAGTGGTGTGGTAGTGATAGTAGTAATAGTGATTGAGGTATTACAATTTGTATGATGTTGAAACTCCATAGAATACACACAAATTGCAGTAGTAGTTGGATATTCTTTGAGAATTATCTGAAACTTTTTTGTTCCAAATGGAGCATGGTATGTCAATACAAAATCCCAACAGACGCGAAGTTGCATTCATCACAAGTAACAAAACTAAGAGAGGTAGCATGGGTAGTAGTCTTTGGTAGTTGTGGAAACTAAATAAATCACCTGGCCACTTGAATTGGTAAGGTTTATGAAGCACGTAGTAACATGGGGACATTTTATGAGCCCAATTTATAGGACAAACAGAACATATTTATATGAATATAAACAACTTTACAGGGTTGTATCATGGTGTTAATTGTGATCATGGCATTGACAGCAGCTGCAGCAGTGAAAATAAACAAATCACCAGCATCTGGAACTATGTAAAACTTCAGAAAATACGTAGTAAAAAGCGGACATTTTCTATTCTTTGATTTGTGTAACAATTCATCACAAAACAGCGTGTTTATATGAATATGATATCATTACAAGTTAGTGCCATCACCCTCAGTTAAGGTGGTATACAATGGTGTTAAAACAAATGATAAATGAGTATTATTACTACTTTTGTTACTACTACAATAACCAAGCAATAGAAGTCATAATAGCAGGATTAATACAAAATAGTAGTAGTAGTAGTCGTTGTTGCAGTAGTAGTTGTAGTAGTAGTTGTAGTACTAGTTGTTGTAGTACTAGTAGTAGTATTAGTAGTAGTAATAGTAGCAGCAGTAGTAATAATAGTAGTGATTGGTGGTAGTAACAATAATAGTGATGGTGGTGGTAATGGTAGTAGTAATTGTAGCAGCAGCAGTAGTTCTAGTAGTTGTGATCGCAGTAGGAGTGGTGATGATAACAATTGATGTGATAGTAATAGAAGCATTATAAATCATGTGACGTTGAAACTCCATGAAATACACACAAAATATTGAAGTAATTGGATATTCTCTTACAATTGTCTCACGCAGTTTTTCAAATTGTAACATGTTATCTGTCAACAGATATGTAGCTGCATCATTATCGGCAGTAACAATACGTGAAGTGGCGAGTGTAGTGGCCCTTGAGGGCTATGAAAATGAATCACGTGGACACTTGTATCAGGAAGATGAACGAAGAATATAGTAAGAAGGTGCATTTTCTAAGCCCAATTTCCGAGAGTAATGTAACATGTTTTATAAAGACAAACATCTTTACATGCTCGTATTATCACACTGATAGTGACCATGGCACTGGCAGCAGTTACAGCAACAGAAAAGCAGCAGAAAACACAGAAACCACTGGTATGCTAGAGCTGTGTAAAACTTAGCAAAACATGTAGTAAGAAGGGGACATTGTCTGCACTTTGTATATAGCAACAATTTATCGACTAACTACACGTTTATATAAAGAGAATACTTCTACAAGTTTGCATCGTCATTGACATTGTAGACACTAGATAAATAACCTACACATGAATTGGTAAGATGTATGAACACTAATAAGAAGGGGACATATTAGAATGTAATTCATGTGACAAATTGAATACGTTTGTATAGATATAACCATTCTACAGGTTTGCATTAATATTATAATAATAGTGACCGTGATAGTGGCAGGAGTTGCGACAGCAGAAGTGCTATGGAAAACAGACAAACTACCACCATGTTGAACTGTGTAAAACTTACCACAATATGTAGTAATAAAGGGACACTGTCTGCGCTTTGATTACAGTAAAATTCTAAACCAAAACAATATGCTTATTTGAATAGCACATCTCTGCAGTCTTGTACAGACGCCTTCAGCTAAACTGGCACAATAGTAATGGTAAAATCTATGCTAACTGTGTGTTACTAATGTTACTTTAAGTTCTCCGATGATACCACGGTAGAGGGCCTGATCAACAACGGCGACGAGTCCGTATACTTCAACGAAGTACAGAAACTTGTTAGATGGTATGACAGTAACAACCTGGAACTCAATGCTATGAAAACAAAGGAAATGATTGTGGACACCAGAAGATCCAAGACCCCTGTCACCCCCCTTGTGATTAAGGGAGAGACCGTAGAAGCTGTAGAAACATTCAAGATTCTACATGTAGGTACGACGATATTGAGCTCGTTGAAGTGGGAGGAAACCACCAGCAACATTGTGTCAAAATCCCAACAAAGACTGTTCTTCCTCCGCCAACTCAAAAAGTTCGGTGTTGGTCAAAATATACTCGTGCAGTTCTACCGGGCAGTGATCGAGAGCGTACTAAACTTTTCGATCACTACCTGGTACGGCGCCATCCCCACAGCCGAGAGGGAGAGGCTCAATAGAGTAGTCCGGACCGCCTCCAAAATTATTGGGACCACTTTGGAGCCCCTTGAGTCCATCTATGTCAAAAAAATGAAAAAGGAGGTCAAATTCATTGTGGCCGACGAGGGTCATCCAGCAAATATTTTCTTCTCCCCCCTCCCTTCCGGTAAACGATTCAGGTCTTTTAAGACCAGGACAAGCCGGTTAAGCAACAGCTTCTATGTGAAGGTGGCCCGTGACACTGTCCCTACTTATTAGACTTGTTCACGTGAGATGTGCCGGGGCTTTGAACTAAAGGGTGAGCAGAGGAGAGAGCGCGCGGATGTGTACAATTGACTTATGTTGGAGCAAACATTGTGTGCGTAGCATTGTGGGTTGTATGTGAGAGAGGGTATGCGAGGGTAGAGAGAGGGTGTGTGGGTGCGTGCGTGTGCATGTGTATGTGTATGTGTGTGTGTTTGACTCCGCGCACATGCGTGTGTGCGTGTGCGTGTGCGTGCGGGTGTGGGTGTGTGTATGTGTATGTGTGTGTGTGGGTGGGGGGTCGGCTGCGTGTGTGCGAGTGCGTATGTGCCAATTTCCGTCATGACACTGTGATCCTTCTTACCCGAGAATGTGATATTTTTAATCGGTTGCTTGTACATGTGTTTCTGTCGGCTGACTTAAAAAGTTTAACCTTGTCCTCTTAGTCTACATACTCATTTTATTGTATTTAACTCATTTTGATTTTAATGTGCATATCGCATTGCATCTTTAATCAAATTTTTCTATACCTACCAATGTTGTTTTTCAATGAGTATTGCCCTTTGTGTCCATTGTTAAAAGTCCTAACCAAGGCATCTGACTCTTATGATGTGCTTTTTTCAACGTGCATTTTTAGAATTAGTCATAATCTTTGATATTGTGTTCGACAAAGAGGGAGGGGGAGAGAGATGAGGGGAGGGAGAGGGTGAGGGAGGGGTGAAAGAGAGAGTGAGAGAGAGAGAGTAGGAGCATGTGTGTACATTTGTTTATGCGTTCTTGTTCCTGTATTTTAATGCGAACGCCAAAACAATTCCACATTGTGATGTTCTGGGCTAAATAAAATTCTTGTATCTTGAATTTTGTATCTTGTATGATATTGTTTCAAATAGAATGACCAATAATAGCATTAATTGTAATAATGTGATCAGTTAAAAAAAAACCCAGCAGTTAGCGTAGTAGTTGTAGTGATAGGGGTGATGGGTGTGATCGTAGTGATTATAACAACGGAAGTACTAGATGTCGTGTGTTGTAGAAACTCGATAAAATGCACAAAAATGAAGCAGTAATATAGTATTCTCTGAGTAGTATCTGGAATGTTTTTTCAAATGGAACTTGAAAATGTCTGATTACAAACTCTTCAAAGACATGAAGCTGCATCGTCAACAGCAATAAAACTAAGAGAAGTGGCATGACTGTTGGTCCTGGATAGTTGTGGAAACTGAATAAATCAGTGGACACTTGAATTAATAAAAGGTACGAAGAATGTAGTAAGAAGGGGGCATTTTCTGAGCCCAATTTACGTAGAAACTAAAATGTTTATGTGAGTATAAACCTCTTTACCGGCTTCAACTATCATATCAATAGTGACCGTGACATTCGACACGATTGTAGAAGTTAAAATAAGAGAACCCATCAACATGCCACAAGTGTGTAAAGCATACTAAGATATGTAGTAATAGGGGGACGTTCTCTTACTTTAATTCGAGTGATAGTTGATTGAAAAACAGTATGCTTATATGTGTATAACACATCGACAAGCTTCACCTTCAACTGGTGAGACCACTGTAGTGCTAAAATCTATGGTAGATGAGTCATATTTGCGCTTTTGTAACTAGTATCAATAGCAAAATTCGTATGAGTAAGATCGTTTCAAAATAGTAATGATAGTAATAGTGGCATAAGTAGTGATAGTACTATTGATGGTATGAGTGGTAGTGGTGACGATACATACATATAGACATACATACATACATACAACATACATACAGCATACATACATGCATACATACATACATACAGCATACATACATGCATGCATACATACATACATACATATATAAATATTTAGATATAGATATATACATAGAGCTAAGCACAATATATATATATATATAGAGATAGATAGATAGATAGATAGATAGATAGATAGATAGATAGATAGACAGATAGATCTGTGAGTGGGTCAGTGGGTGGATGGGTGGACAGTGGTGGGGCCTGATGCCATAACGTGCCACTCACCCAAAGGAATGTGGTGCGTATACTAGAGCCTATCCTATCCAGGTGAAGTGGTCACTGCATGATCCCTATCTGACTTGCCAGGCGGGAGATCACTTGCAGGTAGCTTTCTACATAATTGTTCCTGGAACAACACCTTCTCGTGGTATCCCTATTCCCATACAGCATGTTGTGTCATGACATGACTGGGTACCTGAAGGTATACCTGGATAAAAAGGAAGGAGGACTATCCCCCTGAACATGTGACATACATAGCCCACATAGTGGTGCTGGTATGCCCTGAGGCCCAAGAACTGACCCCCATGTATCGCCAAATAAAATGACTGGAAGTCCCTATGAAGGACTAGCAGGTGGAATTATGTTCTTAATGTCTGTGATGCCCAAAGCAGATGGAAAAAGTTGGAACCCACTTCTTTGTGGGTATCCTTGGGAAAAGAGAAAGCCAAGGGTAAATCCTACAAAAACCCAGAGTGGGGCCACTAAAGCCGCTTGGATGGCGTATCACACCACTTTCTAACAGCTCCTGCAGTCAAACTGATATTAAATGAATTACCTAGTATTCCTTTGTATTCCATGAAAATGCGATCAAGAGGGTGATCCTGATGTCTGTGATGACCAGGATCTCCATACTCATTGCCCAGGCCAGCGCCCAGAAGAAGTTATTTTGGTGCTTTTTCAAAGTTATTTTGGTGCCTTTTCAATGCAGCAAAATCAACATAATAGGCAGCAGATATGGATTTTTAAGTCCGAACTGATTGGCGTAGGGTACAGACGCTACAGACTGCTTCCAACACTTGGAGAGGTCATTTCACTGATCGGCTACTGCCCACTTTAATCCAGTGAGTCCCAGACAATAAGGTACTGATTACCACTGTATTTTTATTGTTCATATATATATATATATATAATTATATATATATATATATATATATAAATGTGTGTGTGTGTGTGTGTGTGTGTGTGTGTGTGTGTGTGTGTGTGTGTGTGTGTGTGTGTGTGTGTGTGTGTGTAATAAACATGAAGAAAGAAATCATCAGTCTTAAGACTGATCACTTGGAATGTGCCCTGCCTGGCCTCTCAGATGACCTGCAGCAGATCAAAGCAGAAAAACGGCAATCATCGACTCTGAAACAGGGATGATGGACGTAAACATAGTTGCACTTCAAGAGATTAGGCTTGCTGCAGAAGGCACGCTGAAACAGAAGGATTATACCTTCTTCCGGCAGAGAAACTCTACCTGGCAGAACTTTGTGAGGTGGCAAAATTAGAACCACTCCACCTGGTTCAAGCCTTTTGAGATGGCAAAAGAAGAATCACCCCACCCAGTTTGAGGTTTGTGAGGTGGTTGAAGAACTACTGTACATTGTTAGAGCCTCGTGAGGTAGCAAAAGAAAACCCAGTCCACCTGGGTGGAGCCTTGAAAGGTGACAGAATTAGAACCACTCCATTTAATTAAAGCCTTGCGAGGTGGTAGAAGAAGAATCACACCACCTGCCTGGATCTTCCTCAGGTGGCAGAAGAAGAACAGCCACCCAAACAGACTGTATTGCACAGTTTGGCGTCAGTGAGATGAATGAGAGACTGTTGCAACTTCATTCCTACCACAAGCTGTGCATCAACAACATGTTCTTCCAGGCAAAGCCTTGACGTAAGTCTCCTCAAGATTCCCAAGGTTCGATTGTAGGCACCAGCTGGATAGATCATCACAAGAAGAGCTGCCCTCAGCATTGTACTTCTCACAGTACTTTCACAGTGCCAACTGAGTCACAGACTATCATTTTCAAGTCTGAATACATGTAAAACCGAGCAGGCTCTACCGCATTAAACAGGAATGACGCCCACATGTCAAAACCACTACTACTATGGGCAGAAGTTGTAGTAGTAACATCAGTACATAGTAGTAGTAGCTAGGGACAGTAGTAGTACTGGTGGTGGTGTTGACAGTTATAATAGCGACAATAATGCAAGCATTACAAATCATATGTTTTTGAAACTCAACACAATACACAAAAATTGCAGTAGTAATTAGATATGCACAAAAATGTAGTAGTAATCAGACATTCTTCGAGTATTAACGTCCAGCAATTTTTCCAAATGAAGCATTTTCTCTGAACAAAAAAACCGAAAAAGTATATAAATAACTATTTCGTAGCAGCTTCTGGTTGGATTCAAAAAACAGTTTGGATCTGTATATTTCTTTCAGTGAATAGTTAAAAAGTTTGGAACAGCAGAAAACATATGAATTGGAGATGGTGCAATTGTTTTAAACATTTTCTATCAATACAAAAGT
>JAPXFY010000026.1:47796231-47911231 GCA_030674185.1 Monoplex corrugatus
ATTCAGTCCAAATGTCGACAATGTGAAATCATTATATGGAAGAGATCAGGCCAACAGTAACCATTATTATGATTTGTTTTTATTGATTATTTATATGTGCCTATTTGTACCTTGTTTGAGACAGTACTCTACTCTACTCTATTTACAATAATATAATATAATATAATATAATATAATATATATATATATATATATAATTAATGTAATGTAATGTAATGTAATGTAATGAATGTAATGTGATGTAATATGATGTAATGTAATATAATATATAAAATATAATATAATATAATATAATATAATATAATATAATAATATAATATAATATAATATAATATAATATATAAATATAATATAATATAATATAATATAATATAATATAATATAATATAATATAATATAATATAATATAATATAATATAATATAATAATATAATATAATATAATATAATATAAATATAATATAATATAATATAATTATTAATATAATATAATATAATATATAATAATATAATATAATATAATTAATTAATGTAATGTAATGTAATGTAATGTAATATGATATATAATATAATATAATGTAATATAATGTAATGTAATGTAATGTATAGATATAATATAATATAATGTAATGTAATGTATATAATTAATATGATATAATGTAATATATATAAATAATTAATGTAATGTAATGTAATGTAATGTAATGTAATGTAATGTATATATATAATATAATATAATATAATGTAATATGATATAATATAATAATGTAATATGATATAATATATAATAAATAAAATAATAGCCTGGCTAAAGCTGTTGCAGCAGTTGACGTCACAAGCTGACTACTACCAGTAACAAAACGAACACTGTAGATTGTATATCTCATACAAAGAAGCAGCAAAGCCCTGAACACCATGTTCGAGGCTAAAGACGATGGCGGCATGTTTGTTCCCCACATGAGAGAAAAAAAGCAACACACAAACTAGTCAAATATTTTATGCAAACATCACACAGGAAGAAACCTATTGCACAAAATTATGGAAAGGCGCTAAGCCAGCCACATTCCTTTTTCTTGAATGAGCTGTTATTTAAAAAAATGAAAAAAAAGGAAGAGGAGGAAGAAACAGAAGGGGGGCTGGGAGAGAGAGAGAGAGAGAGAGAGAGAGAGGGGGGGGGGTGCGTAAAATTGGACATAATACCGAGTTGTAAAAATTGAATTCTTTTACCAAAAGGTGATTCGACAGGCTTAAAAGAAACATGATAGAAATGAAAGAAAGAAAATGTTGAACAGATCTATCTATAACGAAATGAAATGGTAAATAACTAGATAAACATAAAATATCAACTGATACAATAAATAAATGAACACACACAAAGAAAAGGAAATTAGACTGAATAAAAAGATAATTTAAATTGACCTGAAGGTTGCATGACTATGTGTGTGTATGTATCCGTGAATTAAGTATGTAAACAAATATTTCTCAGTTCTGTTTGATTAGATTTTTAAAGAACCATATTGGATCTGTATGTATTATTTCAGTGAATAGTAACTAATACTTGCCAGCAGGGAACTTACGAATTGGAAGTGGTCCAGTTGTTTTATACATGTTATATCAATGCAAATATCGGGAATGGTAAAATGATTGGCAAAAGGTCAAGTTAAGTATGCATGATATGTTTAAGTGTCATCAGTGATTCATTGGTCATTCATTAACAAGCAGCTTTAACCACATGTAAATAATGTATGATGCAGTACAATAACGGTCTACAGAGCTTAAAGTCCAATACAGTATGACTAGGTCATACAATTTAACTACTACAGCTAAATTTGTAAAAAAAAAAAAAAAAAAAAAAAAAAAAAAAAAATGCGTGACCTTAAATCTCCTTGATTTCTGAACTGATATTAATAAAAATTTCAGTATGTTTCGTCCTGTTGTGAAACTAATGCCTAAGAAAAGGTCTGAGATTTTTCTTGTTTTTTGTTTGTTTGAGTTTGTTTTATGTTATATCATTATCACATGAAAAGTGTTAAAAAAAAGAGCGTAAAACATGGTTTCATAATGCAATTTGATCATCTAGCTTCTTAATTCATTTGCTTATTTTGATAAGAGAGAGAGAGAGAGAGAGAGAGAGAGAGAGAGAGAGAGAGAGAGAGAGCGGAGGGGTAAGATACAGTATTACTGAAAACTTGTTGTGACTCCTTATGGAATGAAAATTGACATAATCTGACGTCACCAAAAGTGAAAAAAAATTACAGGAGTCAGAAAATAATGACCACACAAAGCAAGATGAGTAAATGAATAACTGAAAATAAAATGCACAAAATCAGACCCACATTCTTTATTAATATAAAGCAGAATGTTTAATCACCAATTGCACAAATGCAAAATACCTCCCCCCCCCCCCCCAAAAAAAAAAAAAAAAAAAAAAAAAAAAGCCAATTTTTTAAATTAAAAAAATACACAAAAATTCGTTTAATTGTTCATTTAGGTTTACAGTCTTAATATTATGCAGTGTGTATGAGGATTAGCAGTTGTATATTTTTATAGAAGCCTTAAGCAGACTCCCGGAAGAGGGGAGGAAGTGATGGCGTGGTTATAAAACAAGAGTTACGGCGAGCCGCTGTTAAACTTGGCCCACAGACTCGGCAACAGGCCAGCAAGTCCCAAGGCCAACGAGTGATAACGCCCGCACCTTGAAAGCGACCTACTTTCTTCGCAAGCAGGCCTACTTGTGGCTGAGTTTCGAGAGGGCGTTGTTATCACATGATATACTTCGTGCATGCCTCTGTAGTCGATTGAAAACTGCATGGTCTTTGTCGTCACGTGTGAATCTGTCTGTCTGTCTGTCTGTCTGTTAATAGCAGCCTCATCTTATCAATTGTCCAAAGATGGGTGGT
This sequence comes from Monoplex corrugatus, assembly GCA_030674185.1. NCBI lineage: Eukaryota > Metazoa > Mollusca > Gastropoda > Littorinimorpha > Ranellidae > Monoplex > Monoplex corrugatus. Next base: position 47,799,131 of record JAPXFY010000026.1, read on the forward strand.
GTGTCTTACTCTATTAGTTTTATAAGATGTATGATTATCATAGATTGACTGTAAACTGATTCACTGCTTCCAAGTTTGTAGATGTAGTCAAGAGGGGGTTTTGTTGGTGGGAGTTATATAAGGTTGGTTTGTCACTGATCTGGGAAATTTTATCAGTGATGGCTGAGATAGGTCAATATTAAACACATGTGGATACTTTTTTCTTTACCGATTAACTGAATGTGCTGAAGCATTTACAAGTGTTGGAATTTCAACTGGATAAGCAAGTATTTAATTGATTTTTAATCATATTTAGATGCAATAATATTTCAGTATGGTTTGACTATCTCATTCTACGTTTGAACGTACAGTTTCCAATTTGTGCACATGCTGAAATGTGAAACATGGTATATATCGGAGAACAGGCCAACAGTAACAATTATGATTTATTTTTATTGATCATTTCCAGATTAATGTGCCTGACAGATTCACACATCCTTAATGATAATTAAATTGTTTGAGACTAATATAATATAATATAATATAATATAATATAATATAATATAATATAATATAATATAATATAATATAATATAATATAATATAATATAATATAATATAATATAATATAATAGTTCTTTGTTTCTAGATTTCCAAATAATGAAAAACGAAAACAGTGGATTGCAGCGTTGAAGAGGGACAGGTTTCAAGTCACTGAGTACTTTTTGATCGCACTGGCCAAACCACCCGTCTGAAAGACACTGCCATTTTCAACTTCCCTGCACACTTGCAGAAAGTAAATTGCAAACCTGTGTACGAACTTGGTATAGGCACTGGACAGTCGATGTTTAATTCAAATATGCCAAAGTCCCTTATGAAAGTTGTGAACAATATTCATCACAAATATTATACATAACGCATGTTCGTAACTTATATAGAAATATACACTGATACAACCGAGTTATATCAGTTATGACTTATATTTGTGATGCAATCTCCCCAAGACTCTTTTGACAATTGTACAGAGATATTGCGAGCTTCTTGATATCTTCTTCATCTCTGGAAAAAAAGAAAAACACTTGTGTTTTTATAATATCTAGACGGAATTTATTGGCACGTAAATCGTTTAGACGGCAGCAACATGAAATAACATGTACCTCATCTTCAGTGGAAGTCTGACAAAAACGACAGCTGACATTATGCTCATCAGGATGTTTGTATCTTACACTGTGACATCAACAGTCGATTCACTTGACAGTTACAGAAAATTTATCTCCAGAAACCACAAAATCACTTTGTTCTTTGTCGCTGAATTAACTCGCACACACATCTGTGCGAGTTAATTCAGCGACAGAAAGTAGCGAGAGCGAGAGCGAGAGAAAGAGGGGAGAGAGAGAGAGAGAGAGAGAGAGAGAGAGAGAGAGAGAGACAGACAGACAGACAGACAGAAAAACAGAGAGAGAGAGAAGAGAGAGAGAGAGAGAGACAGACAGACAGACAGACAGACAGAAAAACAGAGAGAGAGAGAGAGAGAGAGAGAGAGAGGACAGACAGACAGACAGAAAAACAGAGAGAGAGAGAGAGAGAGACAGACAGACAGACAGAAAAACAGAGAGAGAGAGAGAGAGCGTTTGTGTGTGCGTGCGGCGTGTGTGTGTATGTATGTGTGTGTGTGTGTGTTAATCTCTGTCTGTCTCTGTCTGTCTGTCTGTCTCTCTCTCTCTCATGTATGTGAATGCTTCTGTCCCCTATGGAAAACGCTAGAGGAAGACAAAGTGCAATTCTTGTTGTGTTGTCCAGCTTTAACATATCTCAGAATAAAACTACTGCAGAGAAAAACATATTCAGCCAAAATATTATAACAATCCATATAATTTTACAGTGTCAGATTGAATTTACTCATGTTGTGGAGTATGGCGTCTACTGTTTGTAATCTGGCCACATACAGTTAAGTAGGACTGGTTAAATATTTAAAGATAATGTTTGCTGTAGTCAATTTCCTTGATATCATTTGTTGTAGTTATCGAGGTGTTTCGTTTATGGATCAGGACGCTTACCCCACTCTTCTTTGTTCATTTACTTTTGCTGTTAGGCCCATGTTCCCCCTTCCGTAAGAGACCCTGGTCTTTATCAGTGTAACAGCAAGTCTATTTTTTTACAAAGTTGTGAAAACTTTGTTCCTGAAATAAAGATGATTTATTTGATATATTGACACAAAATTTTCTTCTTTACATTTCAGACTGACACTTATTCATTGCCTTTTTTCAGATTTATCATTTATGTCAGAGCAAGACATTAACCACGTGTTACAAAAGCGCTAGCTTAATGTGGCATTTGAGCTGGACAAAAAAATCACTTCACTGTGTGTCATGAGTCACCTGAAATCCACTGATAGAAAAAGAGCACAAGGTAGTCAGTCATTGTACGTTCTTACTGTGCTATATTTGCTCATGCACTCACTGCATACATTTAAGTTCTAATTACATTTTTATATATTTGTTAGACCTAAAACAAATTTTGTCGTATTTAGTTGTATGCTTTTTCTTCTTTTTTTGTTTTGGTCACAATGGATTTACAATATGAAACTGGCAATCGCCGTAGTGCGGCGCCACCCTTTTTCTGTTCACGTGTAAATCTGTTTAACCTCTGAAATGGACTTTGCAACAGAATGTGGCTAGGCTCAACTCCATTTTGCTATGATATTTATAATGTATGAGTGCATGCTGAACACTGACTTTAGTTTATCGTCTCATCTGACAGATCACTACCCAAGACTTAGTCCAGGGATTGGGGGGTGGGGAACCTCAACGAGTGAGGATCTATGCTACACATGAATTATACTTGTATCAGTGTCATCAATATTTATCTTAGCAATGCAAACAGTAAGATTGCAGTTCAAAGAAACTGATTTTAAGTTTGTATACATGTACATTATACTGATAAGTTTAACCACTCTAAAATGTATTGATGATTAATCATATTGTTAGATAATAGATGAGATAACAAAGTCATAAGGTGTTTAAGTATTTCTTTCAAAGTTATGTAACTGAGACACTCCCATATGCCTTCCAGTGATATGTTTCCCCAAGCTCTTTAATACATAAGGTTTGATTTGAAGTGATAAATTCTTGGGATATGAATATTAAGTGTTTTGGTGTTGCCTGTGTGATGTGCAGATAAGAAGAAGAAAAAGAAGAAGTATTGTACAGCCCCTCAGCTCACAAGAGCCTCAAGTGCTTCAAAAAAGCATGAAAGACAAAGGCAGACACACGTAAAGCAAATACATGTCAATTCCTATTGCCATGATGAAAATGATCAAAATGCTCATGAATGACTGAAGTACATATGGCATTAGTAATAATGCTGATGAGGAGATTTTTAGGTCATAGGTAGTAGTAATAATCATGTAAACAACACCACAAGACAGATTCATTATTAGTGGGCATAAGAAAGACTATAATGTCAATTATAGAATATAATGAAGTTTTAGTCATACAGTATTACATACTTTTAAAAGTCTGTGATTTTTGTGCCGTATAATTTGAACCAAAAATACTTTGAGTGAAGGATCGACAAAACACACCTTATGAGAAGTGTCTTACAGCATGCACACACACACACACACACACACACACACACACACAACACACACACACACACACACCCCACACACACACATACACACACACACACACACACACACACACACACACACACACACACACACACACACACACACACACACAGAGGCAATACTAGAACTGCATTCATGTGTGCCCCTATTGTGGTAAGCCATGCAGCACAAAGGTAACAGTATGCTAGTATTGTACCAAGACCTAATGAAAAAATGCATGATTTGTAATTTCGCTTTTCTTTCAGGATTTTGCTCTGGAATACATTGCTAAGGTCAGAGCAACAGTGACATTCAAACATGACAGCAGACCAACAGCCTCGATAAGTATTCTACATCACCAGTGGCGCTGATATGCTACAAGCAGTTAGTATTCACTTTACTTACCACACTACCAAGCAGAAATTTAAATAAAAGCAATATCTGACCAAACAATTTGCAGATAACAAAGTGCATGGCGTCATACAAGACATTAATTATAATAGCATTTTCATAACAAATTTAGGTAACTTGAACGCATTTTCTGGAAAATATGTTTTTAAAATTAGCATACATATATTTCAGCCGCATATACTGATGATGAATTCTGTCTAATACAAGACTGATCTTACCTGCTGTCAAGAAAAGTTGTGATATATTTATAGAATCTAAATGATATTTTATTTAAGACAAGAAAGAATTTTGTGATGTATGTAAACATACATTTGAGATAGATCATGTAGTTGATATGAGGTAAACTAATGTGTTGATACACACGTTTTGTTTTTACAAATGTCAAGCATAATCAATCTATTGTAGTCCACTGTTCAAATTATCATTTCCCTTGGAAACGTTTCATATGAATTTTTTTTATGTTATTCCAACATTATCCAAAATACAGCATCTCTATCCATGCAGTATTAAACTATTTACTTTTCATTTGAAATGTTTACTTCAACTTTTTTTTAATATTGATAATACACTCTTTGTACGGATTTGATATGTTTGACAATTTTAAACAGTTAACCATCACTAGAATGTGTTTCAACAGTATTTTACATCTGCAGTTGTTATAGATAGTTGGTAAAAATGTATGATTCTTAAAGAAGCCACCTGGACTTCAGTACTGAAATGAAATATCTTGACATACGAGTATATCATGTTGCTTTATAATAATTATAATAATTACAATATTTATATAGCGCAAAATTTTGATAAAATCAAATCTAAGCGCTGAAACAGACACACATGCACGCACGTACACACACACGCACACACACACACACACACACACACACACACACACACACACACACCACACACACACACACACACACACACACACACGCATGGCTATAAATGGGGAGAAAGAATAAAAGCAATGGAAAATTATAGAGAGCATATTATATACAATTATATATTACAATGTGATTCCCCTCCGAGTGGAGACAGGCTGCAGAGGGGGTTGATTGAGGTCAGGATTTCATGCAGAGGAGAAAAGGTGAGTTTTGAGAGCGGACTTGAAGGAGACAAAAGTAGGTTGCTGACGGACTGAGAGAGGAAGTTTGTTCCAGGAGAGTGGACCAGAAACAGAGAAGGCTCGTGGACCATAGGTATTGAGCTTAGTGCGTGGAAAGCGAAAAGTCAGAGGATCGGAGGCAGAGCGGAGGGTACGTGAGGGAACATAGATCTCAAGGAGGCTCGACAGGTAATCGGGGGCTGCGTTATTAAGGCTTTTGTAGCACATGGTGTCTAGTTTGTACTGTATGCGCTTTGATACAGGGAGCCAGTGAAGTTGTGCCAGGAGAGGAGATATGTGGTCAGCTTTTTTCTTTTTGAATACAAGGCGTGCAGCATTGTTTTGAATGCGCTGTAGGATGTGAATGGTGGAGGCAGGAAGACCAGACAGGAGTGAATTGCAATAGTCAATGCGAGACATTATGAAGGAGAGAACGAGTTTTGCAGTTGTTTCGACAGAGAGATACTTCCTGATCAGGCTTATACGATGGAGGTGATAGTAGCAAGATCTGGCAGTTTGAGAAACAAAGTTGTTCATGGAGAGGGTAGAGTCAATGCAGACACCAAGGTTTTTAGCTGAATCAGAAATTGGGACTGATGTGATACATAATGGGAGAGAAAGAGGAGGCAGCTGAGAAAGTTTCTGATAGGTGCCAGTGAGGATAGCTTCTGTCTTGTCGTCGTTAAGCTGAAGTTTATTGTATGTCATCCAGTTCTTAATGTCCGAATAACACTCTGTGATGCGAATCAAGAGGCGCTGTCTATTGTCAGGTGAGTCACTGTCTTGAAGTTGGGTGTCATCAGCATAGAAGTGGTGTTTTATAGAGTGGGAGTTGATGATGGTGGACAGGGGGGGGAGGTGTAAAGAGTGAAAAGAACAGGGCAAGGACAGATCCTTGTGGAACACCACAGGTCAGGTATGCAGGTTGAGAGTAAGTGCCATTAATGAGAACAGTTTGTTTTCTGTTTGATAGATATGAAGTGAACCAGGAGAGAGCAATGTCAGAGATGCCAAAAGTATGATGGAGTCTAGAAAGGAGAATACCATGATCAATGGTATCAAAGGCTGCAGACAGACCAAGGAGTGTGAGGAGAGAGACTTTGCCAGTATCAGTTGCAAGGAGGAGATTGTTGAGAATGTGTAGTAGGGCAGTTTCAGTGCTATGGCACTGGCGGTAGGCTGACTGGAAAGAATTGAGGAGATTGTTGGCAGACAGGTGAGAGTTCAGCCGGTTGAGGACAACTTTTTCAAGGAGTTTTGACAAGAAAGAGAGATTAGAGATAGGCCGGTAATTTTTTAGTTCATTTGGGTCTAAATTGTATTTCTTGAGGAGAGGGTGAACAATAGCAGACTTGAAAGAATCTGGGACAGTTCCAGTTTGAAGAGAAGTGTTGATGATGTCAGTGATGAATGGGAGGAGGGAGACAGTCGGAGTAGAGAGAACCTGGAAGAAGATCCAGTTCGCAGGTTTTGAACGAAATGGATCTGATTGTGTTGAGAATTTCTTCTTGTGAGACTGGGGTAAAAGTAGTAAGATGTGTGCCAGAGAAGGAAGGGTCAGGTGGGCATGGTTGACAGGGTGTCCTGTCAAGCCTGTCACGAAGAGTTTGTATTTTGATGGTGAAATACTTGGAGAATACAGATGGGAGTTCTTCATTTGTGTGTTTTGTTGGGAGAGGTAAATCTTTTCGTGTGCCAAGGAGATGATTCATGGTTGTAAAGAGTTCTTTTGAAGAAGAGGCATTCAGGATTTTGGTTTGGAAATAGCTTGTTTTTGCAGATGCAATGAGGGTGGATACTTTTGTTTTAGAGGCTTGGAAAAGTTGCCTATGTACAGTGAGTTTGGATTTGCGCCAGCGGCGCTCTGCTCTGTGGCGGGCACGTTTTGCACAGGCAATCTCATGAGTGAGCCAGGGGGTAGGGGGGCGGTCAGGTAAAAGACGGGTTGTGGCTGGAGCATGAGTGTCCAGAAGATGGTGGAGAGTAGTATAGAATTCATCGGCAAGGTTATGTGACTTTTCAGAAAGGTGACGGGAGGCATCAGATGAAAAAGTGGAGAGGTCGATAGATTTGAGATTGCGTCGAGTCACTGAGCGCGTGGTACGGGAAGGAGGAGAAATGTCAAGAGAACAGAGAATTGCAGAGTGGTCAGATGGAAGGGCTGAAGTTAGACGGGTAGAAAGAACTAAGCAGTTGTCAGTAGCTGAATTGTGGTGATCACGAGAAATGATCCAGTCAAGAGTATGACCTTTTTGATGGGTTGGTTCAGAAATGTGTTGAGTCATATTGTGATTGGACAGCGAGTTGATGATATGTCTTGTGTCATAACGGTGAGTGTTGTCATAGTGGACATTGATGTCACCTAGAATGATGAGATTTCCAGGTAAGAGGCAGTAGTAGTCAAGTAGTTGGTCAAAGTCAGAGAGAAACGTGGATGTGGTGAGCTTGTTGGCAGAGCTAGGTGGAGGTCGATAGACACAGGAGAAGGTGATGGGGTGAGGGGTGGATTGGAAGGATACTTCAACGTGCTCGAAAGAAGGATGGGAGAAAGGCAGAGACTGCGAGAAAGATAGGTGGGAATGGAGTGAGTCGTTGTAGAGGATGGCGATACCACCACCTCGGGATGAGCGATGGAAAGAAGCAAGCCTGTAACCACTCGGAGTGAGACTCGCATGTATAGGTTCATGACCAAGGGGGTTAAGCCATGTTTCGGTGATAAAAGCAATGTCAACATGCTCATCTGCGATGAAGTCAGCAATGACATCAGCTTTGCCATCTTTGCATGTTGACTGAGCGTTAAAAAGGCATATTTTTAGTTTATCAGAGTCACATGGCGGTGGCCGAGGTGGAGATGAAGGCGGCACCGACGGGACAGAAGATGAAGGCGACACCAGCGGGGCAGAAGATGAAGGCAGCAACGACGGGACAGAAGACGAAGGCGGCACCAGCGGGACAGAAGATGAAGGAGGCACCAGCGGGGCAGAAGACAAAGGCGACACCAGCGGGACAGAAGATGAGGGCGGCACCAGCGGGACAGAAGATGAAGGAGGCACCAGCGGGACAGAAGGTGAAGGCGGCACCATCAGGACAGAAGGTGTAGGCGGCACCATCAGGACAGAAGGCGAAGGCAAAGATGGCAGAGGAGGAGACGAAGTCTGCAGCAGCAAGGTCGAGGGCAGGGGCAGTGGAGGAGACGATGAAGGAGAAGACGAAGTGTGGTGTCGGACTGGTACAGCAGGAGGCAGGTTGTGCCAAAGATGGTGGAGACGTCCAGCACGACAGGATCGCGCAGTGCGGGGCTTACGACACAGCCCTAGTGCACGTATGCGCTGGTAGACGTCTCCACTGAGATAGCGCTTGCTGTGTTTAAAAAGTGTCAGTCAAATTTGTTTTATAAAGGACGGGTCCATAATTGCGAGCCAGTCGGGAGAGGATGATGTTTGCAGGTTGGTGTGTGGATTGGTCGTTCACAACACTTGAAACCAGAGAACCACAAAGGTTTGGGAGCTGTAGCGTTGGTCGAACACAGTAGGCCAAAATGTAAACACAGTTCACAGATTAATGTCCGACTTGAGCGGCTGAATTAAAATGATGAAAAGTATGTATAAAAACTTTAAAATCAGATTATCTGGTAAAATATTCAAAATTTTAAAAAATATATTTACATCACCATATGTCGCGATTTAAAAGGAACAAACTGATATAAAATTCAATGCATAAAATCAAATAGAACCACGATAAAATCACTGTAAAACACCACACACACTTTTGCTGCCTGCTGGCGCGACATCTGCTCACACTTTAGATATGTGAGTCATCTGTGGTGTTAGTCCTCAAACACTTTGATGCAACAAGATTAGTACGATCTTCTTACATATTTAATTTGTTTTAATATCTACGGCCATTATCTGTTATGTTAATTGTGTCAGTATGTATTTCATCATTACTCAGTATTAGTCCTTGTCATAAAGATATGAATAACAAAACTGTTAATAGCAATACATGATCAAACGTTGATGATCATAAATTTTACAACATCATAAAACATATATTTTAGTTGCATTTTCATAAAACGAACAGGGGACAAATGGCCATTCGTACAGTTTTTGTTGTTGAAAGCATGTTCTTTAAATTAGCATACATGTATGTTTTCTTGAGACGTCATACATATATACTGTTGATGCATACAGTAACACAATATTCATCTTAACTGCAATCAAAAGAGGTTGGAGTATGCTGGGTTTTTTCAGTTTTCTAAAGTTTCACTGCTCTCAAAGACACATTACTATCCTCATTTAATTGTTTTGCTGGGATTTGTCATGAAACATTTTGTTACAGCAAGGGTAGATCATTTCTGGTTTTTAAACAGGCCAGCAGATCAGCACCATTCAATTAATAATCCACATCATCCAGGGGCACCATTAAAGTATAAACAGTAGGTATTCATTGTTATTGTTATTGTTCATTTTGTTTAAAGCCCAGCTGACAGCCATATCAGGGTTATAACCATCTCAAAACACACAATACTTCAACTGGAAAGAAAAAGAAAAGAAAATTAAGTAGCCTACACATATGAATACATTTGAGCACATAATCTAAGGAGATGCCCCTGGTGTTGACTACTCTGTCCAATTTATCGCACAGGGGATCTAAAAACATACATGAATACAAACATAACATAAACATAAGTAAGGACACTAAAACATATGAAAACGGTCTAAATTACCTAAAATTGCTTCCACGTCTCATTTTTCCAGAACCAAAAGTGCACTTGATACATGTATTCAAATATCAATTCTAAGAGCAAGAACGTAAGACTTGATCAAACACATACAGGTGAATGGACCAGCAAGGCAGAAAATGACAGGAAGAAACAACAGAAAGCAAAGGGCGAAGAAAGAAACAAAAAGAGTTTCAGAAAAGAGGACATTTCTAGCGCAGAATTTCCAGAAGTTGGGGATACTATTTATACTGAAAGATCCCCTGGAGTCTCCACGGGGATGGTATTCATTATGCTTAACGCATTATCAAATGGAGATCAACTGATAACAGTATTTGATCAAACCAGTATATGATCACAATTTGCATAGCATCATACTAGCCATAAATATGAGCGGCAATTTCATAAAACAAAGGATTGGAAGATCAGTTATACACATTTTCTGGAAAGTGTTTTCATAATTTGTGTGCATGTATTTCATTTGGGAATCTCATATACTGCTGATACATGCTGTAGTACTACACTGATCATACATGCTGTCGAAAATTAGAATATATTTTTCTTAGACCGTTTTTTTTAATGTTTTTAAAATACATTGCTGTCATCATTCAGGGTTTTTTTGTGTGCATGTTATTTTTTTTGCATGCTACCAAATTATTCTGATATTCCATATTTTTGAATTATATTTTTTGAAATATGAGATATATGTTTGAGGAAAAGGAAACAGACCAAAAGCAACATCAAACTAAACCTTGGACTCTTAAAGACAGATGAAGTGATACGTCAAAAATTTAATGTACATGTTCAAAACAAATTCAGTGCTCTGGAAGACGTTGATGACAGTGAGGAACAATGGACAAAGTTGAGAAATTCGATGAATGAAGCTTATGAAGAAATCCCTAAGGCAGATAGAAAAGCAAAAAAGAGTTGGATGACTAATGAAATTTTGGGCTTGACGGAGGAAAGGAGGAAGGCAAAGAGAAACGAGGAGATATACAGGAAGATAAACAAGGAGATCAGGAATAGGTCCAATGAAGCTAAGGAAGCTTGGCAGAAAACAAAGTGCAAAGAAATGGAAGACCGACACAAAACGGATCCTCAGGGTATGTACAGACGAACTGAAGGCGTTGTCCACAGGAAAAATACATGCACATCAACTGGTTGCTTGAAATCGAAAGATGGCACGCTTATCATGGAAAAAGACAAAATATTAGACAGATGGGGAGAGTACATTAAAGACCTTTTTGAGGATGACAGAAACGAAGAACACATTATAAAAAAGAACTTTGAAGGACCACCCATAATGAAAGATGAAGTTAGAGCGGCACTGAAAAAGATGAAATCAGGAAAAGCCCCAAGGCCAAACAACATTACTACAGAGATGATTGAAGCCCTGGAAGAATTCGGCATAGAAAAAAATAAATCCTCCTAAATGAAATTTACGACACTGGAAAAATCACCAAAGATATGTCAAAATCAATTTTCATTGCACTTCCAAAGAAAACAGGGGCTTTAGAATGCGAACTCCATCGAACAATCAGTTTGATGAGTCATGTAACAAAAATCCTGTTAAGAATAATCATGATGAGGACAAGGAATAGAATCAAAAGAGAAATAGCAGAAGAACAATGTGGATTTGTGGAGGAGAAAGGAACTATTAATGCCATATACATCCTAAGAACTATCATAGAGAGGTCAATTGAGTTGAATAAGGATTTGTATTTATGCTTTGTTGACTTCACCAAGGCTTTCGATTGATCAACCAACTGGAGAGACTCAATGTTGATGGAAAAGATATACGAATAATCAGAAATATGTACTGGGAACAAACAGCTGCAATGAGAATAGAAAACAATGTAAGCTCTTTCCAAAACATCAAAAGAGGAGTCAGACAGAGTTGTGTTTTGTCACCAGATCTGTGTTCACTTTAAAGCGAAAACATCATGAGAAACCTATTTATTATATATGTATTTATTACAACAAGGCAAGACAGCTTAGTGCATGTCTGTAGTCCAGTGTGAGGAAAGGTACAGTCTGACTGTTCCCTCTGTCCTACACTCATTTACACGTGTAAGCAACAGGCAGCTTAATGCAGGTAGATCTCCAACATGGCGGCCACTTGAAGCTCGCAGTGGCCTCGTTTGGCCTCAACGCTCACAGACGGGCGTGCGCAGTCTATATATAGGATGTCTGTGGTCTGTTTTAACCATCCAACCAACCTGATTTACTATTCTCAAATCTCAGCCTAGGCGAGGAACGAAAAACCAAAGAAAGTAAATACTAAACAAATAAAATGCAATTCGACTGATAGAACTTAATATTACATCTAACATGCATGAAATACATAAAATGTAGTACAATGCATGCAGGTGAAGGGGCTAAACATTCAATTGAAGATCGAACTTTTCGATCTCTCGGGTGCAAAAATATCGAATCCGTACTTAAGCACCAGATCTGTTTTCATGAGAAACCTAGAAGAATACCCTGGATTAAAGGTTGGAGGAAAATGATAAACAACATTTGATACGCAGATGACACCGTGCTAATTGCAGAAAGTGAAAGGGACCTACAAAACCTTGTGAATTTTCTTGAAATAGAAAGCAAAGGTAAGAGATTGGAACTAAACAGCAGGAAGATTGAAGTTATGGTGATCAGTAAAAAACGTGAAATCCCCTCATGCAAAATAGCAGCAAATGGCACAACCTTGAGACAGGTTGATAAATTTAAATACCTGGGAACGATCATTTTACCAGATGGCAGATGCACATCAGAAATAGCCAGCAGAATCGGCCAAGCCAAAACAACATTCAAGAAGATGGAAAGCATTCTTACCAACAAATCCTATCAATTAACATCAGGAAGAGAGTTCTTGAATGTTATATAGAATCAATACTGTTGTACGGTTGCGAGGCATGGACAGTCAATAAGCAAAGCCAGAACAAGATTGAGGCAGCCGAGATGTGATTTCTAAGAAGGATGTTGAGAGTTCCATGGACAGCAAAGAAAACAAACGAGACAGTCTTGATGGAGGCAGACACAAGTAGATCATTCATAAGGAAGATTAGGAAAAGGCAGGCAACATTCATAGGCCATTTTATGAGGAAAGGGGAATTGGAACACCTGGTCACAACAGGAAAGCTCGAGGGAAGGAGAGCACCAGGTAGACCCAGGGAGAAGATACTAGACGGACTTGCAGAGTGGCTGAAGACAAGGAGGGTGGAAGAGATGCTTCAGGCAACAAGAGATAGAGACAAATGGAAGTCCATAATCGCCAACGCCATGCGGCAGGGCACTTGATGATGATGATGATGACTTAAGTACACCGGCCTTTGCAGAGTGATTGTAGTGGCGGCCTTTAACGCTATTCATGCTGCCATGGTAAAAACGCGCCTACCAAACTTGCTACCGAGAGGGAAACTCTTAGTATACATTAGAGACCTTTAGATTACACGTCTGGTTAACTTCAGCGTGTCAGTTTTGGTCGAGTTACGTAATAAACGTCCCGATGTACATGTAATAATAAAGCCGATTTCTCGCTTCGAGTTTGATTGATCAAGCTGAACCTGTATGTATTTAGTGTGTTACCTATCTACACTAAAAACAGCACTAGTGGCGGAGAGTGCTTGTGGCGCAGTGATACCGTGTTTTTCTATTAAATATGTGCACTGCTCTAGGTTTGTGTATTTTAAATGGTGTGTGTAAAGGTGACCTGGAAGGTCACTATACATATATATCAGAGGCGGGAAGCAGTGTTGTTGATTATTTCATATTTTCAAATGATCTCTTTGCACAGGCGACCATCAAGCCGGGTTTAAAAGGGGATATTCAACAATAGGCCATATGTTTACTTTATTAGCTATGGTACAGAAACAATTTTGTGGTAATCGTAAATTATATGTTGCTTTTAGATTTTGAGAAAGCATTCGATTCTATCAACAGACATTTACTTTGGCCTATATTGCTTAAAAATGGTATTAGAGGCAAATTGTTTCGGTGTATTAGAAGTATGGTGAAATCCAAAGTTAGATGTGGTGACCAAATGACTGAATTGATTAATTGCTCAGCAGGACTAAAACAAGGTGATGCATGCAGCCCTGTACTTTTCTCTCTTTTTATAAATGAATTAGCGATTGAAGTATTTAACAATGGAAGGCATGGTGCACTTTTTACACGGGATGCTTACGAATTGTTTATACTTTTGCTTGCTGATGATGTTGTCTTGATGTCAGAAACAAGCATTGGATTACAGACACAGATGAATAGTTTACAACGTGCATCAGCAGCACTTCAGTTAAAGGTTAATGTATCTAAAAGTAATGTTATAGTATTCAGGAAAGGTGGATATTTGGGTGCGAGAGAAAAGTGGATGTATGATGTGATGTAATGCCCATGGTAAATGTGTATAAATATTTGGGAATAATGTTCTCAACACGTTTGAGCTTTGCTGGTGCATGTAAGGATCCCACTAGCAGAGCCAAAAATGCCTTATTAAATATAATGCGTCGTTTGCATTTTCTTAATAAAAATTCTTTTGATTTATTTGTAAAATTGTTTGATTCTCAGATTCAACCTATTGTACAATACGGCTTTGAATTATGGGGTTTAGATAAAGCTGCTGCTCACTGTGAATCAGTTCACACATTTGCCTTAAAGAAATTTTTGGGAGTGGATATGCGTACCCCTAATGATTTGTGTATGGAGAGACAACAGATATCCATTATATGTAAACTCTGCCGTTAGATGTATCCACTACTGGTTTAAATTATACAGATGGAAAATTATAGAATACCTCGCAAAGCGTATAATACGCTGTGTGATTTAGATGCCAAAGGTAAACACACCTGGGTGTCGAATGTACGTGCTTGTTTGAATATGGATATGGTGTTGTATGGATTAATCAAGGTGTTGGCAATTTAAATAAATTCATACGGGAGTTTCGTCAGCGTTTGATTGACTGTGGATGGCAGAAATGGAACGATCACGTTCAAAGCAGTGACAGATTTAATATTTACAGAACTTTTTGTAATACTCGTGAAGTGAAATCATATATAACATTGAATATGAACAGACATTTTAAATATGTGACAGCAAGATTTAGATTTGGCATATCAGAAATTAATGCCCATTATTTTAGATATAGATCTCACAGAGAGAGAGTGATTTATTGTGGCCATTATGTAAAAATTCAAAAGAAGATGAAGTGCATTTTTTGCTTTGCTGTCCAGCACTACAAAATATTCGAGAGAAATTGATTCGACCTAAATATCACAGGCAACCTTCATTATTTAAAATGACTTTATTGATGTCATCAAACGCATCTGATGTTGTGTATAATCTATCTTTGTTTTTGTATAAAGCATTTAAGTTTAGAGAAAAAGCAACGTCATGATGCAGTACAATTTATGTTGCCCGTTTTGACTTTTGTCGGTGAACATGTTGCACATATACTGTGTACAAATTGTTTCATGGATTTCTGTTTTTCCATAGTATTTACATATTTAAGAGACGACAATATGTTGTTGTATAAATTAAACTTCACTGAAATGACTAGTGCGTATAGATTGATGTCTTAGGTTTGTGATTTATATGAGTATTGTTCAAATGTTAATTTCTGTTCTAGTCTATGTACAATATAACATTGATGTGATTGTCATGATGCCAAATAATAGTTTTGCTTATGTATTTGTACCCCTTCATGAGGGGCAATGGCCTATTACATGAATAAACCATCTGAAATCTGAAATCTCTCTCTCTCTGTCTCTGTGTCTGTCTCTGTCTGTCTGTCTCTCAAACTGTTTAATAGTGAAAATGAGGATGTCTGTCTGTCTGTCTGTCTGTCTGCCTGCCTGCCTGCCTGCCTGCCTGCCTGCTTGCCTGTCTGTCTGTCTGTCTCTCTCTCTCTCTCAAACTGTTTACTAGTGAAAATGGGATGTCATTTGTAACTACTGTAAATTCATCTATTTCATGTTACATAGACGGCGTAAGTTACTGAAGATGTCAAAAGAGTGCAGAAGGCAGTCCAGCAAGGTCAACAGGGGCAATGGACAACATGGGACAGTGCACTCCAAAGAAGTCTCAGCTGGAACGATATGTGGCACATGGCTCCTCTAAGGATAAGCTTCCTCCTCAGATCTGTATATGACCTGCTCCCCTCGAATGCAAACTTAGTGAAATGGGGGAAATCAGATGACCCAGCATGTCCGCTCTGTCAGAAGAAACAAACAGTGGAACATGTCCTAAGCTCTTGCAAAGTAGCGCTAGCCCAAGGAAGGTATACATGGAGGCACAACCAAGTTCTGAAAGTGGTCACAGACGTGGTTAGCGAAAAAACCATGACCCCAAACGCACCAATTGCTATGACAATGTTCTACAAAGCAGGAGGGAAACAGGTCTGGCCCGAAATTGCTATGACAACCAGCACATTGCCAAAGGGTCTTCTGGATGGAGCAGTCGACTGGGAGTGTACAGCAGACCTCCCAGAGTGGAGAAATTACCCAGATGTCATCAGCAAGACAGGCATGAGACCAGACATCGCTCTCCACTCTGACTCCTCGAAACAAGTGATTCTGATAGAACTCACTGTGCCATACGAAAGCAGAATGGAAGAAACACATATCTACAAGACCGAAAAATACGCCGGTCTTGCCAGCACCCTGAAGAAAGCAGGTCTGCGGGTCAAAATCTTCGCCATAGAGGTCGGGGCAAGAGGGTTTGTGGGCACCTCCGCTTATGATCTCATGAAACAACTCGCCATTTCTGGGAAGAAGAGGACTAGAGCCCTTAAAGCGATGGCAGAAGCAGCAGAAAGGAGCTCAAGCTGGATCTGGGCAAGGAGGAACCAAAGTGAACTTCATAAGGATTAAATTCCCTACAGACGATTGTGTGCTCTGTTAGCACATTGGTAAAACCGCGTACCGCAGTTCTGAAGCGCAGAATCGCCCAGGTTCGCTCCCCGGCGTGGGGAAAAAAAAACAACAAAAAACAACAACAACAACAGCAGGAGTCATGACCTGGATGTGGCCCGGCCCCCCGAGAGTGTAAGGAGTTCAGGGCCGAAACACTTGTCTAAAGGGGGTTACTTCTCTGAAGACTTTCTGTTGTCTAGCTCTCCCTAGAGTTTCTTTCTACCTGGGTGACTTAACTGGCTACATTGCTGTGTTGTTTCATAGTGCAGATGGAAAAAAAATATATATATAAAAAGAATTAATGCATATGTGAGAATGAATGTGAAAGCTAAATGTGGTACGGTACGAGTGTGTTGTGTGCCCTTACGTGTGTTGAATCATTATGGATTAAGGATGTCGGCGTCAGTGCGACGTTCGCCTATATATGTTTAATAATTTGCTCTTAATGTAGTTACCGAATCTTTGTGCGTTTGTAACATTGCTGTAACCCCTACTGTAATGGGCTGTTGGTCTTATACAATAAATATGGTGTTCTTCCCTTCATCTGCTCAAATGTTTGTTGGATTTTCAGCAAAGTTTGACAATCAGCTATTGTTGTGTAGTTACGTGGTTATGTATGTTTATTTGGGTATGTTTATATGCGTCTCTTTGTGAACATACATTTATATTCATCTATATATATAGGTTTTGTGTGTGTGTGTGTGTGTGTGTGTGCGTGCGTGCGTACGTGCGTGTGTGTGAATGTGTGTGTGTGCATGGGCACTTTTACATGGTGAGATAGTAAGAAATACAATTGTTGATTATTTGTAATATCACTATTCAGAGCCTGGAATTGCTAAAAATATTTTTTTGCGCGATTTTCGATTTTGATTTCCGCGGAAATCCTCGTTTCCGCGACGAATTCCAGGCTCTGCTATTTTATGCTAGCATTGTTCAGATCCACTAGAAATACTGTTAATTATTTATAGTATTACTATTTTTCCTGCCATTTTTCAGATCCACTTTGCTGTGCAATAGCACAAGCCGTTTATCTAACAGTGAAGTTGTGACACCAAACGGAAAGTGCACTAGAAGTTTGCATTAGGAAACACTGCTAGAAATGATGGTACAACATTCTCCCTAGGGCAATCTGTCCACAAGCAGTGCTGTTACGACTATTGTAACAAAAACACCATGAAACATGGTCAGAAGCGAAAAATGAATCAAGCTTCAGAAGAAGACAAGTGATATTCCCTTCGTTCAAAAAAAATTATCTCCCAGACTGACTAAAATGTTTTGTGGAGTGCTAGCCAAACCTGAGAAAAAGAGAGGGCAAAAGAAATGCTAGTGCGTACTTGATGTTCCAAGAAGACATTTTGGGCTGAGATATGATGTTTACACAAATCGTCAACTACTTTATTGAAAACAATGAATATATCAGAAGCTCAGGCCTATGTAGAAAATGGGAGAGTTCTTCCATAGAGGCACGCCTTGCTAAAAAAAATACACTAAAATGAAACAACACGGTTATTTTTGTAAGGACATGATAATTACCTGCATTCGAGTGAAGAGCAATATTTATTGTGATACATCAAGTAACTCCATGTTTATCTTCCTCATCATTGTCTAAATGAACATCACAAAAAGTCATCCTCGATGTTTCTGCATACATCATTTCATGCGGGGATTTCAATGCTAGGACACTTGAAATCCCCGCATGAAATGATGTATGCATTTTCTTTTTCAATTGTATCCGATAAACTTTCCTAACGCAATAAGATACCATCCTTAATTACATTATTTCTATACACTGGACTCCACTCAGGGGGAATATAACAAGCAATGTATGATATGTCTTTTTCCACTTGAAACAATTTGTCAAATTTTATTACTACTACGTTATTAACTGTCACGCTCACTGTCTCTTTTACAACATGACTAAATTGTCTCTAAATCAGAAGTAGCACACCCCCTGAGTTTCGTCCTTGGTTTGATAGTTTTTTTAGCTGGAGCACTATATGCAACAAAATCTGAGAAGATATTACTGAAATCAAAGTCATTGCTAATGAAAGTTTGTTAACCAGATCAAATCACAGTTATTCACATAATAAAATCAGCATCAGACAATTTATTTAATAGATTATCCACATTATAATTCAGAAAAGATAACTGTTTTGTTGAATGATTAAGCCTGTCTCATTTCCCTGTACTACCCGACCTAAGTTCTCTGCCACTAGCCTGTGTTGTGAAAGCTACAAAACCCTGTCTGTCCCCCACCCCAATCCCCCCCCCTCTTGACCTCCCCGTGCTGTGCGTGTCACACCCCGTGTCTGTCTACATGTGTGTTCCCCTCCCCTTTCTTGTTGGCTAGGCTTTATCGTCGTTGGCTGTTATGACCTGTATTATCAGTCACGTGGCTAGTATTGGGGGATTTCTTCCCGCTCTGCTGTGCTGCTCGGTGCTGCATATGGATTAGTAGCTACCTGGGCGTAGCTCCTTGTGTCTGGTCTCCTCGCGCCCACCCGTCAGCTTGCCCTTGATGAAGTAGGCTGCCTTCCCCTCGCTCCTTGCCTGGCTGACGATCGCGGTCTGCCTACGTGTTAGATCGTTGGCCACCCTTACACCGCTCCCTTCCAGCTTGGCTCTGTACTCCTTGTCTGTTAACACTGTCATTTTGTCCCTCCACTCTCGAAATTTGACAATCATTGGCTTGGGCTGGTTGTTTCTGGCCTGACCTACGCGATGTGCCCTGACAAAGTCCTCTTCACGCCACTTTTTGGAGCCTGGCACACTGTTGACGGTATCAGTCACAGCTCGTGCACACGTGTCATACGTTTCCTGATCACTAGTTTGTGGCACTCCAAACATACGGAGATTGTCCCGTCTGGAAAACTCCTCCAACCTGTCTATCTCCGCAGCCATGGATGCGATCTGATCAGACATCACTCCTACATCCTCTGACAGCTTCTTGGTGTCCTCTCTGCCCTGTGTAGCCTCAGCAAACGGATCGTTCATGTCAACTGACATGTCCTCAACAGTCTCTGCCAGTCGTCTGTTTTCTCTCTCCAAACCATCACATCTGCTGTTGATGATTTCACACTGTTCTTTTACTTGGAGCAGTTCCGATTTAATCACACTCAGATCTCCCCTGATCTCCGCCATTTGTTATTGTTGTTTCTGTTCGTGGACAGCACTGATATGGTATAGCTGTTGCTGAAAGTGCCCCACCACTGTCTGAGTACCCAACTATCACATTTTCCACATTTTTCTCCTCATTTTCTAAGGGTCCCGGATTTTTTTCCACATCATTGCTAAGGAGAAGCTTCCACATCAGCAACACAGCGTTGGCTAAGCACATAGAAACTAGTAGAATCTCATGTAGGGCGAGCTGACACAAAACAGGCTGGCCCATTTTCTCACTGTCACCCAATGGGTACACGTTTTCCATCCAAAACAGAGTTCCTTGATAATTGACAGAATTCGAAAGCACACAACCTGTTTCCCAGTCATGATTGAAAATTCATGCCACACTGTCCACACCACTGCACACTATAGCGTAATGGACGGTTCAGCCGCCTAGCAGGCACGGCCACCTTTCTCTCGTGTTTGTGGCGTTATTCTCTGTCTACAGTAGGTGTTCGACTGAATGATTTGTTGTGGTGTTGTGGGAAGTGTTGATGAAGATGTGGTCAGCAAGAGATGTCGACATGCCACCTTACTTCAAGGTTCTGTTTATTTTCTTGTTTCTACGTCTGGCCTTAGTCAGCTATTTTAAACGCCCGCCATGTTCTTCGCTATTCCACGTGCACGTGCACTCACTTCAACCCAGTTCGGCGCATGCTGCTGCCTTCGCTGTCCGTGGTAAGCCTTACGTAACTTTCTCGTGCAGAGCGTGAGTGGAAAAAAACAAAGCTCACTGTTCACAAACAAATCTACGATGCTGCGAAGCGCAATGTCACGGACATAGTGCACACTGCAAAAACGACATTCTATTCGTCGCTAGTGTCAGGTTCTCGCACATGCAAGCAGCTCTTCCAAAATATGTCACACCTTCTTGGTAAAAATAAGTCCGTTTCACTACCTTCTGTCTCAGATATAAAGCTCCTTCCGAATATGTTTGCCGAATTTTTCAGCAACAAGATTGCAACCATTCGAAACAACTTCCCGTCAACATTACAGTCTCATAACATCAGCCCGCCCTTCTCTAGCACCCCTTTGTCTGCTTTTGTTCCCGTTAGTGAAGATCTAGTGAGAAAAACGATCATGCAGACAACTCCAAAGACTTGTGAACTAGATCCAATGCCCACCAAATTTCTAATTCAGCATATAGACCTTCTTCTGCCTAGCATTACTCATATCATGAACGAATCACTCATTTCCGGCGTCTTTCCAACTGAATTTAAAACAGCCGTGTTAAAACCCCTTCTGAAAAAATCAAATCTGGACCCCAACGAGTTGAAAAATTACAGACCCATCTCCAACCTTCCATACCTCTCTAAACTTCTTGAACGACTTGTGCTTCGCCAGCTTTTCTCCCATTTGACCTCTCATTCACTTCTCAGCGATCACCAGTCTGCTTACAGGCCTGGCCATTCTACAGAAACTGTTCTTTTACGCATTGTAAATGATCTTTTGAATGCTATTGACCAAGACAAAATATCTGTTCTTCTACTTTTGGACCTTTCTGCTGCCTTTGACACAATAGATCATGACATCCTTCTCTCACGCCTGAATACAACATTTGGAATTACAAATATCGTGCTCAACTGGTTTCGATCATATCTCTCTGACAGAAAGCAAATTGTTCTAGTAGACGGAAATAGATCCTCTGAATCTACTCTCACTTTCGGCGTTCCTCAGGGCTCTGTTCTGGGCCCTGTTCTTTTCATACTCTACACCACTCCACTCACTCATCTCATTGATACTCATTCCATTCGTCATGAAATGTATGCTGATGATACTCAACTGGAACATTCTGACACGCTTTCAAACTACGATAATCTTATTCAATCTCTCCAAGATAGTGTCACAGAAGTTAAAAATTGGATGACCGAAAACAAACTGAAACTAAATGATGACAAGACTGAAGCTCTTAGACTCCTTCCTCCATCAGTTGATGCCACTTCCCTACCTCCTACTTTTGACCTAGGAAATACGCCCGTCTCATTTTCAGACAATGTACGTGACCTTGGCTTTTTCCTTGATAAAGAGATGTCCATGAAACATCATATCAGTAAAACCTGTCAAGTAGCCTACCATGAACTCAGACGCATCAGCTCTATACGTCGCTACCTCACAGTTGATGCAACAAAAACACTTGTCAGTTCTTGTGTACTATCTAGACTAGACTATTGCAATTCTCTTCTTGTCGGTTCTCCACATACCCTGATCAGACCACTACAACAAGTACAGAACTCAGCAGCCAAAATAGTGTGCAAAGCAAAAAGATCGGCACATTGTACACCCCTTCTACGAGAGTTACACTGGTTACCTATTGAACAAAGAATCAAATACAAAGCTTCTTGTCTCTGCTACCAAGTCATAATTGGCACTGCGCCTAAATACCTTTCTGACATCTTTACGATCTATGTACCACCCAGATCTCTTCGCTCTGCTACCGATGATAGAACATTCCGCGTTCCAAAATATAAACGAGAGAGGCATGGTGGTCGAGCTTTTTCATCATCTGCTGTGCAGATGTGGAACTCCTTGCCTCACAATCTCCGTCACAGCCCTTCATTTCCCTCCTTTAAAACTAGTCTGAAGACTTTTCTCTTCCAGCAACATTTCTTGTAGACCCTCTTCCTGCCGCTCTGTATTTTTGATGTGCGTGTTTTTGGGTGTAAATGCGTGCGCGTGTGTGTTTGTGTGCGTGCGTGCGTGCGTGTGTGTGTGGTTTGTGTGTGTGTGTCTGTGCGTGTTTGTGTGTGTGTTGGTGTGTGTCTGTGAGTTCGTGTGTTTGTTTTACTTTTATTGTTGTTGTAAAGCGCTTTGTGCAAGTGGAAAGCGCTCATAAATAACCATTTATTATTATTATGAGTGACAGCTGCAGAAGATAGATGTACGACACGAAAATATCCGTGTCACTGTGACACACTGACATCCATTTGTGTTCACGTCACTGTCTTTTTTCTTAAGTCCATTCGCAATTACTTTTCCCTTAAACAGCCCCATTGTTCTTGTTTTTGTTCTTGTTGTTTAGTGTCCACAATCAACACGTTGATTATTCTGACACTATCACACGGGGGGTGGGGGGATGGGGGGGGGGGTACGCAAAAAAAACAACAATCCTACTTCTACTACTCTTTCCACTCATTCGCACTCTCCAAATGCATAAGTCCACTATAGTCGAGTTGTAGGTCACAAACACTTTTATCTCGACTAAGAAATTTGACTGCTAGTCTCGCACAACAGATACAATTTGGACTTTGCTGTTCCTGCTGATCTCACAGCCAGTGGCGGAGAGTGCTTGTGGCGCAGTGATACCGTGTTTTTCTTTTTGAAGCCAAGAAGACGAGTTCACATGAGTCTTGGGTATTATTATCATTATCATTATCACTAATATTATTATTCTTATTGTTGTTTTTTATTATTGTTACTATTATTATTTAATTTCGTTAAACAGTTTAACAAAATGCATTGATTGCAAAATTATTTAAGATATTTTTCTATTGTTGTTTTTTAATTGTGTTGTTGTTGTTTTTAAATTGACATTCATAAACATTTCAGATTTTTTCTCCTTCATCTGCTCAAATTTTAAGTATGTATTTTTCATTGTTTTAAGTAGGTATTGATTCATTCAATTTCTTCTTTTAATTTAATACAGTCATTTTGGTTAGTTTTTTATTCCTAATTTTAAGTATGTATTTTTCATTGTTTTAAGTAGGTATTGATTCATTCAATTTCTTCTTTTAATTTCATTTTCTTCTCTGCCTTCATTTCTTGTTGTTGTTGATGATGATGACGATTGTTTTCCTCTCTCTCTCTCTCTTCTCTCTCTCTCTCTCTCTCTCTCTCTCTCTCTTCGCCTTCATCTCTCTCTCTCTCTTTTTTTTTTAATATTTCACTCTTTTCTTGTTTCAGGTTTTCTCTCTCCCTAATTCCACATTCACTCCCCTTCTCTCTCCCCCCCCCCTTTCTCTCTCTCTACATCCCTTTTCTCCTTCATCTGCTCAAATGTTTGTTGGATTTTCAGCAACGTTTGACAATCAGCTCTTGTTGTGTAGTTACGTGGTTATGTGTATTTATTTCGGTATGTTTATATGCGTCTCTTTGTGAACATACATTTATATTCATCTATATATATGTGTGTGTGTGTGTGTGTGTGTGTGTGTTTGTGTGTGTGTGATAGTAAGAAATACAATTGTTGATTATTTGTAATATCACTATTTTATGCTAGCATTGTTCAGATCCACTAGAAATACTGTTAATCGTTTATAGTATTACTATTTTTCCTGCCATTTTTCAGATCCACTTTGCTGTGCAATAGCACAAGCCGTTTATCTAACAGTGAAGTTGTGACACCAAACGGAAAGTGCACTAGAAGTTTGCATTTAGCAAACACTGCTAGAAATGATGGTACAACATTCTCCCTAGGGCAATCTGTCCACAAGCAGTGCTGTTACGACTATTGTAACAAAAACACCATGAAACATGGTCAGAAGCGAAAAATGAATCAAGCTTCGTTCAAAAAAATTTATCTCCCAGACTGACTAAAATGTTTTGTGGAGTGCTAGCCAAACCTGAGAAAAAAAAAAAAAAAAGGGGGGGGGGGGAGGAATGCTGGTGCGTACTTGATGTTCCAAGAAGACATTTTGGGCTGAGATATGATGTTTACACAAATCGTCAACTACTTTATTGAAAACAATGAATATATTACAAGCTCAGGCCTATGTAGAAAACGGGAGAGTTCTTCCATAGAGGCACGCCTTGCTCAGAAAAATACGCAAAAATTAAACAACACGGTCATTTTTGTGAGGACGTAATAATTACCTGCATTGGAGTGAAGAGCAATATTTATTGTGATACATCAAGTAACTCCTGAAAAGATTCTTGAGTGTTTCTTAGTGTCATCAATAGAAAACGTTTTTGAGAAGGAAGAAATAGAAATCAGTGGGACAGCCGCAGAGTTTTTTTTTTCTATCAGATATGAAGCATACTCAATCATCTAGACAGGACTATCCATCCTGTGCAGATGTGGTAGGGGAGACTTGTCCAAAAATATTCAGTTATTGTTGAGTGGCCATGTCCTCAGTTTCATCATCTCTCCATCTTGCCATTTCGGTTTGTAAACAAGGTAACGGACTGGATCCGAATGGGTGATGCTTTGCGAAATGGCTACAGTGTGGCGTCGGAAGCTGGGTGGTGATTGTCCAATCAGCGGTGAGGCATTGTTGCTCTGGGTCCCATCCAGCACCCTTGTGTTTTCATGTTAACCTGACCTACATCCTGGCTGTTGGCTTCATGGAACCAGGCCTGCTGATTGCAGGGAGAGTCGTGGTGACAGCTCGGAAAGACGACAAACTTGGGATCCCTTTTGGGAGCATGAAAAGCAAAACAGGATGTGTCTGGAGCATCATGACTGGCCGTTTATATGATGGCACGAACATTCCCTCTCTCTCTCCCTTGCTGTGCTGGACCTGGCTGGTGTGCTTCGTGTGTCTATGTGCCGACGTTTTTAATCTCCCCACGTTGGCATTCGTCTTGTAAACAAAAAACAACAATAAAAGCAAAAACAAAGCAAACAAACGAAAACAATATACATATATATAACAAAAACAAAGCAAACAAACAGAAACAATATACATATTTATGTATGTATATATATATATACATGTTTATATATGTATACATATATAAACATACATGTATGTATATGTTTATGCGTGTGTGTGTGTGGTGTGTGTGTGGGGGGGGGGGGTGATCGGCTCTTAACTAGAGTTGAGTGTGCTACGGTCTTGTTGGGAAGACTGGGACAACACAGTCGAGTCTCATCCATTTCACGAATAGGTCATTGAGGGTACTGCTCAAATCTCATGACCAGCACTGTAGTATCTGCATCTCTCGAGCCTGGCTGACACCAGGGTATATCACACGATAACAAGCGTAGAATGTACAGTCTCCATTTTTCAGAATGGAATCCCAAATCATCATGATCACAATCCCCTTTACCAGTCAGTAATCCCTTGCGCTAACAAATGCCAGTCTTGCTGCGCTAACAAGTGCCATCATGGTGCGCTAACAAGAGCCAGTCTTGCTGCGCTAACAAGTGCCATTATGGTGTGCAAACAACTGCCATCTTGCTGCACTAACAAGTGCCAGTTTTGCTGCGGTAACAAGTACTATCATGGTGTGCTAACAAATGCCAGTCTTGCTGCGCTAACAAGTGCCAGTCTTGCTGCGCTAACAAGTGCCATCATGGTGCGCTAACAAGTGCCATTTTGCTGCACTAACAAGTGCCAGTCTTGCTGCGCTAACAAGTGCCATCATGGTGTGCTAACAAGTGCCAGTCTTGCTGCTCTAACAAGTGCCATCATGGTGCGCTAACAAGTGCCACCTTGCTGCGCTAACAAGTGCCATCATGGTGTGCTAACAAGTGCCATCATGGTGTGCTAACAAGTGCCATCTTGTGCTAACAAGTGCCATCATGGTTCGCTAACAAGTGCCATCATGGTTCGCTAACAAGTGCCATCATTGTGCGCTTACAAGTGCCATGGTGCGCTAACAAGTGCCATGGTGCGCTAACAAGTGCCATCTTGCTGCACTAACAAGTGTCATCTTGCATGCTTCGCTAACAAGTGCCAGTCTTACTGCGATAACAAGTGCCAGTCTTGCTGTGCTAACAAGTGCCAAGTCTTGCTGTGCTAACAAATAACCAGTCTTGGTGTGCTAACAAGTGCCAGTCTTGCTGCTATAACAAGTGTCAGTCTTGGTGTGCTAACAAGTGCCATCTTGCATGCTGCGCTAATAAGTCCCATCTTGCATGCTGCGCTAACAAGTGACATCTTACATGTTAAGCTAACAAGTGCCATCTTGCTGTACTAACAAGTGCCAGTCTTGCTGTGCTAACATGTGCCAGTCTTGCTGCGCTAACAAGTGTCATCTTGCTGCGCTAACAAGTGCCATCTTGCATGCTGCGCTAATAAGTCCCATCTTGCATGCTGCGCTAACAAGTGACATCTTACATGTTAAGCTAACAAGTGCCATCTTGCTGTACTAACAAGTGCCAGTCTTGCTGTGCTAACATGTGCCAGTCTTGCTGCGCTAACAAGTGACATCTTGCTGCGCTAACAAGTGCCATTTTGCATTCTGCGCTAATAAGTCCCATCTTGCATGCTGCGCTAACAAGTGCCATCTTGCTATGCTGGGCAAACAAGTGCCATCTTGCATGCTTCGCTAACAAGTGCCATCTTGCATGCTGCTCTAACAAGTGCCATCACGCTGCGCTAACAAATGCCATCACGCTGCCCTAACAAGTGCCATCACGCTGCCCTAACAAGTGCCATCACGCTGCGCTAACAAATGCCATCACGCTGCGCTAACAAATGCCATCACGCTGCCCTAACAAATGCCATCACGCTGCGCTAACAAGTGCCATCACGCTGCGCTAACAAATGCCATCACGCTGCCCTAACAAATGCCATCACGCTGCGCTAACAAAGCCATCACGCTGCCCTAACAAATGCCATCACGCTGCCCTAACAAATGCCATCACGCTGCCCTAACAAATGCCATCACGCTGCCCTAACAAATGCCATCACGCTGCCCTAACAAATGCCATCACGCTGCGCTAACAAATGCCATCACGCTGCCCTAACAAATGCCATCACGCTGCCCTAACAAATGCCATCACGCTGCCCTAACAAATGCCATCACGCTGCCCTAACAAATGCCATCACGCTGCCCTAACAAATGCCATCACGCTGCCCTAACAAGTGCCATCACGCTGCCCTAACAAATGCCATCACGCTGCCCTAACAAATGCCATCACGCTGCGCTAACAAATGCCATCACGCTGCCCTAACAAATGCCATCACGCTGCCCTAACAAATGCCATCACGCTGCCCTAACAAATGCCATCACGCTGCCCTAACAAATGCCATCACGCTGCCCTAACAAATGCCATCACGCTGCCCTAACAAATGCCATCACGCTGCGCTAACAAATGCCATCACGCTGCCCTAACAAATGCCATCACGCATGCCCTAACAAGTGCCATCACGCTGCCCTAACAAATGCCATCACGCTGCCCTAACAAATGCCATCACGCTGCCCTAACAAATGCCATCACGCTGCCCTAACAAGTGCCATCACGCTGCGCTAACAAATGCCATCACGCTGCCCTAACAAGTGCCATCACGCTGCCCTAACAAATGCCATCACGCTGCGCTAACAAATGCCATCACGCTGCCCTAACAAATGCCATCACGCTGCCCTAACAAGTGCCATCACGCTGCGCTAACAAATGCCATCACGCTGCCCTAACAAGTGCCATCACGCTGCCCTAACAAATGCCATCACGCTGCCCTAACAAGTGCCATCACGCTGCGCTAACAAGTGCCATCACGCTGCCCTAACAAGTGCCATCACGCTGCGCTAACAAATGCCATCACGCTGCCCTAACAAATGCCATTACGCTGCCCTAACAAATGCCATCACGCTGCCCTAACAAATGCCATCACGCTGCCCTAACAAATGCCATCACGCTGCCCTAACAAATGCCATCACGCTGCCCTAACAAATGCCATCACGCTGCGCTAACAAGTGCCATCACGCTGCCCTAACAAATGCCATCACGCTGCGCTAACAAATGCCATCACGCTGCCCTAACAAATGCCATCACGCTGCCCTAACAAGTGCCATCACGCTGCCCTAACAAATGCCATCACGCTGCCCTAACAAATGCCATCACGCTGCCCTAACAAGTGCCATCACGCTGCCCTAACAAGTGCCATCACGCTGCCATAACAAGTGCCATCACGCTGCCCTAACAAGTGCCATCACGCTGCGCTAACAAGTGCCATCACGCTGCGCTAACAAGTGCTATCATGGTGCGCTAACAAGTGCCATCACGCTGCGCTAACAAGTGCCATCTTAATAATATTTGCATTCTGCGCCAACAAGTGCCATCTTGCTGCGCTAACAAGTGCCATCTTGCTGTGCTAACAAGTGCTGTCATGGTGCGCTAACAAGTGCCATTTTGCTGCACTAACAAGTGCCAGTCTTGCTGCGCTAACAAGTGCCATCATGGTGTGCTGACAAGTGCCATTTTGGTGTGCTAACAAGTGCCATCTTGCTGCACTAACAAGTGCCAGTCTTGGTGTGTTGACAAGTGCCAGTCTTGGTGTGCTAACAAGTGCCATCTTGCTGCACTAACAAGTGCCAGTCTTGGTGTGCTAACAAGTGCCATCTTGCTACGCCAACAAGTGCCATCCATGTTGCTTCGCTAACAAGTGCCAGTCTTGCTGCGCTAACAAGTGCCAGTCTCGCTGCGCTAACAAGTGACATCCATCTTGTTGCGCTAACAAGTGCCAGTCTTGGTGTGCTAACAAGTGCCATCTTGCTGCACTAAGTGCCAGTTTTGCAGTGCTAACAAGTGCCATCCATCTTGCTGAGCTAACAAGTGCCATCCATCTTGCTGCGCTAACAAATGCCAGTCTTGCTTCGCTAAAAAGTGCCATCATGGTGCGCTAACAAGTGCCATTTTGCTGCACTAACAAGTGCCAGTCTTGGTGTGTTGACAAGTGCCAGTCTTGGTGTGCTAACAAGTGCCATCTTGCTGCACTAACAAGTGCCAGTCTTGGTGTGCTAACAAGTGCCATCTTGCTACGCCAACAAGTGCCATCCATGTTGCTGCGCTAACAAGTGCCAGTCTTGCTGCGCTAACAAGTGACATCCATCTTGTTGCGCTAACAAGTGCCAGTCTTGGTGTGCTAACAAGTGCCATCCATCTTGCTGAGCTAACAAATGCCATCCATCTTGCTGCGCTAATAAGTGCCAGTCTTGCTGCGCTAACAAGTGCCATCCATCTTGCTGCGCTAATAAGTGCCAGTCGTGCTATACTAACAAGTGCCAGTCTTGCTGTGCTAACAAGTGCCAGTCTTGCAGACGTGACTAAACCGGAGCTTCTGACCTGATGTGGTGTTGCAGACAGCATGGCTGCTAGGTCCGTCATGGACCAGGTGGAAGAGCTGCTGGCCCAGAGGAGGTTGTACGAGCCCGCCCACGAGATGGTGGAGAAACTGTGGCTGTCCAGGGAGCGTGAGGAGGACAGGGAGAGGGCCCTTCTCCGCATGCGGGACATCGCCAGAGACAACATCTCGTCCGGCAGAGACGCAGCTGCTGGTCAGAAATGGCTGTCGGATGCCGCACGAGCCCTGGATGTGCTCCAGGTCAAAAGGTCGGGCTGGATCACCTCCAACATCGCTCCTATCGGTCGTTCACCACGAACACCAAAGCTCCCGCCCGCTTCTTCTCAAGCCGGTGGTGGTGACTCAAGGTTTCTGGCAGCTTCTCATCCGACAGGACCTGAACCGAAGCTCCCAGAGGCTCCTACACAGCAGACGGGTCGTGGCCGCGGCCGTGGCCGTGGAACAAGGCCAGCAGAACCTTACAGGGAGGACGTTCCCACAGTCGGGTCTTCAAGGTTTCCGGCGGCCACTAGTCAGACAGCCCCACCAAGCTACGGAGCGGCTCCCGCATCAAGGTATCCAGAAGCTCCCAGTATGGAGGGCCCTACAACAAGGTTTCCGCCAGCTTCCAGCCAACCAGCCCCTCCAGTCACAGTGGGCAGAACGAGGTATCCGGGTGAGGGCGACAAGAGCCGACCTCTTAAACCTCGTGCCTTTGACTCCCACTTTCATCTGGACAGGACCATCAGGGCCATGCGGCTGCCGTCAGATTCCGGGCTGCAGGATCTCATTGATGGAACCCACGTGGACTCCAGGAAGGAAGTCAGGCTCGTCGGCATCTGCGCTGTCTTCTGCGACCCAGGCACCTACCCTACCCAGCGAAATCTCCGAGACTTTCCCGAAGACATGGCGATAGTGGCTGGATTCTACCCCCGGCACTGTGCCATGTACCCCAGAGCCAAAATGGAAAACGGTATCGCCAAACTGGTCGAGCTGGTCCGCTCATCGCGAATCGTCGGCTTTGGAGAGATCGGCCTGGAGCACACTGAGGCTATGGACACGTGGCACGTGCAAGCTGCCGCTATAGAGAAGATGTTGCCCTTCTGCGAGCGCCGCCACGTGCTCATCCTCCACTGCAGAGGAATACAGGGGGACAGCGGCGCTGAGGCCTACCTGCTTCTTCTCCACCTCGTGAAGAAAGGCATACCCCGGGACCAGAAAATACAACTCCATTGTTTCACAGGGGACGAGTACGTCCGTGATCGGTGGTTGGAGACCTTCCCCAACCTGCATTTCGGGTTCACCCGCCTGGCCGACTCCTTCAACATGCAGCAGGCCCAGGCGCTGCGAGGGATAAGCCTGAACAGGATCCTGCTGGAGACGGACGCCCCTTACTTCACCAGCAGAGGATGTGCAAAAGCAGGGGAAGAGGGCGTGAGTGGGGCCTTCCTTGGACCCCAAGGAAGCGGAACTCCGACCTGATCACCCGCAGGGCCCACTGGCTTGCGGGCAGCCTTTCCCAAGCGTCTATGTGTCAGGACAGACTGCCCACAGGATTGCCTGTGGGGGTGATGGCTTCAGGCCGGGGGTTTGTCATTGGGGGTGAGCCGGCTGAGAAGAGGTCGGCTTTCAGACCGTAGATCGGGAACCCGACCGGCCCATGTGCTGTTGCCTCGCCCTTGCCGCTTTCGGCCTTAAGGAGGCGGGAAACCTCGCCTGTGGAGGCCCCTGGGAAGGGGGAGCTGCTGGAGCAGGGCGCTTCGCCGCGGGGCGAGAGGGACCAGAGTGAAAGGCGAGGTCCCTCCTGATGTCGGCCTGACTCTTGATGGTGGCCTGCATGGTTCCCAAAGAGGGAACCAGACCAAACTGGCACAGCTCTCAAGGAAGCCCTGGCGGAAGAGGAACAGGCGACCAAAGATGCTAAAAGAACAGCATCTTGCCTCGCCAGGACTGAGTTGAGGTGCAGTCTGGCGAAGGCATCGGCTGAATACCTGAGACCTTCTGCCATAGACTGTATGAAAGCCACAATGGCGGGCGAGTCAGGTGACTGACGGAGAGCAAAGGACTCTTAGTCTGGGTCCTTAAGGGCAGACACCAGATCCCCCAAGAAGGAATCCATCACTGAGACCGCCTCCAGACCCCTCCTTGCCGTCTCCTCCCAGTCAGCCAGGCAGCGCTCCGGAAGGGAGATGTGCTGCTGCTGGGCCTGAGACCTCTCCTGCACTAAAAGGAGTTCTTCCTGTGTGAGGGAGAGTGGCGACTCTGGAATGGCCTCATGGGCCGTGAAGACCTTTCTGTGGAAAGGGAGTTTCTCTGGCTTCAGGAATTTCCCACAAGCCAGAGCTCCAGGGAAGTCAGGCACGGAGCCTGGAAGGATGTCCTGTGCTTCCGTGCCCCTCACCTTGCTTTGGGCCCTCCACTATGCCCAACTCTTTTAGTAAAAAGGAGGCTGGGGCTGAGAGAGAAGGGCACCCAAGGCGAGTTCTGCCGCAGAAGAGCAGGGAGCCTTGGCCTCCTGTGCAGTGCACAGGGCTCCAGGCAGGTGTGATGCCAGCCGTTCGACCACTTTGGAAAAGGAAAAGGAAGCGGGGCCAGAGCCCTCATCCTCTGGTTCCGAGTCCGTGTCCCCTATCCCGCCTATAGAGGTGGCGATGGACCGTGGAGTGCCCGAATGTTGGGAAACTCCAGACGGGCCTGGGTCCGAAGCCCCAGGAAGCACCCCTGGGGGGGGGGGGGGGGAATCCAACACTGGGGAGGGGGCAGAGGGGCGGGCAAGGCAGAAGCCTGCACCGGTGGGGCGCCGGGCATAAAGCCGGGCCACCAAGTATACCCTGTGGACGAGGCCAGGGGAAATCCCATAAATGGGAAGTGCTGCCATGGCGCCATGTACGGTGCCGTGGGAGGCGCCATGGGCTGAGCCCATGGAGTCCCAAGACCCTGACCCCATGAAGAGGAGGGCCCGGCCTGCTGGTAATGGCCCTTGCGGGTCAGGGGATCCCCAATGCCCGAGGGGCCAGCCCGCTGCGGGTCGCTTGGCATATGTGTATATATATATATATGTATAAAGAGAGAGAGAGAGGTAAACAGATAGACAGACAGACAGACAGACAGATAGATAGATGGATGGATGGATGGATGGATGGATGGATGGATGGATGGATGGATGGATGGATGGATAGATAGATAGATTAAATAGATAGATTAAATAGATAGATCGCATAGATAGCTGTATATTTGTATCACTACAATAATTATAGTCTGCATTATTGGAACTACAGACTGATACAAAGATAGATACAAAACCCATACATCAAGACCTTGTCAACACATAGGGCTCATGTGCAGGCTTAACAGTTTCGCGACATGACACGAGAATCGTCGCTACGCCTGCCTATGCCATCAGGACACGTAGCAAGCCCGCTCGCTACAGCCGGAATAGCGCTGAGGACACGTAGCGAGAATGCTCCCTACGCCTATTCTAAAATTATCTGCGTCAGTTCGTCATTAGAAATTCCTTCACAGCTTATAGAAACTACACAATGGAACCCTTTACGTCATCTGATACTATTTTTTCAACTTAAAGGGGACAATATCATTTGTTAATTTGTATCAGATGCTACCAACCCAGATGCTTTGTCTCTTCAAGTTCCCAGCGTCGTTCAGACAGCAGTAAACAACACGTTCAACTTTCACGGCCGCCGAAGTAGCAGAACTGATCATGCAGGCCGGTTCTGAAGATGATCTAGACATTGATCATTATGAAAGCAGCAACTAAAGTGCTGAAGTGGAAGATTTTGAGGACGATGTGCCGCAAAACGACGACGATCCCGCATATTCAACGGATGAAGACGAAGTTGAAGCAGACGAACAAAGTGCGAGTGTCGCTGACAGTGACATCTTTCACTCAGGTAGTCAGGCAACAAATCATTCGGTCTTGGAGCCAGATTTTTATCTAGAAATAAGTTGTCCTGATCAATGTGAAGCCGACACTGAGGTTGACTTTGCCAGTGACGACAGTGGCGATGAAGATAATACACCACCTGGGTGAAAAATCTTCGGAAATTTCTGCAAATACCTGTTTTCTCAGCTGCCAAAACATGCGGTTTGCAGCCCTTCGTTTTTCAAGACATCACCAACCCTACACCAGTATATTCCATTATGTTACCATTATGTACTAAAGTGTTGAAATATTGTCTGTTATGTTTTTTTCTACAGTTTTTTGGCCATCATATGCTATAAATAACACTTTGTATGAATCTCCTGTGGCTGTTTGGGATTTTTGATTTTGACACTTACGTTGACATTTTCAAAAGCCCAAAATACTAATTAAATGGATCTTTACAGAAATTATTTTTACTTCACCGGTAAGATAAAAGAATGACCTGCAAAAGTTGTTCTAAATCAATAAGCTAGCTTTTACGGCCTATTCAATGAAATTAAATAAAAATGACCAAAATAGGGTGTCCTCAGGGCATTTCTGCTTCCTGTCCCCAGAGTGCACAAGGCATAGTGGCTGTAGTGAGGCAGTGTTGTGAAAAGGTTAAGGCTTATGCCATGGTTATTTAAATCTCCTTCACAATATCGAAAGAACAGCAATGGAGATCAGGCTCCACCTCAGTGCGAACAAAACAGAGTTCATCTGCCTGAATCAAGACGCATCAGAAGGTATGAGAAGTCTCAATGGAGATGCGATCAAACAAGTTCAAGACATCAAATACCTTGGCAGCTACATTGACTCCATAGAACAAGACGTCAATACCAGACTCGGAAATGCCTGGGGTGCTCTAAATCAACTGGACAAAATCTGGAAATTCAGTCTACCAGACAACCTGAAAAGGAACTTCTTCCCAGCAGCAGTAGAGTCCGTTCTTATATATGGCTCAATCTCTTGGACCCTAACAACGACATTGGAGAAGAAGATTGATGGAGCATACACACGAATGCTACGTGCAGCCCTGAACAAATCCTGGAGAGAACATCCAACAAACAAAGAGTTAAATGGTAAGATCCCACCAGTCAGTAAATCAATATGTCAACAAAGACTGCCTTTCGCGGGACACTGCTGGCGTAGCAAAGAAGAACTGGTAGGAGATGTTCTACTATGGAGACCCAGTCACGGCAAACAAAGACCAGGACGTCCAAAGAAGACCTTCATCGACCAACTGATCGATGATATGGGTTGTCAGTATGATGAACTACATACTGCAATGTCTGACAGAGAGGGATGGAGGAAACGTGTCATGGATAGCCGAGCAAGCTTGACATTGAACTGAACTGAATTTAAATCTTCTCCATTGCATGGCTGATTCAGTGTCATCAGCGCATGTGGAACTAATACCAACGCGGAGAGTTATCTTGAGAAACAGAAACTGAAGAATCTTAGGGGAGTTTAGGACAGCCACAGCACTCCTCTAGTGGACTCTGTTCTGGGCTGTTGTCTTCACCTTGCGCTCAGCTTCTGATAATCTTTCCCTTCAGGTTCCTAGATTTATAATATATATATTATCAACAACTCTGTTCTGGGCTGTTGTCTTCACCTTGCGCTCAACTTCTGATAATCTTGCCCTTCAGGTTCTTAGATTTATAATATTTATATTATCAACGACTCTGTTCTGGGCTGTTGTCTTCACCTTGCGCTCAGCTTCTGATAATCTTTCCCTTCAGGTTCCTAGATTTATAATATATATATTATCAACAACTCTGTTCTGGGCTGTTGTCTTCACCTTGCGCTCAACTTCTGATAATCCTGCCCTTCAGGTTCTTAGATTTATAATATTTATATTATCAACGACTCTGTTCTGGGCTGTTGTCTTCACCTTGCGCTCAACTTCTGATAATCTTTCCCTTCATGTTCCTAGATTTAAATTCATATTATCAACGACTCTGTTCTGGGCTGTTGTCTTCACCTTGCGCTCAACTTCTGAAAGTCTTGCCCTTCAGGTTCCTAGATTTATATTTATGTTATCATGTAACAAAAATCCTGTTAAGAATAATCATGATGAGGACAAGGAATAGAATCAAAAGAGAAATAGCAGAAGAACAGTGTGGATTTGTGGAAGGGAAAGGAACTACGAATGCCATATACATCCTAAGAACTATCATAGAGAGGTCAATTGAGATGAATAAGGTTTTGTATTTATGCTTTGTTGACTATACCAAGGCTTTCAATCGGGTAAGACATGAAGAATTGATCAACCACCTGGAGAGATTCAATGTTGATGGAAAAGATCAATGAATAATCAGAAATATGTACTGGGAACAAACAGCTGCAATGAGAATAGAAAACAATGTAAGCTCTTTCCAAAACATCAAAAGAGAAGTCAGACAGGGCTGTGTTTTGTCACCAGATCTGTTTTCACTTTACAGCGAAAACATCATGAGAAACCTAGAAGAAGACCCTGGATTAAAGGTTGGAGGGAAAATGATAAACAACATTTGATACGCAGATGACACCGTGCTAATTGCAGAAAATAAAAGGGACCTACAAAACCTTGTGAATATACTAGAAATAGAAAGCAAAGATAAGGGGTTGGAACTAAAAACTAGGAAGACTGAAGTCATGGTGATCAGTAAAAATCATGAAATCCCCTCATGCAAAATAAAGCAAATGGCACAACATTGACACAGGTTGATAAGTTTAAATACCTGTGAACGATCATTTCATCAGACGGCAGACGCACTTCAGAAATAGCCAACAGAATTGGCCAAGCCAAAACAGCATTCAAGAAGATGACAAGCATTCTTACCAACAAATGCCTATCAATTAACATCAGGAAGAGAGTTCTTGAATGTTATATAGAACCGATACTGTTGTACGGATGTGAGGCGTGGACAGTCAACAAGCAAAGCCAGAACAACATTGAGGCAGTCAAGATGTGGTTTCTAAGAAGAATGTTGAGAGTTCCATGGACAGCAAAGAAAACAAACGAGACAGTCTTGATGGAGGCAGACACAAGTAGATCATTCATAAGGAAGATTAGGAAAAGACAGGCAACATTTATAGACCATATTACGAGGAAGGGGGATTTGGAGCACCTGGTCACAACGGGAAAGCTGGAGGGAAAGAGAGCACCAGGTAGACCCAGGGAGAAAATACTCGACGGACTTGCAGAGTGGCTGAAGACGAGGAGGGTGGAGGAGATGCTTGGGGCAACAAGAGATAGAGACAGATAGAAGTCCACGATCGCCAACGCCATGCGACAGGGCACCTGATGATGATGATGATTATCAACGACTCTGTTCTGGGCTGTTATTTTCACCTTGCGCTCAGCTTCTGATAATCTTGCCCTTCAGGTTCTTAGATTTATATCTATATTATTAACGACTCTGTTCTGGGCTGTTGTCTTCACCTTGCGCTCAGCTTCTGATACTCTTTCCCTTCAGGTTCCTAGATTTAATTAAACTGTCAACTATCGGCCAGTGTCCTTTTGCTGTCTCAGGACCGTCTGCCTGGAATAGACTTCCATTCTCCATTCTTCTGTCACATACCCTTTCTGCTTTTAAATCCAATTTAACCCTTTGACTCCTGCTCCCAATCCACCGGCATCCTACATTGTCAACCATGCTAGCAAGGGAAAACTTAACCCTTTGACTCCTTCACCCTATCTTCCTGTAGGAAGCTGGTTGATAGGGTAAGGGAGTCAAGGGTTAATTTTTTTGCAGTTGGTGGATAGGATGCGGGTGTCCAAAGGTTAAAGACCCACATCTTTCACCAACAGTGAATTCTACAACTTCCTCTTTCCCTCAGAGTGTGTGTGTGTGTGTGTGTGTGTGTGTGTGTGTGTGTGTGTGTGTGTGTGTGTGTGTGTGTGTGTGTATGTGTGTGTGTGTGT
The DNA here is from genome assembly GCA_030674185.1 of Monoplex corrugatus. Classification (NCBI taxonomy): domain Eukaryota; kingdom Metazoa; phylum Mollusca; class Gastropoda; order Littorinimorpha; family Ranellidae; genus Monoplex; species Monoplex corrugatus. The sequence goes on from JAPXFY010000026.1 coordinate 47,836,805, forward strand.
GTGTGTGTGTGTGTGTGTGTGTGTGTGTGTGTGGTTGGTTTGTTTTTTGTTTTGTTTTTATTTGTTTGTTTTTGTGTTTTTTGTTTTTTGTTGTTCTTTTTTTTGGGGGGGGGGGGGGTTGTTGTTTTGGTTTTCTTTTTGAAATATTGTAGGTAGTCTGCGTTGACAGCATGCGTATATCTGGTGCGTGAGTGCGCTTTGATTTGAATTGTCAAGTTTTGACGCCATATAAATAGGCCTACTGTAATTTTTTCATTTATATTATCGTAGTTGGTCTTCATCTCGTCGACGTTACACCTTCTTCACGTCTGCTTTGGTCTGTTCACTGTCCTCTTCTCTGTGGGGTTCCACACTGATGCTGTCTTGTGATGTTGTGTGGAGGGTTGTACACTAACTGGTCCAGCCCTGCAGTCGTTGACTTTTTTCCTTCTTTTTTACTTTCAGGTGGGAGTCTGCGAAAATCGAACGGGAATCTATTAATGGTTTTCCAAGCAGGGGCTTAAATCATTTGGCTATCCTCCAACCCTGATGTAAAGCGTGCGCGTGAACACACACACACGCACATACACAAACACGCGCGCACGAACACACACACACACACATCTCAACATTAAAACAACAACAAAAAAGAAAAATATAAAAAGACAATACTAAAAGAGAAATAACGAAATAAAGAAACAAATAAAAACATTACAACAACGTCAACGATTTTTCGATCACTTTCTTTTTGAACATCCCTGCCATTTCCTTTCCACTTCTTTTATATTTGATTCAGAAAAAAAACCTCCACTCTTTTCCACGCTGTAAGAGTATGCGCAGTGTTACGTTTGAGAAAGCACCAATATTTGTCTGATTGGTGATGGCTTTTTGTTTTCCTCTCATGGTGGATTTTCAGCCATTGTTCCTTTTTGCGTAGGAGCCTTCAGGATTAAGTAAGTCAGGTGAAAATAAACACAAAAGAAGAATACGAACGCGTATTGAATACAACAAAACAAGACAGGCGCAAATTTTTCGGCCAACTGGCCTTTGTCAAGCGTAAGATTACAAACAAACAAACTCTAGATACAAAAAGTTTTGAGAAAAAGACTGAAACTTCCCTGCTGCTGTGTTAAATGTGAGAAAAGGAACAAACTGACTAAGATGACATCATAATGTGTTTTTGAGCTGCATAGTTCCTCTGCCCCATCAGATTTTGACGCTCTTGCGTGCAGTCTGAGAGATTGAAAAGAGGATGTCTCCAAGTGGATGAGTGAAAACAAGCTGAAGATGAATGATGATAAAACTGAGCTTATTGTTACTGGTACTAAGTCAAAGGTCAATCAGGTTACTCATGCCCCTATGTCTATCTCTGGTTGTGATGTATCTTTCTCACAAACTGTTACAAACCTTGGCTTCTACCTGGATGAAACACTGTCTATGGAAGCCCATGTGAAACAGTTGTGCCGTACTCTGTACTATCAGCTACACAGAATAGGTAAGATTCGCTCCTTCCTTTCCACTGATGCTGCCAACAAGCTTGCTGTCTCTTTCATACTATCTAGACTGGACTATTGTAACTCTCTATTCGCAGGTCTCCATGACAATCAACTATTTGAACTTCAGCGCATACAGAACCACGCGGCTCGCCTTGTTCTCCGCAAGCCCAGGCGTGAGAGTGCAAAATCTCTGCTTAGAACACTTCATTGGCTCCCAGTAAAGGCTAGGATTCAATATAAAGTTGCCTGTCTCTGCTTTCAGTGTGTCTATCACGAGAACATGCCATCATATCTTGCCAACCTCCTGCAGGGTTACAAACCTTCTCGAACGCTCCTGTCTTCTGACACCTCACTGTTGACTGTTCCTCGCTTCTCTCTAGATACCTTTGGTAAAAAGTCTTTCTCTGTCTTTGGCCCAAATGTATGGAACTCTCTACCACTGTCTCTCAGAAAAACTAAGTGTTTCTCAACCTTCAAACGGCACCTGAAAACCCACCTCTTTCAAACTCATCTAACCTGAAGAGCCTTAGTTTGCAAGTCTGTCATCAGACTAATCTCTCCTGCCTGAAAACAGTATTTTGTATAAGGGCCTATAGAGCGAAGTGTGTGTGTGTGCGTGCATGTGTGTATGTGTGTGTGTGTGTGTGTATGTATGTGTGTGTGTGTGTGTGTGTGTGTGTGTGTGTGTGTGTGTGTGTGTGTGTGTGTGTGTGTATCACTGTATGTGTACAGCTGAGGAGGGGATAGGGGAGAAATTGAGTGGGAAAGAGACTGAAATACTTTAAGAAATTTTTTTTAATCTTTGTTTGTATGTAAATTGTGATGCATGATATGCGAATAGTTTATAATTTGTGAGGTAATTTTGATTGTCGAGGTGTTAATGCTGAAATACTGAAGTTATAATGTTTTTCCTGTATATGAATTAGAATTTTTCTGTTTTTATCTTCATTCAAAATATTGATTATAATTTTATGTACAACTATTGCATGCACAAACACACACATACGCATGCAAACATAGCACACACACACACACACACACACACACACACACACACACACACACACACACACACACACACACACACACACACACACATTACATACACACACGCGCACAGCAACGCACACGCACGCACCACACACACACACACACACACACACACACGTACGCAAGCACACACAGGCAGCAATATATAAACACAGTATGCGTCTTTATTCATATGAAAAATCTGTTAATCTTTCTTCATTACATAAGTCAGTGTTTAAATTTTAATATTCTGTGGTTTCTTTTGTGTCTTCTTACTTGTATAGCTTTAATGTTTGTTGTTATCTTATTGTGTATGTGATTGTGAACATTTTTTTATCACCTTTTGCCTTTCTTGCGAAATGTAAAGCGCTGGTGAGCATGTTTTTATATGGAATATGCGCTATACAAATAAACATTATTATTATTATTATTATGTAAAGGATACCAGTATTAGATAATGCAGAAGAGAAAATATGGCATATGTTCGACAGAATGGGAAAATATTTAATCAAGAGGTATTAAATAATGCAGAAGAGAAAATATAGGCATATGTTCGACAGAATGGGAAAATATTTAATCTAGAGGTATGGCTGATGTAAATGGATCGTGCCTAGTGCAACGAATCCGGTCTGACCTTGGAATAGGAAGAACATCCTAAACCAACAGGCAAGGGGCTGAAGGGAAAACCGGAGTCTCCGGAGAAAAAAAAACCCTTAGTCAGACGCAGCTGGGCCTGTCATGTAGAAGGAGAATTCAAACAGATTGAATTTAAAATAAAAACGAAAATAAAAGTAAAAATAAAAATAGAAATAAAAAGGCATATGTGGAGCCGCAAAGCCAGTACCTCACTGGGATGGGAAAATGGTGATAATAGGATCTATTTCAGTAAATCATCATCGAGATAAAACGTACATGGACTCAAGGGCACATTAAAAGAAGACAATAGTATGCATAAAATCATCCAAGCTGTATAAACATAAATTATACATGAGGGACAAGAAATGTTATAAGTATACATTTGAGCGAATACATACACATACACACCAAGGTAAAAGTACACGCACACAAAGCCATGTTCAGATAAAAGTGCATGAAGTGGCATGATACTGAATTCAATTGAGGAAATCTTTATGGTTTGTCATTGAGTCCATGTGGCTTGTGCGTACCAAATTTATCTATAAGATGGGATTCTCTGTCTTTCCTGTCTATGGTGCTGTTACTGTATAGAAGCCACAGACCTTTCACTCGGATGTTGTTGATTGAGTGGTCCGACTGGTTGAAATGATTTGAGATAGTTTTATCTCTTTGATGTCGGATGTCAGCCATGTGTTCCTTGAAACGTGTATCAAGGGTACGTCCAGTTTCACCAATGTACAGTTGAAAACATTCAGTACAGCTGATCAGATAGACAATGTTATATGTTTGACAGTTAAAATGTTTTGTAATTTTCATGTGCGATTTGGGGCCTCTGACTGTGGTGGCTGAGCACACGAAAGGACATGTCCTGCATTTGGGTTTATTACATGTAGAGGTTCATGGAGGTTGGCCGGCAGGTTTTCTGAGTTTTTAACGGAGCAGCAAGTCACGGAGGTTCGTGTCTCGTTTATGGACAATTAAAGGAAGCTGGTCAAAAATGTCAGTTACAATAGGACTGGACTGTAGAATGTCCCAGTTGGACAAGATAATGTTTTTCACACGGTACATAGAAGGGTGACAGACTAAACTGAGAACTGGACGATCGTCTGTGGCAGCTTTTGGCTCAGAATGGAGGACGTTTGATCGAGAGACAGGGTTGACTTTTTTACGGCCTTCATTGATGGTACTCAGTGGGTAATGTCTACGTAGGAAGAATCTGGTCATTTCATCTGCTTTGTCATGGAAGTCATCATCATTTGAGCACAGGCCACGTAGTCGCAAGAGCTGAGAGTAAGGAATGCTGTTTTTGGTGTTGGAAGTGTGAGATGATCGATAGTCCAGATACGAATGTGAGTCTGTTGCCTTGTAGTGGACTGTAGTGATCAGTTTTTCAGATCGAATTGAAAGTTCAATGTCAAGAAAGTTCACGGATGTGTTTGAAATTTCATACGTGAACTTGATGGACGGATGAAAAGTTTGAACGTAGTGAATGTATTCTAGGAGTTGGTCGTGACTGAGGGATGTCACACCAATGCCATCATCAATGTATCTTTTGTGTACTTCAGGTTTGAGGTTTTTGTATTGCTGTAGGATTTGTTGTTCCAAGAATCCCATGAATAGACGGACATAGCTGGGGCCCACTTTTGTACCCATTGCGACTCCGCTTATTTGTGAAAATGTCTCCTCACCAAATGAAAATGGGTTCATTGTCAAAACCAGTTCTGCCAGTCGGATGAGGGTTGATGAAGACAGTGTCTGATGAGGTCTTTTGTCTAGAAAATGTTGGAGAGCTTTTAATCCATCAGAGTGGGGTATACTCGTGTACAGAGAGGTGACATCTAAAGTGAACAAGTATTTGGACTTGAAGGTGTGGTCCTTATTTATCATTTCAGTCAGATTCAGCCTGTGGTTAGTATCTTTGATGAAAGTAGGCAAAGACTGAACTATAGGTTGCAAAATGGTGTCAAGAAACTAAGAAATATTTTCAGTTGGGCAATTGCAAGCTGACACAATAGGACGGTCAGGGTTGTTGGCTTTATGTATTTTGGGAAGTAAATAGAAAAGTGATTGGACTGGAAGTTGTTTGATGAGTAGTCTGGCAGTTGCAGCCAGCTGCTTGAATGATATTAGGCTGTTGATAAGTTTAGATATCTTAACATGATTGGTAATGTGTGCAGGTTTGTCCATTTTTTTTATTAAACGCTTGATGATGGAGCTGTTTCAGGGCTTCCTGCATGTAAAGAGTCCTGTCCCATACAACAATTGCACCACCTTTATCGGCTGGTTTGATGACAATGTCGTCTCTGTTTTTGAAAGAGTGTAGCGTGTCATTTTCTTCCTTGGTGATGGAACATCTCCTTGGTCGCATATTCAGAGAGCATATTTCTTTGTGGCATTTGTTGATGTAGTATTCAACTTCAGGAAAGGTGTTGCGAGGAGGTTCCCGATGAGCAGGCTCACGGAAGAGTTTGGTAAACAAATCAGCGTCAGGATCTAATTTTTGCTTGGGTGGATGTCCCAATACTGCCATCCGACGCAGTGATCTAAAAAATCGTTGGCAACTGTTGATCATTTCGTATTTATTGGCAGAGGGTTTTAGAGGAACAAATTTCAGACCTTTGGAAAGTGCCGACATTTCCGCCTCAGAGAGTGGCAAGTCTGGTGGAATACGCTGTACAAGAACGTGACGTCCAGAGGTAGAGGGACGTGGAGTGGAAGAAGTACCGTCCAGTGTATGACTGCAGGAAAGGTTGTCCTGAAAAGAAGTTGAAGGTAGGCCTGTGGTTTCCTGGGAGTCATCAACAACTGTACATGTTGTAGTTGAACGTGTGGGATCTGCAGAAGCTGTCGAGGCATTGCTGATTTGAACAGACGGAGCAGAAGGTGTGGTGGATGTTGGAGTAGTAGATGTAAAGGAGGCAGAGGGAACCACACCTGTGTTGTTGACAAGGACTGCATTGTTGGCAGGTGCCGGGAACGATGAAGATGGAGTCATAGCCTGGGTAGTAGATGTAGTGGATATGGAAGGGGTGAGCTATGTACACACACACATGTACGCACGCACGCACGCGCACACGCACAAAGGGAGAGAAAGAAAGAGACAGAGACAGAGACAGAGACAGACAGACAGACAGACAGTCAGACAGACAGAGAGACAGACCTTTTTCACACGTCTTTTTTAGAATGGCTCGACCATCTTACTGTCTTCGTCCCCACCCTCACCCGCACCCTCCACCTGTGCGCAACCTCTGTCCACCGATCTTTTGACAATTCACGTCTGGACTTTCCGCTCGGTTTTTCACGTGATTCTCGCCAGTTTTTAAACAGTGCGAACTTTCTTCTTCTTCCAGGGAAGTGACCGCAATCAACCAGTTGATTATTCTGTCACTTTGGAGGAAGTCGGAAGTATGTGAAAAAAAAGAAAAGAAAAAGAAAAAGAGCCTATTAGAGAATTTGGAGGCCCTTGGCCCAAAGGTGTCGATGGTTGTGGCCTCCACGACGCTCTGGGGCAGGCGGTTCCAGTCGCGGATTGTTCGTGGAAGAAAAGTCTGTTGTTGGTATTGTGTGCGGCATCTCGGTTGATTATATTGATGGTCGTGGCCTCTCCTCTAGGGGCTATGGCAGGCTCCATCTTTTGCTTCATGTTGTTCATGCACACCATATTGTTCCGGATTTTGGATAGTATGGTGAGGTGGGCAGTCTGACGTCTGTCTTGAAGCGAGGGCCATCTATCAACAGGCTAAAACTTTCTTGATCAAACTTGTTCTTTCAACTGACACGGATTGGTATCCAGGTGTTACATTTTGGACCAAGGTCTAAACTGCACATTTTCCCCTTGATTTCTTGCTGCATAATTATATTGAAAGGGAGAGCAGCATTTTTGAACGAAGCAAACGTCACGGAACATCGATGCGATCGTGACTCCCACTGACTAAACCTCCATCTGTTTCCAGCGCGTCTTGATACCGGTAAGTCTTGTTTTTACAGGGAATAAAGCCTGAATGAAAGTCGGATTAATCCTACAGCGTTGGTGAAATATCCCATGATTGCATTTTAATACCTTTGTGAGCGCAGTCCTTGGGTCAGACTTCGACAGCTGTTGACAACATTTGACAATCCTTCACTTTTGGAGTTGGCATACTGATCCCGAAGGAGAGGATTTGGGCGTGGATTAGAATTACTCAATGTTTACACACACACATACACACACACACACACACACACACACACACACACACACACACACACACACACACGAAGTCCGCGTAACGTGCGTGTTTGTGTGTGCGCGCGCGTGCATGCATGCATATATGCATGCGAGTGTGTCCTTTCGTGGGTCGATGCATCAAGTGCGTGCGTGCGCGCGGTGACCACGTACATGCGTGCGTGACCACGTATATGCGTGCGTGTGTATGTGCGCGCGTTAAAACAAGTCTCTAGCAAGAAAACTGATGATAGAGCGACAAGAAAAATTGAAGCAGATAAAATCGCCTGATAAAGAAAACGTTTGTAGTGGACTAAATAGTGTTTGTGGGTATATTTTTAATTTAAATCATTATTACAGTCATGTCCCCCCCCCTCCCCCCACCTTTGGGATGCCGGGGTTGCTTTCAGTATAAATAGTATCCCCACATGGAAATTCTGAGCTTAAAATTTCCTCTTTTCTGTCACTCTCTTTGTTTCTTTCTTCCACCTTTGCTTCGACATTTCTTCCTATCATTTTCTGCCTTGCTGGTCCATTCACCTGTATGTGTTCGATAAAGTCTTACTGTACTTTCTCATAGGATTGATAATTGGGTACATGTGTTCAGTGCATTTTTGGCTCTAAGGAGGTGAGATATGCGGAAGCAATTTCAGGTAATTTAGGCCAGTTTTTATGTATGTTTTGGTGTTCTTATGTATGCTTAAATTTGTATTCAAGTGTGTTTTTTAAATCCCCTATGCGATGAATTAGACTGAGTGGTCAGCGCCGGGGGCATGTCCTTAGATTATGTGCGCGAATGCATTGATATGTGAACTTAATTTTTTTCCTTGTTGAAGTTTTGTATGTTTTGAAGCAGTCATAGCCCTGATATGGCTGTACGCAGTTGGCTGGGTTTTAAAAACAATACGGGTCATGTCACACGTAAGCTGAATGCTTGAATTTATTTTCAGTTTTTATTTTATTTTACATTTATCAAGATCCAGACTGCAATGTATTCCTTTGTCGAATGCATTCTAAACCTTCCACAGTGGCGTTTTGGAAAATGCTATTTCCGAATTTCGTGTCTTCGCCTTGTTTTTGTTATTGATGTAACAAACGCTTGTGCAACACGTTTTACACATCTGTATTTCACGCTCGCGTGGAAAACGTCAGCAGCAACAACGACAACAAAACTGCAGACACGAAGAAGAGACGATCACAATGTGACTGAGGAAGGGACGAGGTCTGTACCGCATATCACTTATCTCACGTGTCGTGCACATTTTGCGTAATTATTTTGTTTTGTGTAAAGTTTAATTTAACACAGGTTGTGGCACATGAAGGGAAAGTGTGCAGTTTAGGTGTGCAATGGAGACTGAAACTAAACTACACCTTGGATAAGACTGCTCCAAGACCTGAACCAGTTTAGTCCAAATTGTGAAAATATTTGTCGAGATAACTCGGCTGCCAAGGGACGGAATTTGACTAGATCTAAATTTGATTGAAACGTGTGGTGTGGTATGAAAGTTGTGTGTGTCATAAACTGCAACATAAATTAAGACCTGCCAAAATGTCATCTCTGCAAAACTTGATTCGTTAGCAGGGATTTCTCGATCGTTTAATTGACAGGTTTTATCTTATGTCACTTTGTTGAAATAGCACCCTGTCTATGATTACTATGTCTGTCACCATATGTCCGCAATTTTGTTTCAGTGTGGATTATGTCATCCTGTTGGTATCCCCAATGGGGATGCTGGGGGCTCTTTCAGTATAAACAGTATCCCCACCTTCAGGAAATTCTGTGCAAGAAATTTCCTGTTTTCTGTCATTCTGTTTGTGCCTTGTTTCTTTTTCTGTCATTTCTTTATTTCATGTCTTGCTGGTCCATTGACCTGTATATGTTGGATAAAGTCTTACATACTTTCTCTTAGGTTTGATAATTGGGTACATGTGTTAAGTGCATTTTTGGTTCTAGGGAAATATGATTGTGTGAGCAATTTTAGGTTATTTAGGCATGTTCTAATGTTTGCTCCCCCTGTGGGGAGGCCGGGGGCTCTTCAGTGTAAGTATATGTAGTATCTCCACCTTCAGGAAATTCTGTGCTAGAAATGTCCACGTTTCTGTCACTGTTTGTTTCTGTCTTGTTCCTTTGCTTTCTGTCACTTCTTCCTATTATTTTCTGCCTTGCTGATCCATTCAACTGTATCTGTTAAATAAAGTCTTGCATATTTCTCTTGGGATTGATAATTGGGTACATACATTCAGTGCACGTTTGGTTCTGGGGAAATGAGATATACGGAAGCAATTTTAGGTCATTTAGGCCCGTTTTTATATGAGTTTTAGTGTCACTAGTTATGTTTAATTTGTATTCAGGTATCTTTTTTTTAAATCCCCTGTGTGATAAATTGGACAGACTGGTCAACGCTAAGGGCATCTCTTATGTTATGTGTACTTAATTGTCTTTTCCTTTTTTTCCTGTTGAAATGCTGTGTATTGAAACGGTTATAGCCCTGATATGGTTCTATGCAGTCGGCTGGGCTTTAAGCAACAGTAAGAATAAGAATGTTAGTTCTAGTGTCCTTATTTATGTTTAATAATGTATTCAGGTATGTTGTTGATATGGCTGATAGAGATGATGTTAATATGGCTGATAGAGATGTTAATATGGCTGATACAGATGATGTTAATATGACTGATAGAGATGATGTTGATATGGCTGATAGAGATGATGTTGATATGGCTGATAGAGATGATGTTGATAGGCTGATAGAGATGTTAAATGGCTGATAGAGATGATGTTAATATGGCTGATAGAGATGATGTTAATATGGCTGATACAGATGATGTTAACATGGTTGATAGAGATGATATTGAGGGGTTCCCCCCCTTCTCCCTGAAACACGTCATTTTCATGACTTGGATTTCACCCTGTAGACACCCCTCAAAGCAAAGAAAACAAACGAGACAGTCTTGATGGATGCAGACACAAGATCATTCATAAGGAAGATTAGGAAAAGACAGGCAACATTTGTAGGCCATTTTATGAGGAAAGGGGAATTGGAGCACCTGGTCACAACAGGAAAGCTGGAGGGAAAGAGAGCACCAGGTAGACCCAGGGAGAAAGTATTGGACGGACTTGCAGAGTGGCTGAAGACAAAGAGGGTGGAAGAGGCGCTCGAGGCAACAAGGGATAGAAACAGATGGAAGACCATGATCACCAACGCCATGTGGCAAGGCACTTGATGGTGATGATGAGACACCCTTCCTGATGTAGTTTTCCAGTTTTTACAAGAGATCAATAGATTTCACCTGATATGATTTTACGGCTGTCTTTCTTTAACTGCACTTAAGACTTGCATGGTTAACGGTGAGCATGGTTTTTACCTGTCTTTTATTTTAACGGGTTGTCAGTTTTGACGTGGTGTTAGCTCTGATATGGCTCTAGTAGTCGGCTGGGCTAAAAGCAATGTGAACTTGAATTCTGCTGTCCTTCTGCATACATGGCATGAAATTCATTTCCAGTGTTCATTCCGATAATGAAACTTTAAATCAGAATAGTGACAGTAGACTGGGTAGAGTCTGATATGACTGATCACAACAGGAAAGGTGGAAAGCACAAAATTTGACATGTTGATAACCACGAGACTATCAGTGGCGTTGCCATAGCTTCTTTGTTTCTTTTGTTTTGCCATGAAATAACCATTGCTGTTGGCATGGAATTATCCCGACTAGGAAATTTTCTATATTTTTTTTTTCAAAAACGAGATGCACACACCATTACAGTGTCGCCAAGATTGTTCCAACAGACAGTACAAACAGTAGTACAAGATACAAAACCCATGTGCTGGGCAAGACCCCAATTCATGGCTTTATGTGCAGGCTTAAGGCTTGTGCCATGATCGTTTTGGTTCTTCTCCATCACGTGGCACCAATGACACCAATACATGTGGAATTCAATCAGAAAGCGGAAACATTATCTTGAAAAACTGAAACTGAAGCATTAAATTACCTGGGTTTTCTTTTTCTTTTTCTACATGATGAAAGATAACCAGAGCTGTTAACATGGCGTTTTCGTTTTTTCTTTGTTTTTTTTTTTGGTTGTTTTTTGTCTGTTTGTTTGATTTTTGCTTGTTTTACCATGTGATAACCATTGTTAGCGACATTTACTGAAAAAAAACATCCACAAAAACAGAATCAGAACACGTATTTAGTATAACAAGATGGGCGTAAATTATTGGCCAAGTGGCCCTTTTCAAATAACACGCGCGCACACACGCACACACGCACGCGCGCAAGCACACACACACACACACACTCTCTCTGTGTCTCCCCCCTCCCCTGTGTAATATCACTTAGAGTGAAAAGACGTTAAACCAAAGAACTCTCTCTCTCTCTCTCTCTCTCTCTCTCTCTCTCTCTCTCTCTCTCTGTGTGGGAAAAACAGCAAAACTTCCCTGACATTTCTTCCAGCTTGTTGTTTAGGACTTCTTTGTTGTCATATGTTTATGTTTGACAAAGGCCAGTTGCCCAAATTTTGCACCTGTCTTGTTTTGTTATGTTAAATATGCGTTCTGATTGTAATTTTGTGTGAGTGTGGGTTTTTTCCATCTGGTTCTTATTTGCTTATTTGTTGAGCACAGGTAGTTATAATTATTTGTTTTGGACATTTACTGAAGTTTGTTTTTTTCTCCTAAGTTGTGAGAGGGAACCAGTGTTTTTAACACGGCTTTTTGTTTCGTCTTGCCGTGCGTTGATATGTGCCCTTAATTTTATGGGTTTTCTTCCCTGTTGAAGTACTATGTACGTATTTAAATGGTTATAGTCCTGATATGGCTTTACGCAGTCGGCTGGGCTTTAAGCAACAATTTGAATAAGAACGTGCGCGAATGCATTGATACGTGTACTTAATTTTCTTTTCCTTTTTTCCTGTTGAAGTATTGTATGTTTTGAAATGGTTACAGCCCTGATATAGCTCTGTGCAGTCGGCTGGGCTTTAAACAAACATAACAGGACATGTTTTTTTAATCCCCTGTGTGATAAATTGGACATAGTGGTCAACGCCAGTAGCATCTCCTTAGATTATGTGCGCGAATGCATCCTTAATTTTCTTTTCCTTTTATGAATTTTCTTTTTTACTGTTGAAGTATTCGGTATGTGTGGAAACGGTGAAAGCCCTGATATGGCTGTATGCAGTCGGTTGGACCTTAAGTAAAATAAAACTAACCACTTTCATTGATATGGGTGAACTAGTCATATTGTCATAATCGCCATCTGATGGCCAGTTTGAGCGACATGGGTTTAAGATTTTTGTTATTGTTTTTGTTGATACCTAGGCGTAACCTGTGTTATCAAGATAGAATTCGCATGTTGATGTTTCTGTATAAAAAAAATGGCCATGAAATGACCTTTGCCATTGAATGGGATTCTGTTGTCCTAGATGCTGTTGTAGTTATTATAGTTGGTGTATGGAACGCAGGGACAGCCTGTTCAAGCTGAGGTGTGATTAGTGAGCGAGTGTGTGTGTGTGTGTGTGTGTGTGTGTGTGTGCGTGCGCGTGCGTGCGTGTGTGTGGCGTGTGTGTGCGTGAGTGTGCGTGTGTGTGTGCGTGTGCGTGTGTGTATGAGAGAGAGAGAGAGAGTGTGGTGTGTGTGTGTGTTGGACTAACTACTGTTATAACAATTAAGGTCTAGTTTTCGATAATGTTCGCTACTTGCTTTTTTTCCCAAATAATCAAAGCACTGATATACTGTCGAGGTCTAGTGTCCATTTGAACAGTGAAACTTAATTAAAAATAGTTTGTACAAATCAAGGACGTGTAACTATTATGCGAAAGAAAGAAATGACAGATTTTAAACCCTGGATACATCCCGTGGGGATGCCGGGGGATCTTTCAGTATAAAATGATACCCCCACCTTATGGAAATTCTACGCATGAATTTTCCTCTTTTTCTGTCACTGTCTTTGTTTCTGTCTTGTTACTTTGCTTTCTGTCATTTCTTCTTGTTATTTTCTGCCTTTCTGGTCCATTCATCTGTATGTTTTTGATAAAGTCTTACGTACTTTTTCTTAAGATTGATAATTGGGTACATGTGTTACGTGCATTTTTGGCTCTAGGGAAATGAGATGTACAGAAGCAATTCTAAGTAATTTATGCCTGTCTTATATATGATTTAGTGTCCTTAGTTATGATTAAATTTGTGTTCAGGTATTTTTTCAAATCCCTTATGTGATCTATTGGACGAAGTGGTCAAGTCTAGGGCCATCTCCTTAGATCACGTGCGCGACTGCATCGATATGTGTACTTACTTTTCTTTTCCTTTCTTTTTCCTGTTGAAGTATTTTGTGTGTGCTGAAACGGTTATAGTCCTGATATGGCTCTACGCAGTCGGCTGAGCTTGAAATAAAAATAACAATAACAATAACCTGTATCATCATCATCATCAGGTGCCTTGCCGCATGGCGTTGGCGATCATGGATTTCCATCTGTTTCTATCTCTTGTTGCCTCAAGAATCTCCTCCACCCTCCTCGTCTTCAGCCACTCCGCAAGTCCGTCTAGCATTTTCTCCCTGGGTCTACCTGGTGCTCTTTCCCTAGAGCTTTCCCGTTGTGACCAGGTGCTCCAAATCCTCCTTCCTCATAAAATGGCCCACAAATGTTGCCTGTCTTTTCCTAATCTTTTTTATGAGTGATCTACTTGTGTCTGCCTCCATCAAGACTGTCTCGTTTGTTTTCTTTGCTGTCCATGGAACTCTCAACATTCTTCTGAGAAACCACACCTCGGCTGCCTCAATGTTGTTCTGGCTTTGCTTGCTGACTGTCCACGCCTCACATCCGTACAACAGTATTGGTTCTATATAAATTCAAGAACTCTCTTCCTGATGTTAATTGATAGACATTTGTTGGTAAGAATGCTTGTCATCTTCTTGAATGCTGTTTTGGCTTGGCCGATTCTGCCGGCTATTTCCGATGTGCATCTGCCGTCTGATGAAATGACTGTTCTCAGGTATTTGAACTTATTAACCTGTGTCAAGGTTGTGCCATTTGCTGTTATTTTGCATGAGGGGATTTCATGTTTTTTACTGATCACCATGACTTCAGTCTTCCTGCTGTTTAGTTCCAACCCCTTACCTTTGCTAACTATTTCTAGTATATTCACAAGATTTTGTAGGTCCCTTTCATTTTCTGCAATTAGCATGTGCGTATCGAATGTTGTTTATCATTTTCCCTCCAACCTTTAATCCAGGGTCTTCCTCCACGTTTCTCTTGATGTTTTCGCTGTAAAGTGAAAACAGATCTGGTGACAAAACACAACCCTGTCTGACTCCTCGTTTGATGTTTTGGAAAGAGCTTACATTGTTTTCTATTCTCATTGCAGCTGTTTGTTCCCAATACATATTCCTTATTATTCGTAGATCTTTTCCATCAACATTGAGTCTCTCCAGTTGGTTGATCAATTCTTCATGTCGTACCCGATCGAAAGCCTCCGTATAGTCAACAAAGCATAGAAACAAATCCTTATTTATCTCAGTTGACCTCTCTATGATAGTTCTTAGGATGTATATGGCATTAATAGTTCCTTTCCCTTCCACAAATCCACACTGATCTTCTGCTATTTCTCTTTTGATTCTATTCCTTGTCCTCATCATGATTATTCTTAAGAGGATTTTTGTTACATGACTCATCAAACTGATTGTGCGATGGAGGTCGCATTCTATAGCCCCTGTCTTCTTTGGAAGTGCAATGAAAATTGATTTTGAAATAACCTGTATATAACCACGAAATAGCTGTGGCTGTAAATGTGGGTTTTCATTATTATTTTTGTTTTATTCATTTGTTTATCTATTTGCCTTAAATAGGCAGGAGAGAAAAGTCGCCATGAAATAACTGTCTTGTTGCCATGGGATTTTTGTCTTCATAATTTGCATGGTCAACCTTGCTAGCAAAGCAAAAACTTAATCCTTTGACTCCCTCACCCTATCCACCAGCTTCCTTCGTGTTGTGTGTGTGTGTGTGTGTGTGTGTGTGTGTGTGTGTGTGTGTGTGTGCGCGCGCGCGCGCTCCACGTGAGACACTGTAGTTGACATAGGATTACCACTGGTTGCATATTCATGTTACCGTAATTGCCGTTCGTTGAGTGTATTTTTCTGTAATGTTTAATGCCGAAGGATAGCCTGTGTTATAGACATGATATTGATGTGGGTGTTTGTGTACAGACTACCCATGAAGTATTCATTGCTGTTGACGTGGTATTCTATTATTCCTGTTGTTATGGTCGGTTGGAACAGAAAAGAACAGTCCTTTAAATTTGTGTGTGTGTGTGTGTGTGTGTGTGTGTGTGTGTGTGTGTGTGTGTGTGTGTGTGGTGTGTGTGTGTGTATGTATGTGTGTGTGTGTGTGTGTGTGTGTGTACTTGAGCTATGTGTATGTAATTCTCTGTGTGTGTGTGTGTGAGTGTGTAACTTTGTGTATGCTGTGTGTGTGTGTAAAACTGTAACTGTGCGCGGGCGCGCGTGTATGTGTGTGTGCGCGCGGCTGTGCTTGTGTGTGTGTTGACAGAAATTGTGTGTGTGTGTGTGTTTGTGTGTGTGTGATTAGTATGTGTATGTCAGGGGTGGTGTATGTATGTTTAGTATAGCATCTCTTGACTCGCACCACTGACTGTTACTCGGACATTAAGAACTGGATGACATACAATAAACTTCAGCTCAACGATGACAAGACAGAAGCTATCCTCACTGGCACCTATCAGAAACTTTCTCTGCTGCCTCCTCTTTCTCTCCCGTTATGTAACACATCAGTCCCAATTTCTGATTCAGCTAGGAACTTTGGTGTCTATCTTGACTCTACCCTCTCCATGAACAACTTTGTTTCTCAAACTGCCAGATCTTGCTACTATCACCTCCATCGTATAAGCCTGATCAGGAAGTATCTCTCTGTGGAAACAACTGCAAAACTCGTTGTCTCCTTCATAATGTCTGGCATGGACTATTGCAATACACTCCTGTCTGGTCTTCCTGCCTCCATCATTCACATCCTACAGCGCATTCAAAACAATGCTGCACGCCTTGTACTCAAAAAGAAAAAAGCTGATCACATCTCCCCTCTCCTGGCACAACTTCACTGGCTCCCTATATCAAAGCGCATGCAGTACAAACTAGACACCATCTGCTACAAAAGCCCCAATGACGCAGCCCCCGATTACCTGTCAAGTCTACTTGAGATCTATGTTCCCTCACGTACCCTCCGCTCTGCCTCCGATCCTCTGACTTTTCGCTTTCCACGCACTAAGCTCAATACCTATGGTCCATGTGCCTTCTCTGTTTCTGGTCCGCTCTCCTGGAACAAACTTCCTCTGTCAGTCCGTCAGCAACCTACTTTTGTCTCCTTCAAGTCCGCTCTCAAAACTCACCTTTTCTCCTCTGCGTAAAATCCTGACCTAACTCAACCCCCACTGCAGCCTGTCTCTGCTCGGTGTGGAACCACATTGTAATATTACATATTTGTATATAATGTTTTTTTTACAATTTTCCATTGCTTTTTCTTCTTTTTCCCCATTTATAGCCATGTGTATGTGTGTGTGTGTGCATGCGTGCGTATGTGTATGTTCAGCGCATAGATTTGATTTTTATCAAGATTTTGCACTAAATATATATTGTAATTCTTCTTCTTCCTCTTCTTCCTCTTCTTCTTCTTCTTCTTATTATATGTGTGCGTGCTTGTGTGCGTGCACGTGCGTGTGCGAGCGTACTTGAGTATGTGTTGATATAATAAACACGAGTGGATTGAAACCTTAGTCACGAGAACGGTATTGGCGTTAACATTGTCCATCGCTTTGATAACCACTGTTGACATACCACAGTATAACCTGTTGACACACCACGATATAACCATCGGTGTTGACATACCACGATATAACCATTGGTGTTGACATACCACGATATAACCATTGGTGTTGACATACCACAATATAACTTGTTGACATACCACGATATAACCATTGGTGTTGACATACCACGATATAACCATTGGTGTTGACATACCACGATATAACCATTGGTGTTGACATACCACGATATAACCATTGGTGTTGACACACCACGATATAACCATTGGTGTTGACATACCACGATATAACCATTGGTGTTGACACACCACGATATAACCATTGGTGTTGACACAACCACGATATAACCATTGGTGTTGACATACCACGATATAACCATTGGTGTTGACATACCACGATATAACCATTGGTGTTGACAACCAGATATAACCATTGGTGTTGACATACCACGATATAACCATTGGTGTTGACATACCACGATATAACCATTGGTGTTGACATACCACGATATAACCATTGGTGTTGACATACCACGATATAACCATTGGTATTGACATACCAGATATAACCATTGGTATTGACATACCACGATATAACCATTGCTGTTGACATACCACGATATAACCATTGGTGTTGACATACCAGATATAACCATTGGTGTTGACATACCAGATATAACCATTGGTGTTGACATACCACAATATAACCATTGGGTGTTGAACATACCACGATATAACCATTGTGTTGACATACCACGATATAACCATTGGTGTTGACATACCAGATATAACCATTGGTGTTGACACACCACGATATAACCATTGGTGTTGACATACCAGATATAACCATTGGTGTTGAAATACCATGATATAACCATTGGTGTTGACATACCATGATATAACCATTGGTGTTGACATACCATGATATAACCATTGGTGTTGACATACTAAGATATAACCATTGGTGTTGAAATACCATGATATAACCATTGGTGTTGACATACCATGATATAACCATTGGTGTTGACATACCATGATATAACCATTGGTGTTGACATACCATGATATAACCATTGGTGTTGACATACCACGATATAACCATTGGTGTTGACATACCATGATATAACCATTGGTGTTGACATACTAAGATATAACCATTGGTGTTGACATACTAAGATATAACCGTTGGTGTTGACATACATGATATAACCATTGGTGTTGACATGCCAAGGTATAACCATTGCAGTTGACATACCAAGATATAACTTGTTGACATACCACAATATAACCATCGGTGTTGACATACCACAATATAACCATTGCCATTGACATACCAAGATATATCTATTGGTGTTGACATACCACGATATAACCATTGCCATTGACATACCACGATATAACCATTGGTGTTGACATACCATGATATAGCCATTGCCATTGACATACCATGATATAACCATTGCCATTGACATACCAAGATATATCTATTGGTGTTGACATACAAGATATAACCTGTTGACATACCATGATATAACCTATTGACATGCCAAGATATAACTTGTTGACACACCACAATATAACCATTGCCATTGACATACCAAGATATAACCTATTGACATACCAAGATATAACCTATTGACATACCATGATATAACCTATTGACATACCAAGATATAACCTATTGACATACCAAGATATAACCTGTTGACACACCACAATATAACCATTGCCATTGACATACCAAGATATAACCTGTTGACATACCAAGATATAACCATTGGTGTTGACATACCAAGATATAACTTGTTGACATACCACAATATAACCATTGGTGTTGACATACCACGATAAAACCATTGCTGTTGACATACCACAATATAACCATTGGTGTTGATATACCAAGATATAATCTGTTGACATACCACAGTATAACCATGGCTGTTGACATAACACAATATAACCATTGCTGTTGACTTACCATGATATAACCATTGGTGTTGACATACCAAGATATAACCTGTTGACATACCACAATATAACCATGGCTGTTGACATACCACAATATAACCATTGGTGTTGACATACCACAATATAACCATTGGTGTTGACATACCACGATATATCCATTGCTGTTGACGTGTTACAATGTAACCATTATTGTTTCACTCTTATCTTAAAACTGATGGTTCAAACATTGCTGGGGGCAACGAGAGATAGAGATGGTTGGAAGTCCATGGTCGCCAACGCCATGCGGCAGGGCACCTGATGATGAGTCGGAGGATTGGAATGAACAGACAGATAACAAACTTTTCCAAATCCGCCCTAACCTGAAAGAAAATCTCCCATCTGCTGTAGGAAACCGTAAGACAGAGACAGTGTTATGTAGGTTACACATAGGTCACACAATCTACACTCATTCGTACCTTAAAAAATGAAGAAGCACCATGGTGTATACCGTGTGACGAGCCATTGAGCAACAGATACCTCCTTCTCGATTGCAGGGACTTGTACGATGTGAAACAAAAGCATTACACTGTGGACTCCTCAGAGAACCTCTTCCAAGAAGTCCCTCCTGATGCAATTTTCCAGTTTTTACAAGAGATCAATAGATTTGACCTGATATTTTACGGCTGTTTTTCTTTACTTGAATGATATTAGATTTGCAAGGTTAACAGTGAGCATGGTTTTTATCTGTTGTCTTTTATCTTAACGGGTTGTCGTTTTTAACGTGGTGTTAGCCCTGATATGGCTCTAATAGTCGGCTGGGGAAAGCAAAGGTATGGGGTTGGAACTAAACAGCAGGAAGACTGAAGTCATGGTGATCAGTAAAAAACATGAAATCCCCTCCTGCAAAATAACAGCAAATGGCACAACCTTGACACAGGTTAATAAGTTCAAATACCTGGGAACGGTCATTTCATGAGACGGCAGATGCACATCGGAAATAGCTGGCAGAATCGGCCAAGCCAAAACAGCATTCAAGAAGATGACAAGCATTCTTACCAACAAATGTCTATCAATTAACATCAGGAAGAGAGTTCTTGAATTTATATAGAACCAATACTGTTGTACGGATGTGAGGCGTGGACAGTCAGCAAGCAAAGCCAGAGCAGGATTGAGGCAGCTGAGATGTGGTTTCTCAGAAGAATGTTGAGAGTACCATGGACAGCAAAGAAAACAAACGAGACAGTCTTGATGGAGGCAGACACAAGTCGATCACTGATAAGGAAGATTAGGAAAAGACAAGCAACATTTATAGGCCATTTTATGAGGAAGGAGGATTTGGAGCACCTGGTCACAACGGGAAAGCTGGAGGGAAAGAGAGCACCGGGTAGACCCAGGGAGAGAATGTTGGACGGACTTGCAAGGTGGCTGAGGATGAAGAGGGTGGGGCAACGAGAGATAGAGATGGTTGGAAGTCCATGGTCGCCAACGCCATGCGGCAGGGCACCTGATGATGAGTCGGCTGGGCTGTAAGCAATATGAACTGAACTGATCTATCTTAATGGGTTGTCGTTTTTTGACGTGGTGTTACCTGATATGGCTCTAGTAGTCGGCTGGGATGTAAGCAATATGAACTGTATTGAACCGAACTACACATAGCGAAATACCACCATGAACTTAACCTGGTAACGGAATAATTTATTGCCTGTTTCACAAGCAGGCGTGACAGATCAATACAGTTGTGAAGGCAGATAAATGACATTGTGAACGACGTGATAATAATCGTTGCTACTTCCCTGATTGGTCACAGAGCCGTCCTGATTCTGTTCCAGTTTCACGTCTGCTTCTTCTCAAGCCTGCTGGGTCGTTTCTTCAGCTCGTTGCTTTACCACCGTGAATGTGTGTTTTATGTAGATTTTCTCGAAGAGAATGATTTTGTTGTTGTTGATAGTTTATGATTCGTATTTCAAAAATTTCATTTCTTTACGTACATCTCTTCAATCAGGCGAAGTAAATTTCTGCTTACCATTTCTGCCATAATTTGACAAGCATTTCGGCATTATGCTTGGTTGTCGTTTTTGATGAGGTGTTATCCCTGGTACGGCTCTAGTAGTCGGCTGGGCTATAAGCAATCTGAACATGAACTTGCATCAGTGATACAAGTAGTTTTTACCCATTTCTGTTTACCTGTTTCTTTTGTTTTTTGTTTTTGTTTTTGTTTTGTTTCTTGATGTTGTGTAATCTTTGTTTTAATGAATCTTATTCCTTTTCTACGTTCTGATCACCTGAAATTTTCTAAACTTGTTCTCTACTTAATGAGAAAAAATATTTTGACGTTTCAGACTTACTACACTATTTGCTTAGTTTCATGGATATATCGCAGTCAGAAGTTTTTGCATAGATACCCTATGTCAGCAGCAGTATGGACAGCCCATAAATGCTTGTGCTGAAACCTTGATGCTGTCAAACATCTTTCGTGATATGAGAATTTACTCTGTTTGAACTTGCGTAAGAAAAGAAAAAAGAGTCACGAAGCTTTCGTTATATGAATATGAATAAAGTGCTTGGGCAGATTATTGTTTTATATATTTTGTAATCTTGAAGTTGGAGATCAAGTTTGACGTGTTTGAAAAAAGTAGAAGACAGAAAGAAAAAAAGTTGTGACCCAATATTCCAGAACTTAAAGAGACTTCTTTTTATGATGGCAGTGGCATTGAAATAACGACAGCAACAATAACAATTATAATAATAAACAATAACATGACGAATACATCTTAAGTCTGGGAACAGCTCTTTTTCCCAGTTGAAGATTTGTATGTTTTGAAGCAGTTATAGCCCTGATATGGCTCTATGCAGTCGGCTGAGCTTTAAACAACATAAAAGCAGACAAAGAAAAAACAACAACAAAAACAACAACAACAACGACCAACCAACCAATCAAACAAACAAAAAACCCCAACAACAACAACGACAACAAGAACCTGACTGATATATCTGTTTAATTGTTGAGCAAAACTTTGATATCAAGAAAAAGTACTGAGAATAGCTTTGTCTAAGAGGTGGAGGAGAGGAAGCCAGTACATCAGAATACGTTGTCAAGCTATTGAAAATGATATTGCTGGTGGTTTGTCTGGCACTACTTCTTGACCCAGCCACAGCTGTCTAAGATCAGCTTAACACAACCCACGCAGCTGCGCGGTCGTTACTAGACGTAAATCCCGGCTTTCACTCTGACGTCACGCTGACTTAGTTTACGATGAGAGACGTCATATTCACGCAGAGCGTTCTCCTTGATGTGTCGTCAAGCTCTGAGATCGAATGTGGTCGTCAGTGTGTGGATGCAGAGGGTGCGTCATGGTCACGTATCTGCGGGGTGAAAACAGTGGGTTGGGCAGGTGCCAGGCTTACAGGCAGGTTCTCTGTGAAACGGACGACAACACAACTTTGGCAGGCGCCAGGAGTTACGTTCTAGACACGGCTGGTGAGTCAGGTGTTAACATTCTCTCTCTCTCTCTCTCTCTCTCTCTCTCCTCTCTCTCTCTCTCTCTCTCTCTCTCTCTCTCTCTGTCTCTCTGAGTGTGTGTGTGTGTGTCTCTGCCTCTCTCTCTCTGTCTCTCTGAGTGTGTGTGTGTGTGTGTGTGTCTCTGCCTGTCTCTCTCTCTCTCTCTCTGAGTGTGTGTGTGTGTGTCTCTGCCTGTCTCTCTCTCTCTGTCTCTCTCTGTCTCTCTGTCTCTCTGAGTGTGTGTGTGTGTGTGTGTCTCTGCCTGTCTCTCTGTCTGTGTGTGTGTGTGTGTGTGTGTGTCTCTGCCTGTCTGTCTCTCTCTGTCTCCCTCTCTCCCTCTTTCTCTCTGTTTCTCTCTCTCTTTTTCTCTCTCTGTCTGTCTGTCTGTCTCTCTTTCTCTCTCTCTCTCTCTGTAAGTTGTGCTGAATTTTTCTGCCTTATGCTCTCTCTATTGGTCTCTGTCTCTATCTCTGTCTTTGTCTGTCTGTCTGTCTCTCTTTGTCTGTCGCTTTCTCATGCTTTCTGTGTCTTATGTTTTCTGTGTATCATCTCTCTCTCCCTTTCTTTGTCTCTTTCCCTCTCTGTCTGTCCCTCTCATGCTTTCACTCCCCACACTCTCTCAGTATAAATAGTATCCCCGTCTTTTGGACAATCCGTGCTAGAAATTTCCTCTTTTCTATCGCTTTTTTGTTTTTGCTTTGCTCTTTGGCTTTCTGTCATCTCTTCCTACAATTTTCTGATTTGCTGGTCCATTCACTTGTATGTTTTCGATGTCTTAGGATTGATGATAAGGTACATGTATTAAGTGTATTTTTGGTTCAAAGGAAATATGATGTGTGGAAGCATTGTTAGATATGTTAGGCCCGTTTTTATACATGTTTTAGTGTACTTAGTTTATACATTTGTATTCAGTTATATTTTCAAGCCTCGTTGGTGATAAATTGGATGGAATAGTCAACGCCTGTGGCATCTTAGAATACATGCACGAATTGGTGATATGTGTACATAATAATAATAGTAATAATAATAATAATGATAATAATGATAATAATAATAATAATGATAATAATAATAAATCACTTTTATATAGCGCTATTCTCTAACACATAGGTAAAGACTCACTGCGCTTTACATCAATTAGTTCATTTTTCCCAATCAGCCCTATGCCTAGTGGTCAATCATACTAACTCCCACTCCTAGTCCCCCCCCCCCCAACACACACACTAGCATATCTGTTGCAAGCAAGTACTAATATATACACATTACTGAATCAGAAAGATCAAAAATTATGTTTCGTTACTTGTAGTATTTATCAAAAAGATGAGTTTTGAGGCCCACCTTGAAAGAAGAGAGAGACGATGAACAGCTGAGAGAAAAAGGCAGATCATTCCAGACAAGTGGGGCCTGGTAACGGAAGGCTCGGTGTCCTATGGTTTTGTATTTTGATTTTGATTTTGTCAGAAGCTTCTGGTTGCTTGACCTGAGACTGCGTTCAGGCCTGAAGTGAGGTAGATAGGCAAGGTACCATCAAAATGCCGATAAGCCGAGTGTTTTTATTTCAGTGAGGTATTGCGTATGTTTGGAGATAGTTATAGTCCTGATGCGTATATCTCAAGACGATATATTTATGTCGTCTTGAGAAACTGAAACTGAAATCTGATATGGCTGCACACTCGGCTGGGCTATAAACGATGATGATGATAATATGATGATGATGATGATGGTGACGATGATGACGATGATGATGAGTCCATAAGCTTTGTTTTTCTTCTTTTCATGCAGAAAGCTCTATGGACAAGGACTTGAGGAAAAGATTATTTCACTTAGGGAAAACGTGTGAAAAGTTGTCTGTCCAGATTCAATAGGCCTTCACATGTTGCTGTAATGGTGATGTCAGGTTTTGTAGCTGTTGATGTGTATGGGAGAGTCGAGTGGCGGAAAGGAAATGACATAGAAGGGGTGCAGATGGGGCTGCAAAACAACACAACAACAACAACAACAACGACAACAAGAAGAACAATAACAACAACAACTGTAACCACAACCACAAAAGCACTACACGGCGGACTCCTTAAAGAACCTCTACCGAGACGTCCCTC
Organism: Monoplex corrugatus; assembly: GCA_030674185.1. Lineage (NCBI taxonomy): Eukaryota > Metazoa > Mollusca > Gastropoda > Littorinimorpha > Ranellidae > Monoplex > Monoplex corrugatus. The sequence continues at coordinate 47,861,517 of JAPXFY010000026.1, forward strand.
CTGATGCAATTTTCCAGTTTTTTACAAGAGATCATAGATTTTTCCTGATATGATTTTACAGCTGTTTTTCTTTGGCTGCATTTTAGACTTGCAAGGTTAACGATGAGCATGGTTTTTTAGCTGCTATCTTTTATCTTAATGGGCTGCCGTTTTTTGACGTGCTGTTAGCCCTGATATGGCTGTAGTAGTCGGCTGGGCTATAAGCAGTATAAACTGAACTGAACTTTTCCTTTTTTCCTGTTGAATTATTATGTTATGAAATGGTTATAGCCCTGATATGGCACGGCTGTTTAAACCGGCCGCAGGGCGATCACTTAGTTTTCGGACACGGTGTCAGCGATTCGCACGCGAGAGGCGTGTTTTCCTGCTTACCCGCTGCGCTACACGGCCCGTCAGCGGTTTTGGAGCTGTGAGTCATCGGTAGGCAAGCGGTACTGTGTGGCTGCCTTTGTGTGACGTGATTACTACTGTTTCTACATTTCCCGCAATACTGCTTTGGTCATTTAGCCATATATGTAATTATCAATCTTACCGAAAAGTAGACTCTCTCCCCTACACATACATATCAAACACGAACTGGTTTGTTGCCATAATGCGTAACAGGATTACATAGAAAAGGAGGAGAACGATTCTGAAAATATCGCGCCTTCACTGTTTCATGAGAAAAATAAGCCAACTTCCAACAACGAAAACAAGAGTTCACCAGTTATTACAGCAGAAAGAAACACATACAGAGGAAGAGTAAAGTATGTTTTAACAGACTGACTTACCAGACAGATGTTCCGTGGCTTCTTGTGGAGGTAGCGGTGGGTAAATCGAGATCACTGATAACGGCATAGACTCCATTATCCTTCACACTAGCACCAACATTTCACTGATAGTGATAGTCTTGTATACCGCAATCTCCTTACTGCCATAGTAGGAACGTATACACACATGTCCGTACAAGGGTCAAGATTGGGATCACGATACTGAGACGACCATTCATTAAAAAAATGGAAAGACACAGAGAGCGATAGAGAGAGAGAGAGGAGGGGGGGGGGGGAGAGAAGACAATACATTTACGAGAACTTTAGGTTCACTGGTATTAAAAAGAAATTAAAACTCCTGAATATCATACCCACTTAACTACACTGAAATCTCTCTGTCTGCCTGTCTGTCACTCTCTCTCTCTCTCTCCACACACACACACACACACACACACACACACACACACACACACACACACACACACACACACACACACACACACGCACAAGAATACTATGTATTTTGCTTAACAATGATAATAATACTCAAAAGTCTTTAATTACTTATTTCATTCATGAAATGCATACACTTAAACATACAAGCAGACAGACATATAGACAGACAGACAGACAGGCAGACAGACAGACAGACAGACAGACAGACAGACAGACAGAGAGAGAGAGAGGAATACTTTGCACTTCGCTTAATGTCTTTGGGCCCTTATTAATTGTCTCACTCATGAAATATGCACACACACACACACACACACACACACACACACACACACACACACACACACACACACACACACACACACACACACACACACACACACACACACACACAACGACCTGAAGCAAAAAAAACAGTAAGAGAAAGTTGTCCTGAGTTTTTGTTGTGTGATGGACTGTTCTTCGTTTGAACGCTGGCCGAAACATTAGTAGCCACCCTGAGCTTCTGAAGCTCTTCGAACTCTTTTCTACTCTTACAAATGAAAGTTACGGGATTGAGTTTGCCTGGATTCCCGGCCATGTTGGTATGGAGGCAATGAAAAGGCTGACTGCCTGGCCAAGAAGGCCACAAGGGAAAAGATGTATTAAATCTTTGATTCCTTACACAGATGTCAAATCGAAAGTGCACTGTTACGTGAGAAATCTGTGGCAGGAGGATTGGAATGAATAGAGGATAACAAACTTTTCCAAATCCGCCCTAACCTGAAAGAAGTTCTCCCATCTGCTGCAGGAAACTGTAAGAAAGAGACAGTGTTATGTAGGTTACACACGGGTCACATACATCCTACACTCACTCGTACCTTTTAAAAAATGAAGAAGCGCCATGGTGTATACCATGTGACGAGCCGTTGAGCATCAGACACCTCCTCCTCGATTGCTGGGACTTGTACGATGCGAGACAAAAGCACTACACGGCAGACTCTTTAAAGAAGTTCTTCCGAGACGTCCCTCCTGATGCAATTTTCCAGTTTTTACAAGAGATCAGTGTTTTTCACCTTATATGATTTTAGGTCTGTTTTACTTTAATCGCATTTTAGACTCGCAAGGTTAGCGGTGATCATGGTTTTTTAACTGTTGTCTTTTATTTCCGTGGGTTGTTTTTGACGTGGTGTTAGCCCTGATATGGCTCTAGTGGTCGGCTGGGCTATAAGCAATATGAACTTGAACTTGAATTCGCACAGTTGACAGAAGGATAGTAAATGCAAGAGAAAAAAGATCAAACTACAGCTTCAGCAGTTTCAAATGACACAGAAAAGGGAGAGGAGTGGATGAAAGAGACAGGATTCAAGCACATCTGTATACACAACAGCAATGCCACGTCCATGAGAGGCTCGAGGGAAGGAACGGAATTTGTAATCTTGAGGTGACATGGCCACTTGATTTCAGTCAAATTTCTGTCAGAAAAAAAATCAAATCAAAGTTGTTTTCAAAATAAAATCTGAGATAGAATCAGTCTTTTGATTGCGGCAGACAGACCGAGCATTGAACAGACAGACAATGAAATTTGCAGAAGACAGAAAACAAGAGGATAACAGTGGGCTGTGAGGCAGGGGACACATATGGAGGATGCCAGAACAGGAGGTCCAGGTGGTATTGATATTGATAAAAGACAGTATAGAAGGAGATTTTGTCGGCGTAGTGGGTCAACAGTGATTTTCCCCCTGTTTTGTCTGTGACATTTATGGCGTATTTGTGGAATTCGTCTGTGGCATTTATGGCGTAATCCAACTCCCACTACCAATGAGTGGAGTGAACTGATTACTTCCATAGTCAGGAATATAAACATGTCTGAAACTTCCTGATTTGAAACGGATCAAACATTAATTTCCAAAACTAAACATGTATCTAAAACCGAAAAAACCCAATAACAAACAAACAAAGAGACCTACTTGTAAGTTGAAAATGAAACCAGAAAAAAACGAAAATAGAATCAGAATGCGTATTTATTACATACAAGACAAGACAGGCGCAACATTTTCGGCCAGCTGGCCTTTGTCAAACGTAGACGTAACATCACAAACAAACATACACCAGCTACAAAAATTGACAAAGGCCAGTTGGCCAAACATTTGGGCCTGTCTTGTCTTGTCTTGTCTTATCTGGTTGTTTTTAATACGCGTTCTGATTCTATTTTCGTGTTGTTGTTGTTTTTTTCTTGTTCCTGTTTGCTTGAACGCGGGCAGTCACACTTGTTTTGGATTTCTTACTACTTTCCCAATTTTAAAATGTATCTGAAAACAAACTAACTAAAAAGATTATGCCCTCCTCGTAGATTTGAGATAGATAAAACGATAACTTTCTCAATGAAAAATGTATCTGGAAAGGAATATACTGCTGGTAGATTAAAAAAGGATAAACATTAATTTACCGAACTGAAAACGTATCTGTAGGGGAAGAGAAACGAATTCTGTGATCTGTTGTAGATTTGAACACTACCGAACTAAAATATATCTGAAAAGAAAAAAAAAATACAAACAAACAAAAACAAACCTGTATGCTCTGTTTGCAGATTCGAAATGGATAGAAATAAACAACTTACTCCTCCCTAAACTAAACAAAAAAACACAACACAATGAAAAAAAAATCCAAAACAAGTGTGACTGCCCCTGTTCAAGCAAACAAACTGTCAAGCTTGGTAAGGCTTGAACTGGAGTGGAAAGACAGAGAAACAGACCTATCAGCTATAACGCCCCATTTCAAGATCTAAATGAGAAAACTACTTGGACAAAGTACACTTACACAAAGTTTATTTACTGAAAAAACGAGACAACATGACGCATCATTCGCACAAATCACATACATAAATATAGCATTACTAGGGGTGGCATCCCAAAAACAACATTGCAAACGCACACACTCACTGAAGATAAACCCCGGCAATAAACCCCTAAGTTAATCACGTACATACACTCCACTTGTCTAAGTCCCTTCAACACTTAGTTTCTCAAAGGGTGACGATTTCGGTCCAAAACGACGTTTCCATGCAGGGTTTCTAATCTTTAGCGAGTCTCTCGACGCTTGGCATGGCAAACAGGCGCCGAATGAAGCCACCGCCGAACGACGCGAAGATGCTCACTACAGCAGACGTGGAGTCCTGCAGAGGGCGGCGCCAAAGAAAAGAGCCAAGTAGAACGGTTGGGCCATAGGCTCGTGGCGTGGAAGTACCGCCGATATTGCCTGAAGATGCAGCCGTAGAAGCCCCACTAGTCGCACCTTCCTCGGACGCTCAGACACGTGCACGTCATCGTAGAGCCAGGACCAACATGGAAAACAACGATGTCTGGTGCATGACACTGGTGATCTTCTCCCCTCATGCTGGCGAAACCAAGACACAACCTCCCCTACTGACCCGTAGGTATATAAACAGCTATGATTAGACATGGCAGCAAAACTTATTCACTTGTAAATATATCGATGAACCAAGCTACCAATACCCAACCTAGCCACCAAACCACACATCAAGTACAACAAAGGAGAGCAGACAACTATTCACTGCTGGTTACATGCCTGACAATGACACCTACACTCTAGACTTCCCTATAACAATGTTGACAAAATTGAATGACTGACCACTGCATCCACCGCATACCGACTGTAGCAGAGGAAAAACAGGCGTCGATTCACTCCTGGTTACATGCCAACAAAGACACAGCCACTCTAGACTTTATATAACAACGTTGACAAAATTTGAAATGACTGACCACTGCACCCACCGCACACCAACTGTAGCAGAGGAAAAACAGGCATCGATTCACTCATGATTACATGCAAACAAACATAAACCTCTACCCACTTCTAGGACATGAAATCCATCCAGAGGTGGTGCCTCTGACCAGAAACTGGCCCTATCCACCCAACTGCAAACCATCTGTAGCAGAGGGGCACCAAACACCAACTGACCCCGTAACACCCACAATTCTTATTTTTCAAAGCCAACAAACAAGCTCACAGAACCCTGTTAACAGAAACCAGCACCAAAAACACACAAAATTTACGCACGCACAGGTACAGGTAAACCATAACTGGACAGGTGAGTTTATCCCACTTGGCAAACTTCCACACTCTTTGTTCCAACGAAACACTCCTGTTCCCAAACAAGAAGAAAAGGGAAATAAAATAAAAAGATGAACAAAACTGCCATGACATACCAGAAAAAAAAACACGAAAAAAGAATAAGAACGTGTATCTAATACAACAAGACAAACTAGGTGTGCCTTGTCTTGTTGTATTAAATACGTGTTCTTATTCTTTTTCAGTGTTTTTTCTAGTTAAAGTGAAAAAGATTTTGTGCCCCTGCTTACAGATTTTACACTGACGAAGAACCGCAAATTTCATCTCCAGATTTCACCCGGATGTGGCTGGGTGCAGACGAGCAAAGAGGGAGAGTTCAAGTGGACGGATGGGAGTCCACAGTCCAGTAGCAGTTCTCTGTGGATAGCTGGACAACCCGATGACAGCGATGGGAGCCAGAACTGTGTGTGTCTGTGGACAGAGGATAACGGACTTTGTGACTGTTACTGTGACGCCCGTATTGGTCTCCCTTTCGCAACTGTGTGTCAGAGAGATGTGTAACAGGTCATGGTGATCATGTATTATGTAGCCATGGCACATGTATCTATGTAGAACCCATACGCTACGTAGGACCCCAAGACATTGCCGACACATACGGCTTATGTGCAGACGTAAGGCTTGTGTCATAATATTATGTGCAGGCATTAGGCTTGTGTCATTGTTGTGTCGGCTTGCTTGTATGTCTGTGATGTATACAAAATCAAACAGGCAAACAAACAGGAAAAAAATCCAAACACTTAGACATTGCGAAGACTGTAAACAAAAGATGGACCTCGTAATTGTCGAGGAGATAGTATACTTTCTCTCTCTCTCTCTCTCTCTCTCTCTCTCTCTCTCTCTCTCTCTCTCCTCTCTCTCTCTCTCTCTCTCTCTCTCTCTCTCTCTCTCTCTTCCTCTCTCTCTCTCTTTCTCTCTCTCTCTCTCTCTCTCTCTCTCTTCTCTCACACACACACACACACACACACACACACTTTTGCAAAAAGATTTCTCAATTGTTTAAAGATTTATGGTTCATTTTCCCCATATGATATAGATGGATAACTGTTCATTTATTACTATTTATCATCCTTAGGTTATTCAGCGTCGCATGGACGACTCTGTGGATTTCTTTAGAAGCTGGAAAGAATATCAAAGAGGTTTTGGGATGTTAACTGGCAGTTACTGGATAGGTGAGAATCAACTGTCTTCATCGTTGACATAGAGAGAGAGAGAGAAGAAAGAAAAAAAAAGAGAGAGAGAGATACATATACGGATGCATAGATATATAGATAGATACAGATAGATACATAGATAGAGACCATGGAAAGACGACAACTAATACTTATCACAGGCATGACACAATCAAATACATAAATGCCAGAAAAACCCACCAGTCAAGCCGATAAAAGCTTTGTCAAACCAGTTACCACAGAAAGATATTCTTCCAAGAGCACCCAAAAAAAACAAAAAAACAAACAAAAACACGACTGATATTTGAAATCAACTTCGTGATGTCGTTTATAAAACTGCACATTCTATCTTTAGGAAACAGCAAGGCAAAACCAAAGACTGGCCACCTGTAATGAGTTTATAAAGGAGAATCGAGATGTTTTTTGTTTCTTTCAAGAGGCAATTCAGTGCATGAAACCACACTGCCTTCCAGGATGCAAGAAGCAAGGTGCATGCGCGCAGTGGACTGCTCTGTGTTGTGTAAACGACTTTAGCTAAAGTTTTGTTGTCGAAAACAGTAATCGGCAGACGTGGGCAACATCAGTATGTGTGTGCATGCGTGTGTGCGTGCGTGCGTGCGTGCAGGTCAAATATTTTTTTAATGTGCAACTTATTTGTAATGTGTATTCAAAATCATATAAAACAGTATTACTGTGATTAAGGCGCTCTTTATTATTACTGGACATTATCACTTAGGTGTAACGATGCATGCTTTTTTTTTCTCCTTTTATAAAATGTCCAAGTACCTGTCTTTTAAAGTAGCTGAAATGTTTCTTTTTTTGCTTGTTTGTTTTTAATTTGCTTGCTTGGTTTTTTTCTTTTCTTTTTTCTTTTTTTTTTGGTTGTTGCTTGTCTGTTTTTTTGTTTTTTGTTTTGTTTGTTTTGTTTGTTTGTTTGTTTGTTTATGTTTGTTTGTTTGTTTGTCATATATGATAAGGCATCGCAGATTTATTGGTACAGTCAAGATTTTTTTTTACAATGATATCATGATGACGCTAGCAATGGGATGATACTATCACAGGGCCCCCCTCTAGGGGGAAGAAACATTCCTTCGACTGACTTGGGAGACGAGTTAATGAGGTGGGTGTGCTGCAGATCAGGCCATCCATAATTCAACTGGTCACTCAGTTATTTCCATTCGGACAGGATCTGGCGTCCACGTGGTTCTCATCCATCTTTAGTGGGCACAAAGGGCGGATGGCCTGAATTACCAACATTCCTTTGACCCACTCGGTAGATGAGTTAATGAGGTGGGCGCACTGGAGATCACACCATCCATAATTCAATTTTAATTACACATACTATACCGTGGCTCACAAATGCAATAAGCGGCAGCGGTTTGCCAATTCTGCCTCGTAACAATAAAGTCCGAAGGGACAGTAACTCTGAGAGTGTCTACGTCTTGCGCATGCGCAGGTGCTCTTCCTCTTTTCTCGGCAGCCATCTTCCAGCTCGCCTCGTACGCTCTGAGCAGCTAAGTATTTTTCGATTTCGCTACGCGATCGATCGATTGTCGTTGTTGTTTTTGTGTCTTGCCTATGTTTTCGTTTAAGGGAGAAACTTATGTGAAGCGATTGGGTGGCAAAGCGAGGGTTAAGAAGATTTCGTCCGCCGAATTCTCAAACCCACAAAGGGGTGGTTCCACCGGTGCACAAACCGCTCTCTCTTCAACTTCGTCTCTCCCTTTTACGTCTTCTCTCTTTCACACTATCGACAAGTCATCGCAACCCAGCTACGGTTCGGTTGCGGTGACCACGAGCCCTCAACTCAGCTCCGGCTCAGTTGAATTTTCGTCATTTTACGGCCCTCACACTGCCCGGCACGGTGATCGACTCAACTCCGGTTCTGTCGATTCTGTGCTCGCCCCCTTCGTACAGCTTAACTCCGGTTCTGCTGGTACTGTTTCAGCCTCCATGGCTGATGGGCGCATTGGGCATGGGTCTCCTTCGGGAGGCAAGATGGACCGTAATGTGAACGGAACCGGCTCACCCCCTGGTTCGCCAGGCGGGACACCCCCTGGTTCGCCAGGTGGGCCAAGGGAGACAACCCCACCCTTACGGGCGTCAGATCGTCGATCCGCCCCGGTTGTCTCCCTTCCTCCCCCACAGCCTGCTGCTGCACCCGCCACAACCTCTCTGTCCCATTCCGGACAGAGCACTTGGGCGCCTTGGCAACTACCAAGCGACCCATGGCGGGCTGCCACATCTCTGTCCCATTCCGGACAGAGCACTTGGGCGCCTTGGCACATGCCTAGCCGCCCCCAGCAGGCTGGCCCTTTGGGCACTGGGGACCGGGCCAGGCCCTACCCTTCATGGGGTCAGGGTCCTGATGCCCCTTGGGCTCAGCCCATGCCGCATCCCATGGCACCGCACATGGTACCGTGGCACCCATCCTTGGGATTTCCCCCGGCCTCGGCCACGGGATGCACGTGGTGGCCCGGCTTTATGCCCGGCGCCCCACCAGCGCAGGACTCACCCTGCCCAGCCCCCCCGGCACCACCCGTGTTGGACACAACACCGGGGCTGCCTCCTGGGGGCTCTGACCCGGGTCCCACAACCGTGGCACCCCGGTCAGACTCTCCGCAGACTCTCGCCCCCTCCATAGGCGGGCCAGAGGACTCGGACTCGGCCTCAGAGGATGAGGCCCCTGCCCACATGGCATTCTGCTTCCAGGATGCCATGGACCGGCTGGCACAACTCACACCGGCGGTGTCCACTGTGCCAGAGCCCAAGGCTCCCAAGCTTGGCTCGGCCGAGCGCCTTTTCAGCGCTCATCCTACCTCAGCCCCACGGGCCTCCTTGCTAAAACAGTCCGACATGGTGGCTGACTGCCTCAGGCAAGCCCAGGACACCGCCAGGGGGAAAGAGGCACAAGATTTCGTTCCAGGATCTGTGCCTGACTTCCCGGGAGCCTTGCCCTTCAGGAAATTCCTGAAGCCGGCACCGCTCCCCTTCCAGCGGAAGCCCTTCATGGCCCATGGGCCTATCCCTGACGCTCCCCTCTCGCTCACACAGGAGAACCTCCTCCTTGTGAACGATCGCTCTCGGGCCCAGCCGCAGCATATCTCCATCACGGAGAAATGCTTGACGGAATGGGAGGAGAACGCGAGACGGGGGCTGGTGGCAACCTCCGCCCTGGACTCATTCTTGGGCGGCCTAGGGGAAGCCCTGAAGGACCCCAACCAGCAGTCCTTCACGCTCCGCCAGGCGCCTGACCAGGCAACCATCGTGGCCTTTATCCAGGCCATGGCGCAGGGGCTCAGATCCGTGGCCGAATCGCAAGCACGCACGTATCTGAACGCCGTCATGGCGAGGCGGGATGCCATTCTCGCGGCATCCTCGGTTGCCACCTCACCGTCGGCAAGGGCCTCCTTGCGCGCGGTGCCCGTCCAGCCGGGCTCCCTCTTCGGGAACCATGTTCAGGCCGTCCTGAAGCACCAGGCGGACATAAAAAGGGACCTCGCCCTCCATTCGAGGCCCTCTCGCCCTGCCGTGAAGCGCCCGGCTCCAGCGGCCTACCCGCCAAACAGGCCCACCCACACCAAGTTTCGGGCCGATCCCAGGCCCCAAGGGCACAGGAGACCGCAACAGCATTCGGGCAGGCCGGTGGCCCGGCCTAAGGCCCGCAGGCCGGCTCCCTCTCAGCCGGCCAACCCCCAATGACTCACCCCCGGCCTGAGGCCATCACCCCCCACGGGCGATCCTGTGGGCAGTCTCTCCAGACACATCGACGCGTGGGAGAGGCTGCCCGCCAGCCCGTGGGCCCTGCGGGTGATCAGGTCGGGGTTCCGCCTTCCTTGGGGCCCAAGGAAGGCTCCTCTCACGCTCTCTCCCCCTGCTTTCGCACTTCCTCAAGATCGCTCGGCCTTGCAGGCCCTGGATCAGGAGGTTCTTTCGATGTTAGCCAAGGGGGCTACGGAGGAAGTTTCCTTCGCTGCGTCCCCGGGATTCTATGGACGCATCTTTGTGGTCCCCAAAACTTCGGGGGGCTGGAGGCCCGTCCTGGACCTCTCCTCCCTAAACCGGTTCCTCCGCGTCCTCCATTTCCGTATGGAGACCCCTATGTCCATCCGCGAGGCCTTGCACCCGGGCGACTGGGGGATATCCATCGACCTCAAGGATGCATACTTCCATCTCCTCATTCACCCCAGGGACAGGAAGTACCTCAGATTCGTCTGGAGGAACCGGATCTTCCAATTCAGGGCACTGCCCTTCGGTCTGGCACCCGCCCCTTGGCTCCTCACGAAGGTGGCGAGGGAACTCTGCATGCATGTTCGGGAGAAGGGCATCCGCCTCAAGGCCTATCTAGACGATTGGCTTCTACTCGCCTCCTCCAAAGAACAGTGTGCGCAACAAGCATCCCAGGTCCTGCAACTCTGTCACAACCTGGGCTTTGTCTGCAACGAGGAGAAGTCGGACCTAACTCCCTCCAAACAATTCCAGTTCCTGGGCATGTCCTTCGACACCTCCAAGTGGAGGGTCACCCCGTCTCCCCAGCGCTTACTGCGCCTTCAGGGCCTCTTAGCCCAACTGCTCCCCCAACTCCAAGCGCCAGCAAGGAAGCTGGCCTCCCTACTGGGCCTTATGGAGTCGCTGGCACCCCTAGTGCCACTGGGTCGTCTTCTCAAGCGGCAATTCCAACGCGGCTTCAGGAACCGTTGGTCACAGTCGCTTCAGCCATGGGACCTCCCGGTCCACCTGGGCCCTTGGTTCATATCAGCAGTGTCCAAATGGCGCTCCCAGTCACGCCTGGCCCAGGGAGTCCCCATCACACTGCCCCCTCCTCAGGAGCACTTGTTCACGGACGCGTCCACCTCCGGGTGGGGAGCCCATGTCGGCACGCTGACAGCCGCAGGTCGGTGGTCGACCGACCTCATGCCCTGCCACATAAACATGTTGGAACTGGAGGCAGTTTGCCTGGCACTCGGGGAGTTTCTCCCCTTTCTGAAGGGAAAACATGTCCGCATCAACACGGACAACACCACAGTAGCTTGTTACATCAACAAGCAAGGGGGCGCCCGCTCCCACTCCTTGTCTCGGAGAGCGGAACAGCTCCTCATCTGGTGCGAGGAACACTCGATTCAGCTCTCAGCAAAGCATGTCCCGGGGAAGATCAACATACTTGCGGACTCTCTCAGCAGATCCCACATGATTCTTCCCTCGGAATGGACACTGGTCCATGCAGTCCTGGAGCCAGTATGGGCAGCATGGTTCAAACCACACGTGGACCTCTTTGCCACCAGGTTCAATCACCGCCTCCCTTTGTACGTCTCTCCAGTTCCGGACCCAGCGGCCTGGGCTGTAGATGCCCTATCCATTCCATGGTCGAACCTCATCGGCTATGCCTTTCCCCCGTTCCCCATTATGGGGAAAGTGCTGAGGAAAGCCAGGGAGGACGCAGCGACATTAATCCTTGTCGCACCCAAATGGCCAGCACAGGCATGGTACCCAGAACTTCTGCACCTGTCCCATGTGCCGCCGCTAAAACTCGCGGTATCGAGCCGCTCCATCCTCCAACCCAGGTCAGGCATTCCGCACGGCAATCCAGACGTTCTAAACCTTCACGCCTGGATGCTGTGCGGGACTCGATGTCTTCATTAGGCCTGTCCCCGGCCGTAATCGGCCTTGTGCAGCAAGCTCACAGGCCGGGCACACAGGGGGTGTACAATGCCCACTGGAATGGCTGGGTCTCTTGGTGCACCTCAAATGAGGTGTCACCCCATTCACCCTCTCGCTTGCAGTTGGCCAACTACCTCGGCTTTCTGTCCACAGAGAAAAAGCTTTCCGCATCCTCAGTGAAGGTCCACAGGGCGGCCATCTGCACCACCATCCGTCAGTTGGGTGGTCCGTCCTTTGAGCACGATCCTCTATTGCGGAATCTCGTCAGAGGGGCTTCTCTCCAGGAAGCCAGGAACCCCCGCCGAACCCCGGCGTGGGATCTCTTTCTCGTCCTCTCATCCCTTAGACTCCCCCCTTACGAACCCATCAGGGAGTGTTCCCTGAAGTTCCTCTCTTTCAAGACGGCCTTTCTCGTCTCTCTCGCATCGGGGAGGCGCTGCAGCGAAGTGCACTTAATGGGCACAAAGGGTAGATAACCCAGATTACCAACATTTCTCAGCAAATACCAATGCCCAAGCAAATTACGGGACTGCGGAATGACGACCATGGCCGCTATGTCAATATCGCCATCACTGTCCAAGAAAATTTATAGGTATGTTGAATGACGACCAAGGCAGCTTTGCCAGGATCGCCAAGTTCCCCAAATTTGAAATGCCCAGTTTTATTGATATCAACAGCTAGAGGGCAGCTGGGAATGTTTGTAACTGAGACAAAGACCGGTAAATGGGAATCGCACTGTATATAGGCTAGCAGTCAGTCGTTAGGAGTGACTTACTAGTGGGAGAGTAACTAGAGTGGGAGAGTCAGCACTGAGTCGGCACCCAGTGTGACAGTGAGTCAGTGAACGAGAGAAGTCTCCAATCTATCTTAAAGGTATGTGACTACGTTTCATCTTATACTTTTGTTAGGGTAGGGATAGAAGTAGGTAGTATGTTTTCTTTGCCATGAAGCAGAGAGAGAGAGAGGGAATAGAGTAGGAATTATGGAAGTGCTCAGTATTTCAGTGATAAGTAAGTTAGTGAAGATTCGTAGTGCATCTTAGGGTTTTAGGACTATTAGGATTCATGGCACACACGCTTGGTGAATTACGCTTTTTCTTAATTGAATAAAGGCTTTGTAGTTATCAATTTATGTGTGGACTGCTTTGAGAATCATGTCCAGCGTATTTGTGTATTTCTTCTCGTCACTCTCCTTTCTGGTTGTATGTGATGTTGGAGACAGAGTGACCCTAAATTCTCCTATGATAAAAAGAGACTAAATTCTTTCCCTGATAGATGGCAAGACCAAATTCTCCTTGCGATACTTAAAAGTAGAGAAACAATTTTTCATGCTCACCCCCAACCCCCAACTGCATCCCCCTTGCGATGCATGGTGGACACAAACTCTGCGATAATACTTATGATGGTAAGGGGTAACATTTAGATAAGATTGTGTGACAGGGCTTTAAGCTTACTATCATAATGTATCCCTGTGTCAACAAGGCCCGAGAGATACAGACACCTGCGGTATTGTAAGAAAATTTAACTTTTATTATCAATGGCGCATCCATGAAGTGAATGAGACCCGAATGAGTAGTTCCAATTTCTGTTACGAGCCCATACAACGTCCGACTCTATGCACGAGCTAGCTGGGGCCGACAAATCCAGCAATCCACAATCAGTTTTAAAGGAATGACGGGATTCAAACTCATAATCTTCTAGTCGTTTATCTGTTGTGCTAACTACTGCAGCATGGCGACTGGTATGATCAGAGACCTTGTACGGCTTTCCTCAATTTGAAAAGTCTACAATCACCTTTATGATTAAAGAAGAGTTAGAAAAAAAAATTACAAGGCTGCGTCAGCGAGAATATTACCTGGGCTTAATATACACAGTTTAAAAAATGAACGGAACATAAAGATAACAGTATAAACAAACTTGTTTTATTTGTCAGATATCAAAGAAAGGCAAACTTATCAGGATGTTAAGCATTACAACAATGGAATGGTCAGGGGTTGCATGGTGTACGTTGACAAAAACAAACTGAGTCCATGAAGATTTATGTGTGTTAATCCATAGGCCTTGAGGCTCTGCACGCACTGACATCATTATGGAGCATGGAGTTGAGAGTGGACCTCGAAATGTGGAATGGACAAAAGGACACTGCAGGATTTCTGAATTTTCTGTCAGTGACAGCAGTGACAACTATCGACTGAAAGTCAGTCATGATGCCACTGATTGCAGTATTGGTAAGTGCATTTAAAATTGTTTCCTAAACCAACCAGGTTAAATATTAAAAACAAAATTATTAAAGTTTCCTTACAGCTTAGCTTTTATTACAAAGCTTAAACAAGTCATTGTATCAAAAGTGTAGACATAAAACGAATGTACAAAAAGGAAAAACTATGCTAAATTTGGAAAGGAAGAACAGTCCAGATGGTAGTATCATCGACAAAACAAATGTTAGAAACCGCATTTGATATAACAAGACAAAATGAATATTGGACATAAAATATCACAGCGTACGAAAACGACGTAATACAAAAACTACGTAATACTGAAACAATGTAATACAAACAGAAAGCAGTCACTGGAGTAATAAGAAATCCCAATCAAAGTGACTATAAGCGTTCAAGTAAATACGAATAATAAATAAACAAAAATGAGTCAGAACGCGTATTTGATATAATGCGACAAGACAAGAGAGATGCAAATTTTCAGCCTATTGGCCTTTGTCAAACGTAAACAAAAGAGAAACAAAATACCCATAGCTTGAAAGAAAAACCAACATTTCAACTTTCACAATGTTACATTCAGCAGAGCTGAAATAAGACACAACACATTTGTATAGGAAAAGGTTGTTGTGGAAACAGTTTCATCTTGCCCCGTGCTTCCATGATAATGAGCATTGATAAGCTTTCTTTTCCTAATCTTCGTTATCAATGATCTTCTTGTGTCTGCCTCCATCAAGACTGTCTCCTTTGTTTTCTTTGCTGTCCATGGAACTCTCAACATTCTTCTTAGAAACCTCATTTCAGCTGCCTCAATCTTGTTCTGGTTTGCGTTTTGACAGTCCACATCTGACAACCTTATAACAGTATCGGTTCTATATAACATTCAAGAACTCTCTTCTTGGTGTTATTTGATAGGCATTTGTTGCTAAGACCGCTCTTCATCTTCTTAAATGCTGTTTTGGCTTGGCCGATTATGCTGGCTATTTCTGATGTGCATCTGCCGTCTGGTGAGATGACCGTTCCCAGATATTTAAACTTAGCAACCTGTCTCAAAGTTGTGCCATCGCTATTATTTTGCATGACGGGATTCCATGTTTTTTACTGCTTAAAATGACTTCAGCCTTCTTTCTATTTTCCTCCAAACTTTTATCCCAGGGCATTCGTCAAGGTTTCTCATGATGGTTTTGCTGTTAAATGAAAGCAAATCTCGTGACAGGACATAACCCTGCCTGACCCCTCTTGATATTTTGGAAAGAGCATATATCGTTTTCTATTCTCATTTCTGCTGTTTGTTCCTAATACACATTTTTGATTATTCGTAGATCTTTTCCATTAACATTCTAGTTGGTTGATCAATTCTTCATGTCTTACCCGATTGAAAGTCTTGGTAAAATCGACAAAGCATAAATATATATCCTTAGTCAACTCGATTGACCTCTCTATGATATTCTTAGGATGTATATGGCACTAATAGTTCACTTCCCTTCCACAAATTTACACTGTTCTTCTGCTATTTCTCTTTTGATTCTGTTCCTTGTCCTCATCATGATTATTCCTAATAGGATTTTTGTTACATGACTCGTCATGCTGATTGTTCGACGGAGTTCGCATTCTATAGCCACTGTTTTCTTTGGAAGTGCAATGAAATTTGATTTTGACACATCTTTGGGGATGTTTCCGGTGTCATAAATTCAATTTAAGAGGACTATTATTTTTTCAATATCGAATTCCTCCAGGCTTCAATCATCTCTGTAGTTATATTTTCTGGTCCTGGGGCTTTTCCTGCTTTCACCTTTTTCAGTACTTCTCTAACTTCATCTTTCATTATGAGTGGTCCTTCAACGTCCTTTCTTATAATGTGTTCTTCGTTTCTGCCATCGTTAAAAAGGTCTTTAATGTACTCTCCCCATCTGTTTAATATTGTCTTTTTCCATGATAAGCGTACCATCTTTCGATTTTAAGCAACCAGTTGATGTGCATGTCTTTTTCCTGTGGGCAATTTCTTCAGTTCTTCTGAATATATCCTGAGGATCTGTTCTGTGTCGGTCTTCTATTTCTTTGTATTTTGTTTTCAACCGAGCTTCCTGAGCTTCATTGCATCTATTCCTGATTTCTTTGTTTATCTTCCTGTGTCTTTCCTCCTTTCCCTTCCTCCGTTCTTCTGTCAAGCCTATAATTTCCTTTGTCATCCAGTTCTCTTCTGCTTTTCTATCTACTCTATGGATTTCTTCACAAGCTTCATTTATCGAGTTTCTCAACTTTGTCCATTGTTCCTCACTGTCACCAGCGTCTTCCAGGGCACTGAATTTGTCTTGAACATGTACGTTAACTTTTCCACGGGTCGCTTCATCTGTCTAAGATTTAGTTCGATGTTACTTTTGGTCTGTTTTCTTTTCTTTAGTTTCAGCCTAAATATTCCCATTACATGATTGTGGTCCCTGGTGCAGTCTGCGCCTGGTAGTGTTTTTGCTGTCAGCAAAAATTTTTTAATTTTTTTATTTATCAGGATGTAGTCAATTCGATTTTTAGTATTATCTCCTGGACTCATCCAAGTCCATTTTCTTCTATTAGGCTGCTCAAACCAGGTGTTTCCCACTATGAACTCATTCATCTGTGCCCATTCCACAAGTTTCTCTCCCCTTTCATTTTGTGCGCCATGGCCATGAGGTCCAACTATATCCTGCACTCTATCCTGTCCTACTTTAGCATTAAAATCTCCCATTATTATTGTAACTTCTTGTGATTTGCCTTGAGCCTTGGCCATCTCTAATACTTCATAGACATTGTTGGTGCATACACCTGGATGATGTTGATATCAAATGATTACTGTTGAGTCTGAAACTAGCTCAACTACCTATGCTGATATATTTTGTGGTGTGAGCATACGGCTGAAGCATTAATCACCGTCCGTCACGTTTTGTAGTGGCAATGCCTATATGACTAAATAGACGAAGTGTGTTCCCTCGTGGAGGAAATCAAGGTATGTGACCACGAGAATGGTGGCTTATAACTACTTAACCTCTATAAATACCGTCGATGTTTGTACAGCAACATAAAAAAGTGACAGGGAAAGGACAGATGCATTACAATAAACATATAAGTGCAAACATACAAGTGCGTACATTGCACACACACACACACACACACACACACACACACACACACACACACACACACACACACACACACACACACACACACACACACAGAGAGAGAGAGAGAGAGAGAGAGAGAGAGAGAAAACACACACACACACATACAGAAATACACACACACAGAAACACACACACACACACATAACACACACACGCGCGCGCACACACATAACACACACGCGCGTGCACGCACGCACACATATTCCTGTTTTTAGAGAATTCATTTAAATGGAGGGCTTTCTATTCAATGACTGGGCGAAAAAAGAGTTTTTCAGAACGGTTTCATCATACTGTTATTATTAGTATTACATTTGGTCGAGCAACCGGTTACATGATTGTATCATCATAACTGAAAACAGCTTTTGATACAAATCATTTGTATTAAAGAACACGTGTGTTAGTGTGTAGAAACAGCATCATGATAAATAATGCAGGAGAGTCAAAATGTTAGCATGTGGGCTTACAATCATCACAACACAGTGATTTTACAGGTACTATCAATAATGCTGGTGGTGTGTCTCCATTGATGCTTGTGTTGTGTCCCCATTTAATGCTTTTGATGTGTCCCCAGGGAACAGTATGGCTTATCATAATGGTATGCAGTTCTCCACAAAGGACATGGACAATACGCCTGACAAAGGGAACTGTGCCAGTGTTTTCAGTGGAGCATGGTGGTACCGCAGCTACAAGAATGATTTCTGCTATAGCTCCAATCTTAATGGGCTTTTATTGAAGAAGGCGAATAATGAATCAGGAATTAACTGGTTTACTTGGAATGATGGTGAATTCGTTACATACACGCTGAAATTTGCCGAGATGAAAGTAAGACCCCTGTTGTTTGTAGGCCCCTACTAGTTCTGCACAGAAAAATCCAAATTCATTCTATTGTGGGCCATACGCCATGAAATTCAGGTCTTGAATCCTTATGAAACATTCTCAGACGAGACATTGCGTATATTAATGGATTATTTTAGTGATGTTTAGTATGTAGGCTACAGAACATAATTAGTTGATCCATTATGACAATGAAGGTAAAGGTTTTCTCATAACCCTGTAGTTGTAGCAGTGTGAGGTGGCAGACATCAACTTTCCCGGAAGCAGCAATATGAGGGTGGTGCCTATATCCCTTCCTCCGCTGCTTTACCCTTCCCTATCTAGGAAGACAAAACCATAGCTGGGTAGAATGGAGACTGCACGCACATATAAAGTTTCCCGGTACGGCCGTGATTCGCACCCTTGCAAACTCGTGAAGGCAAAGTGGAATACGAGCGCTGCACCTCTGCGCCAACGGGGTCTCCTTCTGATGATATTAGTCTCTTAACATGAAGCCCGAATTACAGCGGGCCCCAGTAGCTCAGTTGGTTTGAGCGTCAGATTCACATGCGAATGGTTGTGGGTTCGAATCCCCAGGTGTGCTACATTAAAACTGGCCTTCTGAATGTCCCATCTTAACATCATTGTTGTTCTGGTGGTGTCAGTATAGGATTAGATAAACCCCCTTCCCCCACTTCCCTGGGATGGTTGTCCGTGTCGGCCATGTCACCTGAGGTGGGTGTCGACGTAAAAACTGAACCAAATCAAAAATCAAAAGCCCCACATAACTGAGCATCATCCTTGATGTGGCACACCACCGTGTCTCTCCTCCACTGGCACCGACATAAACCATTGAAACTAAACGCAACACGAACTACCGAAAGGAAAGTCGCCATTAGTGCAAGGGCCATAAAATCTAAGACAGGTTTTGTGTTATAATGACTGATGAAAATGTGGAGGGGTGGGGGTGTTCATGATAATGACCTGGAGTTACAATCGGTTCAAGACTCTTCGAGAATGTTGTCTCTTACGCATCTTTTTATACTATATTCTGGTGTCAATCTAACCCAATGAAAATGGACTCTTGCTGTGTTGTTCAGAAAATCTGGGCAACCACATCAGAATTGCACCCATAAAGTCAGCGCAGTCTTCCAGACGGAGCTCCTATTTCCAATTCTATGCCGGAGTCAGTCCAAACTAACATGAAAAGAAACTATAACGTTCAGAGGTTCCACTCATCATCATCATCATCATTCTCCTGCCCGTGATGGGCGTAGAGGAGAGATGAGAGACATTCTTGAAGCCAGCCGTCGCCAACCGGTCCTGTCCTCCGCCTGTCGCACCAGCGTGGGGCCATCCAACCTGGTCCATTCTTTGATGTTGTCCATCCAGCATTTGGCTTGTCGTCCCCTTCGTCTGCCGCCTCCCAGTGTACCCTGGAGGACCGTTTTGGGCAGTGAGTTGTGGCGTGTGACATGCCCGAACCACGACAGCTTCCTGTTCTTGACTGTTGCCAGGAGGGGTTCTTGTGGGCCTGCGAGTGCTGTTATTTGGCTCCACACAAAGTCGTTTGTCTTCCGATCTTGCCAAGAGATCCCGAGCAAGCGCCTGAAGCATTTAGTTTCAAACGTCTGGATTCTCTTGGTGGTCTCTGCTGTCATGGTCCAGCTCTCGCATCCATACAGCAGGATGGGGAGCACCAGGTTCCACTACCATGTTTCTAAAAGCTTACTGCTGGCTTTGAGAAAAAAAGTTACTTTTTGTTGCTTGTTAAACGACTTGTCATTGTCCATAAGTTGCGCCCCCTTCCCCCCTTGTTTTTACCTCAATCCAATTCCCCACAATGTATATGAATCCATCTTCAATGTGTATATCACATCCATCTTCTGTGACATCGGCAATTTTAATGTAGTCTTTTAACAACACTTGTAGTGGTGCGTCTGGATTTTAATGTTGATTTACTGTATGTGTTTCGGGCAATGCTAACAATAATTGATACTTCAGTCAACTTCTCTCTCTCTCTCTCTCTCTCTCTCTCTCTCTCTCTCTCTCTCTCTCTCTCTCTCTCCTCTCTCTCTCTCTCTCTCTCTCTCTCTCCCTTATCTGTCTCTCGTCTCTTTATTTTTATCCATTCCTTACTTTTCTTCCTTTTTTCTGTCTTTCTCTCCCATTTTCTTTTTTCTTTTTTCTTTGTGCGCATGTATGTTTATGTATGTATGTGCATGTGCGCTCGTTTGTGTGTGTGTGTATCTGTGTGTCTGTGTGGGTGTCTGTGTGTATGAGTGCTTGTGCGCCCGTGCGTTTATGTTTGTATATCTATGTGTGTTCAGGGCTTCATCTTTTGTGACTGTGATGGCATGTCTTGATTTTGTGCGACTTAGTGTATATAATGTGATTACAAATAATCTCCTGTATGAGGTTTTACAATACATGTACATAACCTATTTTCTGACTGACTATAAAGATGGACAGGCTTATATTTGCGTTGATGGTTTCCACTCCTCTCTCTCTCTTGTCTTTATTCATTCTGTTTCAACACACACACACACACACACACACACACACACAACACACACACACACACACACACACACACACACACACACACACACACACACACAATATATATATATATATATATATTCCACGACACCGTGTGATCGATTTTGAATCATTGATGTATTTTCATGTTGTTTAATAAATTGATCTATATTCATTATTTGATGTATCCATTTACAAACCAGAAGGACAAGAAAACCAATGTAAGCGCGTATCCAACGAGACAAAACAAAACAAGCGCAAATTTTCGGCCAACTAGCCTTTGTCAAGCGCGAACGCACGGTCGCAGACAGATCACAGACACCAAACAATGGATAATAAAAACGGGACTAAAAACTTTCTTGCCGCCTCGTCCAGTGGGTAAGAAATGGAATGCCCATGTCGTCATGAGCAGTAGTAAGAAATGGGGAGAGGGGAGGCAGCTATGATGTCAAAAGGGAAGTGAGATGAGTTCTGCAATTTTGAGAAGTGGCCATGCTATATCGGTATAGCCCTGTTCTGAAGAAGGCACAGGGCAAGAGCCAAGAGATAAGGGAGTAGATTGTGCCCGGTGCCAAGAATCTGGTAGGCATGGGAACAGGAAGAGACATGAAACGGCATGTCTGAATTCTGTTGCGCAGTGGATTACTTATGGTTTGTCATTAAGACCATATGGTTTGCGTGTTCCAAGTTTATTTATGAGGTGGGATTCTCTGTCTTTTCTGTCTATGGTGCTGTTATTGTGTAGAAGCCACAGACCTTTCACTCGGATGTCATTGATTGAGTGGTCTGATTGGTTGAAGTGATTGGGGATAGTTTTATCCCTTTGGTGGCGGATATCAGCCAAGTGTTCTTTGAAACGTGTGTCAAGGGTGCGTCCAGTTTCACCAATATACAATTGGGAACATTTAGAGCAGCTGATCAAGTAGACAATGTTATAAGTTTGACAGTTGAAATGTTTTGTAATTCTCATATGAGATTTGGGGCCTTTGACTGTGGTGGCTGAGCACAAGAAAGGACAAGTCTTGCATTTAGATTTGTTGCATGGAGAGATTCCTGAAGGTTGGCTGACTGGTTTGCTGAGATTTGAATGCACCAGCAAGTCGCGGAGATTTGTGTCTCTCTTGTAGACAATCAAAGGGCGCTTGTCAAAGGTTTCACCTGTGGTGGGACTGGATCGCAAAATGTTCCAGTTGGACAAGATGATCCTTTTTATGAGGTGCACGGACGGGTGGTAAACTAGACTAAGGACTGGCTTCGAATGGAGGGCATTTGGCCGAGAGACAGAGTTGACTTTTTTCCGGGCTTCATTGATGACCTCGAGTGGGTAATGTCTGCGCAGGAAAAATCTAGTCATTTCAACTGCTTTGTCCTGGAAATTGTCTTCGTCTGAGCAGAGGCGTCGTAGTCTCAAGAACTGCGAGTTTCTGGTGTTGGAAGTGTGAGATGATTGATAGTCCAGGTAGGAATGTGAGTCTGTAGGTTTGTAGTGGACTGTAGTGACTAGTTGTTCAGATTGAAGGGAAACTTCGATATCCAGGAAGCTTATGGATATGTTTGAAATTTCATATGTGAACTTGATGGATGGGTGAAACGTTTGGACGTAATGGATGAATTGTAAAAGTTGGTCATGATCGAGGGATGTCATGCCAATGCAATCATCTATGTATCTTTTGTACAATTCAGGTTTGGGTTTCTTGTATTGTTGTAGGATTTGTTCCTCCAAATATCCCATGAACAAACAGGCATAGCTGGGGCCCATCTTAGTACCCATGGCGACTCCGCTAACTTGCGAGAACGTCTCATCTCCGAACGAAAATGTGTTCATGGTAAGAACCAGCTCCGCAAGTCGGACAAGGGTTGAAGTAGACAATGTTTGGTCACGTCGTTTGTCCAGAAAATGCTGGAGAGCTTTTAACCCGTCGGAGTGGGGTATGCTGGTGTACAAAGAGGTCACATCCAAAGTGAACAGGTATTGGGGTTTGAAGGTGTGGTCTTCATTTAATATTTGAATCAGATTCAATGTATGGTTAGTGTCTTTGATGAAGGTAGGCAAAGCCTGGACTATAGGTTGCAAAATGTGATCAAGAAACTGAGAAATGTTTTCAGTGGGGCAGTTGCAAGCTGACACGATAGGACGGCCAGGATTGTTGGCTTTATGTATTTTGGGAAGTAAATAAAAAAGTGATTGGACTGGAAGTTGTTTGATGAGTAGTCTGGCAGTGGGGGCAGCTGCTTAGAGGTTATGAGATTGTTGATAAGTTTGGATATCTTGGCATGATTAGTCATGTGGGCAGGTTGGTCCAACTTTTTGTAGAAGGCGTGATGGTGGAGTTGTTTCTGGGCTTCCTTGATATACAGATGTCTGTCCCAGACTACAATTGCACCCCCCTTGTCTGCTGGTTTGATGACAATGTCGTCTCTGTTTTTGAGGGAGTGTAGTGCGTCCCTTTCTTCTTTGGAGATGTTGGAATATTTCTTGGGTCGCATGTTGAGACAGTCTATTTCTTGGTGGCATTTGTTGATGTAATGTTCAACTTCGGGAAAGGTGTTGCGGGGAGGTTCCCGATGAGCAGGCTTATGGAAAAGTTTTGTAAATAAGTCAGCATCAGGATTCAATTTTTGTTTGGGAGGATGTCCCAGTACTGCCATCCAACGTAGGGATCTAAAAAATCGTTGGCAGCTGTTCATAGTTTGGTATTTGCTGGCGGATGGTTTTAAAGGGACAAATTTGAGGCCCTTTGAAAGGGCTGACACTTCCGCCTCAGAGAGTGGTAAGTTTGAAGGAATACAATGTACAAGGGGGTGACGTGCAGAGCTAGAGGAAGGTGGAGAGGGGGCTGGGTTGCTGATAGGTGTCAGGAACGGTGCAGACGGGTTTGCAGTCTTGTTCAAGTTGATTTATGTTAAGAATAGATAACTAAAACATAACAGCACCGGCAATGTGCGCGCGTGTGTATGTGATTTCATGCTAATTTTGCTTAAATGTCCATCATGACCGGAAACTGCATGATTTGTCCCAAAAACAAATTACTCGCTTACACCAAAATATTTTCATTCTAATAAAATTATCAAAGGCGCGTGCACACACATGCACACAAACACACACACACTCGCGCATGCATACACACACACAGGCACGCACAAACACACGCACGCACGCATGCACGCACGCACGCATACTTCTTATCGATTTAAAACAATCTCTCTTTTCATTTAAGTCAAATTAATAACAAAATGAAGAAAAAGAGAGAAGAATCCATTAATGTGAGTAAATGGTTTGTATTTACAAACATACTGTGTGTAAAATCGTTTGGTTTTTTTTATTTTTTTACTAAATTTACTTTTTTTTATCATAAAACTTCAATTCTACTAATTTACCACAATCAACGTAACACTTCAATCTATACCTAACCTAATCTTACCACGAATCAATCATAACACTTCAATCTATACCTACACTAATCTTACCACGAATCAATCATAACACTTCAATCTATACTACTATAATCTTACCACGAATCAATCATAACACTTCAATCTATCCTACTACTATCTTCCACGAATCAATCATAACACTTCATCTATACCTACCAATCTTACCACGAATCAATCATAACACTTCAATCTATACCTAACCAATCTTACCACAATCAATCATAACACTTCAATCTATACCTAACCTAATCTTACCACAAATCAATCATAAACTCATAATACATCTTCATCATCAAATTAACCTAACCTAATAATCTTACCACAAATCAATCATAACACTTCAACTATACCTAACCTAATCTTACCCAAATCAATCATAACCTTCATTACTACCTAACCTAATTTACCACAATCAATCATAACACTCAATCTATACCTAACCTAATCTTACCACGAATCAATCATAACACTTCAATCTATACCTAACCTATAATCTTACACGAATCAATCATAACACTTCATACTACCTAACTAATCTTACCACGAATCAATCATAACACTTCAATCTTACTACCTACTAATCTTACCACGAATCAATCATAACACTTCAATCTATACCTAACCCTAATCTTACCACGAATCAATCATAACACTTCAATCTATACCTACCTAATCTTACCACGAATCAATCATAACACTTCAACTATACCTAACCAATCTTACACGAATCAATCATAACACTTCAATCTATACCTAACCATCTTACCACGAATCAATCAAAACACTTCAACTATACCTACCTAATCTTCCACGAATCAATCATAACACTTCAATCTTACCTAACCAATCTTACCACGAATCTATCAAACACTTCAACTATACCTACCAATCTTACACGAACAATCATAACACTTCAACTTACCTACCAATCTTCACGAATCAATCATAACACTTCAATCTATACCTAACATCTTACACGAATCAATCAAACACTTCAACTATACCTACCAATCTTACCACGAATCAATCATAACACTTCAATCATACTAACCATCTTACACGAATCAATCATAACACTTCACTATACCTAACCCAATCTTACACGAATCAATCTAACACTTCAATCTATACCTAACCATCTTACACGAATCATCATAACACTTCAATCTATACCTAACCAATCTTACACGAATCAATCATAACACTTCAACCTATACCAACCTAATCTTACCACGAATCAATCATAACATTCAATCTATACTAACCATTTACACGATCAATCATAACACTTCATCTATACCTAACCTAATCTTACCACGAATCATCATAACATTCAACTATACCTAACTACTAATCTTCCACGAATCAATCATAACACTTCAATCTATACCTAACCTACTAATCTTACCACGAATCATCATAACACTTCAATCATACCTAACTAATCTACCACGATCAATCTAACACTCATCTATACCTAACCCAATCTTACCACGATCATCATAAACTTCATCTTACCTAACCATCTTACCACAATCAAAAACTTACTATACCTACTAATCTTACCACAATCAATCATAACACTTCAACTATACTACAATCTTACCACAATCATCATAACACTTCAACTATACCTACCTAATCTTACCACAATCAATCATAACACTTCAACTATACTAACTAATCTTACACGAATCAATCATAACACTTCAATCTATACCTAACCAATCTTACACGAATCATCATACACTTCAACTTTCTAACCAATCTTACCACGAATCAATAAAACTTTAATCTATACCTAACCAAACTTACACGAATCAATATAACACTTCAATCTATACTAACCTAAATCTTACACGAATCATCATAACACTTCAATCTATACCTAACTATTTTACCACGAATCAATCATAACACTTCAATCTATACCTACCAATCTTACCACGAATCAATCATAACACTTCAATCTATACCTAACCAATCTTACCACGAATCAATCATAAACTTCAATCTATACCTACCAATCTTACCACGAATCAATCAAACACTTCAACTATACCTAACCAATTTACACGAATCAATCAAACACTTCATCTATACTACCTATCTTACACGAATCAATCATAACACTTCAATCTATACCTAACCAATCTTACCACGATCATCATAACATTCATCTTCCTAACCAATCTTACCACGAATCAATCATACACTTCAACTATACCTACCAATCTTACACGAATCAATCATAACACTTCAACTATACCTAACCTAATCTTACCACGAATCATCATAACATTCAATCTATACCTAACCAATTTACCACGAATCATCATAACACTTCAATTATCCTAACCCAATCTTACCACGAATCAATCATAACACTTCAATCTATACCTAACAATCTTACCACGAATCAATCATAACACTTCAACTATACCTAACCTAATCTTACCACGAATCAATCATAACACTTCAATCTATACCTAACCCAATCTTACCACGAATCAATCATAAACTTCAATCTATACCTAACCAATCTTACACGAATCAATCATAACACTTCAACTTACTACTTAACTCAATCTTACTAACCAATCAATCATAACACTTCAATCTATCCTACCCTAATTTACCACGAATCAATCATAACACTTCAATCTATACCTAACCAATTTACCACGAATCAATCATAACACTTCAACCTACCTAATACCAATAATAACACTTCAATCTATACCTAACCTCAATCTTACACGAATCATCATACACTTCAACCTATACCTACAATCTTACCACGAATCATCAAACACTTCAACTTACAATACTATACTTACCACGAATCAATCATAACTTCAATCTTCTAACCTTACCGAATCATCAAATACACTTCAACTATTACCTTACCTAATCTTACCACGAATCAATCATAACACTTCAATCTATACCTAACCTAATCTTACCACGAATCAATCATAACACTTCAATCTATACCTAACCCAATCTTACCACGAATCAATCATAACACTTCAACTATACCTATACCTAATCTTACCACGAATCAATCATAACACTTCAATCTATACCTAACCTAATCTTACCACGAATCAATCATAACACTTCAATCTATACCTAACCCAATCTTACCACGAATCAATCATAACACTTCAATCTATACCTAACCCAATCTTACCACGAATCAATCATAACACTTCAATCTATACCTAACCCAATCTTACCACGAATCAATCATAACACTTCAATCTATACCTAACCCAATCTTACCACGAATCAATCCAAACACTTCAACCTATACCTAACCTAATCTTCCACGAATCAATCAAAACACTTCAATCTATACCTAACCTAATCTTACCACGAATCAATCATAACACCTCAACCTAAACCTTACCTACTAATCTTACCACAAATCAATCATAACACTTCAATCTATACATAACCCAATCTTGCCACAAATCAATCATAACACTTCAATCTATACCTAACCTAATCTTACCACAAATCAATCATAACACTTCAATGTATAGCTAACCTAACCTTGCCACAAATCAATTATTCTTCATTTTCCTTCAGCCTACTAGTAAGTGGGCCTATTTCGTCATGCCTATGAATTATTCAGCTTCAGTTTGCCCACTCGTCAATAGTTCCCCCGTGGGGATGCCGGCGGCTTTTTCAGTATAAATAGTATCCCCACCTTCTGGAAATTCTACGCTAGAAATTTCCTCTTTTCTGTCACACACTTCTTGTTTCTTTCTTCCTCCTTTCTGTCGTTTTTTCCTGTCATTTTCTGCCTTGCTGGTCCATTCACCTATATGTGTTCGGTAAAGTCTTATGTATTTTCTTTTAGGATTGATAATTGGGTACAGGTATTAAATGCCTGTTTGGCTCTAGGGAAGTGAGATATGCAGAAGCAGTTTTAGGTAATTTAGGCCCTTTTTTGTTTTTTGTTTTGTTTGTTTTTTTGATATATGTGTTAGTATCCTTACCTATGTTTACATTTGTATTCAGATTTGATTATCCCCGGTGTGATAAATTGGACGGAGTGGTCAACGTCAGGGGCATGTCCTTAGATTATGTGCGCGACTGCATTGACATGTGTACTTAATTTTCTTTTTCTTTTTTTCCTGTTGAAGTATTTATGTGTTTTGAAACGGTTGAAGAACTGATCAGGCTCTACGCAGTCGGCTGGGCTTTAAACAAAAATCGTGAAAATAACAACTCGTCCATGGTTTGTTAACGTCCGCCAAACGTCAGTCAAAAGCCACTCTTTCATACTTTGGATTTAAATTTATTATGAGCTTCATTTTAACGTTTGAAAACTACAGTCAGTAACCATTCATATATATACTACACGTCATTATTGAAGGGCCAGGAACGTTTTTGAGTCAATTTTTGAAAGGAGAAATAACCTATTTTCTCTTACTCTTTTCTCCAATTCGTTGCCGTAACTGAATGGATAAGAGCTCAGACAACATTGCAGTTTCCTTTTGGCACGTGTTTGGGGATTTGCCGATTTGCAATGGGCGGCCCAAGGAAGACAATTTCCACACGAAATTGTCGAATCTTCAGCAGGGTCTCTCTGACGACGCAGGCAAGGTAGCGACAAAATTCGCTTTGCACGTGCAAGGCAAGCCCTTTTTGAACACTACTCCAGCCAAAGTTGCCCGCAGACGAGGATAAAAAGGACCCGTTCTTGGTTCGTTTTAACCATGCTTGCAAGACGACGGATGACGGATGAGCAGCGGGGGAGAGCCCTCGCTCTGCTTGATGAAGGCCTAGCGCAGCGGGAAGTTGCTAGACGACTTGAAGTGTCGCATTCCACAATCCAGAGACTGCTGGAGCGCTTCAATGAGACTGGAGCAGTCCAGGAAAGGCGTCACACGGGTCGACCCAGAGTAACGACAAGACAGCAAGACCGCTACCTTGCCCTCTCCGTCCTGAGGGAAAGGGCATCCACTGCGGTGACCTTGAGGGGTCAGCTGAGGGACGCAACAGGTGCTAACATCAGCTGCAGCACGGTGAGAAGACGGCTACATGAGGCAAACTTGAGGTCACGGAGACCGGCCGTCCGACCCGTGCTGTCACCGGTCAACAGAGTGCGCCGCATGACCTGGGCCAGGGAGCACGTGACCTGGACAAGGCAACAGTGGGCCCGGGTCTTGTTTTCGGATGAGTCCAGGTTCACCCTGACCTTTAACGATGGCCGGGCTCGGGTGTGGCGACGTCAAGGGGAGAGGTTCGCTGACGCCACTGTCCAAGAGCATAACCGGTACGGCGGCGGGTCGGTGATGGTGTGGGGTGGCATGAGCCGTGGTACCCGGACCCCCTGCTCCCCATTGACGGCATCCTGAACGGGGTCCGGTACCGGGACGAGGTTCTGGCGGCCGTGGCACTGCCTGCGCTTGTGGACCTTGGTCAAGGCGCCATCTTCCAGGACGACAATGCACCTGCGCATCGAGCACGCCTTGTGACCGACTTCCTGGAGCAGCATGAAGTCGTCCGTATGGCCTGGCCAGCGTGCTCACCTGACCTGAACCCAATTGAACACCTCTGGGATATGCTCGGGAGGCGCATCAGGGACAACCACCCCCCACCGGGCACCCTGGCCAGGCTGGTCGACATCCTGCAGATCGAGTGGGCGGCCATCCCTCAGGACACACTCCGTACCCTTGTGGGGTCGATGCATCGGCGCTGTGAAGCATGCATCCAGGCTCGGGGCGGACACACGCGATATTGAAAACAGATTGGCCAAATCTGACACTTTCTGTTTTTTGAAAAGGGGGGGATGTTCCTTTAAATGCATGCGCTGTTCACTAATGGGTCATTGTGCTAATTTCTTTTTCCAAAACAGGTGTGGAAATGATGAAATAAAACATAGAATCAATTCTAAACATTGTCAATTATTTCAACTTAAAATTAGAGAGGAAGGAAGAAGTGGCCCTTAAATTATGATTAGGAGTATATAGATTTATACGTGTGTGTGTGTGTGTGTGTGTGTGTGTGTGTGTGTGTGTGTGTGTGTGTGTGTGTGTGTGTGTGTGTGTGTGTGTGTGTGTGTGTGTGTGTGTGTGTGTGTGTGTGTGTGTGTGTGTGTGTGATAACCGTAACACGTTGTATGATGAGAGTTATGAGAACAGTGAGCAAGGCTTGCCTTGTTATTTCTGTTCTTGGATGTACATCATTACAATAATTATAATTGTTTTACCTGCCCAGGCCCATCTACAGGTGGCAATCACTGAACTTGTGGAACTACAAGCACCAACAGGCGAGAGAGAGGGGCGGGGGAGAGAGATTGCACGCCCTTTCCACACAGTAAAGAATTTAAGCTTTTGTGTCGGTCAGATATATTGGCTAAAAATCACACGAGCAAACAAAACCCAGCTGCTAATTCAGCAGAAGAGGGACTAGCGGAAGCAGAACCCAAGCAGTCAAGATTCCTTGTGGAAGAACGTGAACCTTCAGGACTGGTATGGTATCCCACATGATCATCACTAAGACTTACATCTGATTGCTGGATTAGGGCAATAAATGATCATCACTAAGACTTACATCTGAATGCTGAATTAGGGCGATAAATGATCATCACTAAGACTTACATCTGATTGCTGGATTAGGGCGATAAATGATCATCACTAAGACTTACATCTGACTGCTGAATTAGGGCGATAAATGATCATCACTAAGACTTACATCTGAATGCTGAATTAGGGCGATAAATGATCATCACTAAGACTTACATCTGAATGCTGAATTAGGGCGATAAATGATCATCACGAAGGCCTACATCTGATCGCTGAATTAGGGTGATAAATGATCATCACGAAGGCCTACATCTGATTGCTGAATTAGGGTGATAAATGATCATCACGAAGGTTTACATCTGATTGCTGAATTAGGGTGATAAATGATCATCACGAAGGCTTACATCTGATTGCTGAATTAGGGTGATAAATGATCATCACGAAGGTTTACATCTGAATGCTGACTTACGGCGATAAATGGTGATCACTAACATCTGATGCTGAACTAGGGTGATAAATGGTGATTGTTAAGGGCTATATCTGATTGTTGAACTAGGGTGATAAAAGGTGATTGTTAAGGGCTATATCTGATTGTTGAACTAGGGTGATAAAAGGTGATTGTTAAGGGCTATATCTGATTGTTGAACTAGGGTGATAAATGGTGATTGTTAAGGGCTATATCTGATTGTTGAACTAGGGTGATAAATGGTGATTGTTAAGGGCTATATCTGATTGTTGAACTAGGGTGATAAATGGTGATTGTTAAGGGCTATATCTGATTGTTGAACTAGGGTGATAAAAGGTGATTGTTAAGGGCTATATCTGATTGTTGAACTAGGGTGATAAATGGTGATTGTTAAGGGCTATATCTGATTGTTGAACTAGGGTGATAAATGGTGATTATTAAGGGCTATATCTGATTGTTGAACTAGGGTGATAAATGGTGATTGTTAAGGGCTATATCTGATTGTTGAACTAGGGTGATAAATGGTGATTGTTAAGGCCTATATCTGATTGTTGAACTAGGGTGATAAAAGGTGATTGTTAAGGGCTATATCTGATTATTGAACTAGGGTGATAAAAGGTGATTGTTAAGGCCTATATCTGATTGTTGAACTAGGGTGATAAATGGTGATTGTTAAGGGCTATATCTGATTGTTGAACTAGGGTGATAAATGGTGATTGTTAAGGGCTATATCTGATTGTTGAACTAGGGTGATAAATGGTGATTGTTAAGGCCTATATCTGATTGTTGAACTAGGGTGATAAATGGTGATTGTTAAGGCCTATATCTGATTGTTGAACTAGGGTGATAAATGGTGATTGTTAAGGGCTATATCTGATTGTTGAACTAGGGTGATAAATGGTGATTGTTAAGGCCTATATCTGATTGCTGAATTAGGGTGATAAATGGTGATCACTAAGGCCTACATCTGATTGCTGAATTAGGGGGATAAATGATGATCACTAAGGCCTACATCTCATTGCTGAATTAGGGCGATAAATGGTGATCACTAAGGCCTACATCTCATTGCTGAATTAGGGGGATAAATGGTGATCACTAAAGCCTACATGTGATTGCTGAATTAGGGTGATAAATGGTGATCATTATGGCCTATATCTGATTGTTGAATTAAGGCGATAAACAGTGGTCACTAAAGCCTACATCTGATTGCGGAATTAGGTTGATAAATAGTGATCATTAAGGCCTAGATCTGATTGCTAATGATGGTGCTAGTTTTTGACGATGCGATAGTGGTGTTAGAAAGTAAGTCTAATTTTTGACAGTGTTAGAAAGAAAGTCTGATCTTTGACAGCGTTAGAAAGTCTGATCTTTGACAGTGTTAGAAAGTCTGATCTTTGACAGTGTTAGAAAGTCTGATCTTTGACAGTGTTAGAAAGTCTGATCTTTGACAGTGTTAGAAAGTAAGTCTGATCTTTGACAGTGTTAGAAAGTAAGTCTGATCTTTGACAGTGTTAGAAAGTAAGTCTGATCTTTGACAGTGTTAGAAAGTCTGATCTTTGACAGTGTTAGAAAGTCTGATCTTTGACAGTGTTAGAAAGTCTGATCTTTGACAGTGTTAGAAAGAAAGTCTGATCTTTGACAGTGTTAGAAAGTCTGATCTTTGACAGTGTTAGAAAGTAAGTCTGATCTTTGACAGTGTTAGAAAGTCTGATCTTTGACAGTGTTAGAAAGTCTGATCTTTGACAGTGTCAGAAAGTAAGTCTGATCTTTGACAGTGTTAGAAAGTCTGATCTTTGACAGTGTTAGAAAGTCTGATCTTTGACAGTGTTAGAAAGTCTGATCTTTGACAGTGTTAGAAAGTCTGATTTTTGACAGTGTTAGAAAGTCTGATCTTTGACAGTGTTAGAAAGAAAGTCTGATCTTTGACAGTGTTAGAAAGTATGATCTTTGACAGTGTTAGAAAGTCTGATCTTTGACAGTGTTAGAAAGTAAGTCTGATCTTTGACAGTGTTAGAAAGTAAGTCTGATCTTTGACAGTGTTAGAAAGTAAGTCTGATCTTTGACAGTGTTAGAAAGTCTGATCTTTGACAGTGTTAGAAAGTCTGATCTTTGACAGTGTTAGAAAGTCTGATCTTTGACAGTGTTAGAAAGAAAGTCTGATCTTTGACAGTGTTAGAAAGTCTGATCTTTGACAGTGTTAGAAAGTAAGTCTGATCTTTGACAGTGTTAGAAAGTCTGATCTTTGACAGTGTTAGAAAGTCTGATCTTTGACAGTGTCAGAAAGTAAGTCTGATCTTTGACAGTGTTAGAAAGTAAGTCTGATCTTTGACAGTGTTAGAAAGTCTGATCTTTGACAGTGTTAGAAAGTCTGATCTTTGACAGTGTTAGAAAGTCTGATCTTTGACAGTGTTAGAAAGTCTGATCTTTGACAGTGTTAGAAAGTCTGATTTTTGACATTCCTGACTGTATTTGGGTCAACGCTCAGGCACGCCATTTCACTCTCTGTCTCTCTGTCTTTCTGTCTCTCACTTTCTGTCTCTCTATCTCTCTCACTTTTTTTTTTTTTTAAAAATTTTTTTACGCGGATTGTTGGATTAGTTCCTTAGACAGAGCCATGGTCGCAAGGTCTGATATCTCGAGCCCAATCCCAGCCCGCAGCGTCAAAAACTGACACAAAGATGACACAACTATCATAGGAATTCCTTAGGGCGGCAGATGCATTGAGACAACATTTGATGTCCCAGTAGAATGGATCGGTAAATTAAAGGCAAACACCACAGGCCACTAGCAGGTATCACATTTTGAAAAGTAATGGTCAGTCGCCATTGTCCAGTACTAAAACCTTTCCAAGTTGGGCACAGAAACGGAATAAGGCTGTAAAGGTGGGCAGGAGGCAATAAACAGACATTAGACTGGATGGATTTCTGGATGGATCAATACCCTAGACCTGTGAAGTGACCGCACCAAAGACCAGAAGCAAATATCAAGAAATAATGCCATTATTCTCCACGTTGGGGAGTTGGACAGATTCTAAGGGATGACGCTTAGCAGTAAAAGTCACCGTCCGAAACTGACTTTTGAAAATGGCGTATTAATTGGCCGATGGTAACGTTAGATGTAGCCACCACAATGTCAGGATTAAAATTCGAATCATTCAACCTTGAAGTCAGGCTTTAGAGACGCGGTCAACCAATCACAGGCGGTCCTATTGATGGTCAGGGAAGGAAAGCGTCCTGACCTGAATTCCCCATCTATAAATGAAATAGTCAGTCAGCCCTCAGTAGCTCTTTTGGGGGAACCAGCTTCCAAGCTACCTCACAGGTATGTGACCCACGTTTCAATTCATACTCTTGTTAGGTGTTAAGGTTAGGGCTAGAAGTTAGAGGCATGTTTTACTTTCCAGGAAACAGAAAGAATAGAGTTGGAAATGTTCAGTATGCTAGTGACATGTAAGCTGGTGAAGATTAGTAGGCATTTTAGGATTTAGGGCCAGTAGGACTTCGGCCAGTATGAACGATGAATTATGGCTTACGTTGAAGTTGATCAGTTAAATAAATGTGTTGTATTTATCATTCCATGTGTGGACTACCTTTGAGAATCCCTCTCTAGTGTGGTTAGTGCGTTTCCTCTCGTCACACTCTCCTTCCTTATTAAGTGCATAATTACCAAGTAGAGAAACTATTCTTCATAAACATCCTCAATTCCTCATACACATCCCCAATTCTTCATAATCATCCTCATTCCTTAGACACATTCCAAATCCCTTCTTGTGATACGTGGTGGAGTTGCAGTCTTTCCCCTTTACCTCAAAATCGCAGCCTTCGAGTATTCCCCATTCTAAAAAAATTCTAGATAGAATCATAGTGAAAGTTGGAGTGTAAGTCAAAGATAGCCGGGAACCTAGATGTGTCGGTGTTCCGCATTCAACTTTCGACATTGCCACACAGCACAAGTTGATAGCTAAGCGTAGGCCTACTGCCTGACCGGAGTTAACATAGATATAAATAGTGAAGTAACATATAGATTAGCTACTTATGGAAATTCATCTTCTATGTTCACCTCCGTACAGAGTTCTTTCTCGTAGATTGATTGAAGCCTTTATACCTCGCTATGATGTGGAGGCACGTAAACAGATGTCTGTGGATAATATTTCATGGGTACAACGAAACAACCATGTCACAGAGTGCCACAGGGCTACTTGCCTGTCTATGATACGATGTCTATGATTTCATCAGCGTGCTGGTGTCCAGCGCGTGACAGTTGTCGCGAAGCTTGGGCCAGCTTTGACAGCATGTGGTCACGCCTAGTCTATTCTTCAGTCCCCACCCTCCCACCCTCTCAGATTCATTGATCATTTGTTTTGTTGTCCATCGTGGTCACTCAGCCCGTGTGGTTTCCAAACATGGCTTTTCACGATTCGGTTTTCGCACAAGCATTCTTGAGCAAGTGTTGCATATTTTCTTTTCTGTGTGGTTATGTTCATTTGTCTGCTTCCAGTGTGCTGTTCTACGATATGTCCCTTGTCGTTTTACATTTCTTCACAATCAGTCCCACTAACAACTATGATTTCGTTATTGAGTGTTTTCACTTTCATTCCCAATACAGTCAGTCATGCTGAGAAAAAAAAAGAGTTGTCTTCAGGACACCTATGTATACACATTGTGATTATGATGCTCCTGATCGTGTCTGTGTCCATTTCCTGTCTCTCTAGTTCGAATCTTGTACACGTCATGTTATTATACTTGAGAACATTCTATACATTGTTGTTGCTATGCAGCCATTTTTCGTGGTTCTTTTTGTTCTACAGAATCATCGTCAGTGTCAGTTCATACATGTTTTCCTGCTATTCAGGGCATGATTATTCATTGGATCATTTCTACAGTTAGTCGTCATGGTTTTACTAACGTATAGGGAATGGTAGAAAGGAAGTATTCACATGCAAGTCAGTATATTTCCATGGGAAACCACCTGTGTGAACTATACATCAGACTTATTGGCAATGTGCACCTTGCGCGTGTGATGTTCTTTCTTCTCGTCCTTCCATAGCTTATGTATTACAATCTCAAATCCATACGATCAACACTGTTTATCAAACGACTTATTGCCAGTTTATAGGAACTTGGTTGGCCACCTTGTCCTACTATGATTGGTAATTATGCGTTACGATTGCAATGTAGTCTCCTTATCTCAGTGATTGCTTATTTGCTCATTCAGTTTCGTACTTTCACTTCTACTGTGTGTTGATGTACCTTAGCGCCACATAGGCCAGACAGCCCACTGCTCATCTTGGTTTTTGTGACTTCATGCTACGTTGCATAATGGCAAAGGGTTCTGCGCTGGCGACCCTGATACTACCCCTTCCTACTTCGGTTCAATTTGTACGGCAAACGTTGAAGAGCCAAGCACTGGCAGCTCTTGAGTATTGCCTCATATTCTACTTCATGGTGTTTCATGTGTCATATGTCACATTGCCAAACAGTAGTGGCTCTGATCTTCCTTGATGGCGCATTTGGTGCTTATTGAATGATGCATACTTCTAGCTTCCACTGCTTTTACGTTATTCATTATGTCCGGTGCCAGTTACTACTGTTCATACTACTTTGTGCTTCATGCTACATGGCATACCACCATAGGGACTTAAACGCACGTTGGTGCCACCCTCGGTATTGCCCGACATTTTTTTTCTATTTGTTTTTGGTGTGTGTATTGAGTGACACTCGTCACAAGGTGCCGTGCTTGAGGGCCTTACAGTGCATATGTGTCGATCCTTTGATCAGAGGATTTTTCAATTCACATGATATGGCACACATAATCAAAGACTGATAAAAGTATGTACATTAACGTGAATAATCACTACTGAGGGGCTGACACCATAAGTATGGAAAAAAAATCTTTTCTGGTACACATTAACAGTGATTTGATTTACACAGTAAGATGTATAGTACTAGCACTACTACTGTCTATGGCCCAAAGAAAGGTTCTCAACAGTGTTACGGTACCTATGTATGTCAGATATCAATGAGCATTACATATTTTATAGGACTTACCTTATTTGTGTTGTGTATGTTTTCGTACTAACGTGTTCGTTTGTTGCAGGCAAATATTCTTCACAATACAGGAACCATTATGATTCAACTTTATATTCGGTTGTATGATGGCTTACGATTATTTTACAGATCCAGTCGTTCTTGCTGGCTTTAAATCAGGACCGTCAATCGTTCATGATATATATTCCGACATACTTAATCAACCGTTACACAGCATGGTCAAAGTTTCCACATTCTTCTGAACATTATCGCAATGGAAATCCGTTGCACGGGTCAGTACCGCGCGATTCCCATCTTTTCCCCTTGCGTTCGTCTTCATTCATCACGGTATACAGTCGGTACTATAGCCACACGTTCTTGATGATTGCTCGCGCTCTGGAGCTCATTTGTTGTATGCAATCCCTGCGCTACTTTAGCATTCCTGTGCGTCATTTCATTCTTATGCTCCTTACGCCTTCATCTGCTGACGTGCATACTCTGCGTTCATTTTTCAAACTGCCTTGATAAAACATTAATCAGCACATTTTACATCTGCGTTCATTACTTGTTCACCACATTATTCTTTTCCTCATTTATTTGCATGCAACCCCGGGGTATCATAGTGTATCATTGCGTATCATTGTATATCACTGCGTATCGTATGTTGTCCTTTCATCCTCTGGTATCATTTCACAGCATACGTTATCATCTTGTGTCATTTTATATCATTTCCTATCATCTGGTATCATCTTGTATCCTGTTGTATCATTTGATAATATCTCGTATGTGGAATCATACCATACCATTTACCTCATCGAGTTCATACGTGTCTGGTGTCACATCACATCATGCAGTTCCTGTTTTCTGCTGTTTCCTTGTTTCCTTGATTTCATGCTCGTTGTTATCGTCATCTACCTGTTTTTGTTTAATGTTTTTATCACTACATTGACATCTTGGAAATTAACATACGCACTTCCTACTCAATACATGTCTTGTGTCATTCTTTGAATAAAATCTTCGTGTCTATTGTATACTGGTCAAATGTTTCACGTAATCATACTAACCATACTAACAATACTATTGTAAGCCACTTGGTCATGAGACAGATATGTTTCTTTTTGTTCTCACCTATCAGCTGATGAAATGATTGTCATACGTGTGAAACAAGAAACGTTCGTCTTGGTATGATGAAATCTTACTTGAGCTCTGTTACAAGTTTGCAAGACTTCTGCTGAGATCCCTCTCCGGTACCAAGGAGATATGCCACTTTGTATTATTTCATGTACTTTTTCAGCTTGCTTCGAACATGTTTGCTCCAGTCCTATAAGTTAATTACTGTCTGTACGTCGTATGGGACGAACTTGTCGAATCGCTTACCCACTTCCATAACGAACATTCGGTCAGCTTTGGACTCAATGTGCTACAAATATAGTGTTGTCTTCAGTTTTGCTTACTTCTGGGACTATGAGAATGTGTATTAGTGCTTTTGATGATATTTCAAGTGGCGCTCCTCTTTGATGAATCCATTTCACTTCCTGACAGTGATGTTAAACTGTCCTATGGCTTCAGTATACAGTGCAGCTTTACACTGCATGTCTTGCAATCTTGTGAGGATATTAAGTATCGTTCTGTCAGTGATGTTATTTCATGTGGTTCTACTTCTCATATGATTGTTGTAATTTTTACAAGTGTGATGATGATGTTTTCTGGCATTGGTTGTTTACATGTATGAAGTGTGTTTTTCAGCAGACTTTTCCTAATACCTTTTATGTTTGTTTATTGCTAGTGTATTATTCAAGTGCTTACGTCCTTGTCGTTTTATGCCTTACATGTCTTTATTCTATGACGCAGTGTGACCTTATATGGTATTACAGACACCTTCATTTTTATTCCAATTATGTTTCTATGTGGCCTACGTTGCATTGCCTGATTAAGCTTGACATGGATGACATTTGACTTATATACAGTGTATACCTTGCTTATTCTTGACATGGATGACAAGCGATTGCTCTATTTAAATGCTGTATGTTCCAATCCCTCTCCCTCTAAGTCAAAGTCCCATGAATCCGAACACGTTGTGCAAGAAGTTACTGCTCTTCATCATCGGGATAGATCTACGCTACTAACTGTTCTTCATCCCAGTGCCTGCAGCAGCTCGTCTCAGCTCCAGTCATCTCAGCTCAGCTTCGCTCCTGAGTTATCCTCTACTCTGGCTCAGATGTTTTATGGACTACTTTCAAACACAATCATCTTCATTGTGGTATTCATCTATTTAGCCAAGATTGCATACGAGACATCATGAACACACATGCCCATTAACATTGCTGTTCAAGAGGGTGAAACAGACAATACATGTTGACATAAATTCTGCAATGAACTGTGCCACATGCAACACCACCCTTATCTCCATGGTCATCAGGAAGTGTGCAGTTCTTCTTTGACTTCAGTCTTCCTACTTGGTGACACTCCACATTATCTCCATCTTCAGTGCTTTCTTTGACGTTCTCCTGCATACGTCACATGGCCATGAACTCAGCCTGAACGGTGTTCTCGTGGTGCAAACACAACGTACCTGCATGTGTGGAAGTCTGACAGTCTCATGAGTGTGCTGACAGAACTATGTCTACCACAGGTGACGCACGCGATCTTCTTGGAGCTGGCCCATCGATCCCAACCTCTGCGGTATCTTCTTCAGCATGCACACGTGTTCAGATTACATTCCATTTCATGTAATTGACTGCTAAAATTCCCTATCCCCAAGCCTTCCTATCGCCTGTCAATCATGTACTAGAGTCTTGTCTACTGAATCAATGTTATATTTTTATGTTTGTTATTCCCCATATTCACTTAAAAAAATGAGGACATTTTTTTATGGGGGAGGGGACATATTATCACAGGAATTCCTTAGGGCAGCAGATGCATTGAGACAACATTTGATGTCCCAGTAGAATGGATCGGTAAATTAAAGGCAAACACCACAGGCCACTAGCAGGTATCGCATTTTGAAAAGTAATGGTCAGTCGCCATTGTCCAGTACTAAAACCTTTCCCAGTTGGGCACAGAAACGGAATAAGGCTGTAAAGGTGGGCAGGAGGCAATAAACAGACATTAGACTGGATGGATTTCTGGATGGATCAATACCCTAGACCTGTGAAGTGACCGCACCAAAGACCAGAAGTAAATATCAAGAAATAATGCCATTATTCTCCACGTTGGGGAGTTGGACAGATTCTAAGGGGTGACGCTTAGCAGTAAAAGTCACCGTCCGAAACGGACTTTTGAAAATGGTGTATTAATTGGCCGAAGGTAACATTAGATGTAGCCACCACAATGTCAGGATTAAAATTCGAATCATTCAACCTTGAAGTCAGGCTTTAGAGACGCGGTCAGCCAATCACAGGCGGTCCTATTGGTGGTCAGGGAGGGAAAGCGTCCTGACCTGAATTCCCCATCTATAAATGAAATAGTCAGTCAGCCCTCAGTAGCTCTTTTGGGGGAACCAGCTTCCAAGCTACCTCACAGGTATGTGACACACGTTTCAATTCATACTCTTGTTAGGTGTTAAGGTTAGGGCTAGAAGTTAGAGGCATGTTTTACTTTCCAGGAAACAGAAAGAATAGAGTTGGAAATGTTCAGTATG
This sequence comes from Monoplex corrugatus, assembly GCA_030674185.1. NCBI lineage: Eukaryota > Metazoa > Mollusca > Gastropoda > Littorinimorpha > Ranellidae > Monoplex > Monoplex corrugatus. The sequence goes on from JAPXFY010000026.1 coordinate 47,902,510, forward strand.
CTAGTAACATGTAAGCTGGTGAAGATTAGTAGGCATTTTAGGATTTAGGGCCAGTAGGACCTCGGCCAGTATGAACGGTGAATTATGGCTTACGTTGAATTTGATCAGTTAAATAAATGTGTTGTATTTATCATTCCATGTGTGGACTACCTTTGAGAATCCTTGTCTGGCGTGGTTTGTGCATTTTCCTGCTCGTCTCTTTCCCGTTCTTTGTTGTGTGCGTGATTTTCAAGTAGAGAAACTATTCCTCATGTACATCTTCTTTGACTTCCTTAGATACATCACAATCCCTTCTTGCGATACAACCATAATGATGCAAACATAAAGGTTGGGCAGCAAATAGGTCAGTTTTTGATGCTGCGGGCTGGGATTGGACTCGATATATCAGACCTTGCGTCCATGGCTCTAAGGAACTAACCCAACAATGAGCGTAAAAAATAGAGACAGAGAAAAAAATGGCGTGCAATAGATTGGACGGAGTGGTCGGCGTCAGGGGCGTGTCCTTGGATTGTGTGCGCAGATGCATTGATGTGTGTGCTTAATTTTTTTATTTTTTTTTTTCGTTTTGAAGTTTTGCATGTTTTGAAGTGGTTCTAATCCTGATATGGCTCTATGCAGTCAGCTGGGCTTTAAACAACAACAACAACAACAGCAGCAGCAACAACTCTTCGCTCTATGGATACGTGAGCTGCATAGTGGCAATTTTAGGAACTATAGGGCAGCAAAGGGGATGTGAAACCAAGCAAACAGCAGAAGAAGGCCTGAAGAAAATAGATAACTGTGGACTGCCAGGCAAATACAAAGTCTGGTGTCTACAGTTCATGCTGATACCAAAGCTGCTGTGGCCACTGCTAATCTATGACATTTGCACCAGCACAGTGGAAGCAATGGAAGCCAAAATCAACAAATACACAAGAAAATGGCTCGGTGTCCCACCTGGTCTCACTGATGTTGCATTCTACTGTCGTCAAGCAATGCTGAAGCTACCTCTCAAATCCATAGTGGAGGAGTACAAAGTTGGAAAAGCAAGACTGTTGAAACCTCAGCATCAAAGAAATAATTGGACACACGCAAACCAACAGACAGGGACTGGGAGCAACAAAAATGCAGTGGTGGTCCAAAGCCAAAGGGAAGGAAAAAAGAGACATGATCATACAGGAATTGAAGAAAGAAGAAGATGTCAAAAGAGTGCAGAAGGCAGTCCAGCAAGGTCAACAGGGGCAATGGACAACATGGGACAGTGCACTCCAAAGAAGTCTCAGCTGGAACGATATGTGGCACATGGCTCCTCTAAGGATAAGCTTCCTCCTCAGATCTGTATATGACCTGCTCCCCTCGAATGCAAACTTAGTGAAATGGGGGAAATCAGATGACCCAGCATGTCCGCTCTGTCAGAAGAAACAAACAGTGGAACATGTCCTAAGCTCTTGCAAAGTAGCGCTAGCCCAAGGAAGGTATACATGGAGGCACAACCATGTTCTGAAAGTGATCACAGACGTGGTTAGCGAAAAAACCATGACCCCAAACGCACCAATTGCTATGACAACGTTCTACAAAGCAGGAGGGAAACAGGTCTGGCCCGAAATTGCTATGACAACCAGCACATTGCCAAAGGGTCTTCTGGATGGAGCAGTCGACTGGGAGTGTACAGCAGACCTCCCAGAGTGGAGAAATTACCCAGATGTCATCAGCAAGACAGGCATGAGACCAGACATCGCTCTCCACTCTGACTCCTCGAAACAAGTGATTCTGATAGAACTCACTGTGCCATACGAAAGCAGAATGGAAGAAGCACATATCTACAAGACCGAAAAATACGCCGGTCTTGCCAGCACCCTGAAGAAAGCAGGTCTGCGGGTCAAAATCTTCGCCATAGAGGTCGGGGCAAGAGGGTTTGTGGGCACCTCCGCTTATGATCTCATGAAACAACTCGCCATTTCTGGGAAGAAGAGGACTAGAGCCCTTAAAGCGATGGCAAGGCAGCAGAAAGGAGCTCAAGCTGGATCTGGGCAAGGAGGAACCAAAAATGAACTTCATAAGGATTAAATTCCCTACAGATGATGTGTGCCCCGTTAGCACATTGGTAAAACCGCGTACCGCAGTTCTGAAGCGCAGAATCGCCCAGGTTCGCTCCCTGGCGTGGGGAAAAAAAAAAAAAAAAGAGTGTAAGGAGTTCAGGGCCGAAACACTTGTCTAAAGGGGGTTACTTCTCTGAAGACCTTCTGTTGTCTAGCTCTCCCTAGAGTTTCTTTCTACCAGCATTGTGTCTTTTTGTGTACTTAATTATGTTCATGCATAATATTCAGGCTTTTTAAAACATCTCTTGTGATAAATTGGGCGGAATGGACAGCGCCCTCCATGGGGATGCTGGGGACTCTTTCAGTATAAACAGTATCCCTGCCTTCTAGAAATTCTTTGCTAGAAATCTCCTCGCCATTCGCTGTCTAGCCACTTGCGCGCCAGTGTGCTAGCGAATATGAAACAGGCCCCTGTGTTTCATGGCCACGAGTGTGTTGACATACGGTAAACCTGTCACTTTGATACGATGAAGTAGGCGTTGATGTCAGTACAACGATGTACGAATATCATATATACTTTACAAGTTGATGGACGTTGAATTAAACTTTACTTTGACTGTTACAGGAATCTACTAGTACACTCACACTGTTATAGAATCTAGTAGTACACACACTGCTACAGGAATCTACTAGTACACGCACACTGCTACCGGACTCTATTAGTACAACACACACTGTTACAAGAATCAACTAGTATATACACTGCTACAGGAATCTACTAGTACACACACACACACACAAATAGAATCAGAACGCGTAACTGCCATAACAACAACAACAAACCAACATTAAAAAACAACAATAACAACAAGCACAACAAGTACAACCACAACCACCACCACCACCACCACCACCACCACCACCACCACACAACACACCACCACCACAACAACCACCACCACCACAACCACCACCACAACCACCACCACCACAATCACCACCACCACAACCACCACCACCACAACCACCACCACAACAACCACCACCACAACAACCACCACCACAACAACCACCACCACACACAACACACACACACACACACCACACCACACACACACCACACCACACCACACCACACCACACCACCACACCACACCACCACACACACCACACCACACCACCACACACCACACACACCACACACACACACACACACACACACACACACACACACACACACACACACACACACACACACACACACACACACACACACACACACAAGACAGGCGCAAATTTCCCGCGAACTGGCCTATATCACGCGAAAAGAAAGGTGACAAAAATATAATGAAATCAAATAAAATGAACAAAACAGAACAAAACAAAACAAAACAGAACAAAACCAAACCAAAATGAAGTGAAATAAAAGTAGAATAAAATAAAACACATGAATAAATAACTGTAAAATGAACATAGAAATAACTTAATAAATAAAACAGATGAAAAATAAACAAGCAAACAAATAAATAAATGAATGAATAAAATCTAGTCGAAAAGAAAAGAACAATAGATCTTCCTCGCGTTTTGTCGGGCAGGAGAACTAACACATATTGGGAACTGATAACACACAATGGATCATGATCTGTGGTGTGTTGGCTTGAAAAACACACAGGCCTTAAAGGTAGCGAACGTGTGTGACGGTCTGGCTACTGCTGGACTATTGAACTTGTTACTGGGTAGTAATGTAAATATGCAATGGCTTAGCTTACGCCTTACAGGTGGGTGCGTACCTATAATGCCGGATTTACTGTTGCAAAAAGGTAAGGTGCCCCAAGACCAGAGACATGGCGAGAGAGATCGGCAAAAATGCCATATTCCTGGTGATTGCCATCTTGCAGTGATACCATATTGCTGAAGTTTGCCATCTTACTGAATCCATGACAACCATACCGTATTGTTGATGATCGCTGTCTGGTCGTTACCTATGGCAAAGACACCATACTGGTAAAGATTACCGTTCTACTTAAACCATGTCAACAGAACTCACATTGCTGAAAATTTGCGTTCTGAATCTACAGTCGGTCTGCTCCCCCTCGTTTTTCTTTCTTCTAATCCCACAACTAGTGGCATACTTGTTAGAGAGACGGTGATGCCGGAGGTTCTTTCAGTATAAATTGTATCCCCACCTTCTGGAAATTCTGTGCTAGAAATGTCCTCTTTTCTGTCAGTCTCTTTCTCTCTGCCATATCATTTTCTGCCTTGCTGGTCCGTTCACCTATATGAGTTTGATAAAGTCTTACGCACTTTGTCTTATGTTTGATAACTGGGAACGTGTATTAAGTGCATTTTTGGCTCTAGGGAGATGTGAAGGACGTTTAGGTACTTTAGGCCCATTGTATATGTTTTAGTGTCCTTAAATATGTTAAATTTGTTTTCAGGTTTGTTTTTATCAATTCCCTGTGCATTAAACTGGACAGAGTAGTCAACGCCAGGGACATCTCCTTAGAGTATGCTAGCGAATGCATTGATATGTGTATTTAATTTTCTTCTCCAGTTTTTCCCTACTGAAGTGTTTTGTATGTTTTCAGATGGTTATAACTCTGATACAGCTCTGCGCAGATGGCTGGGCTTTAAGCAAAAATACTAACATTGGTCTTGCGTTCCAGGTAGGATATGCAACATGGATGGATTTTTGAGGCACTTGGACTCAAAGGTATCCCCCCGTGGGGATGCCGAGGGCTCTTTCAGTATAAATAGTATCCCCACCTTCTGGAAAATCTGTGCGAGAAATTTCCTCTTTTCTGTCACTGTCTTTGTTTCTGCCTTGTTCGTTTGTTTTCTGTCATTTCTTCCTATCATTTTCTGCCTTGCTGGTCCATTCACATGTATGTGTTCGATAAAGTCTTACGTACTTTCTCTTGGGACTGATAATTGAGTACATGTATTAAATGCATTTTTGGCTCTAGGGAGGTGAAATGTGCGGAAGCAATTCAAGGTAATTTATGCCCGTTTTTATATGTTTTGGTGTCAGGTATGCTTAAATTTGTATTCAGATGTGTTTTTTTCTGAAATCCTCTGTGTGATAAATAGGACTGTGGTCAACGCTTGTGGCATGTCCTTAGAGTATGCACGCGAATGATTGGTATGTGTACTTAATTAATTTTGTTTTCCAGGGTTTTCCCTGTTGAAGTATTTTGTATGTCTTCAGATGGTTATAGCCCTGATATAGCTTTGCGCAGATGGCTGGGCTTTAAACAACAATAACAATAACTCCAAGGTCTTAATTCCCTTCTCTGAGTCTGCAGTGTCCAAGTTTCATAGGAAGCAGTCACCCATGCTTTACTTCAAACTAGCAGGGAGACTGCGGCCGATTTGTTCTGTCTGGACTTGGTGGTGAAGCTGACGATGCAGAGCGAGGTGCTTATCCCTTTCTTTGTGTGTCTGGCCAGGACCGGCCAGTGCAAGCTCGTCACGGTCTGTTGATATGTGCTGCGCTCATATTACTGACCACAGACGGTTTAATTTTTTGGTCCATAGTTGTCCATCGCTAAACAGAAATATCGCCGACTCTGGCTGTCTTCTTGTTAACAGTGTCCAGGTGACTCGGCTGTGAACGGATACCTCCTGACCAAGTCCATGTAAAGCTCGAGGGTGAGGAGGTCATTGCCTCCTTTGTAATGGTGGCTGTGTAAACATTGCCAGAGAGACTTGCCTTTCCTGTGTGGGACTAGTTTTGCCATGGCAGAAACTGTTCTGGTGTCGTGAGACACGTTGTTGCCCACGAAAACAAACACCTGCGGTACTGCAGGACTTTATGAAGTTTGCTGCTGCTACTGCTACTACTACTACTACTACTACTATACTACTACTACTACTGCTGCTGCTGCTTCTGATACTTTTGGCGCTGATAAAATGTGAAATCTTGTACCAGTGATATGGGACAACCTTGATCTTCCCTTGGTCATGTTATGAAATGACTTTGACCTTTCGTTCGACAGTTGTTCCTGGAGGACATCGGCCTTTGCTTCACCAAATGTTCCGGGTTGACCTTGACCTTCCTTTAACCAGTGCTTTGAAAGAACTGTGACCTTCCCTTCACCAGTGTTGTAGGACAACCTTGACCTTCACTTCACCAGTGTTATAGGATAACCTTGACCTTCACTTCACCAGTGTTATAGGACAACCTTCACCTTCACTTCACCAGTGTTATAAGATAACATTGACCTTCTCTTCACCAGTGTTACAGGATAACCTTGACCTTCACTTCACCAGTGTTATAAGATAACCTTGACCTTCCCTTCACCAGTGTTATGGGACAACCATAACCTTCACTTCACTAGTGTTGTAGGATAACCTTGACCTTCACTTCACCAGTGTTATAAGATAACATTGACCTTCCCTTCACCAGTGTTATGGGACAACCATAACCTTCACTTCACTAGTGTTGTAGGATAACCTTGACCTTCACCTCACCTGTTTTGTAGGATAACCTTGACCTTCACCAGTGTTATAGGATGACCTTGACCTTCACAATGTTATATGATAACCTTGACCTTTCCTTCACCAGTGTTATGGGACAACCATAACCTTCACTTCACTAGTGTTGTAGGATAACCTTAACCTTCCCTTCACCGGTGTTATTGGACAACCTTGACCTTCCTTCAACCAGTTTTATAAGACAACCCTGACCTTCCTTCAACCAGTGTTATAGGATAACCTTGACCTTCCATTCACCAGTGTAATTTGACAACCTTGACCTTCCTTCAACCAGTGTGATAGGACAACATTGACCTTCCCTTTAACGGTATTACTGGGCATCTTTGACCATACCATTATCACAGTGTTGTGAGACAACCTTGACCTTTCCTTCACCAGCATTACGAGACAACCTTGACCGTCACTTCAAGGGTGTTATGAAACAAACTTGACATTCCTTTTATAGGTATTATTGGACAACCTTAATCTTTCACATGCCAGTTTTATAGGACTGCTTTGTTCCCTTGGGATCCTTAACGTGTGCTAAACGAGTGTTGCAGGCAAGACCTCGATATATCATTCGTTTTGAAGACTACCCCGAGTCTTTCTCTCAAGAGCAGGTAGAGAGTAGGAGAAATGAAATTCTGACTAGGGATGGAAACTGGGTTTCTTGAATCTTCTGCAAGGGCTTTATCCACTTAACCACAAAGTCCAGCTTGAAACATACCTAGAAGGATTGACGAGCACAGACGCACAGAAAGACCGTAAACTATAGTAAGCACTAAAAAAGACCAGAAACTGTGACAAACACAGAAACAGAAAAATACAGTGAGAGACAGAAAAAAACACAGACACAGAGACAGAAACACAGAGAGACAGAAAAACACAGTGAGAGACAGAAAAAAACACAGACACAGAGACAGAAAAACACACAGAGAGACAGAAAAAACACACAGAGACACACAGAGAGACAGAAAAACACACAGAGACACACAGAGAGACAGAAAAACACAGTGAGAGACTGAAAAAAAACACAGACACAGAGACAGAAACACAGAGAGACAGAAAAACACACAGAGAGACAGAAAAACACACAGACACACAGAGAGACAGAAAAACACAGTGAGAGACAGAAAAACACAGTGAGAGACTGAAAAAAACACAGACACAGAGACAGAAACACAGAGAGACAGAAAAACACACAGAGAGACAGAAAAACACACAGAGACAGAAAAACACACAGAGAGACAGAAAAACACAGTGAGAGAGACAGAAAAAAACACACAGAGAGACAGAAAAACACACAGAGAGACAGAGAAAAACACACAGAGAGACAGAAAAACACACAGAGAGAACAGAAAAAACACACAGAGAGACAGAAAAACACACACAGAGAGACAGAAACACAGAGAGACAGAAAAACACACAGAGAGACAGAAAAATACACAGTGACAGAAAAACACACAGAGAGACAGAAAAACACAGAGACAGAAAAAACACACAGAGAGACAGAAAAACACACAGAGAGACAGAAAACACACAGAGAGACAGAAAAACACAGAGAGACAGAAAAACACACAGAGAGACAGAAAAACACAGAGAGACAGAAAAAACACACAGACAGAAAAACATACAGAGACAGAAAAACACAGAGAGAAAGAAAAACAACACAGAGAGACAGAAAAACACACAGAGACAGAAAAACACACAGAGAGACAGAAAAACACACAGACAGAAAAACACACAGAGACAGAAAAACACACAGAGACAGAAAAAACACAGAGAGACAGAAAAACACACAGAGACAGAAAAACACACAGAGAGACAGAAAAACACACAGAGACAGAAAAACACACAGAGACAGAAAAACACACAGAGAGACAGAAAAACACACAGAGACAGAAAAACACACAGAGACAGAAAAACACACAGAGACAGAAAAACACACAGAGAGACAGAAAAACACACAGAGAGACAGAAAAACACACAGAGACAGAAAAACACACAGAGACAGAAAAACACACAGAGAGACAGAAAAACACACAGAGACAGAAAAACACACAGAGACAGAAAAACACACAGAGAACAGAAAAACACCAGAGAGACAGGAAAACACACAGAGACAGAAAAACACACAGAGACAGAAAAACACACAGAGACAGAAAAACAGACCAGAAATGGACAAAACACACAGAGAGACAGAAAAACACACCAGAGACAGAAAAACA
>JAPXFY010000026.1:47921231-47923731 GCA_030674185.1 Monoplex corrugatus
CTGGCAACTTGAGGAAATCTGGCTTCCAAGCCAAAGTCCTCTCCATAGAGGTTGGAACAAGGGGGTTGATAGGCACTTCTGCGTATGACCTCATAAAACAGCTGTCGATTCCTGGGAAGGAAAGGACCAGAGCCATAAAGGCAATGGCATAAGGAACTGAACAGAATCCCAGCTCGATCTGGCCCAGGAGGAATAAAAGTGAACTTTCTTAAGGCTTAGCCTCCTGCATCCTGTCCACCAGCATCCTGCATTGTCAACCATACTAGCAAAACAAAAACTTCACCTTTGACTCCCTCACCACCAGCCCGACCCCCCCGTGGGGATGCCGGGGCCTCTTTCAGTATAAATAGTATCAACACCTGCTGGAAATTCTGTGCTAGAAATTTCCTTTTTTTCTGTCATTCTCTTCGTTTCTGCCTTGTTCCTTTGCTTTCTGTCGTTTCTTCCTATCATTTTCTGTCTTGCTGGTCCATTCACCTGTGTGATCGATAAAGTCTTACGTACTTTTTCTGCTGTCCAGCTCTCCCCAAAGTTTCTTGCAACTTACAAAATATTTATAATTAGATAGTACATTGTATGCTGAGTGTTTCGTGTGTTCTTTGTAGTCTAAAGTTTATATTCTGTCATTATTATTCACGCAATTGCCTTTCAGCTGAATTTGTTTTCTTCTGTCGTTTTAATTATTTTGGTCACAAGCATATTTGATATGTGTATATCATCATCATCATCATCAGGTGCCCTGCCGCATGGCGTTGGCGATCATGGACTTCCATCTGACTCTAACTCTTGTTGCCCCAAGCATCTCCCCCACCCTCCTCGTCTTCAGTCACTCCGGAAGTCCGTCTAGCATTTTCTCCCTGAGTCTACCTGGTGCTCTCTTTCCTCCAGCTTTCCCGTTGTGACCAGATGCTCCAAATCCCCCTTCCTCATAAAATGGCCTATAAATGTTGCCTGTCTTTTCCTAATCTTCCTTATGAGTGATCTACTTGTGTCTGCCTCCATCAAGTCTGTCTCGTTTGTTTTCTTTGCTGTCCATGGAACTCTCAACATTCTTCTTAGAAACCACATCTCGGCTGCCTCAATCTTGTTCTGGCTTTGCTTGTTGACTGCCCACGCCTCACATCCATACAACAGTATTGGTTCTACATAACATCAAGAACTCTCTTCCTGATGTTAATTGATAGGCTTTTGTTGGTAAGAATGCTTGTCATCTACTTGAATGCTGTTTTGGCTTGGCCGAATCTGCTGGCTATTTCCGATGTGCATCTGCCATCTGATGAAATGACCGTTCCCAGGTATTTAAACTTATTAGCCTGTGTCAAGGTTGTGCTATTTGCTGTTATTTTCATGAGGGGATTTCATGTTTTTTACTGATCACCATGACTTCAGTCTTCCTGCTGTTTAGTTCCAACCCCTTACCTTTGCTTTCTATTTCTAGTATATTCACAAGGTTTTGTCATCTGCGTATCGAATGTTTTTTATCATTTTCCCTCCAACCTTTAATCCAGGGTATTCTTCTAGGTTTCTCATGATGTTTTCGCTGTAAAGTGAAAACAAATCTAGTGACAAAACACAACCCTGTCTGACTCCTCTTTTGATTTTTGGAACAAGCTTATATTGTTTTCTATTTTCATTGCAGCTGTTTGTTCCCAGTACATATTCCTGATTATTCATAGATCTTTTCCATCGACATTGAGTCTCTCCAGTTGGTTGATCAGTTCTTCATGTCATACCTGATCGAAAGCCTTGGTATAGTCAACAAAGCATAAATACAAATCCTTATTCATCTCAATTGACCTCTCTATGATAGTTCTTACGATGTATATGGCATTAATAGTCCCTTTCCCTTCCATAAATCCACACTGTTCTTCTGCTATTTCTCTTTTGATTCTATTCCTTGTCCTCATCATGATTATTCTTAACAGGAATTTTGTTACATGACCCATCAAACTGATTGTGCGATGGAGTTCGCATTCTATAGCTCCTGTCTTCTTTGGAAGTGCAATGAAAATTGATTTTAACATATCTTTGGGGATTTTTCCAGTGTCGTAAATTTCATTTAGGAGGACTGTCATTTTTTCTTTGCCAAATTCCTCCAGAGCTTCAATTGTCTCTGTAGTAATGTTGTCTGGTCCTGGGGCTTTTCCTGGTATCATCTTTTTCAGTGCTGCTCTAACTTCATCTTTCATTATGGGTAGTCCTTCAAAGTTCAGCGCTTAGATTTGATTTCTATCAAGATTTTGCGCGTATATAAATATTGTAATTATTATTATTATTATTATTATAGTTCTTTTTTATAATGTGTTCTTCGTTTCTGTCATCCTCAAAAAGGTCTGTAATGTACTCTCCCCATCTGTCTAATATTTTGTCTTTTTCCATGATGAGCGTGCCATCTTTCGATTTTAAGCAACCAGTTGATGTGTATGTATTTTTCCTGTGGACAATTTCTTCAATTCGTCTGTACATACCCTGAAGATCCATTTTGTGTCGGTCTTCTATT
>JAPXFY010000026.1:47928731-47941231 GCA_030674185.1 Monoplex corrugatus
ATTTTGAAGGATGAACTCAGTGCTTGTGTACCGGATACTATCATGGCGGAGACGGTTGCCTGGTCCGACTGCACTGTCAGGCGTGAATGGGACAGAGTGCGCATGCGCCACAGGAAAAGTTTGCTAAGTTGCAGGCTAAACCAAAACATGACGATTGCGTGACCATTACTCCCGTCAGTGATCAAGAAACGCAAGAAATCAAAAACAGGTGGGTGGTGAATCTGTCGGATCAAAGTTTGACTGAAGCAGAATTGTCAGTTTTGAGAAAGGGGCTCAATTTGGCGGTCACTCCAGACAAACTTCCCATCACGGAGTACATTACCAGCATTGAAGCTGCGTGTCAATGGATTGGTCCTGAAACAGAAGAGGCCACACACCTACGATCAGAGTGTGTGAATATCCTCAAACAGAGCAAACCCCCCAAATCCAACATTTCCAGGGATGAAAGACTTGCACTACGGGGATTGAGGAAGAAGGATTCCATCATGATTCTCCCAGACGACAAAGGCCGTGCCACAGTCATCTTACCCAAGGGGCGGTACTATGAGAAGGCTTACAATCTGCTAGATGACAAAAAGACCTACCAACAGCTGAGCAAAGATCCCACCAGCAAGTATACTGCCCGTCTGACCAAACTACTGCAAGGCCTACAGAAGTCAGGAGAACTCTCCTCAGAACAGTACCGCAGATTGTACCCCTCAGCTACTGATGTGCCCAAGTTCTACGGACTGCCTAAAGTGCACAAGAAAGATGTACCCCTCCGTCCCATTGTCGCCTCTAGAGGATCCCTGATGTATGAGACGGCCCGATTCGTTGCAGACATCCTCTCGCCTTTGGTAGGAAAGACAGAACATTCCATTGCAAACAGTGCAGACCTGGTGAAGAAGCTGTCGAAGTTTGTACCATAACCTGATGAGATTCTGGTGTCCTATGACGTCACAGCCCTGTTCACCAGTGTCCCTGTGAAGGACAGCATTGACATCATCAGGGGGAGGTTACAGATCGACAACAGCCTTTGGCAACGCACCAACCTGCCAGTGGAACACATCTGTGAACTGCTATCCTCCTGCCTCAACACCACCTACTTCACCTTTGAAGGACACTTCTACCAACAGACAGAGGGTGCAGCCATGGGGTCCCCCGTGAGTCCCATTGTTGCCAACCTCTTTATGGAAAATTTCGAGGAGAAAGCTTTGGCGTCGTTCCACACTCCTCCACGCTACTGGGACCGCTACATGGACGACACTATGATTGTACTGAAAAGATCGGTGGTAGAAGACTTCACGAACCATCTCAACAACCAACACCCTGCCATCAAGCTCACCTATGAGGTAGAAGAGAACGGCAGCATCACGATGTTGGATACCCGCATCACCCGGATGGAGACAGGCCTCGCCTTCTCCGTCTATAGAAAGCCGATCCACACGAACCAGTACTTACAATTCGACAGTCACCAGCCACTGGAACACAAGCTTGGAGTAATCCGCACCCTCACCCACCGAGCGAAGACCATCTGCTCTATCGACACCGCTAGAGAAGAAGAGGTACAGTACATCAAGAAAGTACTCAGTGTGTCGGGATACCAGAAGTGGGCCTGGGATATTCCGGGAGGCAAGAAAACCATACCCTACCCCTCCACTGAACGGCCAACCCCTTCGAGAGGGCACATCTCCATGCCATACGTCAGCGGCGTCACTGAGGCTCTCAGCAGGAAGATCAGGAAGTTGGGAGTCAGTGTCCACGCCAAGCCCACCAACACCATCAGAAGCCAGTTAGTCCACCCCAAAGACAAACCAGACAAATTGGACACATCAGGGGTGATATACAAGATAGATTGCCAGGACTGTGACCATAGTTATATTGGCGAAACTGAGCGCAACTTGCACAAAAGATTAAAAGAACACAAACGTGAGTCCTGTCCAGTGGGGGAACATCTGACCCACACCCAACACCACTTTGAAAAGGACAGTGTGCAAGTTCTCGACAAAGAAGCAAGATGGTTCCAGAGGGGAGTAAAGGAGGCAGATTACATCGCCGCAAGGAACCCCACCCTCAACCATGACCGGGGCCGACACAACCTGCCATCGGTGTACTCCTCACTTATTCAGTCGCACTGTCGTGAGTTCGCTCACGGCGGTGCGCACTGAAGCCAGTTCTCAACCCAGCAGTTGCGCTGAAGAAGTCGGCCGGATCGCCGATGAAAGCTACGCAGTAAGTAGCTTTTTTGTCACTGAGAGACAGGTTCAGCCAGGTAGCTATTATGATATTAATATTACCATCACTACAACTACTACACTACTACTACTACTACTGCTGCTGCTACTACTATTACTACTACCACTACTAGTACCGTTAACAAGAAACAGCCAAGAGTGTGGATGGGACCCAGAGCACCAATGCCTCACCACTCTCCGGACAAAACACCTCCCAAGCTCCCGACACCATTCGATAGCCATTTCATCAAGCAAAGGGGCTGGGGGTGGGGGTGGGGGGATAGTCCATGTGTTTCACGACCAGTTCAGCCTCGGTCATCAGTTACCTTGTTCACAAACCGAATGTCAAGGTGGGGAGGTGACACACCCCGGGACATAGCCACACAACGCGCATCAACCAGGTCCAACCCAGCCACCGAACCAAGTGAGAATGGAAGAGCCCTCTCTCGCCCCACTCTGGTCTTCATCTCTCTTTTGGGCAGCCCGCCCTGCCACCAGCTCGTATAGCTGCCAGCTTTTTCCCCTTACTATAGTCTCGACATTTAGCAGTCAGAAGCTCCCAACGTTGCCTTACTTAACCACGGGGTTTATTTCAGTGGCCGCGAAAGTGGCCAGACATGATGCTCCATACACAGCCCACTTTGCTGATCAGCAAGGTCTGATATGCCTTGAAAGGGATCCCAAGTTTGCTGTTTTTCCCAGCAGCCAGCAGGTCTTTCCCTGCAGTCATCAGACCAGATTGCCTGAAGTCAGTGGTAAGCCACAAGCCAAAGTTAACAAGAAACATCCGAGGGTGTGGATGGGACCCAGAGCACCAATGCCTCACCACTCTCCAGACACTCACCTACCAAACTCCCGACGCCACACGATAGCTATTTCATGTCGGATACACGCACCAATACGTCAATGAGCATAAATAGAGTTCTTACAAAATAACAATAGGTCATCGCATGAAACTAGATACAGGGGATAATGATACACCTGAAAAAATGAAACTTTTCAGACATACAAACAAGATAGCAAACACAAACACACATAAATATACTCACAGGTAGTCTACATGCGTATCATACATGCATTAGAAGGGGGGGGGAAGGGATACATCTGAGAAATGCAATCTTTCAGATACATACACAAGAAAGCAAACACAAACACACAAGAATATACTTACAGGTAATACATGAATAACATGCATACATTAAAAGGGGAGGGGAATGGGGTTACCGGGTCAACACAGTAATTACGGTTCAGCCCATCAAAGGAGGTGACTACTATTTTAAGACTTTTTCTAAAAGGTTTCATATGCTTGTCCTCGCATACAGTATATATGCGAAGACTTTATTCAATTTAAATATTGTTCGCATGAGATTCGAACTCACGCAAACGTGTGTTTAGATCAGAAGGAGAGTGCTCTACTTCTCATCCAACCAGTCTGGCTGGCCCAGTCTTTAACTCTTTGATTCCCACACCCTGTTCACCAGCATCTTGCATTATCAACTATGCTAGCAAAGCAAAAGTTAACCCTTTGCTTCCCTCACCCTATCTACCAGCTTCTTGCAGGAAGCTGGTAGATAGGGTGAGGGAAGCAAATGGTTAAATTTTTGCTGTTGGTGGATAAGGTGCAGGAGTCAAAGGGTTAAAGTGTGTGCTTGACCGCGAAAGTCAAGAGTTTGCCTCCACCCCCCCCCCCACCCCCCATTTGGGTCACTAATTTCCTACGTTGGTTGGTTGTTTCTTTTGATGAAGCTGTGGACTCGAGATCTGATATCTTGAATTCAATCCCAGCCTGCAACATTATCAACTAGCCAGTTGGCTGCCCATCTTAATGTCTCCATCATTCTGATGGTGTCAGCGTAGTGTTTCTCGGGTCCCCTCTTTTCGTCTTCTTCTTCTTCTTCTTCTTCTTCTTCTTCTTCTTCTTCTTCTTCTTCTCCTCCTCCTCCTCCTCCTTCTTGTACCTCTTCTTCTTCTTCTTCTTTTTCCAGGGGCAAAAATGAGGTGGGTGTAAATTGACATGTCACCGTTGGTCACCTACCTGGACCCAGTGCGTTAGGTGCATGTAAAGAGTTAACGAAGTGTAAGAAAAGAGAGCAAAAACGACAGGGTGGGGTGGGGGTGGGGCTGGGGGACACAAGGTCAAGCGGTGAGAGGTTTATGGTCTAAGTACCTTGGATGAAGGGGAAAGAACCCAAACACTGCTGGCTGCAGACAAACTCGGTCACTACAACTACGTTTGACGACCTTCAAAACGCTGACGAAACAACGCTGGTATGGCTGACACCTGTCTGGAAATAAAAGAAAGAAAAATAGATAGATAGACAAATAAAACAATATACATAAATAAATGAAAGAAAGAAGAAGAGAGCAGAAAAAGAAAGAGAAGAAAAGAGATACAGGGGAGGGGGGGGAAGGAGCAGGGGAGGGGGGGAAGGAGCAGGGGAGGGGGGGAAGGAGCAGGGGAGGGGGGGGGAAGGAGCAGGGGTCCCAAGCTACTTTAGATGCAGATAGTTCAGCACCACTTGCAAAATTTCATGAGAGAAATAACATTTTTTTTCGTATTCTGAATTCCAGATATATTTCAAAGTGTCTGGCATCGTTCAAGCAAATAGTAAGAACAGTAATAATAACAATCATCATCATCATTATCATCATCATCATCATCATCATCATCATAATCATCATGTCCCTTGCCGCATGCATTTCCATTTTCACTCAATAGGCCACAGTGTTCCTTCACTATCATGCCCTCCACCCGTAGTAGTAATGTAGTAATAAAATGAGAATGACTGCCAGGAACTGACAAGAAAGGAAAATGAAAGGGAAAGAAGGATTGTTTCAGGTACTGATTATAAAGCAAGGAAAATGTAGAGAGAATGTCCTAGCCCCAACAGAGGGTAAGAAGGGTTGTTTCCCTTGATATCCCCAAGAGATGGACACAAGAATTATTCTCTTGATAGCGCCAAGAGAGGAAGAACTGGATAAAGCGAGGAAAATTTAGAGAGAATGTTATAGCCCCAACAGAGGGTAAGAAGGGTTCTTTCCCTTAATTGCTCCAAGAGGGGGAAGGAATTGTTTCCCATGATAGCCGGAAGTGAGGGAAAGGAGGATTGTTTCCCTTGATAATAAAATAACCACATAGCCCTAAAAAAGGGGAAAAATTGATAGCCCCAGAACAGGGGAAAAGGATTGTTTCCCTGGATAGCCTTGAAATAGGAAAACAGGGATTGTTTCCCTTGATAGCCTTAAAATAGGAAAACAATGATTATTTCCCTTGATAGCCGCAAGATTAGGAAAAAAGCATTGTTTCCTCGATAGCCCCAAGAGCGACAAAGGATTCTTTCCATTGATTAGGCCAAGACAGAGAGAGAAAGGATTGTTTCCTTTGATAACCCCAACAGAGGGTAAGAAGGGTTGTTTCCCTTGATAGTCCCAAAAGAGCAAAACAATTGTTTCCCCTGATAGCCCCAAGAGAGGGAAAGGATCGTTTCCCTTGATGGCCCCAAGAGAGGGAAAGGATCGTTTCCCTTGATGGCCCCAAGAGAGGGAAAGGATCGTTTCCCTTGATGGCCCCAAGAGAGGGAAAGGATCGTTTCCCTTGATGGCCCCAAGAGAGGGAAAGGATCGTTTCCCTTGATGGCCCCAAGAGAGGGAAAGGATCGTTTCCCTTGATGGCCCCAAGAGAGGGAAAGGATCGTTTCCCTTGATGGCCCCAAGAGAGAGAAACAAAAATTGTTTTCCTTGATAGTCCGAAAAGAGTGAAAGAAGGACTGTTTCTCTTGATAGCCCCAAGAAAGAGAAAGAATTGTTTCCCTTGATAATCCCAAAGAGGTGATGGGATTGCTTCCCTTGATAGCGCCAACGGAGAGAAAGAAGGATTGTTTCCCTTGATAGCGACAACATAGAAAAAAGAAGGACTATTTCCCTTGATAGCCCCAAGGGAAGGGAAAGAGGGGTTGTTTCCCTTGATAGCTCCAAGGGCGGAAAAGAGGTGTTGTTTCCCTTGATAGCTCCAAGGGCGGGACAGAGGGGTTGTTTCCCTTGATAGCTCCAAGGGGCGGGAAAGAGGGGTTGTTTCCCTTGATAGCTCCAAGGGGCGGGAAAGAGGGGTTGTTTCCCTTGATAGCTCCAAGGGCGGAAAACAGGTGTTGTTTCCCTTGATAGCTCCAAGGGCGGGAAAGAGGGGTTGTTTCCCTTAATAGCTCCAAGGGGCGGGAAAGAGGGTTGTTTCCCTTGATAGCTCCAAGGGCGGTACAGAGGGGTTGTTTCCCTTAATAGCTCCAAGGGCGGGAAAGAGGGGTTGTTTCCCTTAATAGCTCCAAGGGGCGGGAAAGAGGGGTTGTTTCCCTTGATAGCTCCAAAGGTGGAAAAGAGGGGTTGTTTCCCTTGATAGCTCCAAGAGCGGAACAGAGGGGTTGTTTCCCTTGATAGCTCCAAGGGCGGGACAGAGGGATTGTTTCCCTTGATAGCTCCAAGGGCGGGACAGAGGGATTGCTTCCCTTGATAGCTCCAAGGGCGGGACAGAGGGGTTGTTTCCCTTGATAGCTCCAAGGGCGGGACAGAGGGGTTGTTTCCCTTGATAGCCCCAAGAAAGAGAAAGAAAGGCAAGTGGGAGAAAGAAGGGCTGTTCCCCTTGATAGCCCAACGACCAAAACTCACCTGACCCAAGCCGTCATCCTCCCTGACCCTCACACTCAAGATGCTGAGCTTGGGTACACTCAAGTCTGATAGACGAATGACCATAGATCCAAGCTTAATCCTCTCTGTCACTCACTTATGCACGCACTGCACGCGCGCGCGAGCACCCCACACACACACACACACACTACACACACACACCACATACACACACACACACACACACACACACACACACACACACACACACACACACACACACACACACACGCTGTTCCAACATATTCTGTCTTTCTTCTCCTCCCCTTCCCCATGTTACTCACTTTCTCCTTTGCTGACTGTCTTGTCGTCTTTCACATTTTTTTTTTCAGATAAGAAAGAAAGGTAATTAGGCTTAAAGGGAACGGACAAAATAACTATCTTAATGTTAAATGCCGGGCAGCCGGGTGAATGCCCCGATCTTCATGAATTTCAGCTGTCATGGGAAACACCAGTGATAGTCTGCTAATTTTTGGTGTCTTCCATTTAATCGCTTGCTTGCTAGCTTGCTTGTTTAATTGGTCTATAGTTTTATTTATTTATTTATTTATTTGTTTGTTTGTTTGTTTGTTTGTTTGTCTATTTATTTATGTATCTATTAGTTTATTGTTTGCATTCTGGTTGTTCGGCGTACACAAGTTGTTTTGCCCATGCTGCGCAGGCGGTATGTTGCTGCACAGTCTGCACACTCCGTCTTCGGTGGATGTGCAAA
Organism: Monoplex corrugatus; assembly: GCA_030674185.1. Classification (NCBI taxonomy): domain Eukaryota; kingdom Metazoa; phylum Mollusca; class Gastropoda; order Littorinimorpha; family Ranellidae; genus Monoplex; species Monoplex corrugatus. The sequence continues at coordinate 47,936,331 of JAPXFY010000026.1, forward strand.
CTGGGTATTTTCATGCTTCCATAAGCCAGCAGACACTGATATAAGCTGACAGGATCTTTAACGTGTGTATTTGATGTTTTGCATGTGTGTTTACATACGAGAAGGGGGATTAGGCAGTAACAGGCCTGCACACATGCTGACCTGGGAGATTGGAAAAAATCTCCACCCTTTACCCACCAGGCGGGAGGTACCCAGGCAGGATCGAACCTCAGACCTTCCGATTGGAAGTCTGCCGTCCTTCCCCCTTGACCACCACGCACCCGTCGGTCTGGCTGACCTTTGATTGATTTATTGATTGATTTGGTTCGGATTTTACGTCGACACTCACCTCAGCTGGGTGCAACGAGAGATAGAGATGGTTGGAAGTCCATGGTCGCCAACGCATGCGGCAGGCACCTGATGATGATGATGATGACTCACCTCAGGTGATATGGCCGACAGAAATAACCATCCCAGGGAAGAGGGGAAAGGTGGACTTATCTAATTCTACACTGTCACACCAGAACAACAATGATGTTAAGATGGGGACAGTGAGAAGCCAGTTTTAATGTAGCGCACCCCGGGATTCAAACCTACAACCATTAGCATGTGAATCAGACGCTCAAACCAACTGAGCTATGAGGCCCACGGATGACCTTTCTTTGTTTGTCTCCTTTTGAATGTTTCCATAGACTCGCGAGACCTTGAAACTGGAGCAAGGCCAAGATCAGTGCAGCAGTGGACATAACATATAAACACAGGTCATGGTTAATGCCAGCCTGGGTCCTGCCTCATTCAGACTTAGCCGGTGAAGTATGATCGTGCGTCCCACGTCTAAAATCAACCCTCGGTAAAGAGTGTTCAGTTTATATCATATTAAAGTGTCGAGATTTACTGGCTGAATAATCATCTTCATATTTTGGACTGCTTTGACCCGCCCCCTACCCCCCTCCCCCGCCACTGCCATCATCACCCCACTGCTGCGACCCTACAATTTGTTTTAGAAACTTCTTTTATTATTTATTTTTCTTTACGGTGCACAATGTCATTTACAGTATAACAACAAACGCATTTAAATCTCAATCCAAGAGAAGAGTCAAAATCTGGAAAAGAAGGAATGGAGGACCAGACCCTACTTCTTTTCAATAGAAAGAAAAAGTGGAAGGGAGAAGGCACGATTCACGTGCATAAAACATTATTCATATGTTTTGAATATGCAAAGAAGATACTGACAAAGAGGACAGTGATATTAACGGACACCTGAACAGCATTACGTAAATAACAATTTTGTACAATATCATTTTCATTTAAAAGAGAAAAAAGAAAATAAATAAAAAATTAAAAAGAGAGAAAAAGAAAAAGAAAGAAAGAATAAAGCTACTGTAATAATCGGAAACAATGTCTACGAAGACGAGCTCGTGGTTCATTCAAGAAGCATTCATCACACTCGAACAAATCCATATGCGCCCCTTTCAAACTGCCAGCAATTATATGGCAGACTCCCTAATCCTGCACCGACAAGGTCCTAAAATGAGAGAGTGGAGAAGAAACAAAGTTGGCACCACTAGCATGATGGAAGCATTAAGAAACAGGCAGGCCAGGTGACTTCGTTTTTGTTTGTTTGTTTGTTGTGTTGTTTGTTGTTGTTTTTGTTGTTTTTTCATGTTGCGGGATTGAACTCCAGATACCAGATCTTGAGGTCACGGGTCTTGAGGCACAGAGACAGAGGTAGAGCAGAACCAGCTTCCCATCTGACTGCATGGGTCAGGGCCTGGCTTAGGTACCTTTTTCATACTTCTTTTCTGTTTATTTGGGGTTTGTTGTTGTTGTTGTTGTTTGGTTTTGTTGTTGTTGTTTGTGTTGGGTTTTGTTGTTGTTTGTTCGTGATTTTATTGTTGTTGTTGTTTGTTGTTTGTTGGGTTTTTGTTGTTTTTATTTGTTTGTTTAGGATTTCGTTTTTGTTGTTTGTTTTTTGTTTACAATGAAAATTGCGATTCCAAGGAAAATAAAAATCTGCAAACAAAGGAATAAAGAAATACAAAAAGAAACAGACAAAGGGACAATCATAGAAGGAACAGGTCAGTTATGACATTATTAAAGTCAACAACATGATGCATGTAGTTGTCAGAGTAAGGTATGCAATACAAAGAGAAACATTACACATCACTGCTACTAACACATTCTATATTACCTGCAAAGAAGACACATGGTATCAATTTGTAGTGAAGGAACCAATATTGCGAAGTAAAACAAACAAATCTGCAAAATTTAGATAAAGTTCCCCTGTATTTTGTGTTATACCTTTTCAGTTTATATCAGCTTTTTTTGTTTTTTTTTGTTTTTTTTTTTTAGTTTTTGTTTTGTTGTTTTTGGTAGCAGAAATATTTGGTAATATATTTTCTAAGATACATTTCTAAACATACGTTTTTACAAACAATATGGTAAAGTCAAGAAACGCGTCTGTCTTGAATCCAACGTTGCTTCAAATAAAACTATGTTTTCATTGAGCTTCATGTCAAACGACATAGGATTCAACAATTTTTCAAAATGTTATATTTATATTACATGATAGCACACCCATAAAAAAACCGTTCAATGATATCTTTATTTCCCGACAGAAACTACTGAGATTAGCGTTTACAATTTTCATGTCTTTCAAAACGACGTTTATTTATTTATTCATCTATCTATCTCTCTATCTATCTATCTATCTATCTATCTATCTCTCTATCTATCTATCTACCTATCTATCTATCTATCTATCTATCTATCTATTATCTATCTACTATCTATCTATCTATCTATCTATCTATCTATCTGTCTGTTTGTCTATCTATCTATTATCTATCTATCTATCTATCTATCTATCTATCTATCTATCTATTTGCAAGGCCTATGTGGAAAATTTGAAAATGAAACCATTTAAGCTTCGTGTCCTTAATTTTGAGCATTTTGCAGCAGGCAGTTTTCCATACAGTTGTGCAGTTAAGTTTTCCGTTGCCATGGATAACTTTGTGCATGTGGCCTGCTGACCACCCAGCTATCAGCGGGTACCTGACCTTCTTCACGGTCGGAATAAAGATACATCAGCGAGGGAGAAGATAAAACTGACTTGAGAGAGGTGAGGTCTCTACCACCTCACTCCTCTACAAACCGGTTTAGTTACGGGACTTATCTTTCTTTTTTCCGAGGCATAATTGGCATAATCCTATATAGTGATTTTCTCGGGTGAAGCAAAGAAAACAAACGAGAAAGTCTTGAAGGAGGCAGACACAAGAAGACTATTAATAAAGAAGATTAGGAAAAGACAAGTAACATATGAAGGACATTTTATGAGGAAAGAAAAATTAGAGCACCTGGTCACAACAGGAAAGTTGGAGGTAAAGAGAACAACGGGTAGACCCAAGGAAGAAATATTGGACGGAGTCGCAGGGTGGCTGAAGACGGAGAGGGTGGGAGATGTACATGCAGCGACAAGGGATAGATTCGTGTGGAGGGTCATGATCGCCAACGCCATGTGGCAGGGCACAAGATGATGATGATGCTGAAGCGAAAAAAAAAAAACTGCTGGTGGCAAAGGTGACATAGGTTCACATTGCCCTAACACAGCTATTGTTGTGGTTCAGCGAGTGGATTGTGTGTTTATATAAAAGCGGTTTTACTCGAGTGTGGAAAAAGGGGATAGCTTGGTACAGTGATAGTGCGGTAACAAGATGAATCGCTTTACTAATCATTGATTAACTACGCGGACTGACTCAGGCAAGCTTAAACCCAAACACATAGCTTCAGACAAACTCGGTCGCCACATAGACTTGGGTCAGTGAACAGGCAGCAAGCTTTGTCACTCAGCAACTGATATTTCAAGTTCAATCCCAGCCCGCAAAAACCCTATCACCGCCGATATCGCTCTGTGCTGACTGTCAGGCAGACCGCCAACATACTTTATTATTGCATAATCCCTAAACTCCAATCATTCTTCTTTCTTTCAAAAAACAAAAAGCCATTCGGTTGAGAAATAAGAAAGTTACAGTCATTTGAAGTCGGTAGTGCATTTTTCTTGTGTTTTTTTTTTTTCAAAACAGCTGGCACTGAGGAAACTGGACTGTTTGCTACCCACCTTATTGTTATTAACTGTTACTGTTATTTTTCTTTAAAGCCCAGCCGACTGCGTAGAGCCATATCAGCGCTATAACCTTTTTCGAAGCATACACAATACTTCAACACGAAAGAAAACAAAAGTACACATATCAATGCATCACGCACATAATCTAAGGAGATGCCCCTGGCGTTGACCACTCCGTCCAACACAGGGGATTAAAAAAAACATACCTGAATTACATAAAATTGCTTCCGCATGTCTCATTTCCCTAAAGCCAAAAATGCACGTAATGCATGTAGCCAATTATAAATCTTAAGAAAAAGTACGTAAGACTTTTTCGAACATATACAGGTGAATGGACCAGCAAGGTAGAAAATGATAGGAAGAAATGACAGAAAACAAAGGAACAAGAAACAAAGAGAGAGACAGAGAAGAGGAAATTTCTAGCACTGAATTTCCAGAAGGTGGGAATACTATTTATACTGAAAGAGCCCCCGGCATCCTCATGGGGGACACTGCCCATCTTGACGTTTCCATCATTCTGGTGGTGTCAGCTTAGTTTTCCATGTCCCTTCTCCTCATTCCACATTTCAAGACCTGGCCAGTTTTGCGCAGGCTCAGAAAGCCTGTGAGATGATCGCTGGCAGATTAAACTGGAATGCATATGGAATTATCGGAGCGTGATGAATCATTCTTGAACAAACTTGACTGTCCACTCTTCGCATCTGTACAACAGTATTTGTTCTATATGACCGAAGGACTCTGTTCCTGATGTTAATTGATAGGCATTTGTTGGTATACGCCAGCCAAGAAAAGAGGCTCA
>JAPXFY010000026.1:47948731-47958731 GCA_030674185.1 Monoplex corrugatus
GATATGACGCAATACAAAAAAAATCGAAACAGTGCGATACAATACAAAGCAATTCGACACAAAACAATAACAATATGATACAACATGATAAACACACAACAATACAATACAATGAATACGAAACAATGAGTACACAATAATACAACGCAACAGAGTAATTTAAACCAATACGAAGTTAACAAGAAACACCCCAAGGGTGCAGATGGGACCACAGCACCAACGCCTCGCCGCTCAGCAGACAATCATCTAACAAGCTCCCGATGGCACTTGATAATCATTTGATAGAGCAAAGAGGGGTGGGATGGGGGTGGAGGGGGGCTGTCCATGTGTTGTATGACCCATTCGGACCCAGTCATTAATAATATAAAGTAATATAAACCAGTACAATACAATACAATACGAAACAATAGGAGGAATACATTAAATACAAAACAACATGATGAAATACAATAAACTCAAAACAATGATATGGAACCATCCAAATCAGCCCATGTCAGCCTTGCCCAGTTCAGTCCAGTCCGACCCTATCTAATCCGGTTTAAACTCAGGACCGGGAATAACATACCACCTGCAGAGTTGATCAACCAGATTCAGAGATCCCGTTTTACATAGCGTGGGTTGAAAATCAATGCCATGGGAATGTGTGTGTGTGTGTGTGTGTGTGTGTGTGTGTGTGTGTGTGTGTGTGTGTGTGTGTGTGGCGCGCGCGCGCGCGCGTGCGTGATTGCCTGCCTGCTTGCTTGCCTGCGTGCGTGCCTGCGTGCTATGTCTGCGTGCCTGCGTGCATGCCTGCGTGAATGCGTGCGTGCCTGCGTGCCTGCGTGAGTGCTTGCGCGCCTGCGTGCGTATGTGTGTGTGTGTGTGTGTGTGTGTGTGTGTCTGTGTGTGTGTCTGTGTGTGTGTGTCTGTGTGTGTGTCTGTGTCTGTCTGTATATATGTGTGTGTGTATGTGTGTGTGTGTGTGTGCGTGCGTGCGTGCGTGCACGCGCGTGTACTTCTGTCTGGCATACGAGTTCATAAGAAAATAAAAGGCAGTATTTTGTAACTTTGTTTCAGTGTATTTTTACCGATATATGAATTCGTAACTACTTCAATTACGTGATTAAGTCGTAGCGTTGTTATTAGTAGTACTGTCATGTTGTGCATGTATCAATTTATTCATCCATTTTTCTTTATCTATCTCTAGAATTGTCAGCACGTTCTGTATCACAACTGTAAAGTACAGCCATGGATTCAAGAGCTAACGTGTCAAATTGGATCCCACCTCACAACAGTTCACTTGGCTTGTTCGCTATCCATCTTTATGTTCTAACTAGTCTGGTTGTGTTAGCGTTTCATTGGTCATTGGATTGATAGATAAATAGATAGATAGATAGATAGATAGATACACAGATAGATAGATAGATAGATAGACAGACAGACAGATAGATAGATAGATAGTAGATAGATAGATAGATAGATAGATAGATAAATAGATAAATAGATAGGCAGATAGATAGGCAGATAGATAGGTAAATAGATAGATAGATAGATAGATAGGTAGTAGGTAGATAGATAGATAGATAGATAGATAAGACAGACAGCTAGATAGATAGACAGACAAACAGATAGAGAGAAGAGAGAGTAGACAGACAGACAGACACACAGATAGATAGATAGATAGACAGATAGACAGACAGACAGATAGATAGATAGATAGATAGATAGACAGATAGACAGACAGATAGATAGATAGATAGATAGATAGATAGATAGACAGATAAACAGACAGATAGATAAATAATTAGATAATGAATGAACACGAATGGTCTTAAAAGTTTGTTTTGTTATGGTTCAGTTTGGCTTTGTTTTGTTGGTTTTTTGTTGTTGTTTTGTTGTTTTGTTTTGTTTTCCTTATTGTATTATGTTTTGGCTCGATTTCTTTGTTTTCTTTCGTAGTGTATATATCTCTCTCTTTCTATATATATATGGTGTGTGTGTGTGTGTGTGCGTGCATGCGTGCGTGTGTGTGGTGTGTGTGTGTGTGTGTGTGTGTGTGTGTGTGTGTGCGTGTTCGTGCGTGCGTAGGCGCCTACGCGAGTGCGTGCGTTGCTAATGTTTACCAACACCCAATCGAATTTAAGCTATTGCATCAACAACAAGCCCTCAGTTGAAGGTTGCTGGGACGTTTCTCAGTCATAACACAAACCACCACCACCACCACCACCACCACTACTACTACCACCACCACCTCCACTAATACCACCACCACTAACACCACCACCACTACCACCACCACCACCCCAACATTTCTCACTAACTCTTGTCTCACTGCCACCATCCTAGAAACCAAAACATACCATACTCCACCCATTCACCCATCCACCATCACCCCCCCCCCACACACACACACACACACACACACACACACACACACCACCCTTCCTCAAAGTACTAACTAACCACGACCAACAATCGCCCTTAATTCTTTTTTTTTTAATTCAAAACAACCCGAACCAGTTGGAACCAGATCTCCACGCGTGAGACTCGTACGACATTCCAACAGTCAACGGATAATCGGGCAGACGTCAAAGTGACAGCTATAAAAGCCTTGTCAGTTTCTCGGTGCAGACACAGAACCCCAAACAACACGACCAGCAGAGTTTAAAACGACAGTTTACGACAACTGAAAAAAACGTTTTACCGTTTCCAGTTAGTCTGCGTTCTTAGTGAAAAGACGTTTTCTGATTTTGAAGTTGGCGAGGGCGCAAAATAGGTAGATCTATATTTGCAGCGTTGAAATCAAATATTTAATATTCACTGAATAAAAATCAGTCTTGTAGTTCATTGTAAATAATAAGTTGCCGTTTTGGAAGTTGGATGCTTCGATTTTCAACCGAAAAAAAAACAACTGATTTTTTAAAAGCTTGTTTCAATTTTTTTGCTGTCGTCTGAAAATCGAATTTTTACTTATCTCCCAACATCAAGACAGGCAAAAGCGTAACGTTACAGAGTTTCTACTTTCTCTGAAAACACACAGCAAGTGTGCTGTCTACGTGAAAGAGCAAAGCTTTTGGTACTGAAGTACTTACAAATCGGTGCTGTTCTCTACAGAAGATTTATAAAGTAAATTATCAGCCAGAGTTCTCCTGCTACATGATGATGATGCTTTGCAAGTTTTTGATTCCGCTTCTCCTGTCGCTCGCCTTCGTTGAAGAGTCGTCGACTCGCAGTACACGTAAGTTTTCCTTTGGTTTTATGTTGATGTTTTGTTTTGTCTTTGATTTTTTGGAGGGTGTATGTGTGTATGTTCTTTTCTTATTTTGTGTGTGTGTGTGTTGTAGATGTTGTTGTGCTTTCATTTGTTTTGTTTTTATTATGTTTGCTATGTGCATTTTGTGGTTTATCACGTGTAGTATTTTGGTGGACTTTTTCTTTCTTCCCTCCATTCCCTTTTCTCTCCCTCCCCCTCTCTCTCTGTCTGTCTCTGTCTGTCTGTCTCTGTCTGTCTCTCTCTCTCTTTCTCTCTCTGTCTGTCTGTCTCTCTCTCTTTCTCTCTTCTCTCTGACATATTCTTTGAATACCACTGACATGATTTTGACATTATGCTGAATGATTCAGATCGGGCAGTATGTGAAGACGACCAGTTCCAGTGTTATGACTCCACCCCCCAGGAATGTATCCCTGACTTCTGGGTGTGTGACCACTCCCCTGACTGCGACAACGGTGAAGATGAACGTAATTGTTATGGTGAGTATCTGTACAAAAATATGATTATACATGTACACATGTACAGAGAGACAGAAATTGAGACAATGAGAGTGACAGTGAGTATTGGTACAAAAATATGATTATACATGTACACATGTACAGAGAGACAGAAATTGAGACAATGAGAGTGACAGTGAGTATTGGTACAAAAATATGATTATACATGTACACATGTACAGAGAGACAGAAATTGAGACAATGAGAGTGACAGTGAGTATTGGTACAAAAATATGATTATACATGTACACATGTACAGAGAGACAGAAATTGAGACAATGAGAGTGACAGTGAATATTGGTATAAAAATATGATTATACACACACATCAAACAGAAATTGAGACAATGAGAGTCAAAGGGACTTGATGGCCACAGAAGCTGAGACAGTTTATACAGTGTTGTCATGATGGTGACGCTATGGAGATTCCATCTGAAACTGTATTATCTTTTGAACATTTTGAGTATTCTACCGTAAGACAGTTTCAAACGTTCCTTTTTCTGTTGGATAGTTATAAATCCTTTCTGCTTCATGTTATGTGTCATTCGAGTTTGATTTTTTATTTGTTGGCTGTTATCTTCTGTGCCCCAGTTGGGGTTAGAGACTTATTAACCCTTTGACTCCTGCACACTGTCCATCAACATCCTGCATTGTCAATCATGGTAGCAAAGCAAAAACTTAACCCTTTGACTCCCTCACCCTATCCACCAGCTTCCTGCAGCAGGAAACTGGTGGATAGGGTGAGAGAGTCAAAGGGTTAAGTTGTTTTTTTTGCAGTTGGTGGGTAGGATGCGGGAGTCAAAGGGTTAAACATTAACCATTGAACATTGGATGTCTGCCTGTACAGAGAATCCCTACTGCCCAAGAGGAGACTTCATGTGTTCCAACGGAGACTGCATCCCTGATAACTGGAAGTGTGATGATGAGATTGACTGTGACGATGGCAGCGATGAAGGCGATGCTCTTTGTAAGTCCATACATTTCTTAGGTACCTTTCCACCCCACCCCAACACCATTTCTTAGACACCTCCCCCCCCCTTACACACATCTCCACCAAGACCATAATTCGCTCCAGCAGACATTAATACTGATTCGACTCTAGCTTTACCCTAACCCTAACGCTAACCCTAACCCTTAATCCCTTTACCCTTAACCCCTGGATCGCCAATCTTACCTGTCGACGTCATCACTTATGATGGTTTCAGTTTCAATTTCTCAAGATGACGTCTCCGTGCTCGGAATGAATTCCATATGCACTAACGTCACAGGTGCCATGTGATGGAGAAGATCCAGAATGATCACGGCAAAAGCGTTGAGCCTGCGCATAAACCCACGAGCTGGCCAGGTCCTGAGGTCCTACCTAGATAGTTCCAGAACCCTGGGGTCGTAGGGGAGTGCGGTGGCAGAGACCTCAACTTTTCCTAGGGCCAGCAACCACGAGGGCGGCGCCCTTCCCCTCTCCCTTGCTTCATATTCATGTTCATATTTTTTTTAACCAAGACTTCAGAAATGCAAGAAGGCTAATTGGTCTTCAAGGGTTGGGACCTGGGAAATCAACCTATCTCTCCAATGTTTTATACCGAGTCCTCAGAGGTTCTCATTGTTTTGCTGGCAGACCTCCCGGTTATCTTCTCTGTGCTATCCACGTATGACGCTTTTGGTCTTCCTCTTCGTCTTCGGCCCTCGATTTTTCATTGGAGTTGTGTTTTTATCATGTTTCTAACTGTATGTCCTAAGTATGCAAGTTTTATGTCTTGAGAATTTCAGATAACAGTTACGGAGTTCTAATCAGTTCAACTAGAATACTTTGGTTTTCGTTTTTCTGTTTAGATGATTCGCAGCAGGCGTCTGTAGAACCACATTTCAGCTTGAGTTGATTTTCATTTCACCAGCTTTCTTCCATGTCCAAGCTTCACATCCAAATAACAATAACAATAACAACAACAACAACAGTGACATTTATAAGGCGCCAAATCTTGACATATTGTTACTGGCCAAATGAGAGTCTTAAGAATTTTTACTTTGAGGACTTAAGGTATCGCACGATCATTCCAGGTGTTTTTTAAGCTGGTCTTACCTTTTCTTTTTTCTTTTTTTGTGTGTGTTTTTGTTTTGCAATCTAGTCACAGAGAAAACATTCCAATGCTAATTGTTTGCGTTTGGTTTATGGTTAGGACAAGGACTGATTATAACGTATCCTTACACAAGAAGAAAACCAATCCCAATGCTGAGTGGTTTGGGTTAGGGTTAGTATTGGTACTAGGACTGATTATGTCGTATTCTTAACGCAAAATCTACGAGAGAACTAAACTGACCATACTTATCTTCTTTTTCTGCCAGGTCGGGCATCAAGCGAATCCTCACAGGAGGAGGATGACTCACAAGAAAGTCTAGAACTGCCCCATCATCAGAGACACCATGGCTCCCGTCACCATGGTAACATCTTCGCCCACGTCAGAAGACAGCCTCGCCACTAAGCGCGCCGTTGTCACAGCAACGGTTACCAAGGTTAACGGCCATAGACACGCAAGAGACTGCAGCATTTCTTAACAAAGTCCTTCATCGTTATAGCGACAGTCCTGTGTTCACTTTGACCTTCTCCTTGTGTCCTTGACCTGGATGTGGGTCGTTGGGTCATCATAGAAGATTTCCTTATGATTTCTCTCCATCTCTCATTGACCTTAACATCAAATCTATCATCCGGTTTTAGTATGCCATCAAGCTCTAACATTATGGCTATCATTTTCCATGGTCCTAGTTGACATTGTCATAGTAAACCAGTTGTGTATCCTCTTCCCCAAGTCCGTAAAAAGTCATTGGGGCGCCACGCTGAAGAATTGTCTGTCAGAGTCCTTCAGCTCTGTCGGTTGTGTGCCAAAGCCTGGATCTCTGCAAAATTGGATTTTCTGTCCATTCCGCAATGTTATCAGTCCATCGTTTTTCTTTTCTCTTTCTTTTTATTTTATTTTATTTTTTTTATTCTATTTTCTTTTTTGTCTTCTCTAAAGATTGCAACATTACGATATCTTCATCACAGGTACTACATCATGACTCACGTGAGCTAATACTCAGGCTGGTAGGTATTCCTCCTTTGCACCAAAAATAGCAGTTATGCTAGTAGCATCGCAAGAACGCTAACCTTGTCTCTACGTTATCGCCATAGATGGCGGTCGCTTGCGCATGCATATCAGCCCTTTGACTCCCGCACCCTGTCCACCAGCATGCTGCATTGTCAACCATGCTAGCAAAGCAGAAAAATAACGCTTTGACTCCCTCACCCTGTTCACCAGCTTCCTGCAGGAAACTGGCGGATAGGATGAGGGAGTTAAAGGGTTCGTTTTTGCAGTTGGTGGTTAGGGTGCGGGAGTCAAAAGGTTAACTGCCTCTTTGTTGGGCAGCCATCTTGATTCCCGCATTCGTTTTTAAAAAAAAATTTCTCTTTTATTTTCAATATATATTCGTAACTGTCATGACAGCATTGAAACACTGTACTATTCAAGGATTGGTCCTTCTGGAGGAGTCCTTTCCACTCCATACATATAAGCATAAAGACAAAAGTGATATGTATCACTTAAACTAAACAAACAAAATAAAATGAATTGAAAGAAAACGTTAAAAGTGTATACTACTCAAGGATAGTAACATTGAGTCCCACTGGACCTGTGTAACAGCTAGTCCTTGCTACTCTGCACATATAAGCATAAAGACAAAAGTGATATGTATCACTTAAGATTAACCCCCCAGGTAAAATTGATTTGAAAAAAAAAACACCCCCAATTACAAACATAAGAAAAGGATTCATGGAGTGTGTAGTACGTATTTCCCTAGCTTTTATTATTTACCAGGTTGCAATTTTACTTTTGAACTTTATTGCCATAGCAACGCTCGCCATAGTTTCTGGTTAATGCCATGGTTTCTATGGTTACCATTCCAATTTTGCTTGTTAGAAGATTTCAGCATTACTGGCACTTTTGGACTGATTTCAAAGAATCTCTGGTTTTGTTGATTTTACTGATTGTTGTCATTGATGCTTCTGCTGATATCTTTGATTTTGTTGTTGTTGTTTTTATTGTTCTTATTAGATTCTTATGTGTGTGTGTATGTATGTATGCATGTATGTATACATACATATACACATATATATATGTGTTTGTATTGTTGTTGTTCTTCTTTTTTGTTCCTTATTTATTTTGTTTGTTTTTGCTTCTGCTGCTCTCGTTCTTGATGATATCATTGCTACTGTTACTGTTGTTGTGGTTGTCGCTGCTGCTACTGCTGCTTGTGTTATTATCTGCCAAAGAAATTCTGCTGAAACAGGAGAAACCTGTTTTTAAGTGTCTGTGTCTGCGTCTGTGTGTGTGTGTGTGTGTGTGTGTGTGTGTGTGTGTGTGTGTGTGTGTGTGTGTGTGTGATAGAGAGCAAGCGATAGCGTGTGAACTACAGCAGTCTTACGTACTGTCTTGAATGAATGTAGTTAATGATTTTGTATGCATCTTGTTAACATTTTTTCAGTATGTAGAAAGTGTGATGATCTGATTTTGCCATTTCAAAATTTGTAATATTGATAATTTTCAGTATGCGTAAACCATGATATTGTGATTTGCTGTTTCAAACTCATAATATTGATACTCACTTTGTACGCATTGTATTAAAATGGATTTTTCGGTACATCAGCACAAACAGACATACAGACAGACAGTCAGTCCTTAAAGGATATATAAAACTGACAAGCAGTCCAACGCACATGTCAAAAATATTTTGGAATGATGTTATTTTGTATGTCTTCATTAGGAATGTATTAATATTATTACATGATTTGCAAAATCGTCTTCAGAATGTAACATTGTACATATATAGTATATATATATATATATATATATATATATATATATATATATATATATATATATATATATATATATATATATATATACATTCATATGTACGTATGTATCCGTAGAATGTTCCATTTTGTATGCGTTACACTGACATACATATGTGTGCCTGTGTGTATCTGATAGCAGTATTTCAAATGTTGGAGAGTGATGCCTTTAAAATATTTGTGTTCAAATATTTATTGTATAAATACCATATGATAATGATAAACTTCAGTGCTCTGTGTTCAAATATAAATGTATTATGGAAAATAAAATGTAACTAAACAACGGTCAAAGCACAAGTGTTTTTGGATTTATGGAAAAGTGTGCAGTGTTAACTTCGAAATGCTTTTTAACCCTCCCTCTGTGTCTGTCTGTTTCTCTCTCTCTCTCTCTCTCTCTCTTTAACTGTCTGTCTGTCTCTCTCTCTCTCTCTCATACACACACACACACACACACACACACACACACACACACACAGTCACTATCTCTCTCACTCTCATTCTCAGTACTTTTAACTCTCTCTCTCTCTCTCTCTCTCTCTCTCTCTCTCTCTCTCTCTCTCTCTCTCTCTCCTCTCTCTCTCTCTTCCTCTGTGTCTCTGTCATGCTGAAAAGGATAAATGATAATGGATACAGGTGTGTCTATCTATCTATCTGTCTATCTATCTATCTATCTATCTATCTATCTATCTATCTATATCTGTCTGTCTGTCTATCTATCTATCTACCTATTTATCTATCTATCTATCTATCTATCTATCTATCTATTTATCTCTCTCTATATATATATATAACTGAGCTTATTGTTACTGGTACTAAGTCAAAGGTCAATCAGGTTACTCATGCCCCCATGTCTATCTCTGGTTGTGATGTATCTTTCTCACAAACTGTTAGAAACCTTGGCTTCTATCTGGATGAAACACTGTCTATGGAAGCCCATGTCAAACAGTTGTGCCGTACTCTGTACTATCAGCTACGCAGAATTGGTAAGATTCGCTCCTTCCTTTCCACTGATGCTACCAACAAGCTTGCTGTCTCTTTCATACTATCTAGACTGGACTATTGTAACTCTCTATTCGCAGGTCTCCATGACAATCAACTATCTAAACTTCAGCGCATACAGAACTACGCGGCTCGCCTTGTTCTCCGCAAGCCCCGGCGTGAGAGTGCAAAATCTCTGCTTAGAACACTTCATTGGCTCCCGGTAAAGGCTAGGATTCAATATAAAGTTGCCTGTCTCTGCTTTCAGTGTATCTATCACGAGAACATGCCATCCTATCTTGCCAACCTCCTGCAGGGTTACAAACCTTCTCGAACGCTCCGCTCTTCTGACACCTCACTGTTGACTGTTCCTCGCTTCTCTCTAGACACCTTT
>JAPXFY010000026.1:47961231-47973731 GCA_030674185.1 Monoplex corrugatus
CAGACGACGACACACCTCACACCAGGTGATGGCCGAGTAGTGGTAGGTCATGTACACCACCTGGCCTTTGGCGTTACGGATAGGCCAGTCCTCGTACAACACTTGATAGGCGTCCTTGGCCTTGAGGATCTTGAGGTAGTCCTCGGGATGGGCGTCCAGGTGGAGGAGATACTTAGCCAGGGCTTTGGGAGTCTGGAAGTCGGCGGTGTTGATGAAGGTGCCGGCTGGGGCGTGGTTCTGTTGGTAGAAAGTGAGGGACACGTTATCGAGTACGTACAAAATACTACTACTATAATGCTTCTGTCTATTTTGAAGCAGAAACACACGAAAAAAGAATAAGAACGCGTATTTGATAAAACAAGAGAAGACAGGCGCAAATTTTCGGTCAACAGGCCTTTGTCAAGCGTAAGATTGTAGTCAGTTTATTCCTTTTGTCACACTGGAGGAGCAGCAGGGAAGTTTCAGTCTTTTTCTCCCAATTTTTGTATCTAGTGTTTGTTTGTTTGTCATCTTATGCTTGACAAAAAGCAGTTGGCCGAAAGTTTGCGCCTGTCTTGTCTGGTTGAATTAAATACGCGTTCTTATTGTTTTTTCGTGTTTTTCTGGTTCCTATTTGCTTGAACGTGGGCCGTCACACTTGTTTTGGATTATCTATTTTGAGTTTATTCATGCGATTAGTGGTCCCCCCGTGGGGATGCCGGGGGCTCTTTCTGTATAAATAGTATCCCCTCCTGGAAATTCTGTGCTAGAAATGTCCTTTTTTCTGTCACTCTCTTTTTTCTGCCTTGTTTCGTTTGCTTTCTGTCATTTCTTCCTATCATTTTCTGCCTTGCTGGTCCATTCACCTGTACGTGTTCGATAAAGTCTTACCTACTTTTTCTTAGAATTGATAATTGGGTACATGTATTAAATGCTTTTTTGGCTCTGGGGAGGTGAGATGTACGGAAGAAATTTTAGGTAATTTATGTCCGTTTTCATATATGCTTTGGTGTCCTTGGGTGTGCTTAAGTTTGTGTTCAGGTATGTTTTTTAGATCCCCTGTGTGATGAATTGGACGGAATGGCCGACGCCGGGGGCGTGTCCATGGATTGTGCGCGGGAGTCCATTCATTTGTGTGCTTAGTTTTCTTTTCTTTTCTTTTCTTTTCTTTTTTCCTGTTAAAATGTTGTATGCCTTTAAGCGGTTATAGCCCTGATATGGCTCCGCGCAGTCGGCTGGGCTTTAAACAACAACAATGATAACAATAATGCGCTCAGTGTTTCATAGGCCCCTTCTCCCTCCCTTCACGTTTCAAGACGTTGCCAGGGCAAAGGATTTTGCGTAGGCTCAGGAAGCTTGCCAGCCAGGTAATTACTAGCAGATTTGAGTGGAGCGCATATGGAATTGTCCGAGTGCTGTGAATCTCTCCTCAATAAATTCCAAAACAAACTCCAAACTCTTGAGGGACTTCGCCACTCTTGGACGGATCCAGATGCGCTCCGCCCAATCCGCCATCTGTTGCGCTATTGTTTTGTTGTTTAAAGCCCAGCCGACTGCGTTGAGCCATATCAGGGCTATTCTGTTGCCTAGCAGATTTTTTGAGGCAGCAAGGAAAAAAAGAAGACATACGTCCCGGCTTGGTCTTTAACCCTTTGGCTCCCGCACCCTATTCACCAACTGCAAAACTTAATCGTTTGACTCCCTCACCCTATCCACCAGCTTCCTGCAGAAAGCTGGTGGATAGGGTAAGGAATTCAATGGGTTAAGTTTTTGCTTTGCTACACAGTGCTAGCACGGTTGACGATGCAGGATGCCGGTGGACAGGGTATGAGAGTCAAAGGGTTAAATGGAGAGAATGGTTTGGTGGGAGAGCGGACGTGGGAGAAAGGGACCGCTTTCCGATCTTTTGCCCGTTTTGAGCCTTTCCTGTGGAATAGTATCTGCCCTTTAAATCTTGAGAATTTCTCGAACCTTTCTCCTCTTTTAAACACCTTTGACTCCCAGGCTGTATAGGTAGAGTCAATAAATTTATACCTTTGACATCCTCACCTACAGGAAGCTGGTGGACAGGGTGAGGAGTCAAAGGGTTAAGTTTATGCTTTGCTGGCATGGTTGACAATAATGCTAAGGGTGCAGGAGTCAAAGGGTTAAGTTTTTGCTTTGCTGGCATGGTTGAAATACAGGATGCTGGTGGACAGGGTGCAGAGCTCTGAAAGGAAATTAGAGCGGGACGGGTGGGTGGAAAGAGACAGGAGACGGGACAGGGACGAGGAGTCAAAGGGTTATGACCCAGACAAAGCCCATCTTTTCCGTCAATCCTCCCGCTTGCTATACTGACCCTATACCCATCCTGTTTTAATGCGTTCTTACAGTGTCATGTGTGTGGATGTTTCTGAGTCTGTGTGCATGATGTTAATGGGTAAAATTAGTGAATATTACATACGCGGGCTAGTTGGTAGACCATCGTCAAGATCTGATATCTTGAGTTCAATCCCAGCCCGCAACATTAAAACTGGCCTGTTCGCTGCCCATCTTAATGTTTCCGTCATTGTGTTGGTGCCAGCTTAGTGTTTGATAGGTACTGTCTCGTTTGTTTTCTTTGCTGTCCAATAGAACTCTCAACATTCTCACATCCGTACAACAGTATTGGTTCTATATAACATTCAAAAAGCTCTCTTCCTGATGTTAATTGATAGGCATTTGTTGGTAAGAATGCTAGTCATCTTCTTGAATGCTGTTTTGGCTTGGCCGATTCTGCCGGTTATTTCTGATGTGCATCTGCGTCTGATGAAATGATCGTTCCCAGGTATTTAAACTTAATAACTCTGTCAAGGTTGTGCTATTTGCTGTTATTTTGCATGAGGGGATTTCATTTTTTTTACTGATCACCATGACTTCAGTCTTCCTGTTGTTCAGTTCCAACCCCTTACCTTTGCTTCTACTTCTAGTATATTCACAAGGTTTTGTAGGTCCCTTTATTTTCTGCAATTAGCACGGTGTATCTGCGTATCGAATGTTTTATCATTTTCCCTCCAACCTTTAATCCAGGGTCTTCTTCTAGGTTTCTCATGATGTTTTCGCTATATAGTGAAAACAGATCTGGTGACAAAACACAACCCTGTCTGACTCCTCTTTCGATGTTTTGGAAAGAGCTTATATTGTTTTCTATTCTCATTGCAGCTGCTTTGTTCTCAGTACATATTTCTGATTATTCGTAGATCTTTTCCATCAACATTGAGTCTCTCCAGTTGGTTGGTCAATTCTTCATGTCTTACCCGATCGAAAGCCTTAGTATAGTCAACAAAGCATAAATGCAAACCCTTATTCATCTCAATTGACCTCTCTATGATACATGTAGTTCTTAGGATGTATATGGCATTAATAGTTCTTTTCCCTTCCACAAATCCACACTGTTCTTCTGCTATTTCTCTTTTGATTCTATTCCTTGTCCTCATCATGATTATTCTTAACAGGATTTTTGTTACATGACTCATCAAACTGATTGTGCGATGAAGTTCGCATTCTATAGCCCCTGTCTTCTTTGGAAGTGCAATGAAATTTGATTTTGACATATCTTTGGGGATTTTTCCAGAGTTGTAAATTTCATTTAGGAGGACTTTTATTTTTTCTATGCCAAATTCCTCCAGGGCTTCAATTGTCTCTGTAGTAATGTTGTCTGGTCCTGGGGCTTTTCCTGGTATCATCTTTTTCAGTGCTGCTCTAACTTCATCTTTCAATATGGGTGGTCCTTCAAATTCTTTTTTATAATGTGTTCTTCGTTTCTGTCATCCTCAAAAAGGTCTTTAATGTACTCTCCCCATCTGTCATTTCATAATTTCGATTTTAAGCAACCAGTTGATGTGCATGTATTTTTCCTGTGGACAATTTCTTCAATTCGTCTGTACATACCCTGAGGATCCGTTTTGTGTCGGTCTTCTATTTCTTTGCATTTTGTTTTCAGTCAAGCTTCCTTAGCTTCATTGCACCTATTCCTGATTTCTTTGTTTATCTTCCTGTATGTCTCCTCGTTTCTCTTTGCCTTCCTCCTTTCCTCCATCAAGCCCAAAATTTCATTAGTCATCCAGCTCTTTTTTGCTTTTCTATCTGCCTTAGGGTTTTCTTCACAAGCTTCATTTATCGAAATTTCTCAACTTTGTCCATTGTTCCTCCTGTCACAACGTCTTCCAGAGCACTGAATTTGTTTTGAACTGTACATTACATTTCTTACGTATCACTTCATCTGTCTTCAAGAGTCCAAGGTTTTGTTTGATGTTGCTTTTGGTCCCTTTTTTCCCTTTTTCCTTAATTTCAGCCTGAACCTTGCCACTACAGATTGTGGTCACTGTTGCAGTCTGCGCCTGGTAAGATTTTTGCTGACAGTAAAGAATTTCTAAATCTTTTGTTGATCAGGAGTAGTCATTTGATTTTTGGTATTATCTCTGGACTATCCAAGTCCATTTCTTCTATAGGTGCCAAATCAGGTGTTTCCTACAACAGGCACTTCGAGTCATCACAGTGCCATGAAAACAACACCATAGTGAAGATGGAAAACATCCAGAATTCCACCATTCCAAGAGAAAGAGCAGAAGCAATGCTTCAGGCCAACAATTCAGATGCTCAGAGAATCATCAATGAGAAAGGCTCCAATGTTATCATCAGGCAGACTACAACGATAAGTTTTGCGTGGAACCAGAGCTCGAATAGAAGCACAAAGACCCTCCCTAGCAGGTCCTTCCCTCTCTTCTCCTCGACGCTCGCCTTGGGAAGACAGAGAAGAGACCATACTGTCCAAACAACTTTCCCTATATCAGCAACAAAGGCGAACAGGCACCAAGTCTGAAGACACGACATTGGCAACGCTTGAGAAAGATACCTGCAGAATCGTGGATCAGGTGTACCAGACGCTCGGCCACCATGCGTCAAGATGGAGTGCTGGGTCCACACAGTACCCCAGTGGAGAACGGGCAGAAGAGGCGTACCGACCGGCCTTCATTGCACAACTACAAGGCAGAGGTAGATGCGCTCACCAGGCAGCCACACCATCGCTACGAAGCGACGACACACGGTCTCTTTCTTACAGACGCGCTCTCTGTGCTGCAGGCATACAATAGCGACAGGCTACCTCACTGAAGAAGCCCTAACAACATCAAACCTTCGGACCGTGCTGCAGTGGATCCCTCCACTGCGGCATTGAGGAACGAGAAAGCCGACGTTGGCAAAACTCGGTGCCGAGCAGAACAAGACGACAACGCCGAAGCCTGCAGAGCTTAACACCATCACCAAAGCTCTGTTCGAACCCGGCACAGAAAGACAGCCTCCACTGCTCACAAGACCGACAGGTTACCATCTCAGGCTGCGACAGGCACAAAGCTGAACAAACACCTCCACTCGAAACTGAAGTTGTGCCATCCCAATGTGTTCTGTGGAGAGCAGAGCAGGACACGCACCACATCCTGCAAGACTGCGGGAACTTCCCGGTGAGAGTGAGTGATGGCCGGAGCCGACCCATTGAGGACAGCTGTACGTCCCAGTGGCGTCACTGCAGGCGACCACTACATTCATCGCTGGACGGTCTCACGTGTGATGCAACAAGAAAAGAAGAAGGTGTTTCCTACTATAAACTCATTCATCTGTGCCCATTCTACAAGTTTCGCTCCCCTTTCATTTTGTGTACCAAGGCCATGAGGTCCAACTATATCCTCCACCCTATCCTGTCCTACTTTAGCATTAAAATCTCCCATTCTGAGTGTAACTTCTTGTGATTTACATTGGACCTTGGCCATCTCTAATACTTCGTAGAAGTTGTCGATGTCTTCCTGAGTACTTGCGATGTTGGTGCATACACCTGAATGATGTTGATATCAAATGGTTTGCCTCCCAATTTGACCAGCAAAACTATCGGACACAGCCCAGTATCCCTTAACTGCTTTTGGTTTGTCTTTGTCCATTATGATGCCTACTCCTCTTTCATGTGAGTTACCACCAGAGTATATCACTGTGTATTCTCCTGATGTTATCATGCCTGCCCCCTTTCATCTCACTTCCCCTAGTCCTAAAATACTAATGTTAAGCCTTTCCATCTCCATTTTGATGGTGTCTGATTTTCCCTTCTGCAACAGTGTTCTGATGTTCCATGTTGCTATTTTGGTGTTTATAAGTTTGAGTTTAGGTTTGGGTTTGGTCGCAGTAGCTGGCTGACGGTCTGGTGTCACCTGCGCCGCATGACAGTCCCTACCGGACGAAGGTGCTCCACAGGAGCACCTATTCACGTCGTTATCTTCATTTTCTATCTTTTTTCTGTCCATAATTGTCCTGGGGAAACTACGATGGTGGTTTCCCTTGCCTTCCATCGGTTTTTTTTTTCAGGGTTAACTCCCTTAGTCTTATTCTCTCCCGAGATGTCCACAAGGCAGTGGAGCTACTTACCCATGGATGTATACAGACATATTTGTGCCAACAATTTATATGGATATTTTCGACATTTCTGTCATCATCAGATAATCGGGGGGGGGGGGGGGGGGGGGGGGGGGGGGGGGGGGGGGGGAGGAAATAACATTAATGTTATTATCATATCAATGTGATGTAATATCAACATATCCAAGGGCAAACACAGGGGTCAAGCGATCAGGGAATGCTGATTACAACTTAATACAACTTGTATGTATGTGTGTATGTATGTAAGTACATATATATGTATATGTGTATGCATATGATTATGTGTGTATGTATGTATCTATGTTGTATGTGTTTGTATGAATGTACATATATATGTATGCATATATGTAATGAAATTAAAGAAATAGAATATTTATCTATAATAAAAACGAAAAAAAATTGTATTATATTAACATCCAAATCCGCGCTCGGAATGAATTCCACATGCACTAACATCACAGGTGCCCTGTGATGGAGAAGATCCAAAATGATCACGGCACAAGCCTGAAGCCTGCACATAAACCGACGAGCTGGCCAGGTCCTGAGGTCCTACCTAGATAGTCCGATGACCCTGGGGTCGTAGGGGAATGAGGTGGTAGGGACCAGATTTTTTCATAACTCTAATGACCCATCAAATGACGTTGACTTATGACCTTCACCTACTTCGAACGACCCAGACCTGTGACCTTTACCTTGTATTCATTACTGCCACGTGCAACCACAATGAGGTCAGCTCCCATGTAGCGGAAGAATTTCTCCGTAATGTAGTCCGTGCAGAAAGCGCTTTCGAAGGACAAAAAGAATTTATATTTGGTGCTGATCATCTGAAAAAAAAAAAGAAAGAATAAAATAAAATGGAATAAAATAAAATAAAACAAAATAGAATGAAATGAAATCAAATGAAATGAAATAAAATGAAATAGAATGAAATAAAATAAGATAAGATAATATAAAAACAAAATAAAATAAAATAAAGTTGACTAAAATAAAATGTAATTAAAAAATACATTTTAAAGTAATTTTAACGATCCCCCTTTGCACATACGAACACCATCGCAGAAAATCTAGAATTTGTACTTCTCGTTGTCACTGTGACCTTGAAAATGCTTAGCTGGAAATAAGACTGGACGTAAAATGAGGACATTAGCGGTTGTCACAACAGTGAAAACATATTTCAAGAGGTTCCTGAGAATTCACGAAAAGTGCTGATTTTAAGCTTTTGTTGTTGTTGTTGTGTCCTTGACCTTGAAGCTTGACCTTTCAGATTTAAGTATTCGCAACTCTTAAACGGTCCAATCCTTTGACACAAATTGTGTAATGGTCAATTGATATGGAAGCTGAGAAAATCTTGGTGATACATTTTTGTCACAGAAGCACACAAATACATACACATACACACTCTAACACACACACACACAGACATGCAGAGAGAGTGAGAGAGAGACAGATACACACATATGCACGCACACATACTCACACACGCACAAATATAGACACACACACACACACACCAAACACACACACTCAAACACACACACACACACACACCCCTCAAACACACAAACACACACATACATAAACACACACACAATAGACACATCACACAAACACACACACATACACATTCACAAAGACACACACACAGACGCGCGCGCGCGACACACACAAACACACACATACACACACACTCAATCACACACACGCACACAAACACACACACACACACACATCACACACACACACACACACACATACGAACACAAAACACACACACACACACACACACACACACACACACACACACACACACCACAAACACACACACCACACAAACACAAACACAAACACACGTACACTACACACACACACACACACACACACACACACACACACACACACACACACACACACACACACGACACACACACACACACACACACACAACACACAAACAAACAACCTGAAAGCAGGCATCATCTGAAGAACGAGGACACTGCAGATGGGAGCAATCACCATAGACATCCAGCTGGATGTACTGACGTAACTGTGTGACGTAATCTTCACGACGGCTGTAGGTGACGCAATTGCTGACAACATGGCCACTTTCCTAGCTTTTGGCCAAAATGGCCGTGTAGTTTTAGTCACCAAGGATTTTCGTGAACGATTTCACATACAGATCCACAATGTCTGACAAACTGAATCATCAACACTAACATTGTAATTTTTAACCAACAGCAAAAATTTCTTCTCCCTATAACCCGTGGAGAATCATTGGGCACCGTATAAAGAACTATTTATCAATTCTTCAGCTTTGTCGGTTGTGCCGAAGCCTGGGTCTCTGCAAGTTGTTTCCTGTCCATTGTGCTTAAGTATTCGAGTCTCACAAGTCGTTTTCTGTTGTGTTGTGTATGTATGCACGCGGTGTGGAATTTCCGTGACTATGTGGTTATTTGTGTTGTATAGTTGTGTGGAATGTCCCGTGATTATGTGTGTGTGTGTGTGTGTGTGTGTGTGTGTGTGTGGTGTGTGTGTGTGTGTGTGGTGTGTGTGTGTGCGTGTGTGTGTGTTGGTGTGTGTGTGTTTGTGTTGTGTGTGTTGCTGTTAGATGCGCGTGTGTGAATGCTACTATGTGTGTTATTGTTTATAGCGTGCGCGGCACAACACAACACACAGCACAGCACAACAAAACACAACACAGCACAGCACAACAAAACACAATCACAGCACAGCACAGCACAACAAAACACAACACAGCACAGCACAACACAACAAACACAAACAGACACACACAGCACACAAAACACAAACAGACACAGCACACAACAACAAAACACACGAACAAACACACACAGCACAACAAAACACAACACAGACACAGACAGCACAACAAAACAAACACAAACAGCACAACAAAACACAACAGCACAGCACAGACACACAACAAAACACAACACAGACACACAACAGCACACAAACACAAACAGCACAGCAACAAAACAACACAACACAGCACAGCACAACAAAACACAACACAGAACACAGCACACAAAAACACAAACAGACAGCACAACAAAACAGCAACACAGACACAGCACACAACAAAACACAAACAGCACAGCACAACAAACACAACACAGAACAGCCACAACAAAACACAACACAGCACACAAACAAAACACAAAACAAACAGCACAACACAAACAACACAAACCAAGACACACAAAAAACAACAACACACAAGCACAAACAACACAACACAACAACAAACAACACAACAAAAAACAACAAACACACAACAAAACACACACAACACAACAAACAAAAAAACAACAAACACACCACACAAAAACAAACAAACAGCAAACAAACAACACAACACAAAACAGCACAACAAACACAAACACAACAACAGCCACAAAAAACAAAACAGAACAAACAAGCAACAACAAAACACAAACAACAAACAACAACAAAACACAACACAAACACACAAAACACAACAACACAGAAGCACACAAAACACAAACACAAACAGCACACAAAAAAACAACAGCACACAGAACAAACAACAACAACAACAAACAAACACAACAGAACAGACAAACAAACAAAACACAACAACAAACCAAACAAAACAACACACAACAACAAAAAACAACAGAAAAACACACAACAAAAAACACAACAACAACAAAACACAACAAACAAAACACAAACAACACACAGAACAACACAACAACAAACACAAACAACAGACAAACACAACAAACAACACAAACACAAAACAACAAAACAACAACAAACACAAACACAACAACACACAACAAACAAACACAAACAGAACAGCACAACACAACAAAACACACAAACAGACAACAAAAACACACAACACAACAAACAAACAAAACAGCAAGCAAAACAACAAAACAGAACACAAAACAAAACAAAACAGACAACAAACACAACAGCACAACACAAAACACAAAACAGCAACAACAAACACACACAACAAAGACACACACAACACAGAACAGCACAACAAAACAACACAACAAACAAACACAACACAACACACACAACACAAACACAAGCACAGCACACACAACAAAACAACACAACACAACAAACAAACACACAAACAAACACAACAAACAACACAACACAAACAACAACACACATACAAACCAGCACAAGACACAAACAAAACACAAACACACACAGCACAACAAAACAAAACAAACAACAGCACAGCAAACAAACAACAACAACACAACACACACAAACACACACAAACACAAGCACACACAACAAACAAACACAAACAGCACAACAAAACACAAACAAAACAACAACACAAACACAACACAGACAAAACACACACACAAGACACAACAAAACACACAAACAAACACACACACAAACAAAACACAACAACAACAACACAGCAACAGAAGCACAGCACAACAAAAACACAACACAGACAGCACAACAAAACAACACAACACAGCACAGCACAACAAAACACAAAACAAGCACAGACAAACAAAACACAAACACAACAGCACAAAAAAACACAAACACAAACACACAACAAACACAAACAGCACACAACACACAAACAAACACAACACAGACAAACAGCACAACAAACACAAAACACAACAGCACAACAAAACACAACAACAGCACAGCACAACAAAACAAAAACAACAGCAAACACAACAACACAACAAGCACAACAAAACCAAAAACACAGCACAACAACAACACAACACACAGACAACAAAAACAACACAACAACACACACAAAAACACAACACAGCACACACAACACAACACAAAACACAAAACACAGAACACAACAACACAACACAACAAAACAACACAACACACACAACAAAACACAACACAGACAGCACACACAACAAAACCAACACAGCACAGCACAGCACAGCACAACACAACAAAACACAACACAACACAACACAACACAGCACAGCACAACACAACAAAACACAACACAGGACAACACAGCACAGCACAACAAAACACAACACAGCACAACACAACAAAACACAACACAGAACAGCACAGCACAACAAAACACAACACAGCACAACACAGCACAGCACAACAAAACACAACACAGCACAACACAACAAAACACAACACAGCACAGCACAGCACAACAAAACACATCACAGCACAGCACAACAAAACACAACACAGCACAACACAGCACAGCACAGCAAAACAAAACACAATGTAACACAGCACAGCACAGCACAGCAAAACAAAACACAATATAACACAGCACAGCACAGCACAGCAAAACAAAACACAATATAACACAACACAGCACAGCACAGCAAAACAAAACACAATATAACACAGCACAGCACAGCACAGCAAAACAAAACACAATATAACACAACACAGCACAGCAAAACAAAACAAAACACATCACAACACAGCACAGCACAACAAAACACAGAACAGCACAGCACAGCACAACAAAACACATCACAGCACAGAACAGCAAAACAAAACACAATATAACACAGCACAGCACAACAAAACACAGCACAACACAGCACAGCAGAGAACAGAACAACACAGCACATCACGACAGGACATGACACGACACGACACGACACGACATAAGATGGCATGACACAGCACAACACAGTGCATCACCACACAGTACAGCACAGCATAGCACAGCACAACGCAGCACACACAGCACAGAACTGCACAGCACAACAAAGAACTGCGCAACACAGCACAACACAACAAAGCACAGCAGAGCATAGCACAGCACAGCAAACCACGACACGACACGACACGACACTATACAACACAACAAAACACAACACAACACCTCACAACACAATACCTGTAAGTCATTGTCCAGTTGAAAACGGACCTCCACGCCGACAGACGAAAACTGTGTCTCCAGATCCAGTGAGGATCTTGTGGTTCGTGGTTATGAAAGATAAACACCTGTGTGTCACACACACACACACACACACACACACACACACACACACACACACACACACACACACACACACACACACATACAC
>JAPXFY010000026.1:47978731-48048463 GCA_030674185.1 Monoplex corrugatus
CCACCTGGTCAGAAGAAGATCGTCTGGGTGGAGTTAGGTCCGTCATCCTCTGCGCTGCCCACACCAGCGCCGCGCTTTGTCCCTGAAACTCTCTGTTGGTCGTCATCCGGCACGGCATTTCCGGGCACACGCGCAGGCGCACCGGCTCCGGAAGTGGCGGCGTGTATCGGGTAGGGACCATCCACGTGATCAGTTTGGGGCTCTGACCTTTGACATCGGGTCGTTGCAGGAAGGCCGAGGTGTCGAAATCCCAATGGAGGGTGAAGTCAGGGTTGAAGGGACTCGGGGGGATGGGGCCGGGGAAGAAATCCCTGGAACTGAAACACAGGATCGTCAAAACGTTACCAAGAGTCTTCTGCCTGTACCGGCTACGTGCCATGATGAGAAATACGTCAGTGTTTCTGTATGCCGTCAGTCACCCGTGTGAATTTTTATTTTTCAACTTAGTGGTTGTTTTTCTATGAACTATTCTCTCTCGAGTTCAACTCACCGAGATCTACCAGCAATTATCTGGCAGACTCCTTCATCATCATCATCAAGTGCCCTGCCACATGGCGTTGGCGATCATGGCCCTCCATATGCATCTGTCCCTTGTTGCCGCTAGCACATCTTCCACCCTCTCTGTCCTCAGCCACTCTGCAAGTCCGTCCAATAGTTTCTCCCTGGGTCTACCTGGTGCTCTCTTTCCCTCCAGCTTTCCCGTTGTGACCAGGTGCTCCAAATCCCCTTTCCTCATAAAATGGCCTATAAATGTTGCTTGTCTTTTCCTAATTTCTTATGAATGATCTACTTGTGTCTGCCTCCATCAAGACTGTCTCGTTTGTCTTCTTTACTGTCCATGGAACTCTCAACATTCTTCTTAGAAACCACATCTCGGCTGCCTCGATCTTGTTCTGGCTTTGCTGGCAGACTCCCTAAGCCTGCAAATAACTCCATGCGCTGGCAACTGAGGTCTTGAAATGGGGAGGGGGAGTGAGTGATCTTTTTTTTAATGTTGCGAGCTGGGATTGAAACTCCCAAGTTCAAGGAGACTATAAGGGAAGTCACTGGCAGGTCTGGATGGAGCGCCTATGCAACTCTTCAAGTGCAATGTTTCCTAACTGGAGAGATTCCATTCCCAGACAGTTAGGCTAAGATCACGTACCATGTAAAGTTGAGTCAAATTCTTTGCCTTTGATTTATTCAGTGTCTTCAGTTTGTTGTGGATTCTAACAGTTGATGACAAGATTGAGGCAACCGAAATGTGTTTCTAAGAAGAATGTTGAGAGTTCCATGGACGGCAAAGAAAACAAACGAGACAGTCTTGATGGAGGCAGACACAAGATCATTCATAAGGAAGATAAGGAAAACACAAGCAACATTTATAGGTCATTTTATGAGGAAAGGAAATTAGAGCACCTGGTCACAACAGGAAAGCTGGAGGGAAAGAGAGCACCAGGTAGACCCAGGGGGGAACTATTGGACGGACTTGCGGAGTGGATGAGGACAGAGGGTGGAAGATGTGCTTGCGGCGACAAGGATAGATGCATATGGAGGGCCATGATCGCCAACGCCATGTGGCAGGGCACATGATGATGATGACTAGTTGGAAGGTTTTTTTTTTTCATGTTTCGGGGCGCGACACAGTCGCTGCCTTTTGGTTGAGTTACGTTTATATATTTGTAGTGTTTATCCTTGATTTGTGTGTTTCATCTCGTGCATGGATGTTCATGATACAGTCAACGGCCGCACGTTTGAGTAAATGGCTTGAAATGCAACTGTGTGTGTGTGTGTGTGTGTGTGTGTGTGTGTGTGTGTGTGTGTGTGTGTGTGTGTGTGTGTGTGTGTGTGTGTGTGTGTGTGTGTTGTGTGTGTGTTTGTGTGTGTTTGTGTGTGTATGTGTGTGTGTGTGTGTGTATGTGTGTGTGTGTGTGTTGTGGTGTATGATGTGTGTGTGTTTGTGTGTGTTGGTGCATGTGTGTGTGTGTGGGGGGGGTTGGGTTGTGTGTTTCAAGTTGAATGTTTGTACTTCTTCGTCTTCTTCTTTACTTTTTCCTCCTCTTCTTCTTCTTCTTCGTTTTCTTCTTCTTCTTCTTTTTCTTCTCCTTCTTATCTCTTCTTCTTGTTTTTTTTCTTTCTTGTTCTTCTTGTTCTTCTTCTTCCTCTTTTTCTTCTTCTTCTTCTTCTTCTTCTTCTTCTTCTTCTTCTTCTTCTTCTTCTTCTTCTTCTTCTTCTTTTCCTTTCCTTCTTCTTTTATTCATTATCTTCTTCTTCCTCTTCTTCCTTTTCTTATCATCATCATCTCGTCGTCGTTCGTCGTCATCATCATCATCAGCAGCAGCAGCAGCAGCAGGATCTCACACATGCTGAAAACTGATTTTCTGTATCATGTCTTCTTCTTCTTCTTCTTCTTCTTCTTCTTCTTCTCTCCCTCCTTTTCCTTCTTCTTCTTCTTCTTCTTCTTCTTCTCCTCTCTTTTCCTTCTTCTTCTTTCTTCTTCTTCTTCTTCTCCTCCTCCTTTCCTTCTTCTTTTCTTCTTCTTCTTCTTTCTTCTCCTCTCCTCTGTTTTCCTTCCTATCTTTCTTCTTCTTCTTCTCTCCTCCTCTCCTTTTCCTTCTTCTTCTTCTTCTTCTTCTTCTTTCATCCTCCTCTTTTCCTTCTTCTTTCTTCTTCTTCTCCTCCTCCTTTTCTTCTTTTTCTTTTCTTCTTCTTCTTCTTCTCTCCTCCTCTCCTCCTTTCCTTCTTCTTCTTTTCTCTTCTTCTTCTTCTTCCTCTTCTTTCTCCTCTCCTCCTTTTCTTCTTCTTCTTTTCTTCTTTTTCTTCTTCTTCTTCTCGTATTATCATATCATCGTCGTCGTCATCGTCATCAGCAGCAGCAGCAACAGCAGCAGCAGCAGCAGTATCTCGCACATGCTGAAAACTGATTTTAGTACCATGTGTGTGGACAATAAACCAGTCTTGAGTGTTGAAGAGTCACCTGCCAAAAAAGCGTTGATATAAACTTGTTCTGGAAAACGTGTCACAGTTTTATACTTATGCAAAGTTTTGTGGATCGCATATGGCAGTAGTACGGTCTGGTGATGTGTGCTCGTGCGTGCGTATGAATATATGTTTGCGCATGCGTGAGCACACATCACAAGACTGTACTACTGCCACACACGATCACAACACTGACAGTCGGAATGGGTTGCTGTACATATAAATCTTACATTATCGGTGATTTGAATAGGATTGGGATGACACACAGTGAGAGGGGGGGGGGGGGGGGCAAGTGTCCTCAGTTCTTTGTAGGGTCCAAGAGATGATGACTAAGATGGAAGATGGAGGGGTGGTGGTAGCGCGTGCAGGAAAGAGAGAAGGGGGAGGGAGAGAGAGAGGGAGAGAGAGAGAGGGAGAGAGAGAGAGAGGGGAGGGAGAGAGAGAGAGAGAGAGAGACAGAGAGGTATTTATGATTCTGAAATTAAGATCTAACCACACAATGTGTGTATATGAGGACTTGCAATGATTTTTTAAAAGAAGTTATAAAGTTTTGTTCCCCCTTCCCACCCCCGTCCTTCTGACAGATTGAGACTAAAGGCACGGATGAGTCCTGAGAGAGAGAGAGAGAGAGGGGGGGGGGGGAAGAGAGAGAGGGGAGAGAGACACACACAGAGAGAGGGGGACAGAAAGAGAAAGAGAGAGAGAGGGAAGAGAGAGAGGAGAAAGACACACACACACAGAGGGGGACATATATATATATATATATATATATATTATATATATATATATATATATATATATATAGAAGAGAGAGAGAGAGAGAGAGAGAGAGAGAGAGAGAGACTGATAGGCACAGAGAGACAAACGAAAAGAGAGAGACAGAGACGAGACACAGAGAAACGGAGAAAGACAAAGAAAGAAAGGGAGAGAGAACGCGGGACAGACAGACGGACAGACAGACAGACATACTTACAACTGAGGCCAGTTATCACTAGTCTGGTACTGAGTAGACAAGGGAAGAGAGATCTTTTCCTTCCCGGTTGAAGACACTACTTTGACCTTGACATTGTCGCCTGCATCCCTCCTGAAATCCTCGAAGTTTTTAACACCAGTTATTACGTCATTCTTTCCTGCTCTTTTGACGTCATTTTGTTCAACCAATGGGACGTCATTCTTTCCAGCCATTTTGACGTCACTCTGTTCAGCCCATTGGACGTCATTCTTTCTAGTCATTTTGACATCATTCTCTCCAGCTTGCGAAGGGATATCAGCGTCCATTTCGCTTCCTCCAGTGTAGCCTGAAGAATACCTTTTCCATGGAACATTTCTAACACCATATTTGATGGTTTTCTTTCCGGCTGGTTCGAGATCACTTTCTTCAGACTGCGAATTGACGTCATCGATGACGACGTCGCGGTGTTTTTCGTCACTCGCTTGGCTTCGTTTCCGTGAGTTATCTTCAATGTCACGATTTAAGTCATCCTCATCAGTGTTTGAATCAGAATCTATTGTGACGACATCCGGACTGCTGGTGTCTTCTGAAGAGCTTGTTCTCCATAATTCTTCATCGCCAGAATGGTTCTTGATTTCTGAAACGGTTTTGACTTCATCATTTTCAGGTCTCAAATAATGCTTTGCTACGAAGTCATCGTGGTTTTTGCCGTATCCTGCTTCTTCCGAAATGGTTCCAATATCAGTTTTGACGTCATTTTGTCCCGGTTCGAAATGAACATCTGTGATGACAACATTACGGTGTTTGACGTCAGCTGCGGATTACTTTTCCTTGAAATATTTTCGTCCCTAGTTTGGATGTCGTTTCTAGCGATACTTTTGGCGTCATTATGCCCTTGATGCAAACGGTCTAGAGTGATGACGACATGACGCTGTCTGACGTCACTGGCAGACCTGTCTCTCCCTGACAAGGTTTTAACGCCACTTTTAACGTCACTGTCCACAGGCTGCAATTGAACGTCAGCAATGTCGTCATTGTGGTGGTACGTGACGTCATCAGGGACGGCATCAGAGAACTCGTGGCTTGTTGCGAAGGAGTTGTAGCTCTTAGAGTACGAAGACCGGCTCTGAAAATGATGATGATGATGGGGGGATGAAGAGGAAAGGTGGACATCATCAGAAACGTAGAATTGGTAAATACAGATGAGCACGAAGGTTGCCAGGATCAAACCCTGGACGATATACACACCACGGTGCCTCATCATGAATTCTGCTCTTTCTTCGGTGCCAGAACACTCCACTTTTATATAAGTGATTCCTCTTTAAAATATGGACTGTTTGTGTTTAGTCCTCTACTGCATAAACTACAAACTCTTTCTGAGTGTGTATTAACTTCCATCAGGATTATCTCACATGCTTTTTTATTATTATTATAAATAGAAGCTTTGTTTTCTAGACTTCCTATGTTATGAAAAATTCTCTCTTCCACTCGCTGTTACGTTTTTCAGTCTTGTTCAATCTTGAAGCTAAAACCGCATGGAATTTCAGAAGAAAAGATCAATTGCGGTATGCACATCTATTCAGTTTCTGTAATATCTCTAGATCTTCGCATCTATAAGAGCTGAATGTAGAACATGAAAGCAGATGACAAATAACACGCTAAGTTGACTCTAGAACATCACAATCTATTGGGTTTTTACTCTCCAGGCAAAAAAGAACTGTTCTCTACGTAGAACTTCTAGGCATGTATGTTCTGATCTTGGCACACCCATGTCACCCAAACCAAATCTGCTCCAGTATAATAGTAGCGCTTAATGTCCTATCTGGCACAATACCCGAGTGTCACCATGTTGATCTTAATTGCCAGTTTCAAATTTTGGGAACGAGTCTTGTTCAGTTACACCTTCCAGTCCACGCCTTGGTGTCTACTGTAATTATGTGTGGCCTGGTTCTACGTGTAGTCTGTGTTTCACACACACACACGCACGCACACACACACACACACACACACACACACACACACACACACACACACACACACACACACACACACAACCCCATCAAACCAGAATAATAATATGCTCATCCTTTGGATGATATGATTAACTGGGGCTCCCTGTGCAGCTTTGCACTTTGCGCGCATTAAAGATCCCACAGCAACAAAATAGATAACAACAACAACAATGGTAATGATGATGATAACAGTAACAATA
This sequence comes from Monoplex corrugatus, assembly GCA_030674185.1. Taxonomy (NCBI): domain Eukaryota; kingdom Metazoa; phylum Mollusca; class Gastropoda; order Littorinimorpha; family Ranellidae; genus Monoplex; species Monoplex corrugatus. The sequence continues at coordinate 47,984,854 of JAPXFY010000026.1, forward strand.
ATAATGATAATGATGATGATACTAACAATAACAACAACAATAACAATGAATAATAATACTGATACTGATAATGATGATGATGATGCACACCAACAACAATAATGACGATGATGATAGTAACAGCAATAATAAAAATGACAACAATAATAATAATAATAATAATAATAATGATAAATGATACTACTACTACTACTACTCCAACAAATAATAATAAGGAGGACGACGACGACGACGACGACGACGACGATGACTACAACAACAAAACAACAACAAAAAACAGAACAATAATGATAATAATGATGATGATGATGATGATGATGATGATAACAATGATAATAATAATAAAGCTGGTACAACAACAATTACTACTACTACTACCACCACCACCACCACAACAAAAACTATTACTACTGCTGCAGCTGCAGCGCTGCTGCTGCTACTACTACTACTACTACTACTACTACTAAACTCATTCAAATTTTTGTAGTGTTATTCTTCAATCATATAAAGACTCGCTGTGCATTCTAAGTTTACAAAGGATAGAGTGTGATACATACAGAAGCGTCAGAATATCAAATACATTCATACTTTCATCACTTTCTGCCTTGCTGGTTCATTCACCTGTATGTGTTCGGTAAAGTCTTATGTACTTTCTTTTAGGACTGATAATTAGGTACAGGTATTCAGTGCGTTTTTGGCGCTAGGGAAATGAGATATGTGAAAGCAATTTTAGGTAATTCAGGCCTGTTTTTATGTATGCTATAGTGTCCTTAGTTATGTTTAACTTTGTATTCAGGTAGGTTTTTTTGAATCCCTGTGTGATGAATTGGAGTGAGTGTTCAGCACCATGGGCATATCCTTAGATCATGTGCGCTGTACTATGGCGACTTGCCACCCTCAGAGACGTCCATCCACATTTTACAATGAAAATTTCTGTTGTGACAACAGCAACACCAACAGTAAGTCAATCCAATCCAGTTGCACGATATTGTCTTGTATAAATTATTGTATTATATTTATTTAATATTATATTATATTATATTATATTATATTATATTATATTATATTATATTATATTATATTATATTATATATTATATTAATTATGTTATATATGTTATATCATGTTATACGTGATGTGATGTTATGTTACGTTATTTTACGTTATGTCATGTACTGTATCGTATTGTATTCACATTTTATTGTTATATATCTGATTATGTCAGTATTATACAATGAGGTATTAAGGTGATGAAACGTATTTATCGTGCGTAATTTATTATATTGTGCAATCTCTTTCTTTCTCGTGAGATCAGTTTTCATTCACTGTCTTCAGAATGAAAGGAGAGAGAGAGAGAGAGAGGTGTGGTGAGTGTGTGTGTGTGTGTGTGTGTGTGTGTGTGTGATGCGCTGGTGTGAAACTGCATGTTTCGAATATTAATAATTAGAAAGGATCTTTCCCACAGTTTTGTCCGTTTATTCCTTTACGTATTCTTTAACCCTTGAACCATAAATCTTCCGGGGTTACCAGTTATCAAGGGGGGCCACTCTACAGTTTTTTTCCGGAAGTGCGTAAAGGGAACTAACTACATTTTCATTTTACCGTAACTCACACTTTTCTGAATTCGTGCTCATGTGAACGCTCGCTGTTCAAGAAGAAAAATTCAGACTAAGGAGCGACGCCACCAGGGTCAGGTTGTGCGACAGGGGAGCTGGAGACTTGTGTTGGATTTGAGAGCAGAAGAATGGCGTCAGGAGGAACATCCCGTCGTCTGCATTGTAAAGATCTCCATGCATACTTGCGGTCTCTAGGCTCCAGCGTTCTGGACAAGTTGTATAACCACCCAGCCACCTGTCTGGCTGTTTTCAGGTCTGTGCCAGGGTTAATTGAAATTAACCTTTTGACTACAGCACCCTGTCCACCAGCATCCTTCACTGTTACACTGTTAGCCATGCTAGCAAAGCAAAAACTGAACCCTTAAATTAATCGCTTTGACTCCCTCACACTATCATGACTATGACTATCCACCAGCGTCCTGCAGTTTTCGCAGTTGGTGGATAGGCTGCGGGATCAAAAGGTTAACTCGATGAGACCGCGGTCTCTTGGCCCATGGTCACTCCTTGTACTTTTTTTTTTTTTTATAAAACAGAATTTTGATTTTTTATTGAATGCATAATAAACATGTGTACCCTCCCTCTTAACTAACATGTACATGAATTATGTATGGTGAACATGCAGCTTATCTCAATTTTTGATACTAAAGTAGTAGAAAATGGGTCTGAGAAGAAGAACTTTTTGCCACTGAAGAGGGTAAGTGCTTCATACTGGTCGCAAAAGCCAAGAGTCGTCTCATCATCATCAGGTGCCCTGCGCATGGCGTTGGCAACCATGGACTTCAACCATCTCTATCTCTCGTTGCCCCCAGCATCTCCCCCACCTTCTTCATCCCCAGCCACTCTGCAAGTCCGTCCAGCATTCTCTCCCTGGGTCTACCTGGTGCTCTCTTTCCCTCCAGCTTTCCCGTTGTGACCAGGTGCTCCAAATCCCCCTTCCTCATAAAATGGCCTATAAATGTTGCTTGTGTTTTCCTAATCTTCCTTATGAATGATCTACTTGTGTCTGCCTCCATCAAGACTGTCTGGTTTGTTTTCTTTGCTGTCCATGGAACTCTCAACATTCTTCTGAGAAACTACATCTCGCTGCCTCGATCCTGCTCTGGCTTTGCTTGTTGACTGTCCTCACCTCGCATCCGTACAACAGTATTGGTTCTATATAACATTCAAGGACTCTCTTTCTGATGTTAATTGATAGGCATTTGTTGGTAAGAATGCTTGTCATCTTCTTGAATGCTGTTTTGGTTTGGCCGATTCTGCCAGCTATTCCGATGTGTATCTGTCGTCTGATGAAATGACCGTTCCCAGGTATTTGAACTTATTAACCTGTGTCAAGGTTGTGCCATTTGCTGTTATTTTGCATGAGGGGATTTCATGTTTTTTACTGATCACCATGACTTCAGTCTTCCTGCTGTTTAGTTTCAACCCCTTACCTTTGCTTTCTGTTTCTATATATTATCACAAGGTTTTGTAGTCCCTTTCATTTTCTGCAATTAGCACGGTGTCATCTGCATACCGAATGTTGTTTATCATTTTCCCTTCAACCTTTAATCCAGGGTCTTCTTCTAGATTTCTCATGATGTTTTCGTCTATATAGTGAAAAACAGATCTGGTGACAAAACACAACCCTGTCTGATCCTCTTTTGATGTTTTGAAAAGAGCTTATATTGTTTTCTATTCTCATTGCAGCTGTTTGTTCCCAGTACATATTCCTGATTATTCTAGATCTTTTCCATCGACATTGAGTCTCTCCAGTTGGTTGATCAATTCATCATGTCTTACCCGATGAAAGCCTTGTATAGTCAACAAAGCATAAATACAAATCCTTATTCATCTCAATTGACCTCTCTATGATAGTTCTTACGATGTATATGGCATTAATAGTTCCTTTCCCTTCCACAAATCCACACTGTTCTTCTGCTATTTCTCTTTTGATTCTATTCCTTGTCCTCATGATTATTCTTAACAGGATTTTTGTTACATGACTCATCAAACTGATTGTGCGATGGAGTTCGCATTCTATAGCCCCTGTCTTCTTTGGAAGTGCAATGAAAATTGATTTTGACATATATCTTTGGGGATTTTTCCAGGTTTGTCATAAATTTCATTTAGGAGGACATTATTTTTTCTATGCCAAATTCCTCCAGGGCTTCAATCATCCTGTAGTAATGTTGTCTGGTCCTGGGGCTATTTCTGGTTTCATCTTTTTCAGTGCTGCTGTAACTTCATCTTTCATTATGGGTGGTCCTTCAAAGTTTTTTTTATAATGTGTTCTTCATTTCTGTCATCCTCAAAAAGGTCTTTATTTTGTCTTTTTCAATTTGATGATAGCGTGCCATCTTTTTGATTGTAAGGCAACCAGTTGATGTGCATGTATTTTTCCTGTGGACAATTTCTTCAATTCGTCTGTACATACCCTGAGGATCCATTTTGTGTCGTTCTTCTATCTCTTTGCATTTTGTGTTCAGCCAAGCTTCCTTAGCTTCATTGCACCTATACCTGATTTCTTTGTTTATCTTCCTGTATATCTCCTCGTTTCTCTTTGCCTTCCTCCTTTCCTCCATCAGGCCCAAAATTTCATTAGTCATCCAACTCTTTTTTGCTTTTCTATTTGCCTTAGGGATTTCTTCACAAGCTTCATTTACTGATTTAGAGAACTTCTCAACTTTGTCCATTGTTCCTCACTGTCACCAATGTCTTCCAGAGCACTGAATTTGTTTTGAACATGTGCATTAAATTTTTGATGTATCATTTCATCTGACTTTAAGAGTCCAAGGTTTAGTTTGATGTTGCTTTTGGTCTGTTTCCTTTTCCTCAATTTCAGCCTAAACCTTCCCACTACCGGATTGTGGTCACTGTTGCAGTCTGCGCCTGGTAGTGTTTTTGCTGACAGTAAAGAATTTCTAAATCTTTTGTTGATCAGGATGTAGTCAATTTGATTTTTGGTATTATCTCCTGGACTCATCCAAGTCCATTTTCTTCTGTTAGGCTGCTCAAACCAGGTGTTTCCTACTATGAACTCTTTCATCTGTGCCCATTCTACAAGCTTCCCCCCTCTTTCATTTTGTGTACAAAGGCCATGAGGTCCAACTATATCCTCCACCCTATCCTGTCCTACTTTAGCATTAAAATCTCCCATTATGATTATGACTGTAACTAATTGTGATTTACATTGGACCTTGGCCATCTCTAATACTTCATAGAAGTTGTCGATGTCTTCCTGAGTACTTGCGGATGTTGGTGCATACATCTGTATGATGTTGATATCAAAAGGTTTGCCTCCGAATTTGACCAGTAAAACTGTCGGACACAGCCCAGTATCCCTTAACTGCTTTTGATTTGTCTTTGTCCATTATGATGCCTACTCCTGTTTCATGTGAATTACCACCAGAGTACAGTGGAAACCTGATATAACAGGGATGATGGGACCAAATCAAAATCCCTGTTATATCAGATCCCTGTTATATCAGATATCAAGGGAAATGCTTGCTTTTTCTCGACAGCCTGGATGATCTCATATTTCTTCTCAATTGAAAGGCATTTTCTTTTACGTTTGTTGTCAGCGGTGGCCATTATGAGCAATAGCAATGAGAATCAGAATCAGCAAGAAAGCTAAGAAAATAGAAAGATAAACAGTAGATCTAGGCCTAGATCTGGTCTGGTGTAAGTGTGCAGTAAGCTTACAAACTGAATGATGGCGCAGTCAGTCACTGACTCATTGGCCTCAGGCCTACACGCTTGTGCGCGCATCACGCTCACATTGCGAAGCGTTCTTTCAGTGTACAGTACACAGTATACCAAGGCTAGCCTAGATCTAGATCTAGGCCTACTGCGTGGCGTGCTGAGTCTAGGCCTAGGCCTTTCTGCTGCAGAGCCCGTCTCGGCATCCCTGCTATAACCGATCGAGCCCTCTTGTCTCCCTGTTATTGCCGATAAGTTTTAATAGAGACAAAGAGGAAGAAAAAATGGGGATTGAAAAAAGCCCTGTTATATCCGGATTCCTGTTATAACCGGTCCTGTTATAAATGGTTTCCACTGTATATCATTGTATATTCCCCTGATGTTATCATGCCTGCCCCCTTCCATCTCACTTCCCCCAGTCCTAAAATACTAATGTTAAGCCTTTCCATCTCCATTTTGATGTTGTCTAATTTACCTTTCTGTAGCATTGTTCTTATATTCCATGTTGCTATTTTGATGTTGAATTTAATTTTGGTCGCAGTAGCTGACTGACGGTCTGGTGTCCCTGTGCCGCATGACAGTCCCTACCGGACAAAGGTGCTCTGCAGGAGCACCTATTGACGTCGTTAACTTTCTTCTTTCTCTTTCTCCTGTCCATGGTTTTCCTGGGGGAAAATTACGATGGTGGTTTCCCCTTGCCTTCCATCGCTTTTTTTTTTAGGGTTAACTCCCTTAACCTTACTCTCTCCCGAGATGTCCACAAGGCAGTGGAGCTATTTACCCATAGCTTGGGGATCTGGTTCGTGGGCACCAGGGCGTGTCCTCACGCCGGTGGGCCTGCATGCCTCACGTCTGGGGGCCAGACCTCCTCCGAGTCCTACGAGATTCAGCCTGAGTCCGTGAGGTGCTCAGTTACCGCCTGTTGCCACGAGGAGGCAAAAGCCACGAGTCACTACACATCACATTTTACTGCAGAATTTTACAGAAATGTCTTCTAGAACCTTTCTTGCAGATGTGCCCCGTTCGGAGTGTTCTCCACAAGCTGAAAAACAATATAAGATCCCCTCAAAAACTCACAGGAATCCTGAAGTTAAATTTGTTTCAATTTGGAGATGGAAAAGTTATTATATTACACAAGAATCGAAGACAGTATCTGCATCAAACACTACACCAAGAATGTTTTCCATATGAGTGCTTTTGTCCCAACCTCTCTCCACCACTTTCGCCATTCAGTGGGACAGCTAATTTGTATTCACTGTTACTGTCACTGAGAGAAGTGACCATCAAATCTCTCTTCTTCATCATCGCCCTCTTCCATAACTCCAACACTTCTTGACCCCTAAAAGTCTCTTTATTTGTGTATCACACTGAGCAGATTTATGAATTACTGCTATATATGTGTTCGATAAAGTCTTGCATACTTTTTCTTGGGATTGGTAATTGGGTGCGTGTATTAAGTGCATTTTTGGCTCTAGGAAGGTGAGATATACGAAAGCAATTTCAGGTAATTTATGCCTGTTTATATATATATATGTTTTTATGTCCTTACGTATACTTAAATTTAATAATAATAATAAAGAGCAATTTATATAGCGCCTAATCTGATGAAAACAAGAGCCCTAAGCGCTTACAGGTATCACGCAGACACAACCAAACACACACACACACACACACACACACACACACACACACACACACACACACACACACACACACACGCACACACACACCAGCCGACATTCAAGGCTCAAAAGACAACAAGGGGGGATTTGGGGAAGTTAGGTGGTAGAGTCTTTATAAGTATCATGAGATTGAGAGGGACTGGAAGAGATGGGTTTTCAGAGAGGACCTGAAAGAAGTGAGAGTTGCAGAGTGGCGAACAGAGACAGGGAGCCGATTCCAGATTACAGGGGCCTGATAGGAAAAGGAGCGTTGACCATAGGTTTTAGTGCGACAGGATGGTATGCGGAAGGTACGAGTATCAGCCGAGGAATGAAGTTGACGAGAGGGGGTGTACAGATGGAGGAGGTCAGAGATGTAAGGGGGTGCAAGACCGTTGAGAGACTTAAAACATAACAAAGCAATCCTGGTGTTGACCACTCCATCCAATTTATCGCACAGGGGATTTAGAAAACATACCTGAATACATCTTGTATACGATGCGGGCAACCAGATTAAACAACACACAGCCAGACAGCCTAACCTACGACTATATTACTGTTATTGTTGTTTAAAGCCCAGCCAACTGCGTAGAGCAATATCAGGGCTATAAACGCTTCAAAACATACAAAACTTCAAAACGGAAAAAAACAGAAGAAAATTAAGTACACATGTTACTGATATTATCAAATGCATCCGCGCACATAATCCAAGGACATGCCCCTGGTGTTGACCACTCCATCCAATTTATCGCACAGGGGACTTAGAAAACATACCTTTGAAAACATACCTTTGTCACTTTGTGATGCGTCTGCTGTTTGTGGAACAACCTGTGGCTCAGGCTGGGACGTCACTTTGTGATGCGTCTGCTGTTTGTGGAACAACCTGTGGCTCAGGTATGTTTTTTAAATCCCCTGTGCGATAAATTGGATGGAGTGGTCAACACCAGGGGCATGTCCTTGGATTATGTGCGCGGATGCATTTGATAATATCAGTGACATGTGTACTTAATTTTCTTCTGTTTTTTTCTGTTTTGAAGTTTTGTATGTTTTGAAGCGTTTATAGCCCTGATATTGCTCTACGCAGTTGGCTGGGCTTTAAACAACAATAACAGTAATATAGTCGTAGGTTAGGCTGTCTGGCTGTGTGTTGTTTAATCTGGTTGCCCGCATCGTTTACAGTAAACTGATTGACGTGTTTGGTTTGGTTTGTGTTGACAGGGACCTGCCAGAACTGGGACGTCACTTTGTGATGCGTCTGCTGTTTGTGGAACAACCTGTGGCTCAGGCTGTGGTCAACCAGTGGATCACCAGAGATGCTGAGTCAGTCTTCACAGTTTTCTCTGTCACAATTAACCCTTTGACTCCCACACCCTATCCACAAACATCCTGCATTGCCAACCATGCTAGCAAAGCAGTAACTTAACCCTTTGTCTCCTGTACCTTGTCCACTAGCATCCTGCATTGCCAACCATGCTAGTCTGTCCTGGAGACCTTTCTGCAGGAATCTGGTTGATGGAGTGCAGGAGTCAATGGGTTAATAAAATATTTTATTATTTTTCATCCCTAGTCAGATTGGTTCCGGTCTTTGTTTTTAAATGTGCATGTAGGCCCTACATAATGTATGCTTGCATACACACACACACGCACACACACAACACATGCACACAACCAAGCAGCATGCAAACACACACACGCACACACACACAACACACACACACACACACACACACACACACACCACACACACACACACACACACACACACCAAACCCCACGCACATGTCAGATTGGTTTAAGTCTTTGTTTTTAAATGTGCATGTAGGCCCTACATAATGTATGCTTGCATGCAAACACACACACACACACACACACACACATGCATGCATGCAAACACACACACACACACACGCACGCACGCACGCACGCACGCACGCACGCACGCACGCACACACACGCACGTGTCAGATTGGTTTAAGTCTTTGTTTTTAAAGATGCATAGATGTAATGTATGCTTGCATACACACACACATACACACACACACACACACACACACACACACACACACACACACACACACACACACACACACACACACACACACACACACACACACACACACACACACACACACAGACACGCATGCATGCATGCACGCAAACACACACGCACACACAATGCGCACATGCGTGCAAGCACACAGACATATTCATACACACATTCACGCACACACACACACACACACATGAGGCACATGCAAACTCACACATGTATGTGCAAACTGTTACACACATGCAAACACACACACACACAGTCTCTCTGTCTCATTCTCTTTCTCTTTCTCTTTTCCTCTCACTATATCTCACTTTTTGTCGTATACACACACACTAGTGCAAAGTTCAGGCAATTATTGATATATTCTGCAAGATGTGTTGTAAATTTATTATCTTTCTTATGTAGATGACTTGTTTTGTGTGTTTGTGTATGTGTGTGTTTGTGTGTGTGTTTGTGTGTGTGTGTGTGTGAGATAGATTGAGAAAGAGAGAGAGTGTGTGTGTGTGTTTGAATGAAGTGTATGTGTTCGTGTGAAGTGTGTGTGTGCACGTGTGCTCATGCATGTGTGCATGCATGCATGGGAGTGTGTGTGTGTGTGAGAAAGAGAGAGATCCCCTCCCAGACAAGTGTTTCGACTGTAAACGCCTTTCACTCTGACTAGTCTAAGAGGGCCAGGTCTTGTCCAGGTCATGACTCCGAGATGCTCTTCTGTTGTTGCCATTTTTTTCACCTGGGTTCAAACTCGTGCCTCCAAGGTGATTAGGCGTCTCTGCTGTTGCCTCCATTTTTCACCTGGGTTTGATCATGTGTCTTTGGTGACTCAAAACATATCCTGGAGTCCACCAAGCATGAGAGATACTTGCACCTGTGGTGTTGGTAAAGAAAGTTAAGCAACCCTCAATAACACATCTATAAATCTGAGACGTAGACATGACCGTATGGCCCTGGTCTCCCTAACAAGTCCATAGCATGCTGAACTCTGGGTAGGAGCCGGGCAGGGCCACAAAATTACACAGTAATTTTTTAAAACTTATAGGACTCACACGACCTCCCAGTCAGCATACTATTGTTTTAACCACCTAGTCATGTTGACTGATATTGTGGCGTGTTGAGAGTAAACGGCCACAGAATGGTGTGTTACCTTCTGTATTCTTTTCATGATACTCCATTCTGGCAGGTAACCCTTGAATCATTACTTTCAGGAAGGATCGTCAAGAAGTGGTGGCAGCGCTGACGGAGCTCCGTGTCTGGCACACGCAGTCTGTGGTGGGAGGCATGATGGGATGGATCCTGAACCCCGTGTTTCGGGAAAACCTTAAAAGTGCTCTAATGGGAGGGTAAGTGCTGACACTTTTTTTACACTTTTTTTTTTTAACTGGATGATGAAGATGGTAGTGTGTGTGGGGGGTGGAGGTGATGATGATGGTGGTCTGTTGTGTTGATGTTGACGAAGAAGAGGAAGACGACAGTGACGAATGCATCAAGAGGGATTCATTGCACTTGGACAATTGCATAAGCTCTCAATCCAGATGTGACAACAGTTATTGGACATACCAGTTGCCATGGTGTAGTGGTCAACGCAGTGGACTACGGACTAGAAGGTTGTGGGTTCGGATCCCCATCAGTCCCTTCGAAAATATATCATTGTGGGATTTTTCGGCTCTAACCAGCTCCTACCCAGAGTTGGGCGTGCTTTGGGCTCATTGGGAAGACTAGGACCACACAGTCGAGTCTCACCCACTTCATGGATGCGTCATTGAGGGTGTTGCTGAAATCTTCTGACCAGCACCACAGGTGTCTGTATCTCTTGGGCCTGGTTGACGCCAGGATATGTTATGATAGTAAGCGTAGACTACAGCCCTGTCACGCAGTCTCAATCCTGGATGGAACTCCGTAGCATCATGATTATCATCCTCATCTACATCATCACCATTGCATTAAAAAAAATGTTCCAGCTTCTGTGGCCATTAAGGTGGCGTAGAAAATAATGGGAATTAACAAAAACAAACAAAAAAACAGTTATTGGACAGGGTCGTTTGTGGGCTTGCAAACTTTGGAAATGTGGAAGAGATGGAGGGTGAGGATAAGAGATTTAGGAAACATTAAGGTAAAACCACCAGAATGAATAAAGCATTTTAAGATAGGCAGTGGACTGGACAGTTTTTATGTTTGCAGGCTGGGTTTGAACTCGAGACATCAGTTATCAAGTCGGTGGCTCTAACAAAAGAACTGGTCAGATGGCGTAGGTTGAACCTACAACCTTTGCATTATCAGATGGCACTTTAACTGACATAGCTATCAGGCCAATAAAAAGAATGTGTGTGTGTGTGTGTGTGTGTGTGGTGGTGGGGGGGACACACAAATAAAAACCGCTGTGGCCTACTTGAAGGTTGAACCTGCAATCCCAATATTATCAGCATGACGCTGCAATTTTCTGAGGTAACCGGCGTTGTGATGATGTGGATGATGTTGGTGATAAGGATGGTGAGAAAGAGACGATGGTGAAAATGTGTGTGATAATCATGATGGTCATGAAGAAGAAAACAGTGTTTTGATATATAATATGTGAGGGCTGGACAGGAGGAAAGACTGTGAAATGATGATGGTGATGATGATGATGATGATTATGATGACTTTGAAAAGACTTCCAGACTTTCTAGTAGGATTGATAACTGGATAGTTATATTTGTTGTGTTTTGAGCTCTAAGGAAATGAGAACTGCTAAATGGAGTTCAACCAGCTTGTTGTGATGCAGTTTACTAAGAACATTGCCTGCTAAACCATGTACTGTCAACAGTAATTGCTCAGTGGCAGAGCTAGACTGAGCACGATTACCTCTGTAAGGAGACCCCCACCACTGTCTTCCAGCATCAATCCCCATGAACCACTGACACCAAAGACCCTAACTTGAATTTTCCTAGGGTACCAAAGTAGTAGAAGTAACCGAAACTGATCTCAGGATGAATGGATGATTGTGTGATTATAATGAAATTGATGGTGATGTCTTGAATGTTGACAGAGGAAAACCATGGGCGGGGACCATGAAGCTGCCAGTGGACAAACACGCCCGTGACATTCCTTTCCTGGACAAGTATGCCATGGACAGATGGGAGGTAATCAACGATGGAAATGTTTTCCCTTTCTACAAGTGTATTTTATTTCATTTGATTATTTGTCACATCCATTGTCAGAAAACCACAAAAAAATTGATGGAGATGTGGCATTTTAACATCTATAATTGCAGAATGGCCATTTGAGAAAAACGAGCTTCAAAATCTTTAAAAGTCTTTAAATGGAAAATTGGCCATTTTTAGAAAAACAGAGCTTTAAAAATTTTGATCACCAAGCATTTACAGACCTTGAAACACTGTGTTTTGGTCAAGTTTCACAGTAGAAGAATCAAATAATATTGGTATAAATTGTAGAATTTGTATTTTGTTTTTGGCATGTAAAACTAAAAAATGTACAAAATACCTTACAACTTACCAGTGTGTTTTTATTGGAATGGGTCTGTCTCATTTTATCTTATCAGACAGGAAAAGTTTGAATCTGGTGTATGTGCGTAGTGGTGGGATGGCTGTCCATGGTTTCACATGCTTCTATTTTAACTCAATCGAGTCGCAGTCTTCAGAGTCATTCCGCCCCCTCAAATCGCACGATTTTCAGCACATTTTAAAAAATTATAGAAAAACAACCAAATAACTTAGACAAAGTAAAGTGATACAGAAAGACCAGGAATAGATCTTTACAAACAATCTTACCTTATTTATGGTATTCCATATACTTGTAAATGATGATGTATCCAAATAGGTATCCAAAGGGGGTAAAAAATTTTTTGATGGATATGAACACACACTGTGAAACAGTTTTAGATGAAGTCCAGAACATAATTTCAATGCCATGGATGTTTTAAATCACTGATTTCACATGTTGGAAAACACAAGATTACTGGTAGTTGTCACTTTTTGCATACAGTTGCTCCAAAGCACAGAAATATTCACAAAATTAATTAACGTAAAATTTTGCGGTTCGACACTGAGAAACAAAATCTGTACACCAGTTTGAAAGCACACATATCAAGATACAAAAACACTCAAATTAGGTCTAAAACTAACACTACAGGGAGGAGGCACAATAAAACAGTGAACTTTTTCTTTTTTCTCCTAATTTTCAAGTCACAGAGAAGTATAGTCTGCTTTAGTATGGTATATTTCAAAGCACGGTTCGATGCACAGGGACTTCTGGCACTGACGACATGGTAGGATGTGCGCTTGGTGTTGTTCTTCAGTGGAAGTCGACTAGCATTTTGTGCCTTTGCCCTGGCATAACACACATAGCAGCTTCTAGATTTGCTCCTTACCAGGAAGTGTGCGGTATGTCGTGCAGCCAAGCGATTGATATTGTCGCCAACAGGTACGGCAGCTCCGGTTTCTTCACTGCACACCATGGTCTTGCACAAGGTCAGCACACACTGATGTTGCAAATTCTTCCAGTGTCACTGGTTTCTTGTTCTGCTGCTTCCTCATCTTCAGATACAGGCAGTGAGCCTGTATCATGGTGAGAGTGATCAGGTGGAATGCCAGCTTCTTCCACCACTTGATTGTCTTGCGGTGAAACGGCATGTAGGACACCATTTGATCACTGTGGTCGACTCCTGCCATGTTGCTGATGTAGTCGACTACAGCTGTTGGCTTCCTTTTGCACTCAGATCTGGACTGTACCTCCTGCATGACAGGCTCATGGACAATGGTCAACAGGTACACATCACGCTTGTCCTTCCAGCGTAGGACCAACACCTGGTTCATCCGCCTGTAATCGACCTCGCCGCATGCCATTGGCTGATTGAGAGATCTTTCGGCATGCCAACTCGGTTGGCACGGACAGTGCCCACAACACCTGTATCCAGGGCAGTCAGGCTGTGGGCCAAGGTGGGGCAGCAGTAGTAGTTGTCTACATATAGCCTGTATCCTGTGCTGATCAGTGAATCCAGCAAGCGATGGACAACATCATGGGGCTTGTTGCTGATGCCGGGCTGGTGGCACATGATCTCCAAGTTCCAGACGTAGCCAGATTCACTTTCACAAAGCTCATACAGCTTTATTCCCCACTTGACAGGCTTATCCTTCATGTGACTCTGAAGGCAGCCCTCCTCTCCAGGGGCAGAGAGCCTCGTCCACGCAGATGTTCTGCTCAGGCAGGTACACCGTCATGAACATCTGCAACAGAGTGCACAAAATTTATGTCCAGCTATCAAAGACTCACTAAGTTGCTGCTATGTTACACAAGTTTACTGCCACTATTCAACTATACTTCTTTGTTATCACATGACAACATAAAAATTTGATATAATATCTATATAAATAAAAATGCATAATACTTTATGTATATATTATACACACATACATAATACACACAATATATATATATATATATACATGTGTGTGTGTGTGTGTGTGTGTGTGTGTGTGTGTGTGTGTGTGTGTGTGTGTGCGCGCGCGTGTGTGCGCGTGTGTGCGCGTGTGTTGTTTATTCAGACAGTCCTAACTTCAACATATCAAACACACACATGTACACACATACACACAAACAGTCTCTCTCTCTGTTGATGAAAACTGGTCTGAATAGACAATCAATTACAGAGTACTTATAAATAATATCCCCTTACAATATTTTGTTCCAGTCTGGAAATTCCACCACAAGATTGTTACTAGCTCAGCATGCACTTATTTATGAATAGATAGAAGCTTGGGGGGGGGGGGGGGGGATGGGGGGGGAGTGTGGGGGCAGGTGGGGTGTGGCAGGTGTATGTGGCATGTTGTACTGTGGAGTAGGAAAACAGTGTTGGGTCTCAAATGTCCTCACAACTATCTACAATAATCGATTTGCTTGTCTGGAAATCCATTTTGCCATGATGATGGGGGATTTGTGCAGTGATGCAGGATGGCCCGTCCTTGTTTTGTTTCTTCACTTTGATGAGAAGTGACAAATGTTCACGGATTCGGTCCCTTTCAGTTCACCGTTGGAAGTAAGAGTTGGTGTAGACCAACACAGTGTTTGTTGCATTTGAGTCCTGAATCCTGGCTATCTTCACTTTCCATGTGCTCGAGAAACCAACAACCTACCATTCATCCACTTTCACCTTCTTCATTTCCATTGCAGCCTTTCGAACGTGGGACAGAATTTAACCAGACTGCTTCTTTTGTGTGTCTATCCAAATATTGCTTGGACATATTCTTTGGCTTTCCCTCTATCTTATGCTTTCAGTTCTCTGTGTTTGAAGAAGCTAAAATCCTAAGTCTTGACATTTTCTAGGGATTGGTAGCATGAGTGGTGCCGCTGAGTCCATTTGCCTGCACAGTGAAAGCTTGACTGTGAATAGTCAGAGTGTTTACCTCTACCTTCATGATCCTCCTAGAGCCTGTAATGTTGTCTGCCAGTAATCCTGTGTCATCTGCATAGCGTAAATTTGACAGGTTTCTACCACCAATATTTACTCCCATGTCCTCTATGTCTGCCTCTCTCATGATATGTTCAGTGTATATGCTGAAGAGATGTGGAGACAGGATGCAACCTTGCCTTACCCCTTTAGTGATGTTAAAAAATTTGCAGTTTTGATTATTCCATCTGATTGTTGCTTTTTGATCATTATATAATGAAGCTATGAGGGAAACCAAATGTCTTGGAAAACCCATTTTGATCATGAAGTGGAAAAGACTTTGGTGAATCACGCTATCAAACGCTTTGCTGTTGTCAATGAAAACGATGAACATCTCTTGGTCTGTGTTTCTAATCTTTTCTATCAATATCTGGAGTACAAACAGCATATCTATTGTTCCCTGTTTTTCCTATAGCCTGCCTGACAGTCGGATAGCTCTTCCTCTACTTTTGGCTTTAACCTGTTTAAAATTATTATCAGCAGTATTTTACTGGCATGACTGATCAGTGCAATTGTTCTATAATTGTTGCAGTCTTTGACATTTCCACTCTTATGTAACATGACAAATTCTTGGAGCTTCCAGTCTGTAGGCCATTGACAAGTCTTCCATATCTTGCAGCATAAGTGATGCATTACTTTGAGTCCACCATCACCTGAGTGTTTCAACAACTCTCCAGGAATATTTGTACTGTAAGTAGGAAAATAAGTATATGGAGTCTTCAAATGTCATAAAACTATTTAAAATAAATCAATTTGCTTGTTAAAAAAGGAAAAAAAATACATGTTTGAGATGATCAAAGAGTGGGCGGATCTTGTGCAGTGGGTCATGCTCAGGATGGCCCCGTGCCTTGTAGGTACTGTTGTCATTCAGATGAAAGAATGACAAAATTGACCGGAATCGGTCCCGCTTCATCACCTTGGAAGCAAAGGTGGTCTGCAAGACAGGGTTTGTTGACCAATAGTCCTGAATCCTGGGCTTCTTCACTATTCCCATGTGAATGAGAATAGCAACAAACCTAATCATATCATCCACTGTCACCTTCTTCCATTTCATGAACTTTGAACGTGGTGACAGATTCACACCAGCTGCTTCTTTTTGTGTTATCACCTGCTTGGCGTATCTATTGGTTTCCCTCTTCATATGCTTCAGTAAATCTGGAGTAATGAAGAGGCGATAGAAATCCACAGGCTTACACTTATCCCATGGTGGTAGAATGAGGGGGCCCTGAAGTCCAGCTCTGCCAGTGAAAGGTGGTGACAGTGGAAAGTCAGAGTTTTGGACCACTCCTCATGTAGTCACTGTTGTCAACAAAATTTTCGAAGTCCAGTTCATCCACTGGCATGTCTTCGTCATCATGTTGAGCTGCAGGCAGCACAGTTTGCTCAACAACAGCTGTATGAGCTCCCTCTTGATCAAGTTGATCAACAGTGACAATCATTTCATCGTCACTGTCACTTGACTCAGTAGCAGACGACACATCGTTGTTGACTGGCACATATTCATGTCAGGTCAGATTTTCTCTTTCACTGTTAAAATGCACCACCAACGTCTTCTTCTTCGTCCGACCCTTCTTGCATTACTATTTCGAGCACTTCTTTCGCGGTGTAGGTTCGCCCTGCTTTCCTTGACGCCATTTTGGATTTAGCGAAATGCGCATGTCGCGGGTAACACCGAAGAAAGGCTACTATTTTCTTTGTTTCACATTGCCACAAACGGTCTAAGGGAAATAACTGCTGTAAAGATACCCTATTTTCGGTTTCCAGTGGGGATTTCCCTATAACTGACGCTTCTGATGTTAAAAAAAATTACGAATGTCCGCCGGAAAAAAATCTCCATCACGGAGCTAAGCAGTAAAGGGAAATGCCGGAGATATTTTTCCGGCATGAAGCGATTGAGTTAATAAGGATGATTTTCATCTGTCAGAAGTCAGGATGTAATTTTTTAATCTTGTTTTAATTACTTTCCTGTTGCTTTTAGTGATATCTTTATATTTTGATGACGTTTTGACTTGTGTGTGTGTCTGTGTGTGTCTGTGTGTGTGTGTGTGTGTGTGTATGCCGTTGTGTGGTGTGTGTGTGTCATGCCTCGTGTGTGTGCATGTGTGTGTGTGTGTGTGTACATGTCTTTTGTGTGTGTGTGTGTTGTGTACATGTCTTGCATGTGTGTGTGCATATCTGTATGTGGATATGTTCATATCTTTGTGTGTGTGTGTGTGTGTGTGTGTGTGTGTGTGGTCAGTGTGTGCTTCACTTCATGGTGGGTTCATCGGAGGGGTCAGACGGGGTCAACCGTGACATCACGGAAGTCTTGATCAACAGTTCCCTGATGTCAAAGTGAGACAATTGTTGATTGATGTTTCCTTTGTTATCAGCTGTTGTGGTGCAGTGGTTAAGACAGTGGAATAACAGCTGGGAAATTGTGGGTTCATATCTCATCATTCCTGTTGTAATCAGTGTGGGATTATACAACAGCAAACTCCTTGCCTTTGAGCACTCTATGGGCTCATTTGAAAGACTTAGACCACACAGGAAAAAGTCTCGTCCACTTCAGGGATGCATCATTGAGGGTGCTGCGTACATTTCCTGACCAACACTGCAGGTGTGTGCATCTCTGGAACTGATTGCAAAATATATTAATCCTTGACTCCTGCACCGTACCAGTGCCCTGCCTTGCCAACCAGGCTAGTAAAGCAAAAACTTAACCCTTTGGAGTTATTAGTTACAAGAGGGATTCACAGCGCTGGGACAACTCCATATGTGCTCCACCCAGATCTGTCAACAATTATCTGACAGATTTCCTGAGCCTGCACAAAAACCCTGTGCGCTGGCAAGGTCTTGAAATGGGGACAGGGGAGAAGAGACCTTACAGTCACTAAGCTGGCACCACCAGAACGATGGAAACATTAAGATGGGGCAGCGAACAGGCCAGATTTTAATGTTATGTGCTGGGATTGAACTTGAGATATATCTTGAGCCCATGGCGATTCCCTTCTCACCCTATCCTCCAGCTTCCTGTAGTGTTCAAGCAAATATGAACCAGAAAAACACAAAAACCGAACAGGAATGTGTGCCAAAGGGCTAAGCTTTTGCAGATGGTGGATAGAGGGCAGGAGTCAAAGGGTTATGAAAGGAAATGTAGAGTACAGTCCAGTCATGGAGTCTCTTACCAGAACGGAACTCTACAGTATCATGATTATCATCCATGGTCATGCTTGGTACGATATGAATCCACATGTCTGCTTGGTACAGTCATGATTACATCAATGTATAGCTTTGGTACATACATGTTATCCACATGGTCAAGCTTGGTACAGATGATTCACACATGGTCTAGCTGTACAGTCATGATCATCAGTCTAGCTTTGTACAGTACATGATTAACCACTGGTCTAGCTTGGTCAGTATCATGTTCATCCAAGTATAGCTTTGGGGAATATTTATAAAAAAAAAACGGAACGAAAAAGTTTTCGTCACCACAGGTATCTGTTCTTTGGGGGCAGAGCTATTGCAAAAAATCAGCACCATCTGTGTTTCTCCCCTGCTTGTATTTTTGTTTTAATGGGTTTTATTGTGCTTAGTCTACTGTTCCATGGACAGCAAGAAAACAAATTAGGCAGTCTTGATGGAGGCAGACACAAGTAGATCATTCATAAGGAAGGTTAGGAAAAGACAGGCAACATTTATAGGCCATTTTATGAGGAAGGGGGATTTGGAGCACCTGGTCACAACGGGAAAGCTGGAGGGAAAGAGAGCACCAGGTAGACCCAGGGAGAGAATGCTGGACGGACTTGCAGAGTGGCTGGGGATGAGGATGTGGGGGAGATGATGGGGCAACGAGAGATAGAGATGGATGGAAGTCCATGGTCGCCAACGCCATGCGGCAGGGCACCTGATGATGATGATGATAAGTCTACTGTTTCTCACAAGTGCTGATCAGCACCGATTAACTAGATGCAGTCTACCAGTCGCCATTGGTGTAGTGGTTAACGCAACGGACTGAAGGTTGTGGGTTCCAATCCCCATCAGTCCCTTCAAAAATGTATCATTGTGGGATTTTTGGTTCTAACCGTTTCTGCCCAGAGTTAGACGTGCTATGGGCTCATTGGAAAGACTGGGACCACACAGTCGAGTCTCATCCACTTCACTGATGGGTCATTGAGGATGTTGCGGTGTTCTGTATCTCTCAGACCTGGTTGATGCCAGTATATATTATGATAGTAAGTGTAGAGTACAGCCCTGTCACGCAGTCTCAATCCTAGATGGAACTCCATAGCATCATGACTATCATCCTCATCAACATCATCGTCATTGCATTGTAATAAAACTGTGCCAGTTTCTGTGGCCATTAAGATGGCGTAGAAAATGGGATATAAAAAAAGAGGGAAAAGAAAAGGTGAGCACAAAGGTTAACCTACCCGAGTGCGATGATCCTAAAAAAAAACACACACACACAAAAACAAGCAAGCAAACAAACAAAAAATCTAAGTCCAGTCTGTGTACAAAAGTATATTTCTCTTGTGAAAGTGAGAATAGGATAGGTGTACAT
The DNA here is from genome assembly GCA_030674185.1 of Monoplex corrugatus. NCBI lineage: Eukaryota > Metazoa > Mollusca > Gastropoda > Littorinimorpha > Ranellidae > Monoplex > Monoplex corrugatus. Next base: position 48,004,844 of record JAPXFY010000026.1, read on the forward strand.
CACCTTCTGTGGGAAGCCCTATGGCACCCTGTTCATGCAGAAGCCAGCTAATTTCCATTTTTTTCCCTTTGTTTTAAAAAAAAAAGTGTTGGTGTGGAGAATCCCTGTCTAACTGTCATATCGTAGATCGCCATGCAATGAAAGATTCATTGATAAACAGTAGTGGAACATGTGGCCTTGAGGTTAAATTATCAACCTAGTTTCAGTTTCAGTTTCAGTTTCTCAAGATGTCTCCGCACTTGGAACGAATTCCACATGCACTGACATCACAGGTGCCATGCGTATGGTGATCATAGCACAAGCCTTAAGCCGGCATATAAACCCATGAGTTGGCCAGGTCCTGATGCCCTACCTAGACTATGTGTTCCTAGTCTGTATGTTATACTGGTATTGTATCAGCCTATCACTGGAATGATCTTGGTTGCATGTAAATGACATGTATGTGCATCTTGCCTTAAAAAAAAAAGAACATGTATATAAAATAAATAAATAAACAAAGGTCTGAATCACAACACAACTAGCTATTCTGTAATAACTCGTCTCACATGACAGATCCCCCCCCAGTCAATGCACCAACCTAGGACATGAGAGAGATCCAGATTTGAATCATGAGTTGGACATAGATTTTTCTCCCCTCTCCACTAGGTCTTATGCGGTGGTCTCGGTGTTCTTTTGGTTAACATGATAAACCCAGGTTCTGTTTGCAGCATGCACTCGGCTCATGTTTAAGATCCCACAGCAACAAAGAAGTTGTCCCTGGGAAAATTCTGTGGCAAAAATTCAGTTTTATAGTGTAAACAGAAATTCGTAGGTATTTCTAAAATAAAACGGGTATGGCTATACTGTACTGATGTGCTGTCCCTAGGAAGAGCAGATTCAATTTTCGCGCGGTAATTCCATTTTGGACAAAAAAGAAAAAAAACACGAAAATACAAAAACAGATAAAAAGTGCAGATTATTTATAAGTAGTATACTTACTTGGGCTATGGGGGATTGTTTCAGTACCCCCGTAAGGATGCCGGTGGCTCTTGTAGTATAAATAGTATCCCTGTTTTGCGCAAATTCTGTGCTAGAAATTTCCTCTTTTCTGTCATTCTCTTTGTTTCAGCCTTGTGCTTTGCTTTCTGTCATTTCTTCCTATCAATTTCTGCCTTGCTGGTCCATATATCTTTATGTGTTCAGTAATGTCTTACATTTTGTAAGGATTGATAATTGGGTACATGTATTAAGTGCATTTTTCGCTCTAGGGAAATGAGATATGCGGAAGCAATTTAATATAATTTAGGGCTGATTTTTATATTTTTATGTATATTTTGGTGTCCTTATGTTTCAATTTGTATTCAGGTTTGTTTTTTAGATCCCCTTTGTGATAAATTGGGACAGAGTGGTCAACACAAGGGTCATCTCCTTGGATTATGTGCGCGGATGCATCGATATGTGTACTGAATTTTCTTTTTCTTTGTTCCTGTTGAAGTATTTTGTACGTTTTGAAATGGGTATAGCCCTGATATGGCTCTAAGCAGTCGGCTGGTCTTTTAACTAAAATAACAAAAACAATAACGATTGTTTCAGTGACCCAATCCCAACCATTACACAGGAGGGCTTTCAGTTCTTGCTGATGGACACGTCCTCACAGGTGTGGTACTTTCTGCTCCAGTACCTGGACTCTGTCAGTTCACGCGGCCTTGACCTTGTCACCTGCCTCTCCTTTCTTTTCCAGCTGTCCTTTTCTACACTGGGCAAGGTAAGTGTCAGGTGGGTGGGGTGAGAGGTCAAACCTTTTCACTAGCCGATGAACTGCTTGTCATGGTTCATAGGTCACTGTTCGAAAAGTAGCACAACACATCACTTTAACATGTATCGCATGACTTTTAGCTCATATTATTCTTAGCCAACTAAGCGAAGATGACTGAGTTCATGGTGACTTGATTAAAGTTGGCAAAAAAGTGATGTGTTTTTTAACACTTTGGCATCGTCAGCTGGCTATTTGACCTACTTCCCTGCAGACGTGCCAGCTGCCACTGACTCCTTTCCCTGGAAACATGCATTTTTAGGCCACTTTGAATTAATTTTCACAGGCGCCCCAATTGACTAACATCAACATGTAGGGTATGGTTAGAAAGGTAATTTAATCCTCTTTTAGGATATCTACAGTATAAGGTTTGTTCAGACATGCTTTGAGGTTATTTGTGCAATGAAATATCATGGTTGAGGAGCATTTCAGACAAGCATTTCATCCATTCAGCAGATGTGAACAAAACAGAAAAAAGAGGCTCACCAGTTCTCCATGACTTGTATCATCTGATCAGAAACTCAGAAAAGTACACACACACACAAATTCCACAATCCTGAGTGAACAGCGATATTGCGCATTCGCAGGGCGCTCCATTTTGCCTTTGTTTCAGTGAAGCATGCGGTTCGGGTGACATTGTTCTCGCATCCTAAAAATTCTTCAAATAGACTTTTTACTTGGGAAATCACTCTCACAGTATTTAGAAATGGTTACTTGATACTATAATAGAGGTTGTTTCCCTAGACCGTAACTGGCTTCACGTAGGAATTTTCTAACGCAAGACGCTAGAATCCTAGCGTTACGTTGTCAGGGCGAGCTTGCTGAACGCTATACCCCTAGCGTTCCGGCGCCTGTGGTTCTCCGCATGAACGCTAGCGGGCTAGCGTTACGATGTGAAAAAGTTAACACAGAATATGTATGAAATTGTTTTTCCCATATTTTCAACAACAGAACAAGATGCAAAAAGTTAGGACAAAAACCAGAAGAAGAATCCCTTACTGTACGGCTAGTGCCAACTGGGAGGTCAAATATATGTACTGTCAGTCAGTTCAGTGTTGGCCACCATGCAGGCTGGAATGTGATAGTAGTGCATTGTTTTCTTGTTTTCATTGTCTTCTCCCCACATCAGCCAACATCTTCTGAGACGTCCCTCCTGATACAGTTTTCCTGTTTTTAATTATTAGGACGGTCTGTATATTAGATGACCCTTGTAATTGTGTGTGTGTGTGTATGTGTGTGTATGTGTGTGTATGTGTGTGTGTGTGTGTGTGTGTGTGTGTGTGTGTGTGTGTGTGAGTGTGTGTGTGTGTGTGTGTGTGTGTGTGTGTGTGTGTGTGAGTGTGAGTGTGTGTGTGAGTGTGTGTGTGTGTGTGTGTGTGTGTGTGTGTGTGTGTACCTACACTGACCTTCATTCCATACAGTTCACACTAATCACAGCCTCTGTTCAGGCTGTCTGTATGTCTTTGCAGCTATTCCTTATTTTTGTTCAGGATGCTTTGGTCATCAGCAAACAGCAGTTCATTTAGGGCTTCAGTGTCTAAGTTGGATTTGAACCAAAAAAAAACCACACACACACACAAAAAAAAGAATCAGAAGGCATCTTTAATACAACCAGACAGGACAGGCGCAAATGTTCAGCCAACTGGCCATTTTCAAGTGTAGACGTAAGATCACAAATGAACAAACACCAAATACAAAATTTAGGAGAAAAAGACTGAAACTTCCCTGCTGCTTTGTCCTTCTCTCACACTTGTCTGGTAGAATTAAATATGCATTGTGATTCTTTTTTTTTGGAGTTTTTTTTTCTGGTTCCTGTTTGTTTGAATGCGGGCAGTCACACTTGTTTTGGATTTCTGAGTTGGATATGGTAGAGTGTATGATGCTTATGGTAGAATGTGTGATGCTAAAGAGGGATTTTAAAAATAAATATTTGTTTTACTGATACACTTAGCATATCCAACTCGGAGGCCTGCCCATTTGTCCCCTCTTCTAAACCTCCCAGTGGGCCTACTACAAAGTTACAAAAAAAGGAGAAAGTAGCCTTTTGGCGCAATATGGGCATTATAGATAGGGTGTTTGTGGCGCCACAACCCCAGGCATCTTGACTCCGAATTTTTGATAATAGTGGGTAGGTCTCACCAAAAAACAAAGCAAACTTGAGCTGTATTGCATTAGTTGGATATGATAAGTGTACTAGCTAAACAGGAACTTATGCGTAAAATTCTCTTTTTACATGTTTGTGTTGGATTTTTACGAAGGACCACAATGGCAATTCTCGTCAGGAGAGAATAGAACTTGATTTGAGTTGAATTTGGATTCTGTGTTATTTTTATATTACAAGTAAGATTTTGAGAAAGGCTTGACCATCTTAATAATAATAATAATAATAGTGCATTTATAGAGCGCTTTCCGAAACCTCAAAGCGCTTTACATCAGTAAACCATACATATATAAACCAAATAACAGGCTACAATACAAACAAACTCATCAAAAACTATCCACAGGAAATCAACAACCACACAAACACACCAAATAATCTCTCTCCCTCTCACCCCCTCCCCGCCCACCCCTCTCCCCCCATTTTCAAACACACACACACAACACCCACACACACACAGCCACACATCACACACACACACACACACACACTGGCATACACCCCATTGTGCACAATTTCATCCAGAATGTCAAGCAGGATCAACCCACTAGCCAAAATCAGGAAAAACACTGTTTAAAGAAGTAAGTTTTTAAACTTGTTTTGAAAGATGGTAGAGTTTTAGAGTGGCGGACGGACTGAGGCAACAAGTTCCATGTCTGAACAGCAAAAACTGCAAAGGCTCTACCACCGTGAGTTTCTCTGTTATATTTTGGCACACGAAACTTCTTGTCATCCACAGAAGAGCGGAGTGATCGAGAAGGTACGTAGACAGTCAAGAGTTCAGAGAGATAGTCAGGAGCAGTTCCAGAAATGATGTGATAACAAAGGCAGCAAATCTTGTATTTTATTCTTTGTTCAACCGGGAGCCAGTGCAGTGTCTGAAACAGGGGTGTGCAGTGCTGTGACCTACGTGCCTTGAAGATGAGTTTAGCTGCAGAGTTCTGAACTTGTTGCAAATGTTTGAGATGTTTCTGAGGGCAACCCGCAAGGAGTGAATTGCAATAATCTAACCTAGACAGAATGCATGCAGTAACTAACGTCTTGGTTGCGTCTAATGTAAGGTAGTGTCTAATAGAATTAATGCGTCTAAGTTCGATGTATGCAGCCTGACATGTTTTGATGATGTGCTGGTGCATGGAGAGATTATGGTCAAAGACAAAACCGAGGTCACGAACGCAATCAGAAAAAGCAATAGCGGTATTACCGACAGTAATAGTGGAAGGCAGAGAAGAAAGATCTGCAGGCAATGGAGAAACACGAAGGGCTTCAGTCTTCAGTCTTGTTCTTTTTGTTTTGTTTTTGTGTGTGTTTGATTGTTTTTTTCTATGTCTTTTATCTCTTACGTGATTGTATGTATTCACATGTTGCTGACAGGATTATTCAACAGAAGGGATGAGCGAATGGCAGTTACGTTTCCTGCAACATTTACGAGAATTTGGTCTGGTCTACCAACGTAAGGTGAGTCCATAGTCTTGAAAGTATATATATATATATATGTAATATAATTAAAAAAATAATATAATATAATATAATATAATATAATATAATATAATATAATATAATATAATATAATATAATATAATTTTATATAATTTTATAATATAATTTTATAATATAATATAATATAATATAATATAATATAATATAATATAATATAATATAATATAATATAATATCGAGGGTTGACAACCAGAACCAAGTATCTCGATTTTCTGATAGTTCACAGGAGACACTTTTTAACTGGGTTTTCGGGGAGAGACTATATCTACGATTTGAGATACTGGTTTTTGGTTTTATTGATAACCGATCAAAAATCAATATCATGGCAAAACAAGAGTCCACCAAGTGAAAGATCACATCAAAAGCAACAGTTTAGTATAAAAAAAGTGAAAATTGACAAGAACGTGAGATACTGGGTTCTGGCTGTCAACCCTCGATATAATATAATATATGATATGATATGATATGATATGATATGATATGATACACTGCTGTTCCAACCCTTCCCTTTAGTTGCTGAGCCGAGCGCGCTGACCTATGCGTGACCCGACCATGATGCCTGCCTTCCCTGGGCAGATTGTTTATATATTGCCTGTCAGCAGCCATAGCTGATATCTGGCGTTTAACTGAGGGAAATGGGTATGACTTTAAATGCTACATTTTTTAAAGCGCTTTAGCCAAACTAGAGAGTATTGTAGATAGCTGGATGGCCAGAACCACGAGCTTTAAAATGACACCAAACACGAATATATTTGACTGTCAAAGCAGACTGCAGTGTTAGTTCAAATACATGCACAATCACAAGTACGGAGACGGATAATTTCTGATTTCACAAAATTTTGCTGTTTTAAACCGCCGTTATTGAAGTCCTGACAGTTTCTATGCACACAGAACAACATGCCACACAAACTACAGCATGCCAGCGTGCACCTCCACTTACTTGAAAGTTTTCGACCTGAACCTGAGAGGAGAGGTGCGCATTTTAATTACTCCACTGAATTGGGGTCAAGAGGTTGGTCATCACACACTGCCGGGTGCGTGTTGAATGCAGGTTGAAGTTTTAACACAGTAATGAATAGTGTACACTGAACTGCACATGTCAGTCAATTTGTTGTGAGCTTCTCTTTCTCTTGGCTGGCCTTCCTCCCTTTGACTGACAAACACGGAGCAAACGGAACACTAGTGAACAGACAAGGCTGCATCAAAGTTAACCCACATCGGTGCCGCCTTCTCCACATCAGACAGACTGGTTTTCATTATTGTTTTCGATGGAACAGACGACATCTTCAGTTTTCTCAGCCGTGCATAGCACTATGAGCACATACTGACAGAGAATGGGAGCCCTGAGCTTTGTTTTTTGTTGTTGTTTTTTTTGCTGGAACGCCCACCACATGCTCGACACAAAGACTAAAGTCTCTCATTGTGCAAAATTGCAGTGTGTTCATAAACAACAGCCATTGTTCAATTCTACACACAACACTTAACACTAATACGTAAGGAAAGAACTACGATCAAAACAACAAAACTGTTCAGTTCTCTCACAACAGTGCTCTGAGTACAAGACTGAATGATGTGATGTTCAAAGCTGATTATAGTGAGTAACTTATCCTTAAACTTTCACTTAACTTCATACACATCAACACTTCAGCATCACATATATATTTGGAAACCAGTCTCCAAGTCAACGCCAAAAAAAAAAAAAAGATCTAAAACGAGAACAAAAGGATGAGAAAACGATTAAAAAAAAAAAAGGGGGGGGGGGGGGGAACAAAAAATCAGTAGAATTAGAAGTTTTAACACGTGAAGAATACACGTTTTAACAAAAAAGAAAAGCAGCTGAACACATAGTCACTGCAAAAGTTTGTAGATTACAAACTTCAGCCAATGGTACAAATTCTAATTGTTAGACGTAACGCAGGCACTTAGAACAAACTTGTAAATCACAAAAAATCAACATCCAGATATCTTAGGTTCCGTGTCTACAGACAGGAGAAGATCAGGTGAAATGATCAAGTTTTAATACAGACAAAGAAGGGATTCATCCGCAGCTATTGCCGTGACCCCGTCTCGACCCCGCATCCCACCCCCTTCCCCCACTCTGGAATGCCAGGCTTTGCAGGCCTACAGCTACCGTCCGCAGGTAAACTAAAGAGAACGATTTGGCCAGTTTTGCACAGCCGTGGATATGATATGATATGATATATGATATGATATATGATATGATATGATATGATATGATATGATATGATATGATATGATATGATATGATATGATATGATATGATATATATTCAAAATTAAATTCAAAATAGCAACTTGGAATATAAGAACAATGCTACAGAAAGGTAAATTAGACAACATCAAATGGAGATGGAAAGGCTTAACATTAGTATTTTAGGACTGGGGGAAGTGAGATGGAAGGGGGCAGGCATGATAACATCAGGGGAATATACAGTGATATACTCTGGTGGTAATTGACATGAAAGAGGAGTAGGCATCATAATGGACAAAGACAAATCAAAAGCAGTTAAGGGATACTGGGCAGTGTCCGACAGTGTTTTACTGGTCAAATTCGGAGGCAAACCTTTTGATATCAGCATCATACAGGTGTATGCACCAACATCCGCAAGTACTCAGGAAGACATCGACAACTTCTACGAAGTTTTAGAGATGGCCAAGGTCCAATGTAAATCACAAGAAGTTACCATAATAATGGGAGATTTTAATGCTAAAGTAGGACAGGATAGGGTGGAGGATATAGTTGGACCTCATGGCCTTGGTGCACAAAATGAAAGAGGGGGGAAGCTTGTAGAATGGGCACAGATGAATGAGTTCATAGTAGGAAACACCTGGTTTGAGCAGCCTAACAGAAGAAAATGGACTTGGATGAGTCCAGGAGATAATACCAAAAATCAAATTGACTACATCCTGATCAACAAAAGATTTAGAAATTCTTTACTGTCAGCAAAAACACTACCAGGCTGAAATTGAGGAAAAGGAAACAGACCAAAAGCAACATCAAACTAAACCTTGGACTCTTAAAGTCAGATGAAATGATACGTCAAAAATTTAATGTACATGTTCAAAACAAATTCAGTGCTCTGGAAGACGTTGGTGACAGTGAGGAACAATGGACAAAGTTGAGAAGTTCTCTAAATGAAGCTTGTGAAGAAATCCCTAAGGCAAATAGAAAAGCAAAAAAGAGTTGGATGACTAATGAAATTTTGGGCCTGATGGAGGAAAGGAGGAAGGCAAAGAGAAACAAGGAGATATACAGGAAGATAAACAAAGAAATCAGGTATAGGTGCAATGAAGCTAAGGAAGCTTGGCTGAACACAAAATGCGAAGAGATAGAAGAACGACTCAAAATGGATCCTCAGGGTATGTACAGACGAATTGAAGAAATTGTCCACAGGAAAAATACATGCACATCAACTGGTTGCTTAAAATCGAAAGATGGCACGCTTATCATGGAAAAAGACAAAATATTAGACAGATGGGGAGAGTACATTAAAGACCTTTTTGAGGATGACAGAAACGAAGAACACATTATAAAAAAGAACTTTGAAGGACCACCCATAATGAAAGATGAATTTAGAGCAGCACTGAAAAAGATGAAACCAGGAAAAGCCCCAGGACCGGACAACATTACTACAGAGATGATTGAAGCCCTGGAGGAATTTGGCATAGAAAAATAACAGTCCTTCTAAATGAAATTTATGACACGAAAAATCCCCAAAGATATGTCAAAATCAATTTTCATTGCACTTCCAAGGAAGACAGGGGCTATAGAATGCGAACTCCATCACACAATGAGTTTGATGAGTCATGTAACAAAAATCCTGTTAAGAATAATCATGATGAGGACAAGGAATAGAATCAAAAGAGAAATAGCAGAAGAACAGTGTGGATTTGTGGAGGGGAAAGGAACTATTAATGCCATATACATCGTAAGAACTATCATAGAGAGGTCAATTGAGATGAATAAGGATTTGTATTTATGCTTTGTTGACTATACCAAGGCTTTCGATCGGGTACGACATGATGAATTGATAAACCAACTGGAGAGACTCAATGTCGATGGAAAAGATCTACGAATAATCAGGAATATGTACTGGGAACAAACAGCTGCAATGAGAATAGAAAACAATATAAGCTCTTTTCAAAACATCAAAAGAGGAGTCAGACAGGGTTGTGTTTTGTCACCAGATCTGTTTTCACTATATAGCGAAAACATCATGAGAAACCTAGAAGACCCTGGATTAAAGGTTGGAGGGAAAATGATAAACAACATTCGGTATGCAGATGACACCGTGCTAATTGCAGAAAATGAAAGGGACCTACAAAACCTTGTGAATATCCTAGAAACAGAAAGCAAAGGTAAGGGGTTGGAACTAAACAGCAGGAAGACTGAAGTCATGGTGATCAGTAAAAAACATGAAATCCCCTCCTGCAAAATAAAAACAAACGGAACAACCTTGACACAGGTTAATAAGTTCAAATACCTGGAAGGGTCATTTCATCAGACGGCAGGAGCACATCAGAAATAGCTGGCAGAATCGGCCAAGCCAAAACAGCATTCAAGAAGATGACAAGCATTCTTACCAACAAATGCCTATCAATTAACATCAGAAAGAGAGTCCTTGAATGTTATATAGAACTAATACTGTTGTACGGATGCGAGGCATGGACAGTCAGCAAGCAAAGCCAGAGCAGGATCGAGGCAGCCGAGATGTGGTTTCTCAGAAGAATGTTGAGAGTTCCATGGACAGCAAAGAAAACAAACGAGACAGTCTTGATGGAGGCAGACACAAATAGATCACTCATAAGGAAGATTAGGAAAAGACAAGCAACATTTATAGGCCATTTTATGAGGAAGGGGGATTTGGAGCACCTGGTCACAACGGGAAAGCTGGAGGGAAAGAGAGCACCAGGTAGATCCAGGGAGAGAATGCTGGACGGACTTGCAGAGTGGCTGGAATGAAGAGGGTGGGGGAGATGATGGGGGCAACGAGAGATAGAGATGGTTGGAAGTCCATGGTCGCCAACGCCATGCGGCAGGGCACCTGATGATGATGATGATATGAGATATGATATGATATGATATGATATGATATATGAATGATATGATATAATATGATATATGATATGATACGATATATGATATGATATGATATATGATATGATCTGATCTGATCTGATTATGATATGATATGATTGATAGATATGATATGATATGATATATGTATACATATGTGTGTGTGTTATATATATATATATATATATATATATATATATATATATATATATATATATATATATATATATATATATATATATACATTTATACTTTGAAATTTTCAGGGATTTTGTTCAGCTTGTATTTGTGATAAGATGATGCTGGCACTCTCAGGTATATGCGAAGCCTGGTATATTATAGTGTATACCATTTATCTAGTGGCAAAAAGGAAGAAAGGAGTGGCCTAAATATTCAAGAAATTGTCCACAAAGTCAAGACAGAGCGGCCTGGAGAGAGATGGTGGTGTCAAAGAGTGCAACGGCTAGCACTGAACCCGATGACGCCGACAGGTGAGACCATTTATCTGGTCATTGCCGCTGTGGTCTTCCTCTGTCTCTGAAGCCCAAACGTCTGGTGTATTAAGCTCGAAAGACTGGCTGGTTGACAGGCAGATGGTCAGGTGGCCAAACCACTTGATCTGCTCTTATGTGACATACTGGTTGACAGGTGTTGTTCCAACCATCTCTGTGATCTCCATGATGTTATTTTTATGATTTTTTTTTTCTTTTTGTAAATTTTTTCTGTTACTGCCCCATGCTAAATAGCCACAGAATCTGGGACAGTTTTTCACAACGCTGTGATATCAGATCATGACAGTGGGGATGGTAATCATGATGCTGTGAAGCTCCATTCTGGATTGAGACTGCATGGCAAGGCTGAACTCAGTGCTTACTTTCATAATACTTTCGGTGTCAACCAGGCCTGAGAAATACAGACATGTGGTGATGGTTGTACGATTTGAGCAGCACTCTCAATAACATATCCATGAAGTGGATGAGACTTGACTGTGTGGCCCAGTTTCTAAGTGAGTCCATAGCACACTCAAACATGGATATCTCACCTGTTGACGTCACCGGGTTCGAATTTGACCACTGCACATCTGGGTGCCACCATCTCCCTCCAGGCCGCTCTGTCTTGACTTTTGTGGACAATTTCTTGAATGTTTAGGCCACTGATGCTGGTTGTGTTCTCGATGTATGAGATTGGTTGTCTGCCTTTCTTCCTTTTTATCACTGTTTATCCTTGAAAGATGGTTGCCGTGAGGTCCGTGTTCTTGCTGCGTGACACATGGCCAATGTATTTTAGTCTTCTCTTATTGATGTCTGCTAGTAGTTTTCTGGTGGTATCAAGTTCTTCCAGGACACTTTCGTTAGTTCTTCTGTCTGTCCATTTGACATGTAGTAGTCTCTGATAAAACCACATCTCTGCTGCTTCAGTTATTCTACAATCAGTTTTTCTGAGTCCAGACTTCACAGTGATAAATCATGACTGGCCAGATCAAACATTTTAGAAGTCTAACTTTCAGGCCATTTGGTATGCCTCTGTCTTTCCAGATGTTGTTGAGTTAGACCATTTTTTGCTTTGCCATTCCAATTCTTATTTTGATGTCTTTGGAGCAGGTTCAATCATGTTTTTACAGAGCTAAGATATTTGAAGTCCACAACATTTTCTAAAGGAACTTTGTTAATTGTGATGTCATGATTGTTTGCAGTGTCTTTGCTTTTGATACGTAGCACTTTGAAATATGGATATAGGAGCTGAAAAATCTCAGTGATTTTTTTGATAGGACTGAAGGGATTTGACCCCACAACCTTCCAGTCTGTAGTCTGCTGTGCTAACCACTGCACTGTGACTTGTTTTGTTGTGGGTTTTTACAGAGAAAGTCACAGAGGTACTATCCAACCCGTCTGGCCATCAACATCGCTTCTGGCTTCAAGAATCTGTCTTCTAACAGTCACCGACCTGGCTTCATTGTTGTGGAGACCAACTACCGCATATACGCTTACACAGGTGTGTGTGTGTATATATATATATGTGTGTGTGTGTGTGTGTGTGTGTGTGTGTGTGTGTGTGTGTGTGTGTGTGTGTGTGTGTGTGTGTGTATGTGTGTGCGCGCGCACATACACATAAGACACAGAAAGAGTACGAATAAATATTGGCTGTATGTTGTCCCTTGATCTGTTTTATTTGTATTTCTGTATTCCTTCTCTTGCAGATTTTGATTCTTCTTTTGAATTAAAATGTGTTTGGTGGTACTTAGTAAGCAGCATTGTGCATTGTAAAGAAAAATGAAAACATTTAAGAAAAGAAACACCACCAGACTGATGTCATTGATATTTTTTGTTTTCTTTGTCCACAGATTCTCAACTACAAGTGGCTTTGTTGGCTCTCTTCTGTGAAATGCTGTACAGGTGGGTATGGATTGTCCTCTTGCCCTCCACCTTGTATGTTGAAATAGATTCAAGATTTATTTTCAACATTTTTTCCCCAGTGAAAAAGGAGTTGCTCTTACCTCCATTTATTGGGATGCTGGGCACTCTTTCAGTGTAGTATACCCCACCTTCTGGAAACTCTGTGCTGGAAGTTTCCTCTTTTCAGTCACTGTCTTTGTTTCTGTCTTGTTCTTTTGCTTTTTTTCATCTCTTCCCTTCTCAGTTACTGCCTTGTTGATCCATATCTTTGTGTTTTTTGGCAAAACCTCACTTACTGTCTAATAGGATTGATAATTGGATACATACATTGATTATATTTTTGGCTCTCAGGAAATATGAACGGCTTAGTGGCAGTTTTAGGTACTACTACAGGCCAGTTTTTATGTACATTTTTGTGGACTTTGTTATGCATTTGTGTGTAGGTTTGGTTGTTTTTGATTCCCTGATGATAAATTGGGCAGAATGGCCAAACCAGGGTCATATCTCTAAGATCACATGCATGAATGCAATGGTATGTGTACTTAATTTTCTTTTCCAGTTTGTTTTTACCAAGATCATCAATACATTCAGCTGTGTGTGTTTTGTGTAAAATGAATATTGCCCTGCTATGGCACTGGGCCGTTGGCTGGACTTAAAACACTAATAATAATAATGATATTGCGCTTGTCAATTTGACATAGATATGTGTATTGTCCTGTTGCAGGTTTCCCAATATGGTGGTTGCTAATTTGACCAGGGACAGCGTGCGAGCTGCTTTGTCTCGTGGTATTACTGCTGAGCAGGTGTGTTGGGTGTGTGTGTGGCCAAAATGTGTCAGAAAGATTTTCACAGCTGTTTCAGGATGGATGTCTGCCAGATTTGGGTTGAAGGTGTTGATTGTTGAGCAGTTGTGAGTGCATGAATTTGGTAGTCATGGCACAAAAGTCAAATCACATACAGACCAACAACACACAAGAACAAATCTAAACTTGTCCATGATGGGGAAGATATATGAACAGCACTTTCTCAGGAACTTCGACAATATTGAAAATCTGATTTCACCGTTGTCCTTGAGATTTCTTCAAGATCAAAGTGACCTTGAGATGTACAAAATCTGGATATTCTCAAATTTTATGTGAAAAAGGAATTTGTTACGATGGCTTTGCCATCTTTTGTTGTGTGTGTGCGTGTGTGTGTGTGTGTGTGTGTGTGTGTGTGTGTGTTGTGTGTGTGTGTGTGTGTGTGAGTGTGTGTGTGTGTATAAGAGAGAGAGAGAAAGTGTACGAATGTGTGAGAGAGAGAGAGAGAGAATAAATGTGTGTGTATAAGAGAGAGAAAGTATGAGTGTGTGTGTGTAAGAGAGAGAGAGAGAGAGAAAGGTTGTGTGTGTGTGTGTGTGTGTGTTGTGTGTGTGTGTGTGTGTGTGTGGTGTGGTTTCTGTCATTCACGATATTTTATTTGTATCTTGTTTCAGATCCTGCACTATCTGCGCTCACACGCACACCAAGACATGATGCAGAAAGTAAGTTGGAAAAGCCTATACCACATCTCTTGTGTTGATGTACATTTGGTGCAGAAAGTAAGACAGGTTCATTTCATTTTTCAGTTTCTCAAGATGCTGTCTCAGCACTTGGAGTGAATTCCATGCATGTTGACACTGATGCCTTGTGATGAAGAAGACCCGATATGATAATGGCATAAGCCTTTAGCCTGCACATAGAGCCATGAACTGGCCTGGTCCTGAGGTCGTGCTTAGTGTTTGGGCTTTGTATATTATAAGAGTACTTGTATTAGTCTGTTGTTGGAACAGTCTTGGCTACATTGCAGTGACATGTGTATCATTTTTCATTTAAGAAAAGGAAAGGACTGAATGAAAAACACAACCAGCCACTAAGTATAATGTGGTTCATTTACCTTGTACATGATTCCATCACAAAATGGCCGCAATTCAATACAACATAATATCCTCTGCTGCCTCTCGACACGATCAGAATACTGTTTCCTTTATCGTAGCTCCGCCAGTCTATCCTCCACCTTTCAGAAAAAGATGAAATAAATAAATAGAGAAATGAATAAAACGTGTAATAAATAGGAAATAATGAATAACAGTAAACACACACACAAACCACACACACATCACACACACACACACACACACACACACACACACACACACACACACACACACACACACACACACACACTCACACACACTACATATAACACACACACACACACACACACACACACACACACACACACACACACACACATACACACACACACACATATATACACACACACACACACACACTCACACACACACAACACACACACACACACACACACACACACACACACGCACACACACCACAATACACACACAAACACGCACACACACTCACACTCACTCTTCATGATACCAGGTAACAATACAATGAATCGGGCAAGAAAACATACAAAGTCAGATGAAAACAGCACAAACAACACAAAACAGGAACAAAAACAAAACTGGGAAACACACACATATGCGCGCGTGCACACACACACACACATTCGTGCACACACCACGCACGTGCACACACGCACGGACACCACGCGCGCACACACACGCACCACGCGCACGCACGCACAACACCACACACACACACACACACACACACACACACACACACACACACACACCAAAAAAGTAAAACAACAAATGTTTAACAAATACCATAACAAACTTAAAAGACAATAATAGACATTCATAAGGCACCAAATCTTGATAAAAGAATCAAACCAAAACACGCACTCGCATCATTCACCAAAGCAATCGCCTAACAATGACTAAAAATCCAAGACACAAAGCACACACAATTTGGGAGGGGGAGGACAGGAGGGGAGTTGAACAAAAGGATGGGCACATAGAGGGGGAAATCACTGCTGGACAAAAAGGTATGTCTTCTAGTTACACTTGAAGGAAGTAGTGTGTGACTGTCAGATGCACAGGGGAAGGTGGTTCCAGTTGTATGGACAAGGTACAGAAAAAAAACATCAGCCTACTGTGGAACATGTGTATCGGGGAATTTGTAAACAGGTAGTATCAGAAGGAGAGGTCAGGCAGGGGTGTAATATGGAAGTGGTCACAAAGATCATTAGGTGCAGTGCCATCGATACACTTGTAGCATAATGTATTAATTTTGTATGAAATTCGTCAAGAAGTGGGCAACCAGTAGAGAGAGATGCAAACAATAACACAACAAATCAATTACAAAAACACACACAAACCACACAAACTGTGTGACAGCTATCCAGCTGTCTTTTCCATTTGTTCCTGTTTCCTTTGAGGAAAAGTCGGTACACTTTGTGTTAAGATGAAGTCAGGTTAAGGTGGTAACATTACCATTCACTGTGGCAAAATGGCTACGTAAGGGACTGCTGCTGCTGCTGGGAGGTTGGTGCAGAAGCAGTTTTAGGTACTGTTAGCCAGTTTTTGTATATTAGTGTAATTTGTATTGAGGTTTTTTGTTTTTTTTTCCAGCCTGTTGGTGATAAATTGGGTGAGATGGTCAGCACCAGGGGCATATCCTTAGATTATAATGCGCCATTGCATTGTTATGCAAGCTTCATTTTTTTCTTTTTTTTTTTCTTTCCAGGGTTAACGAGGTGTTGTGTTTTAAGATGGATATAGCTTTGATATAGCTTTGCACAGTCGATAATAATACTAAGTGGGAAGTTAGGGATTCAAAGCCCATCTGTCCAAATATTTATTGTATGATTTGTTTTGTCCTGACCAGCTCCAGCTCTGATATTGATAGGATTGATGGGATTTAAACCCACAGCATTCCAGTCTCTAGTCTGTTGCATAACCACTGCTCAAAGTGAATTAGTTTCCTACGCAGACTTAAGCGTGCTATGGGTTCACTGGGAAGACTGGGACCACACAGTTGAGTCTCATCTACTTTACAGATGTATCATTGATAGTGTTGCTCATATTTCGTGACCAACGCTGCAGGTGTCTGAATCTCTCAGGCCTGGTTAACACCAAACCATGTTATGATAGTTAGCCTAGGATACAGCCCTGTCATGCAGTTCTAGTCCCAGCTGGAATTCCATAACATCATGATCATCAGCCTGGATTATCATGAAATCAGTTACTACAGTATCATGAAAATTATCCCAGATTCAGTGGCCTTTTACACCCTGATCTTGTGGAACTGCAGTTTTGGTTTTGTCTTTGGTTTCCATGTCTGTGTATTTGAGTAGAAGTCTTTGATGTCAGTGGTTCATAGGGGCTGACTTTGGAGGACAGTCATGTTGGTCTCCTTCTAAGCATTCTCTCCTCAGTCTAGCTCCCCGACTGGACAGTCCTTGTCATTAGCAGGAGGCTTAATAGGCAATTTCTTCAGTAAGTTGGATCAGAACAGGCACTTTTGAACCCAGCTGAAGTGATCCATCTGCAGTGCAGAGTTTCCTCCTGTGGATGTCCCTGTGGCTGCTTGACATATCTGGGTACTGTAGATCTCAGTTGATTAAACATGAGGAGCTGGACTGAGTGGTGTGGGGTCAATGCCACAGTGGTGATGCAATAGTTTGGACATTACAGATTAATAGAATTAATAAAGAAGATTGTCACACTTGCATATCTTGTCACACTTGCATATCTTACATGCCTTTTGTCTGCTGCCATATAGTCTATACTGATTATCACACACACAACACACACGCACGCAACGCACGCACACACACACACACACACACACACACACACACACACACACACACAGTTTTAATGGATTTTTTCCCCAGAGAGAAAAAAAAAAAAAAAGCAACTGAGCTCAATTTGCCAAATCACTTATTAGAAATGTTCAGCATAATGTTTGGCAGCAAAGTGGTGAAAATGCACACTATAAGCAATGAACTTGAGGCATTGTAGAATTAGAGTATTTGCTTTTTTATGATCACAAAAATTCAGAATTCTCTTAAAGTTTTTTTCCCCATTTGCTGTTCTAGTGTATTGTGCTGCATTATTGGCAATGATCCGAAGCTGTTCGCTCCACTCCTTAACACACCAGTGTCCCCAAGTTTGTTCATTCAGAGTTCAGGGTCCTGGAAGATAGGAGTCATTGATGTCCAACTGCTGTCTGGCCACCCATCAGAGGAGGCTCCACTGTTGCTCGGACATTTTGGCAGAGTTCAACAGTGCTTGTTGTGAGCCAGCTTACCAAGTATGCTGCCTGCTGAGTTATCACTAATAAGACTAATGATTCGGTGATGTATTTCTCAGGCTTGGTTGATGTCAAGGTACATTATGTAGTAAGCGTAGATCACAGTCTCAGTCCTAGATAAAGTTCCATAGCAACAGGAGTATCATCTTTCGTCATCATCGAATTGTAAAATTGGCCTATTTAGATGGCATACAAAATGGGACCAAAAAAAACACACAAAATTACCAAAGTACTATGATTCTTAATACATACACACACACAAACAAAACAGAAAATTTATGGTTGTGTGTGTATGTGTGTGTTCACAGAATCCTGTCATCCCACCCACCATCACAGACCAAGTCAGACTGTGGGAGCTGGAGCGAGATCGGCTTACCTTCACCGACGGTGTTCTGTACAACCAGTTCTTGTCCCATTCTGACTTTGAGATGCTCAGAAATTATGCCAAGGTGTGTATGGTGTTTCTCTGTGCATGTGTGTTTCTCTGTGCATGTGTGTTTATGTGAGTGAGAATATGTATATAAGCTACGCACAAAAAGTTAAGGATCACTATGAGAAAACAGGTGCGTAATAAACTCAGTTCGCTACTGTTATTTATTTCTCAGTCCAGCCAAATTGTTATGAATTCTTGTTCAGCTGTAAGTGGGCGATGTTGTGTTAGTGCGAAAATTGCACGGGATTCTGTACTACTGAGCTTGGCCGCAAACGGAAAAGCGGAAACTTGCGAAAAAGGACCTTGTTTTGGACCGTTCTGCCTGAACACATTGCACAAGCCAGATGGAAAAACCATTATGCACGTGCAAGCACTGCTGTTTATGTGTGAGATGCTGTCTCTTGCTTGGCTTTATAAGAAGACATTCCACCAGTAGTAGGCCTGATCTGACAATGCCTCCATGACGAAAATTGAGCGAGTTTGAGAGGGGACGAGCTGTTGCATGGTTCCAAGATGGTGTTCCCAAGCGAGAAGTGGCCAGGCGACTTCAGGTGTCCATCTCGGTCATTGTCAGACTGATTCAACGCTTCACAGCCACTGGGAGGGTCCATGAAAGACGCAGATCTGGTCGACCGAAGAAGACAAATCTACGTGAAGATCGTCTCATTGAACGACAAGCCCTGCAGACAAGAACAGCCTCTTCCAGCATCATTCGAAGGCAGCTGAGGGTGGCTACTAACATCAACATCAGCCAGCAGACCATACGGAACCACCTTCATGGGTTTAACCTCCGTTCTCGTCGCCCAGCTGTACGGCCACGCTTAACTCCAGCCCATAGGGCAGCACGCCGCGCCTTCTGCAGACGTCACGTGAGGTGGACACGTCAGCAATGGTCCCAGGTCCTGTTCAGTGATGAATCACGCTTCACCATGAACCACAACGACGGCAGACCGAGGGTCTGGAGGCGCCCAGGGCAACGCTTTATTGACACCACTGTCCAAGAAAAGGTGGCCTTTGGTGGAGGTTCTGTAATGGTCTGGGGGGCCTTCAGCCTTCACCACAGAACACCCTTGTATCATGTACAGGGTAACCTGACTGGCCTCCGATACCGGGATGAGATCCTTCGACCGCTGGCTGTGCCTACACGCAGCAGATGGGACCGACGGCTGTCTACCAGGATGACAACGCTCACCCCCACAGGGCAAGGGTGGTCAACGACTTCCTGCAGCAGTCTGGAGTCAACAGAATGGAGTGGCCAGCATGCAGTCCCGATCTCAACCCGATTGAGAACCTCTGGGATGAGCTGGATCGCAAAGTGAGGAGCAACCACCCCCCTCCCAGGGATGCCCAACACCTCTACCAGATGCTGCAGGCTGAGTGGCAGGCGCTTCCACAGAGGATCTTCACCAACCTGGTCAACTCGATGAGGACTCGCTGCGTCGAGTGCCAGAACAGCCATGGCGATTACACGCATTACTGAACTTTTGGGAGCATCAGAATGCCCTGTCTTGTGATTTCAATGACTTTGGGAAATCAAATTTCGATACGTACCCACTTTGATCAAATGTACACACCAAACGATTGCTCGAAATTGAAGGCAATTATGTATCGTTATCACTAAAGCATGGAATTAAATGTTTGCCAAACTTCAACGCATTGGCTTTCTTATTTTGAAAGTTATGAATTTTTGTGCAAGTGATCCTTAACTTTTTGTGCGTAGTGTATATTGTGTATTTTTTCTTTGTGCACTGTGTGTGTATGTGTTTGTGTGTGTTCCTGCATGTGTGGTATGAGTGCTGTTTCTTCTGTGAATATGTGTGTGTGTATTTGCGGTTTCCTCTCTGTGTGCATATGTATGTGTACATGCATGCGGTTGCTTTTCTTGTAATAGTTTATTTTGACTTGTTGACGAGATGATCATTGTGCAGATGTATCATTGTGGAAGTGTATTGAAAGAAATTGGGATTTGCTTTACTGGTTTCTTACATTTTGTTGGGCTTTTTAACACAAATAACCATATCAAAAAGATCAGTGTGTGTGTCTGTCAGTGCTTGTTCGTATGCTGAAAGGTTGATTTGTTTGTCAATATGTGTGTGTGTTTGTGTGTGTGCTGAAAAAAAGAATCATATGAGATACATTTTGCAGAAAAGGTTGATACATTTGTTTGTTAGCATGTGTGCTTGTCTGAAAGGTCATTGTGCCTGTTGATATGTGTATGTGCACTGAAAGTTGATGTGTTTTGTCTGTCAGTGTGTGTGTGATGTACTGAAAGGTTGGTGTTTGTATGTGTCTGTATGTGTGTGCTGAAAGGTCTGTGTGTTCATTTGCCAGTATGTGTGTATATGCTACGCGGTTGGTGCTTTGGTTTGTCAACATGTGTACTACTGAAACTGATGGGTTTGTCAACATGTGTGTATGTACTTAAAGGTCAGTGTGTGTGTTTGTCATCACGAGTACATGCGCTGAAAGGTTGGTGCATTTGCCTGTCAGTAATGAAAGTGCTGGTATCGTTGCCATTCATTTAATCACTGTTGCCGTGTTTGTCAGCCTGTTCTGACTTTCAGGTGGAGGCATCAACGCGTCCGATCATTCAGAATTGCATAGTTGGAAAAGTCAGTGTGTCTTGATAGTGTTCCATATTCAGGAATGGAGGCATCATTGAGTTCATCATTCTGAGATTATTTTGAGGATGGAACTGTCTGTACGTGACCCATGGTCCTTCTTACTGGTTGATCTGTGTTTGTGTGTTGATCTGTTTATTGATGTCTTTGTGTTTGTCAGTTAGTCTTATTGGCTGGTCTGTGTGTTGATCTGTTTATTGATAAGTCATTGTGTTTGTCAGTCAGTCAGCATATCCCAGTTTTGTGTGTTTAACGTTACAGGAGATGGAGTTGTTGGTGTGGGAGTTACCAGAGAAACGCGTCATGGTGGTCACCAAGGAGGGGCACGACGCCGTTAAGCGCTTCTGGAAACACCAGCGTCAAAGCAGTCAGATATGAACAACACGTTGGTTGGTTTGCTGCTGCTTTTTATTTCTGAGTCAGTTGTCTGGCTTAGTTGGTAGATCTGATGTTTCTGGATCATTTGGTAGATCTGATGTGTTAAGTACAATCCCAGTCCAAAACATCCAGATTTACCCCTTCACTGCCCAGATCTTGTGCTGGCTGAAGAAGTGTTGTGTTTCAGTATTAGCACATTATGGTGTGAAGTGCGTATGGAACTGTACGAGTGCGATGATTTCCTCTTGAACATATCAGAATAAGGTTTTGGGTTTGTGCAGGGTGGACTGCTTTGCCAACTCATCACCGACAGGTTTGTAGGGAGTGGATATGGACCTGTCCAAATGCACCAAATCCTCCTGGAGGAAGTTGAAATCCCCTGTTCCAGGCAGTGTTGTACGATACATGCATTATCATACACGTTGTTGTAGTTGGAGGGGGGGGGGGGGGTTGCTTCCGTTTGCGTACTCGTGTCTTTGATGGGCAGTGAATTGCAGCCACAGGAAGCTTTATCATTGTTGCACATGTGTCTGTGTGCAGAATTTTTTTAACGTGTCAGATTGGACTCGACTTTTGCGCGAGATGAACAATTTTTGTTGTCATGGGTTGTTTTATTGGTGCTATAGGTGTACTCTGCATGTGGGACCTTGGTTCAGGGTTTCTCCCCAAAGACTATGGCTGTGATCATGATACAAGGGCTGGTAGAGGGAGGTAAGGGAATAGGTTCCCTGCCCAACTGGGAATTAAATTCAGGACCTCTCACACCCAGTTGCTTTACCTCCAGCTCACCACTTCCGGCTGTGTCAGGGATAATAGGTATAGAGAACCTGACTGGTTCCTCCCCAGAGTGTGCTGCAGGCTCATTGAGAAAACTGAGACCAAACAGTGATGCCTCACCCACTTAATGGATGTGTCGTCAAGTATTGCTCAAATTTCCTGACCCAGCACTGCAGGTGTTGGTGTCTCTCAGGCCTGGTTGATGCCAGGGTAAGCGTGAAGTACAGCCCTGTCACACAGTCTAATCACACATGGAACTTCATAGCATCATGATCATCTTCGCCAGTGTCCTGTCACCATCAGCCATCATTGTGAAGATTGTTCTACAGCCCTGATCTCATGGTTACCAGTTTTGGTGTCGTCTACTACTTCCGTGACCAAGTTGAATTCAAGTTGGAGTGTTTGGGGTTGGTTGCTCATTGGAGCCGTCATTGAAAGACTGTGGTGGTGGTATTGAGTGATCACTGTCATTGTCATTAACCTTTTGACCGTATCCACCAACTGCAGAAACTTAACCCTTTGCTTTGACTCCCTCACCCTATCCACCAGCTTCCTGCATTGTCAGCCATGCCAGGAAAGCAAAAACGTAACCATTTCTGTGGTGCGGAGTCAACCCTTAGTTTTTGCAGTTGGTGAATAGGGTGTGGGAGTCGAACTGGACTTACTAGGCATTGTCCAACTTATTTGATGAGAACACAGGCACTGTTGAACACCATCAGTGACTCGGTGGCAGTGAAGGGTCTCCTCCGTTGAGTGGCTCCATAGCAGCTGAATATTTCTGGCTCCCATGGGCTTCCTGGTACTAGGACTTTGAATAAACTTGTGGTTGGTGGTGTGTTGTGGAGCCAGAATGAAGTGATGGAGGATCAACACCACTGTGATGGCACAGCAATTGGAACCAAAAAAAAGCATGTTGATGTGTATACGAGGAGTGTGGAGTTCATTTTCTCTGTGGAAACAAAAAGGTGCTAAGCTTTACCAAGTCTCCCTTATCTTTTGTGTGATGATTTGTTTGCTGTCATTTGTGTTAAGATTTGTTTGTTGTCATTTGTGTTCAGATTTGGCTCCTTATGATGTGGAAATCAAGGGCAGTGTTTGTGAGAATGAAGATAGTGAGATAGTTATTTTAGTTGCTATTGCTTGTTAAGCCTAGCTTATGATGGGGGAAATAGACCAGTGTTTGTGTTGTCATGAGTCTGATCATAGATCAGTGTGATTAAGAACTATCTAAAATTATTGAGTTTATTGTTGCCGTTACAATTTAGTTGCTGCCATGTGTTGGTCTGGTTTTTGTTTTTGTTTTTTTGGTGTAATTGTGAACATAAGACAGTAAGAATAAGACAGATATAACAGTAAGACAGATATAAACCATTTAAAATCCCCTGTGGGGACACCAGGGGCTCTTTTAGTATAAATAGTATCCCCACCGTCTGGAAATTCTGTGCTAGAAATGTCCTCTTTCTCCGTCAGTCTCTTTGTTTCTGCCTTGTTCTTTTGCTTTCTGTCATTTTTTCCTATCATTTCTGCCTTGGTGGTCCATTCACCTGTATTTGTGTGATAAAGTCTCATGTACTTTCTCTTAGGATTGATAATTAGGTACATGTATTAAATGTAGCAATGCCGCACGAAAAATTGAAATTGGGTTTTGAGTTTAAAAATTTATATGGTTTTGAAGATATTGTTATTCTGAGTAAAAAGCAGTTTAAATTTTTCAAATCGGACTAATAGTTCATGAGATATTCCAATTTGAAGCGTCAAAAATTTCTTAAATTTTGGTACCACGTTTTAGTGGGACAAAGAAGGACAAGTGTCACAGAACAAACTCATCAAATGGCATGGTATGCTGATTTTGCTGGAAATGACATTTATTTTGTAATTGTGAGAGACAGACCGGATCAAAAGTCATGAAATTTTGGTCGTTGATGTATTTTGGCGTGCCGAATTGAATAAAACCATTATTGGAACTCTGTGACGAGCCATTTTTGTCTTATTACAGGAAACATGTGATATTTTGGATGTTTTATCAGTGTTTCATTAATAATTGCCCATATTGTATTAATAACAGACAAAAATGAAGCTAGAAACAAAACAATCATTTCAAGAGATAGATATAAAATCATTTTGCTCATCGTTCAAGTGTCTTATTACTGCAAATTAAACCAAAAAAGTCACGACTCGCTACTTCAGTAGTCTTATGAATAACTTTTAATATTTCATCAGTTTCTGTACATATAAAAGGACATCTGAGAATCAATGACTTCTGGAATCACTTAAATAATTGAAATATTAAAAATTACTGCATGCTTTTATGCTGCAGTCTGTCCAAAAATATCATCCGATCAAAATTCTACTAAAAACTAAACACACACACATACACATGCACACACACAAAACACAATACACATATATACACACACAGAGAAAAACATAACAGACAAGATTTATGTACGTTACATTTGATTTTTATTTTATACATCAGTCTTTAAAAAATAGACTAAACTGTCTGTGGATGAGTCAAGTCCCCGAACACTTAGCACAGCCAGCGCCCAAAGAAAACTTCAGGAAGGATATGGGACCACTCACCATATGAATTTCTGCATAATATATACTATTCATTGAGAGATTGGAAAGGAAAGGAAACCATAATGCATAGTCTTCACAATAACATTACTTTAACATTAAGCCCAAACTCGCGACTTTGATTTTTAGCATATTACTATAAAAATCCACCAAAGCAGAGCAATCCTGCTAAGTATTTCCAGTGTACTCTTGCCCTTTAATACAAATCAATAACAACAGGCTACTATTAAATAAGATGCAATCTTCCCTTTAAAACAAATTAATGACAATGGGCCTATCCTTTTCAGATATTGACTACAAATTGAAACAACTACATAAGCTAATGGATGGCCTACTTTACAAATAATACAACTCATAGCCTTCTATTCAGTTTCAAAACCTAAATGAAGAATATTATAACAATGAACAGAAGATTTTGTTTTGTGACATTCTAAATCTCTGTGTGTGTTAGTGTGTGTGCGTGTTGTCAGAGAGAGAGAGTGTGTGTTGTCAGAGAGAGAGAGAGAGATGGAGAGAGACAGAGAAAGAGAGAGAGGATCATGCCTGTTAACAACTTGGATATGAATGTATTGTGGCCTATTTACTTATTTATTCATTTCTTGTTCTCTGAGAGAGAGAGAGAAGAGAGAGAGAGAGATTCATGTCAAGGAAAGTACAATAACTTGCACAGAATTGTTTGTTGATTTGAAAAAAAAAATATTTAGACTTATTCATTCATTCATTTATTTGAGAGAGAGAGAGAGAGTTGAGGAGGCGGGTATGCGCACCCCTCTGTTTGGGCAAACCCATTTTCCACGGCCCGGCGAAGCACGTCGAGCACATAGTATTTTTAGTAGTAAGCTCGCCCGTCGTGGGGTGAGCAGATCTACACTGCGACATACAAATAGCATGATCTCGGGGAGGAAATGGTTGACGAATCTAGCTTCGGCTAACAACTCCGAATCGAGTTCAAACGCAGTTGTCCTTTTCTTCAAAAATACAGTGTCACAGATAAAACAGAACTTGATCTGTTGATTGCTAGATCTAGTCTTTGTCCGACAACGTAAAACTTGCCGAGCTGAAACTTGTACAGCGTTCTGTTGCGCCGGTAGTAGGCCTATGGCGTCGGCACATTCCGACGTTGTTTTGCTACTGATCTGGAACAGATCCTCATGTAAAAAGTTGCCGTACGGCCGTATTTTACTTCAAATTGATTTCATATTACACCTGCATATAGAAAAAAGTATGCAAAATCGAATCCCGCCGACGAGAAGTTCCAAAAATGGCGACTTGCCTGCAAACTTTTCCGATGAAAAAAAGCAAAACTTTGGAAGCGTCGATCTCGGTTCGAAACTGGCACACATAGCTCTCGTCGGGATATATCATTTTGTTACATTGATTCTCATTGGCTGCAAAATTACAATGTGATTGGTTCACAAATATAGCCGTACCGACCGAAATAGTGAAGCACACCAAACAAACTTCGATTCTAAACGCATACCATATCCGCGATTACGCCCGAAACGCGGATTTTCGACTTTCTCATCAAATAACTAATTCCATTTTCGCTGTAAGTACATAAAATGGCAATCATTCAAATCTTTATTCATTTCTGATTCATATAAGAAAAAAAATAAGGATGAAACACCGCTTAAAGAGGCAGTAATATTTGATTGAACTGAAGACCCCCCAGTTTTGCGGCCGGCCCCCGTTTTTGCCCAGTTTTTGGTACCACAAATTTGACGTCGCGTTTCGGTTCGCACGGCATTGCTATTAAATGCATGTTTAGCTGTAGGGAAATGAGATGTGCGGAGGCAATTTTAGGTAAATTGGGCCGTTTTTATCTATGTTTATTCTCCTCAGTTATGTTTAAATTTGTGTTAGGTATGTTTTTTAAATCCCATGTGTGATAAATTGGACGGAGTGGTCAGCACCAGGGGCATCTCCTCAGATTATGTGTGCGAATGCATTGATACTTAATTTTCTTTTTTTTTTTTTTCCCTGTTGAAGAACTGTGTGTTTTGAAACGGTTATAGCCCCGATATGGCTCTACATAGTCGGTTGGGCTTTAAGCAACAATAAGAATAATCATAACCATTTAAAAAATTTGCTGATTCTTGAAATATTTAACTGATAAACATTGTTTTTCCTTTTGCTTTTTGTTTTTTTTGGTGGTTGATTTTTTTTTTAAAGAATGGGGAGGGGATCAGCATGGGGGCAGCAGGTTTCATGAGACTTATATAGAAGTAAGATTTTGTGTGTATGACTGGGTTGGGTTTTTTTTTAACTCGCCACTAAGACAAGTTGTATTCTGTTGTTTTTTTTTGGGGGGGATGTGCATGCTGAGTAATTTCATGTTTTCCACAAGCCGCCAAATGCCAACATGGCTTGCATGATTCTGAAATATGCGAATTTGATTTGATGTTTGGCATGTGTGTGCACATGAAGGGGGTTTCAGCTTGAGCGGGTCTGCATATACACTGACGTGGGAAAACTTTCCATCTTTTACCCTTTAAGTGATACCCAAGCAGATTTGAATTCAAAGCATCCAGTTGGAAATCATTTGTCCTAATCACTGATTGTTGCACGTCAACTGTTGGGTTGAATTTTATGATAAAACTGCCCTGCAGAAGCCAGAAAAAAACACAAAAGAAGAATAAGAGCGCGTAAAATACAAGACAAGACAGGCGCAAATTTTCGGCCAACTGGCCTTTGTCAAGCGTAAGATTACAAACAAACACCAGATACAAAAGTTAGGAGAAAAAGTCTGTCTTGTCTTGTTGTATCAAATATGCGTTCCTATTCTTCTTTCGTGTTTTTCTGGTTCCTGTTTGCTTGAATGCGGGCAGTCACACTTGTTTTGGATGCCCTGCAGGAGGTTAATGGGGGTTTTTTTGGGGGGGGGGGGGGGGTTAAATCCTGCATATATCTGTTGTTGCTGCCATTACTGTGTTGATCTGGTAACACCTCCCATGCTCTCCCCCACCTCTGATGTGTGTGTGTGCATGTGTGTACATATATGCAGGTATATGCTTATATGTGTGTATTTGCTTGTGTGGGTGGGTGTGTCTGAAAGATTTCATTTATCAGGTAGTAGGATCACTATCAGCTATTTCTAATTTCACACTATGATCTGTTATTTTTGACAGACTATATTCTGCATTGACATATGTATCTGTGTTTTGACTACATTGGTGTATTGACATGGCAACATCCTTCCCTCCCCTGCGACATTTTTTTTATTAATATCAAGTGCAACAAGTAATCTATGAAATCCATTGTGCACACTATACAAAGTGAATTATTATCATAATCATCATTATTATTATTATTTATTATTATCAAAATTAATTGTACATTTCTATTTCATGTAACCAGTCTAGACAATATCAGTGTCCACTAGCCTGTGAGGATTGTTATATTTTGAGAAGGCCCATTGAGCAAGGCCAGTGTTGAGGTTTTTATGTCCATGACCACTTACAAATGCAGGACAAATTGTAGAAAAGTCGT
This sequence comes from Monoplex corrugatus, assembly GCA_030674185.1. Classification (NCBI taxonomy): domain Eukaryota; kingdom Metazoa; phylum Mollusca; class Gastropoda; order Littorinimorpha; family Ranellidae; genus Monoplex; species Monoplex corrugatus. The sequence goes on from JAPXFY010000026.1 coordinate 48,033,275, forward strand.
TACCATTGAGATGTGTTATATTTACTGAATTCATAAAACTTGGCAATAGCAGAGACCTATCTCCTGCTATTGCCAAGTTTTATGAATTAAAAGATTGGAAATTTCCGCCATGTGAATGTTTGGGATGGGAGGGCTTTTTCAGTATAAATAATATCCCATGCCTTCTGTGCGAAAAATTTCATCTTCTTGGTCACTCTTCTCTTTATGGTCCACTCACCTGTATGTTTTTGATAAAGCCTTACATACTTTTGTCTCTTAGGATTGATAATCCGAGTTCATACACGAATTTTCATTTTTAGCTCAAAGGAAATATGAACTGCTTTGTGACAATTTCAGACGCTACAAGCCAGTTTTATGTGTACATGTTGTATACACAGTTATGTGTTTGTATTTTTATACAGCTTTTCTTTGTTTTTTTAATCTCTCTGGTGATATATTTAGTGAAATGACCAATGCCAGGTCATATCCTGAAATTACTTAAGTGAATACAAGCTTATTGGTGTGTGTTTTATTTGAGATATATGCCTCTGAGCAGTCAGCTGGGTTTTAATCAATAACAACAACAGCAAGTAATAATAACAACAATAATAAATTATGATGACAATAATAATAATAATGACAATAATAATAATATTATTAATAACAGTAAGAAATAGTAGTAGTAGTAAAGTTACAAAATATTTTAAATATTTTTGTAGAAAATATTTTTTCTTATTTTTGTAAAATCTTGTTTGGTTTTGTTCACAAAGACAAAAAAACTGGCTTTGATCTGTAGTAATGAATCAACCCCTCCCCCTTCCCAAATGAAATTATTGTTGCTGTGACATTATTTTACATTCATTTTGATCTGCCATTCCATTTATTTTATGGATTTTTAAGTCTTACATTGTTTGTAGGCATCTAGTCTCTTACTGTTTTGAAGTTATTTCTCTCCTGCCCGTTTTTTTTATTCTTTAATATTATCTATTTATTTATTTCTTTGTATGCAAGTGTGTTGTGAAGCATCTGATGTATGTTTTTAGTAGATTTGAATTGACTGGACATGTTATATTAATCCTTATATATTCATTTCTTTATTTTTATGTGAAAGCTATTTAAAGCAACAGATGTGTGCGTTTTTGTTTTGTTTTTTGTACGTGTGTAAAAATCTTAAGCGACTCCACATCTTGTGTTAATCCTGAAGTGACTGTGTGTTATGGAAACTTTCAAGTGAAAATGTGTGGCGTATGGGGTGATCTGTATATGGTTAACTCAATCGCTTCATGCTGGAAGAAAATCTCCGTCACTTCCGTTTACTGCTTGGGTACGTGACGTCGATTTATCGATGGCGGACATTTGTATTTTTTTTTACGTCAGAAGCGTCAGTTATAAGGAAAACTCACTGGGAACCTAAACTAGGGTATGTTTACAGCATTTATTTACCTTAGACCGTTTGTGGCAGTGTGAAACAAAGACAACAGTAGCCTTTTTTCAGCGCTACCCGCGACATGCGAATTTCGCAAATGGCGTCGAGGAAAGCAAGTCGAACCTTACAATTCTGTAAATATTTTGTGCTCTGGAGCAACTGTACGCAAAAAGTGACAACTACCAGTAATCTTGTGATCTGAAACATCCAATACCATGGCATCGAAATCATGTTCTGGACTTCATCTAAAACTGTTTCACAGTGTGTGTTCATATCCAAAAAAAAAAAATTACCCCCCTTTGGATACCTATTTGGATACCTCATCATTTACAAGTACACGGAATATCATAAATAAAGTAAAATTATTTGTAAAGATCTAATCCTGGTCTTTCTGTATCACTTTACTTTGTTTGTCTACTTTATTTGGTTATTTTTTTAAAATGCTTAAAATCGTCCGAATTGAGGGGGGCAGAATGACCCTGAAGACTGCGACTCGATTGAGTTAAATGCTAAGTCTGAAATGAGTGTTTTACTTAATGTATAATTGCAAAAGTCAAGTGAGCATGCATTGTACAAGTCGAAAAAGAATATAGGTTCTGCTGTGGAAACCTTTCTTCTCTCTCTCTCACGCTCTTATTTTGCCGTCTGCAGTCAGCATGGTTTTTCACTATTGTCTTTTTATCTTAACCGGGTGGTTGTTTTTGATGTGGTGTTAGCCCTGATATGGCCTTAGTAGTCGGCTGGGCTGTAAGCAATATGAACTTGATCTGCATTGTCTGGCCACATGTGGACATTAATGTAGCTGTTTGATCAAATTTCTGGTTCATATGGACTTTGAGTCAGTTGTGGAGCCTCATCAGGATCACATGCTGCTCTCTGGTAGTTGTCCCTTTCTGTCCCTGGACAAAGGGTGATCTGATGATGCTCTTTTTCTTACAGTAGTTCACGTTGTTGTCTGTCTGATATTCCTGGGCTCCACTTTTTGCTACCTCGTCTGCCAGCCTTGGATATCCCCCATGGGGATGCCGAGGGCTCTTTCAGCATAAATAGTATCCACACCTAGAAATTCTGTACTAGAAATTTCCTCTTTTCTGTCACTCTGTCATTTCATCCTGTCATTTTCTGCCTTATTGGTCCATTCACATGTACGTGTTCGATGAAAGTTTTACGTACTTTTTCTTAGGATTGATAATTGGGTATACATGTATTACGTGCATTTTTGGCCCAAGGGAGGTGAGATATGCAGAAGCAATTTTAGGTAATTTATGCCTGTTTTTGTATGTTTTGGTGTCCTTAGGTATGTTTGTATTCAAGTGTGTTTTTTAGATCCCCTATGTGATAAATTGGATGGAGTGGTCAACGCCAGGGACATGTTCTTAGATTATGTGCACGACTGCATTGATATGTGTACTTAATTTTCTTTTGTTTTTCCTGTTGAAGTTTGGTATGTTTTGAAGCAATTATAGCTCTGATATGGCTCTGCTTAGTCAGCTGGGCTTTAAACAACAACAACAGTAACAGCCTTGGATATGTGAGGGAATGGTGTTTGCGGTTGCCTGTTAATGTACATGTAAAAGGTCGTTTTTTCCATTGCAGTCTAAATGTGTGTATTGTGCAAATGTGAATATATTTGTAATGCCAGTTTTGTGTATCATGCAGATGTATGTGTATTTGAACATTTTATTGTGTATCTTGTGCAAACATGGGTGTGCGCTCAAAACAGTTGTTCAAATGAACAAACTGTGTAAATATTTATGGCATGGGTTATATATGCTGTGCACAGATGAATTATGTACAGTGTTCTTGAAGTGAAAATGTGTACAGAGATGCATATTATTTGAAATAAGAATGAAAATGTTACTTCATCTAAGTGTTATTTGTGCTCATGTGACTTGGCCTTCCACAATATTTTTTTTTTTTGAGGGGCAGGGGGTGTCCTTGGGTTGTATAGGTCCTTGGTATTCCTAACTTTCAGTCATATGTAAGACCTTTGTCAAGGCGTTCATCCAGCATGAAAAAGATTTCTCATATTTTTCTTCCACCAACAACACAACCCTGGATCAGCCAGGGGGCCTCCAGTGTCTCCACTCATAACCAATCTACTAGACATGTCAGAATTTGAAAGGAAGCAACCATTCCCTGTTCTCCAAATGCCTGGTGCAGGTATGGCGGGGCTGACAATTCCTCAACTACTTGAATATGACAAAACAATTCACAGACCATCTCAACTCCCTAGACCTGCATATCAACTTGAATTCACAGTAGAAGAGGGACCGCTGATATATCTGGACACTTTTGGTGCACATCTTGGATGACGGCGCCATGAAACTAACACTGACCAGTATCTGAACTAATCGGCCACACTATTTGATGCACGAACATTCTGTTGTCTGAAATCTCTTCCACCGAGCCACAGACCATGTCTTAGAAGCATCACACTGGAATGGTTACATAGATCCCAAAGACAAAAAAACCTCCCAAGTCATTTTATCCTATTTCTAGTGATGAATGTGACAAGGATTTATAATGTGAAACGGCAACAACACTGGGCACCTGAAGACTACATGAACATTTCAGCAATAATAATATTGCAGACACTAGTTACAAGATCTCTCAAAAATATTGTTAAATTAACCAAAGGAATATACATCATGGGAACCAGGATACATACACCATTTGAAGGGCTTGGAAAACTCCACATACTATGAAAGTAACATTTTCATTTCTAGATTGGAAAACAAAAACTGAAAAATAACGCATTCTGATCCTTTTTATTTGGGGGGGGAGGGAGAGAGAGAGAGAGAGAGAGGACATGAAGAAAGATATGAAAGGGGAAGAGGGAGAGAAAGATGACAGAGAGGGGGAAAGAGAAAAGAAACAAATGAGACAAGAAGTGCCAAGACAGACCTGAAGATGCAGACAGGAACAGCAATACCAGAAAAAAAACTGCTGAGGCTAATATTGCCAACAATCATCTTGCCAGTCCAGTACATCCATCACTGTATAACTTGACATTCATGGACAACATGTTACTACAAACATCTCCCTCCACACCATAATTATTATTATCCAGTAGTTTTCATGTCCCTGTCTACTTACTGTCTCTCAGTTACACACTCAGGATAAAAGCTTCTCAGTCAGTGACATCTCTCAAAGTCTGGTTCTGATACATTCATTTGAGTGCAACATGCAACGAACAGTCCATGTTGTGATTGTGATTGAGAGAAATGAGGTATACCTGGCAACCTGCCAATATTTCAACGAGATGTAACTGGCAAATGCCTCACTCTTTAGTAAAACTGGCAAAAAATGCCAATTTTTTCAGTAGATATATGCTTGACATACATCTTTTTTTAACACTGGCAGACACCTATCTATTTGACAGTTAATGTGGCAAAAACACAATGTCTAAATATTCATATACCTGGCAGATACCTATCCTTTTACATAGGCACACTAATCAAATATTCACCAAACTGTCCACATCCACAAAGCCAAGTTTTCAAATACACAAAAGAAAGAAAAAGAGATCTTACAATCAACACACACCCACAAAAAGATGAACGAACCAGCTTTAGAATAAATACAACACAGTGCAATAAATAGTCACATTGTGAGAATGAACGCATACAAGTCATGTCTTACCCTCCTTTTGGCTTTATGGCTTTTCACCAGACATTCAAACAATGAATTTTGCATTTGTACGTGCAATCCATCAAATGTGAAATGACAGCTGGTTCTGAACAGAATAAATAAAGCATGCATCTTACACGAATGCCCTTGATCGTTTGTCTCTGCTTACATCTTAAATACAGCAATTTAAAAGGCAACGGCTGTGCTTACATCTTTACTAAAACCCTGAACCCTTTCCCTCATCCTATCTACAAACTGCAAACATTTAACCTTTTGACTGCCTCTCTATCCATCAGCTTCCTGCAGGATGCAAGAGAATGGTACGGGAGTCAAAGATTTCATTATCCATCAGCTCTTCGCAGGATGCTGGAGGATGGGAGTCAAAGGTTTCACTATCCATCAGCTTCCCACAGGATGCTGGAGGATGGGAGTCAAAGGTTTCACTATCCATCAGCTTCCCACAGGATGCTGGAGGACGGGAGTCAAAGGTTTCACTATCCATCAGCTTCCCACAGGATGCTGGAGGATGGGAGTCAAAGGTTTCACTATCCATCAGCTTCCCACAGGATGCTGGAGGATGGGAGTCAAAAGGTTTCACTGTCCATCAGCTTCCCACAGGATGCTGGAGGATGGGAGTCAAAGGTTTCACTATCCATCAGCTTCCCACAGGATGCTGGAGGATGGGAGTCAAAGGTTTCACTATCCATCAGCTTCCCACAGGATGCTGGAGGATGGGAGTCAAAGGTTTCACTATCCATCAGCTTCCCGCGGGATGCTGGAGGATGGGAGTCAAAGGTTTCACTATCCATCAGCTTCCCACAGGATGCTGGAGGATGGGAGTCAAAGGTTTCACTATCCATCAGCTTCCCGCGGGATGCTGGAGGACGGGAGTCAAAGATTTCACTATCCATCAGCTTCCCACGGGATGCTGGAAGATGATACGGGAGTCAAAGATTAAAAAAAAATAATATATGCTTGTATCTTCAATCAACACTTTAGCATTAAAAAATGGTCAGAAGTGGCTAATGGAATTCAAACTGGCCAAAAACAGGCCACAATTGTTCTTTGAGCATACTGACTTTAAAAGCTCTGTGCACAAACTGAAAATGGTCTGGGAATCCTTAAAACACCGAGATACAGAGAAGCCATCTACATTTTTACAGATTAACAATTTACACACTTTTATGGATTAACAACAATTTACACAACTCCAGTTTCTTCTGTATTGTCAAAATCACTTGACCTTTTGGCAATCTGGAACTGAAAGTTTTACAGGCTTAAAACTAATTTTGAAAACATGTATCACCTGTATGTTGCATCTTAAACACTTTTAAATCAGAATTAAGTAATATGAAGACCAGAAACACATGATAATGACACTATATAAATGACAGACCCTATCTTGCTTTATCACACATATACATGTTCTTGTTACTTTTTTCACACGTTTCTTTTTTTCTCTCATGTCTTCTTTTTTTTCTTTTAAATCCTATGCATTTTAAGATTCATTCTTTGCATCATAAAAATGTTAAGGAATCCTTGAGCCACAAAGGAACAATCAAATACAGCCAAATCTGTGAAAAACAATCCACACAACTTCATGTTCCGCAGTACTGTCAACGTCTTCAATACTCGAGATCATCCAGCAACTGGTAATTCAAACAGAGAAATTGTTTGTGAATGCCCGAGCCACAATCAAAGAAAGAAAGCATAGAATAATGCAAAATTATGCACTACGCAAAATCCATTAAAAGACAATCCATACAGCTGTACTTTCTGCACTATCGTGAACATCTGAATACTAGAGATCCTCTAGCAATTTGTGATTCAATGACAGAAAGGTCAGGGCACCTCTCAGTGTGTCCTGTTGTGACCCAAAAAGTGTGAATGGAACAACTAGACAGGTACAGCAGGCAGTCAGTGCTCTTCAGTCAAATAAACACAGTGACGGGAGCCACAGGCAAACGGTTCAGACACTAGTCTTCCACTCGGAAAGTCTATGTTTGAATTTTATTGGATTGTGCCTTGTTGGTAAAGGATGGAGATTGTTTTCCAATCTCCCAGGTCAACAACACACAGACCCACAAGTCCCTGACCCCCACTCTTGTCTGTGTACTTACACATAACATGAAATACACATGTAAAGATCCTGTAAGTTATATATCCATGTTCAGTGGCTTGTGAAAACATCAACATCCAGCATGTACACCCTGAAAACAGAATATGACAGGATAAAAACAAACAAAAAACAAAACAGCCAACCTAACAAATGATCAACACACACACACACACACACACACACACACACACACACACAGACAGAGACAGACACACACACAAAACCCCAGCCCAGCCCACCTAACAAATGATCATACACAAACAGCCCACTCGTATTATCAAGTACACTTGGGTGTTACACCCACAAACGGAAAGAAGAAAAATAAAAATTATATACACGTCTTATTATACAATAAACACCAGTTTTAAATAAACATAAACACAAGTCATATCTCTCCACTTTGTGGATGTCATCATATTATGGCTTGACATCTATCCTCTGTACACCATCAACATTTCTTTCACACACTCATCATCATCATTATCACTGTCACACTTGCAAATCACACTGTCAAATTTGATCATCACTTCAAGTGCATGACAAAAAAAAAACAACAAAACTAACACACACACACACACAAATATGCATGTACTGCACAAACTGTTTCTGTTTTCTCACAATATGTGTGTCTCAACGCTCGGCACATTTTCATGCGCACTAACACTTAAAATGCCACATAACTTTTTTCTCCCCATTTGTTGGTCACAATTCCTACTGTAATATTTTTTGGGTGTGTTTTTGATTCTTACTGTACGTTTTCAAATTATGACACTGGTAATGATCACATCTATCTATCTAAGGAACTTTTATGAGCATGACACTCCACCCCCACCCCCCCTCCTTTTTTCTTTTTATTCCTAACAAGAAGGCAGTCGCACTCTGTTGTTTGGGGAGGGAGGAGGGTGCATGCATGCAAGGTGTTTTCATGTTTCCATCAGCCACCAAACGCCGACAGCTTGCATGATATTTAACATGCGCATTTGATGTTGTGCATGCGCATATACAAATGACATACACACGAACAAAACATCCAACCTAACAAAGGACCATACAAAAACAGTCCACTGGTATGTTCAAAAACACTTGGGGGTCAAACCCATCATGTATATAATGGGAGTCTGGCACTAAACAGGTGTACACTTGCACTGACCTGGGTGGGAGATGGGGAAGACTCTCCACCCAGTCTACCCATGCAGGTTTGAACCTTCACTTTCCACATGAAGACCAGACCAGTGGCCAAACCACTTGATTATCGTACCCCTCTACCATGTGACAGAAGAAGTATCTAAACTAAACATGGAACAGACCACACTAGCAAGTGTGTGAAAACTACACATTGGCACACTTCATCTTGTTGTGCATGGTAGTCAAGCGGGTAAACGTCTGACTTCCATTCAGAAGGTCCAGAGTTCAGGTCCTTGGTTCAATCCACTCAGACACCTCTATCCGGTGGGTAAAAGGTGGAGATTTCTCTGACCTCCCCAGGTCAATATGTGCGCAGACCTACCAGCGCCTCAACCCTCTTCATGTGTACACACACACACAGACTATCACACATGCTTGTTAAAGATCCTGTAAGTCATGTCAGTGGGTGGCTTCCGGAGAAACGAAAACACAGCATGCATGCCCATTTGCAACAACACAATGGAGTGTGATCAGCTTACAAAAAAATCTTCCTGCTCCACTGAATGTGCAGCGTGCGTATCCAAATGAGTTTGGAGAATAACAAGCACTACACAAGAATGAGTTACAATGACAATGATGTTCTAATGAACTAGTAGGTTCTATCTAACGGGAAAAAATAACTCGATTGCAAGTACGTGACATTTGCGGCATTAGTACGTATGGCACTTTCTGAGCACTGAGACTCTGTCTTAAAAACCCTGAAAAGCTATAAAAATACAATGACTGCATTTTCAAGTGGACTAACTGCTGGCAATAGTCCTCAAATGAAAGTTAAAAAGCAAGTACTTGAATCCACCTCCTCTCAGAAAGCAAATTCTATCAGGAATCAAATTTCTTAGAAAATCATAAGGGATCATGTTCTTCTGTTGTTTATATTTGTTTTTGTTTTTGATTACCTGTTTATTTAATTATTCATTTTATCTATTAGTCAATGGTACCTTGAGGGAGTGAGGATACTTTTGATTTTCAAAAAAGTACATACTTTCATCTTATTTATTTTCATTTACTTATTTATCTGTTCATTTGATGTATTTCATTTATCTATCATACTTTGAAGCAGTGGGGATACTTTTGATTTTCAAAACCATATACTTCACAATGGGTGAGAGGGGTAGGGCAAGAGAAAAACATTTTTACCCCATACACATTGACAAAATGATCACACTCATACCATGTATCAGTACATATTCACTCTGAATATGATCGTCATATGTTCATTCTATACTAAAAACACTACATAACTTTAACCCTTTCGTTCCCTCACCCTATCCACCAGCTTCAGGCAGGAAACTGATACATGAAGTGAGGGAGTTAAAGGATTATAACATTACACAGACATATCATCACACAGGACATATCAAAACAAAGCCAACAAACATGTATATCATGATTAACAGTTTCTATACAACATAACATATCCTTTGTATATTCATTTTCCACTCTGCCATGTAGTTGATATTACGTACGCACACTGAAATACAATTTGTCCAAATTCACACAAAGCCTTTGATGTAAACCAGTCCATGTGGTGACTGGGCGGTCAAGTTTTCTAACCCCTATCAGCCCAAAACATCACTGGGGATTTTTTAGGCCCCAACTGGCTCCTGCCGGAGTTGTGGCTTGTTGGGAACACTGAGACAGTACTGTCGAGACTCATCTAGATGCGTCACTGATGAAGCTCATCAAGTTTCCTGACCAACACTGCAGGTGTCTGGATCTCTTGGGCCTGGTTAACACCAGGACATATTACGAAAGGTAAGCAGAGGTATGCCGTGTCAAAGCAGTCTCCATCCACAATGGAACACCATAGCATCACCATGTCATTCTATATCTTACACGGCTGTACAGAGAGGAGAAAAACGGCACGTTTAGTTACGGCTAGGCCGCGGGCGGCTGACCCAGCCCGTAACCCCTGATAGCATCAGTGCCAGACATTCCACTGCCTACCATCAAGGTCACGGAGTACTTCCCTTCTTTGTCTCTGTTAAAAAGTGGCGCTTTTCACTCTCTTTGGAAGCGGATTACAGTGCAGTCAAGGTTTTGTTGGCGCCTATCTTTTGTCAGTCAAAAGAATTTTCCCTTGTCTTGAACTACACCAAGTTTCAGAATTTCGTGTTTAGTCGTTTACTATTTATTTGCAATCGTTTTGGGTATATGTTTACCGTATCAACAAATCGTCTGTGCTAGTCAGACAGTGAAATTAATTTTAATTCTTTAGTGGAGCAGGTGGTGCTAATAAGAGTGGGACACACAATCTTTTACTCCAGTAACGTGGAATTGAATGAGTACTTTAGTGCACTGTGTCTGCTGAAGTGAAGGTGTTTATTTTCAGTTTTTTACTCCAGTAACGTGGAGTGTGTGTGTGTGTGTGAGTGTGTGTTTTTTTGTTTTTTTTTCGGTATCTATCTTCAGTGTGTGTATTTCTCTTCATGAACTACTGTCAGTGACCAGAAAACACAAAAAATAGAGTGAAAATGTGTACACAAAATTAGCCAAGACAATGTCACTGATTGTAATATCAGTTTTTTTTTCAATCAAACATGAGCATGGGCTGGCCTAGGTCGTTGTGAAATAAAATATGTCATAAAAGGTAATTACAAATCGTGCTGAATTGAAAACAACATTGCATGATTTCTGTTACATTCTACTATACAGTGATAATCTCGGTACAGACCGAACTGGATTTGACAGGTTTAATTGACAACAGCAGCTGATATATTTTTTTTTAATGTTGGAGTTGCTTTTGTTCATCAAAAATGATGAGACTTTATTAGACTGGAGCTGAATAGAACAGAATATGACTGAGTGTCCCACTCTCATGTATTATATGACTCCAACAGACTGACCCAAGGGAAAATAAACCAATGCAACTAATAAACGGTAGGCCTATATAGTGAGAACAGTCATAACCCCGTCTATCAAGTCTAGTGGCCAACCTCGTGACATTGGAGTACTTAATCTGTTTTCCTCCTCCCCTTTCGTAAAAGAAAAAGACACCTGGTAAGTGAAGACGGCATGTCTGTCTGTCTCTGTATGTTTATGTGATGTGTGCGTCTGTGCCAGTGCGTGCGTGTGTTAGTTTGTGTTGTGTGTCCCCCCTCTCTCTCTCTCTGACACAACACACACACACACACACGTGCGCGCGCACACACACACACACCATCCTCCTTTTTATTCCCTTTATGGTTTTTTTTTCTTTTCGTTCTTTATTTAATGCTTTCTGTGTTTCCTTCTGTTTAAAAGCTAGTATTCTTTTTCTTTTCTTCCACAGTCCACTTTTGTCTTCGTTCTTCACTTTTATGTCTGTACACTTAGTATTAGAAGATTAGTAAGGACTAGCTGTAAGACAGGTCCTGTGGGACCTAATGCTACAATCCTTGAATAACAAAGTGTTTTTCATGTTTCTTTCTTTCACTTTCTCTGTCTTTAGAACTGCCTTTGTGTCTGAGTGTATTGGGGAGAGGGGGGTGTAGGCCGGTTGTGGGAGTGTCTCTCTGTTTCACCAACTCACAACCTCTCCCTCTCTCTCTCAAACACACACACACACACCCTTTGTAGAGAGACACAAGCACCCCCACCTCCCCATCCCATCTCTCTCTCTCTCTTTCTCTCTCATGGCTTTGTGCAAACACACAAGAAACAGTCTTTAGGCCTCCTATGTGGACTTTCTCTTGCAGCCGGCAGCTAAGAGGCAGTGTACCAGGCGGGTCAAGTTGCCGCTATGGTAGAGTAATTAACTGGAGGCTCCCTCCTTCCCCGCCAACTTTGAAATTTGTCTGATAAGCGAAGACAGGAGCTGAAGTGTTACAGATTGCATAATGCGTCTTCGTTAGACCATGAAAACTTAGAATGCTTGATTAGTGGGGTTGACATTTATGGGAGAAAACTGAGATCGTGACGGAGTTACGTTACTGCATGAATTTACTATGTGTTATACAAGATTTGGTAGAATAGCCTACTGAACTAACCTGGTCATATTTAGTCTTGTTCTAAAGCTGTTTATATTGGCTACACGATTTTTTACATATCAGACAGACTGTTGAAAGGCGCTTTAAAAATTCAGACTGTTTAGCAACCAACTCATTTTTGTTCCCTGACAGCGCTGTGCTGGCACTACAGCTGTCAGTGGGATGGAATGCCCCCCTCACGCTGAAAGTAGGTCAGGTCACTGCTAGGTCAGGCCGCTCGCCTCTCCAACTAAAGAGCACGTTTGGAACAGCCGTGCTTATCACCGTAGCATTATGAAAAACTGTCTCCACTTCTGTGGCCCTTCATATCCTGCTCTCGTGGTGAACTCAGTTTAACCCACTGACCCCCGCACCCTATCCACCACCAAACTTAATCCTTTGATCCCCTCACCTTATCCACCAGCTTCCTGAGAGAATCAAAGTTGTTTTGCTTTGCCAGCATGGTTGAGAATGCAGGATGCTGGTAGACAGGGTGCAGGAGTAGAAGGGTTAAAAGTGAGTTTGGAAGTGTGTTGGAAAATTGAAATTAGCGGTGTGGGGCGAGTGTCACACAAAAGAGGCATCACACAAACAATCAGACAGTCAAAAGAGAAAAAAAAACGAAAAGAAGAAAATAAAAAAAATTTGATGCGTGCCTTTCATAAACACATTGTCAATGCAATAACCACATATGATCAAAAGATGGACACAATATTGTGATATCCACAACTACCATATCATATTCCATAAAGAATGACAGAACAAGCTGGCATCATATTTACAAACGCCAATGTCATTCTCCATGTTAAAAAAACAACAACAACAAAACCAACAACAACAAAAAAACATAAACAAAAACATGCAGACAAACCCAAAGACAGAAAAGGTGGCATTGTTTCAAAACCACCAAAGTTATCTCTCAACAAATCCTTATGATAAATGGCATCACATCACATCACATTACAAGATTGAAAAGATCAGGTGGCATCTCTATATAACCACCAATGTTACTTTTTTTACCAATCCTTACAGATAAATGGCATCACATTATCACCACCAAAGCACATCCCAAAACAATGACAAAGATGACACTGCACGATGGTGCTGGTCCATTCTCCGCGTGGAAGAGCAGCTTGAATGTTGCTCTGAAGTTCTGGTGTGAGACAAATATGTTACAGAGAACACCTATTTACATCTTGGTACAAAACGTTTAAACATGGGACGTTCTTTCAACTCCCTGCCTCTATCCATCCCTCCCCTTTTGACATGTTCAAAGAAAGAGAGTGAGAAAGAGAGACAGAGAAAAGCAACACAGAAATCAGGACTATATTTACAATGAAACAATGTAACAGCACTGCGTTACAGTTTGAGATTACCCGAGAAGAGAAAGCTCTCTGTAAACAAACACACATCATACACATTTACATATATACATATATACCCATACATAATGTATACACGTGAAAAACATAAAATCACTGACATGCATACACACATGCATGCAAGCAGAGACGCAAGATGATCACGTCACTAAACATGCGATATCTATTTCCCCCCACACTCTAGACTTGTAGGGAGGTCGCAAGGTTATCATACATGACACAGTTTATCTGATACCAACACACCACCCTTGATCACAGTGGAGGACTTAGGAGATGGTGTGGTGAAGATTATGTGTGTGGGGGGGGGGGGGAAGAGGGGCAGGAGGGTAGTGCCAGGGGACGATAGGAAGACTGTTAGTATTGTGTGAGAAGTCGTCTTTTCTTTACACACACACACACATCCACACATGACGGACATGATAGTCAAGTAGGTCAGATGTCAGACTTCCAATCCGAAGGTCTGGGGTCTGATCTGCCTGGGTACCTACTACTTGGAGGGTAAAGGGGGAGATTTTTTTTCTCATGATCTCCCAGGTCAACATGCTGTATAAACTTGTTCGTGCCTAAATCCTGTTTGTGTGTGTACGCACACAGAATATCCAACATGCATGTAAAAGATCCTGTTAAGTTATGCCAGTTGTGGCGATTTACATAAACATGAAAACATCCACATGCATGCCCGACAAAGATGGAGTATACAGACTGTGCAGCAACATACCCCTGCACTGTGTGGACAAAGCAATAAGCATATGTCACCTAAGAAAAATCAGAGCACAAAAAAACAAAACAAAACCCCCCCCCCCCACAACTCATCCACACATACATCGGTGAGTGCACAAGTATATGTGTATACATGTACATATGCTGGGAAGGATTAGATTTTCTTTCATACTATCTACTGTACACATACTGTGACCTTCAGCATGGATATGTGTGTGCATGTGGTGTGTGTGTGTGTGCATTGGTGTGTGTGTGTGTGTGTGTTGTGTGTGTGTGTGTGTGTGTGTGTGTGGTGTGTGTCGTTGTCGTGTGTGTGTGCGTGTGTGTGTGTGCGTGTGCATGTGTGTGTCTGAAGGAGGTGCAAGAGAAAGAACAAAAGAGTCACTTGAGGGTGATCTGTCGTTCACACCACTTCCAGAATCTTCACCGTGCCCTGGCTGTTGGCTGCCACCACCACCTTAGATCCCTGTAACACATTATGTGTACTTATTTATCTATTCATTTATTCATTCATTCATTCATTTATTTATTTATTTATTATTTATCTATCTATTTACTTATCTATTTACTTATACTTATATCTATATTTTGGTATTCATTTAATATCACGGTATTTCATCCATTTCAATATTTTTTTGGTGGTTGCTATAGATTGACCATTTTTGTGGTTGATGCATTAGCTCAAATGGTTAGGAAGCCATGGTGAAAACCCAGAGAGGTTATGGATTCAAATGTCTGGCAGACCACAATTTCAACAGCTGGCTGATTCTGTTGACAGTGCTGTGGACTCAAGATATC